>CAWUFW010000151.1:4027500-4627500 GCA_963921515.1 Calotriton arnoldi | reverse complement strand
ATGCGTTTGTGGTCACTACATGTGCGTTTAGTGGGGTTGATGAAGTGGACGAAGTTTACACATGCGAAGAAGGTGTCAAAGGTGTGCCCTGCCTTGTGGCTCAGTGTGGTGAAGATTTGGGACAGTCTGATGTCAACAAACATTTCCCAGAGGGTAATGGATTTCGAGTAGTCGTGGTATGTGAGTTGGAGGCTCCGCTCAGGAATGAGTACGTAGTCCAGGGAGTGGACGGCGTGGCGTCTGAAGATATTGATGGTGTGGGTGAAGAGTTCCTGCCCTCAGTGGGCCCTGCAGGCGAGGGGGCTGCTGAGTGTTGCTTTGTGGCAGGTCTGGACATGAAACTGCATGTGTTGTGCGGTGGGGCAGGTCTGGTGGCAGCGGCAGCAGCAGAACTGAACGTGAGCCGTGTCTGGTCTGGCCCATTGGCATTTAAACGTTCCCATGGTTTTGACTGCGAGGAGGGCGGATGAGTGCTATCGCTAGACAGTAGGAGAGCCAGGGTGCCTGCTGGTGTTCGTGTTAGGCCTGCAGATATGCTCAGATGGCCTTGACATTGTTTCACAGTAGGAGTGCCAGTGATGCAACCGCGCAGCGCACCCAATCAAATCGGCTCGGGGGAGGGAGGATCAACTGTGAGGTAACGTAATTAGCATTGATGCTGGTAAATAGTCAGAAGAGACACATGGCTAACATGAAATCCAAAATAGCACAAATCACACACCACAAAACTATCAACACTACCAACACAGCATGCATGACCAATAATGGACACATCTCTCCATCACATGTTACAGGTGATCAAGGATATGCACTCTGCCCGTGGATGATGACACCCCTCCGAAACCCCACCACCCAGGCCGAGAGGCAGTATAATGCGGCCCACAGACGCACCCGGTCCATTGTGGAGCGCACATTTGGCGTGCTGAAGTCACGTTTCCGTTGCCTGGACATCACAGGTGGCACACTGCTGTACAGCCCCGAAATGGTGAACAAAATCATCATAGCATGTTGTGTATTGCACAATATATGTGTGCGCACCAATGCCCCATGGATCCAAGTGCCTGCAGCACCGGATGATGTTATGTTATGTTATGTAAAGGTTCTTGTTAAGCGCGCATATCACCCTAAGGTCTCAAAGCGCTACCAGGATGATGATGAACATGAGGCAGGTGGAGCACACTCCACAGTTAATGCAGCAGGAACTGCCGAAGGAACCGAATAATAAGCAATTTCTTCAACTGAGCACGTCACATTGTGACAGTCCTCATCAAATGTATATCAGTGCAAAATGACCCCAATCACGGTTTGTGCCAATAAAAAACACCACACACATACCCTGTCTGCATGTTACTCTCCTGCATAAGTACATCACTCAGAAAAGTGTACGTTGCACAATAAGTGCAAATAATATCAGAATAGTCAATTCATGGTAGGAATGTCTCCTCAGTACAGAGATGCTTTTTAGTGTGTCAATTGTGCAAAAGTAGAGTTTTCATGGTGTAAATTGTGGTACCAAAATCTAATATTTTGCGTGTCCTTTTGTGTAACTCATGAATTATTGGTTGTCCTCTGTGCTAAATTCAGAATTGTAGGGTGTCGTTTGTGGTAAACAATTTATTTGAGTGTGTCCGTTGTGTTAAATTTTTAAATTTAGGGTGTGAAATTGGGTAAAAGCTGAAAAATGGGTGTGAAATGGGGTAAAAGATGAAAATTGGGTGTGAAATGGGGTAAAAGATGAAAAATGGGCGTGAAATGGGGTAAAAGATGAAAATTGGGCGTGAAATGGGGTAAAAGATGAAAAATGGGCGTGAAATGGGGTAAAAGATGAAAAATGGGCGTGAAATGGGGTAAAAGATGCTTTTTAGGGTGTCATCTGCAATAAGCTGGGAACCTACTTCCACCTCAAGATCATAAACCTCTACGACAAGTTTGTGGACCACACACCAGACGCAACAGCCGGCCCACCCGCCCCCTGAGACAACAACCAGCCCACCATCTCCAACTGGACACCAGGCACGGATGAAGACACCGCCTCCAGCATGAAAGGCATCCACTCGGGGGCCCACACAGACCCCTGGCCCCCTCACATCTACCACAGAGCCGCGTCTGCCATCGCACACGAACTACAACGCAACATCAACACCACCTTCAAAACAGGCACCTTC
The DNA here is from genome assembly GCA_963921515.1 of Calotriton arnoldi. Lineage (NCBI taxonomy): Eukaryota > Metazoa > Chordata > Amphibia > Caudata > Salamandridae > Calotriton > Calotriton arnoldi. Next base: position 4,625,335 of record CAWUFW010000151.1, on the reverse strand, counting down.
ACAGATGACTGGAAGCGCGCAGAAGTCAGGCCCCTGCTCAAGAAGCACACAGCTGACCCCACCGACCTCAATAACTACCGGCCCATCTCGCTCCTCACCTTCGCAGCCAAAGTCGCAGAGAAAACAGTCAACAGGGAACTGACACGATTCATCGAAGAGAACGCCATCCTTGACCCATCACAATCCGGATTCCGAAGCAACCACAGCAGTGAGACCGCCCTACTTGCCGCAACATACGACATCCACACCCTCCTGGACCAAGGCCACTACGCAGACCTCATCCTACTCGACCTTTCAGCAGCCTTCAACGTCTCCCACTGCACACTAGTCACCAGACTCCACAACGCAGGCATCCAAGGTACAGCCCTGGACTGGATCTGATCATTCCTCACCGTAAGAAGGCAAAGGATCAGACTGCCACCCTTCATCTCCGATCCCACGACAATCACCTGCGGAGTCCCACAGGGGTCATCACTGAGCCCGACCCTCTTCAACATCTACATGGCCCCCCTTGCAGCCATCGTCCAACAACACGGCCTCAACATCCTATCCTACGCTGACGACACCCAGCTCATCCTCTACCTCACCAAAGACCCCACCACCGCCAAAATCAACTTCCAGAAAGGAATGCAACACAGCGCAGTCTGGATGACCAACAGCTGCCTGAAGTCCAATGCCGAGAAGACAGAAGACTACGTCCTTGGAACCACCCCTTCAGCATGGGACAACACCTGGTGGCTGACGGCCCTCAGTAGACCACCTCCCCCCGCAGACCATGCCAAAAACCTCTGCATCATACTTGATTCATCACTCAACATGAACCAACAGGTCAACGCCTTCACCTACAGCTGCTTCAACACACTCCGCATCCTCTGCAAGTCCTTCAAATGGATCCCCCCTGAGTCAAGGAAGACAGTCACCCACGCACTCATCACCAGCAGACTGTACTACGGAAACGCACTCTATGCCGGCATCAAGAAGTCCATATTCTGCAAACTCCAGACACTACCGAACACCGCCGCCAGACTCGTTCTCGTCATCCCCTGGCACGAACACATCAGCCAACACCTACGAAGACTCCACTGGCTCACAGTTGAGAAAATAGTCAGCTTCAACATCCTCACTCACGCCTACAAATGCCTGCACAACAACGGACACAAATACCTCAATGACAGAATCAACTTCCACGTACCCAAAAGAAAACTCAAATTTAAAAAACTCTCACTGGCCGAAATACCTCGCATCCACAGAGCCAGAGCAGGTGGAAGATCCTTCTCTCACATTGCAGTCAAGACCTGGAACGAGCTACCGGCAGACATCAGACACGCCCCCTCCCTGAACACCTTCATGAAGCCCCAAAGACCTGGCTCTTTGGCTAACAGATCTGCGCAGCCCCCCGCCAGTGCCTCGTGACCCCCACGGGTGAGTAGCACACTTACAATTCCCCTGATTGATTGATTGATTTGTTGTGAAATAAGCAATTTATGGTGTCACCTGGGGTGAAAGATGCAATTAAGGGTGTCATCTGTGGTTAAATATCATATTTAGGGTGTCATTTGTGTGCTAAACAAGCTTTTCATGTTATTGGTCTCTGAAATGATTTTTGCTCTAAGACTGTACATCTGTGTATGAACTTGCTCTTAGCGTGAAGATCTGACCGCTAAATCGATAACGCAATGCTTTTTTCATACGCTCGATGGAAAAATACATCGCTCAACACATTGTACAATACAAAATATTACTCATGAGCCTATTTGCGTGCAGATTTTCACCGCTTCGTCAAAAACGGGCCGCACACACACAGGAAGTGATGTCTGCATGCTTCCTGTCTACTGGAGTAGTGTTTTGCACTTTCACTTTCTCTTTTGAGCACATTGCTGGTGATTGTGGAGAGTGTTGGAGGTGTTTGGTGGTGTGTGCTGCAGTTTTGAGATTTGGAGAGTGTTGCTGTGTCCTGTGTCCTGTTGATAGTGTCTGTGAAGTGTTGTGTACTGGTTTTTATGTGTTGTCTTGTCTCCTGTCCTCAATTTTGTCGGGTGTTTGTCTTGGGGTACTTAACTTTCTTTGTTGTTGTTGGGGATATCATTGAGGTGTCATTTTTTTTGCTGTGGGGTCACAGGTGTGCAGGGAGATGCCGGCTGTGGCAGGGAGGGCAGGATGTCCGAGGGGGCATTGGAGGGCTTCCTGTGGATGGTCAAATTCTACCTGCCCTTGATGTTGGAGAGGGGAGGCCGTATCCTTCAAGTATATAATGTAAGTCTGCGGAAGATGAGGTGGGAGCGTGTGCGGGTGCAGATGCTCCGGTTCTTTGGAGTAGACCGTACCATGCGCCAGTGGAATCACCGCTGGCAGGATCTGCTGGCCCGTGAAGCTGACCTCCTGGACTACGCTGGAGTCATGACTGGCCTACAGGGTGGTAAGTACAAATCCACATTTAATCGTGAATACTGTAACTAAAAATAATTAGGCCGTGTGTGACACTGGTGTCAAAGTGAAAAAAGGTTGCTGAGTGAGGTGGGAGACGTAATGCGTTCACGCCTAATGTTGGCACATCCGAGACACAACGCTGCATTATATTGACAAGCATAGGGTGCTCTTCTGTGTTACCCACTGCCCTGGAGCAACACTTAGGACTGTAGTGCCAAAGCTGGCACACTTGCGCAAAAACTGCGTGCACGATAAAGATTGTTCGTGTACGGGAAGGGTGACTGTACATGAACAATCCAAGGCATTGTTTATGGGAGCTGTGTGCTGGCCTAAGGGTAGGGTAAAAATGCTGTCCTCATAAATTGTGGTACGTTAGCTACGCTGGCCTTGTACATAGTTACTGTGTGAGAATGTATTTGATAGGAACAAATGGTCAAAGGAAATCGGTCATCTCCAGATTGTCATACACCAACAACATTTGTGAAACTGCCTTGTGCGATCTGCAGCGATGCAATCGTACACAGAGCATGTATAACATCATGTTGCATGTGGTAATGGGGACTTGTGGATGTGTCACACTACTATTATGTGCATGTTAGCTAGCATTATTGTCTTGTTTGTCCCGACTCAGCATTCACAGGTCTGGTGTGAATGGCAGTCAAAGTGGACCCAATCATGTAGCCAACATGAAACGCAACACTACAGTTACGTAGCATTTTCAGTTATGGTGATGATTTGTATGAGGAATATGACACATATGATTTAACGTCCGATACCAACACATATTTATTTTGTTGTCTCACAGATGGTCGGCCACCAATCACACAGGGGGACATCGACAGCTTCGAGGACCCACACGCCACTGGTGAGTTTGGACATCATATATTGGCATAGTGCGGTGTCATGGATGTCTGGGTCAAATGATCAACGTTGTAGTATGCAGTATGGGTGTGTATCACATGTACCTTGCCTACAGTGTGATGATGTATTGTGGAAGTCAGAAGTGTGTAAAAATCGGTAAGTGAAGGTAGAGCAATGCATTTGTCTCACAGTTGTAACTTTGTCGATCCCCAGTCAGTGATACACATTGAAATTAAGGTGCATATTATCAAGCCCTTATCGCCAACACAACGTCACTTTCAGTGAAGTTGTGTTGGCGATAGGGGCCTCGCATCATGACCGAGGCTGCGTTAATACACTTCACGTGTATTAACGCTTCCTTGTTAATAAGGCACTCTTTCACGCTGTGTTTAGCGTGAAAGGGGCCTGCAGTGGGTGTTGCTGTGTGCGTTCCACAGCAACACCAATTGTATTTGACGCTGCCCCCTATGTACAAGGGCGGCGTTGATAGGTGGCAGCGCACAAGTTAACACCAGTGAAATCCTGGTTGTAATTTTGCAAAACGAGGATGAATGCTTTTTCTCATCATTTTTGCTTTTTCCATGTGTGCTGCCTTGTGCAGCACACATGGAAAAAGCAAAATGATATGGTTTGCATATGTACAGGAAGGTGGCCCTTCCTGTACATACAAAACATTTTTAATATTCCATGTTGTAACTTTCCTGTGTGCTGCACGAAGCAGCACACATGAAAGTTACAACATGGTATTCTAGGATTGATTATGTGCAGGAAGGGGCACCTTCCTTTACAGAAACAAACCTCCCCTGCACACACACACCCTTGCACTCTGGTGCAAGGGTGCTTGCGTTGGCGCTAAGTTGTGAGACTTAGCGCCATCACAGGGGGAAACGCAAGTCTGCACCATATCCTTGATAATATGGTACAGCCTTGCGTTTCCTAAGTGGCGGAGAGAGGCGTTAAGCCAAGAAGGCTAATGCCTGTCTCCGCAACTTCCTTGTCAATATGACCCTAGGTCTATGGGTTCTGTCACCACAGCACATGCTTGTGGATTGCAGAGCGCACTGATAGGAGAGGAGACATGTAAGTGGGATTGCTGATGACTATCAGATGACATGGAATGCATGTACATCCTTGACTGAGATGACTGTGCAAGTGTGCCCGATGATGCACAAGGAGGCAGTGCTTTTCAGTCCGTAAGTGCTCAGACACAGTTCGTCACTGTGAATTTGTAGGTATGCTGCATACCATCTTCAAAGAAGTGGCAGTGCGTATCTTTGAGCCAAGCATATCAATGGCACATTCCCCAAAGACACAGCAAAGATGGCCCTATGAATCTCATTGGCATGTTTGGCCACTGCAATGGTGTTGACAAGCTGTCTCCTTGTGGCCATTCCCTGATTGACTCTAGATCAGGTGTAGGAACTCCTCTGTCCCAATTGGTGACATTACTCCGCACGCATTTACCTCGCATGCTTTAGCTCTGCCTTCATTGCTGTGCCATATATTTTACAATGCAGGGCTCTACAACGCTGTCTGTGAGAAAGCATTACCCATAACAACACTATAAGCATCATGACTCCAGGGTGCCGTTACAATGGGGAATGCATTGTGACAGTTTGCGTTGTAAAGGCCTGCGTATTTTGATTTACTACGGAGTGCGATTAGCGCATACAAGACATGCATGAGTGACAATTTAGAGGAAACGATGTTTCCCCCTCTCAGCGGCAACACCGCACATATTGTGTAGTAGTGCTGGAGAGCGGGACAGCGCCTCATGTATAAGTCAGCGTTGAGCCACACAACGGGTTTCCATGTGTGCTGCATGATGCAGCATAGTTGAAAGTGTGAGTAGGGCTGTCCCAGGATTGCTCCTGTGCAGGTAGGGTAACCTTCCAAAACATTAACAAGCCCCCCTGCACACAGACACCCTTGCACTCTTGTGCAAGAGTGCCTGTGTTGCCGCTGACTTGATGAACTGCACACAGTTGGTGGGGGACACACAGAGCTGCACATGGGCATTGTACATATCATGCAGCACTGTGTCACAGGAGTGGATGAGGGTGGTGCTACACACGGAGGGCTAATGCATACCTCCTCCGATTGCTTGAACATGTCACCCTCAGTCCGGGTATGTCATGGCACCATCGTTTGACACTGTCAGTCTAATTTTGTTGCGACAGTACATGTCCCATGCCATGCACTGTCATGTCAGTCTCCCCAGCATGTAGTCACTGATCCAGGATTCAACATTTCGTTGTCCAGGTCACTCTCTGACTTCACATAGTTACGCTGGAGTGTAGGCTCCCATGTTTAAGTGATCTTGTATTACAGATTTGAATGGAGAACATTGACAAAGTCTAAAGGACTCAATATTCCCATTGTTGATATTTTACAGACAACATGACGCCAGCCGAACAACATGCGTTCCAGGTGAGGAAGGACCGCTTCAAGCATGTCAAGAAGGTGGCAAAAGGGTACCGCAACATGGCGAAGAGGTACCAGGAGGAACGGAAAAAAGGTACATGGAAGGCGGTGCCTGAGCTTGCAACAACTGGCACACAGGCCATCCCAGGCCCCTTTGGCGTCAGTGGTGGGTCCCAGCCTGGACAGGTGTCCCATCCCCCTACGGCCACACCCCCCCCAAGGAACAGTCCGACTTGCACCTGCCAATCAGGTGGTGCCATTCACAGTGAGGGACAGGACGATCCTGCATGACAACAATGTATTTCTGGCAGAGATCAGGCGAGAAATGGCGGATCTGAACAGACATTTAACAGACATGAAAAAACACCTTGGACTGCCATGATGCCTGGACATGTTGGACCCCATCCCCCTCTTCTCCCTTCCCCCAATGTTTTAACTTGTGATATTAGGTAGTGTTAGGTTAGTTCTTTTAATTGTTAGGTAGTGTAGTTTTAGCGTAGGTTATAGTTAGTGTTAGATTTTAAGGTAGTTTTTAGATATGTATTATTATGCAGTATTTGGGGCTAAGTTTCCTTTTCCTTTGGGTGGGCGGTTGATGTATTTGTTGTAAAAAAATTATATACAAAAAAATATCTTTGTATTGGTTACATGTGTAGTTAGTTTATGTATAGCTTAGATGTCTTTGTCCTGTCTTGTGGTGTGCCTTAAGGGTGGGAGGGGGTTGATGTTTAAGATATGTTGTTGCGTGTTTAGGATTAGTTAGGGGAGATAGTTTAGGTAATTAAGAAATTTCTAGTTATTTTAGATTTCAGTAGTAGTTCTAGTGATCAGTGTTAGTTTAGGGTAGTTCATTCTTTTTGCTGTTCTAATAAATGTTTAATATTTTGGATTTCTGCTTGCACTTATGTCAGGGATGATGTTGGGGAGTGTGGCTTATTCCCTTGTATGCAAATCATACCATCACTGGACAATCCATGGAATGTGTAAGTCTGGCCATGACATGTTACTTAGCAGGATGTATTGTGTCAGGATACCTTAGATCTGAGCACAGTGAACTTGCATGAATGACAGGGTGGCAAGTAGGATTTACGGCCTAGTCTAGGGACAGTCGTTTGTGACGTTCTACATCTTAAGTGTAACTCACGGAGTTGGACAGCACATTGTTGCCCATTTCCAACACAACCTAGGGACATGGCATTGAGAGGAAATTTAATTAGCTACTGTTATCCATCATGGGGATGGATGTATGCGCCGGGTACCACAGATTCCGTCACACACCTGCATGTCAGATGCTCCTGGCGCAGAGTCCATCTACATTGCACAGACCTTGGCACACTTGCTGCGTAGTGCCAGTGTGTCAGCTTCCTTAGAATTATATGTTCCTGTGCATAGTAAATTTGTGTGTCAATTGTGAACGGCACATGGCACAACAGTGTTCCAGATTCACAAAAGTCATCTGAGAGTAAGTAATGACTTTACATTTTACGGTATTCACAAATGTAATTTAGGAGTAGTACAGTTAGGTATACTGACTTCACTTCTCCTAAATGCCTTTCGTGACTCCCTTAATTTGTCAAGTTATGATTTTGTCCCAGCTAACGTTTTGGTGCGGGCACACTGTTCTGCTGCACACAAGGGGGGAAATGTTGCATTGCTCCCTGTAGTGACAGTGTCATAGCCACTTGTCCCAGCTGTTACTTCTGGCATTGCCTCATAGTGATGCCACCCTTGAAATGTTGGCCTTGCATCGGACTATATGCTAAGTGCAGTGCACCACACATCCCTAGACACATTGCCCGATACGCTCACAGTGGTCACAGCATGAGAGGGGTCAAAATTTGGTATGTATTGTTTGTCCACAGGAAGGGGCTGACTGATGCCTTGCACTTTGGGGTGAGTCCCTATTGGCAACTCTACTTCACTGAGGCAGACATTGTGGTTCCATATGTGTATGGTAGACATGTGCCCTTACGTGTCTTCATCAATGTGATTATGGTGTGCACCATCTTGGGATGTGACATGCAATGTGCACCATCCCACCAGGCTTTGTCCACCCCGTAGAGTGTGAGTAGATAAGCCAAGAGATAATTGTTTGAAATTGTTAAGGTGGACACTACTTGTGGCCTGCACAGACTTGGACATTTTATCACACATGCCTATTTACTTACTGGACGTGGGGCTAGGTTGGGATATTGCTAGATTGTTGTTTTGGAGCAATGAGGGCACAGCTAGTTCACACAAACCCGGTCATCTCACTGCCTATCCGTGTCAGGTAAAACATGTACATTGCTCGTATTTCCCTTGGTGTACCTTCTGGTGGATTCAGTGTCCATACACTTTTTACAGACTTCTATACTTGATTGGTCATGGACAACACACATCTGTGTGAGTTAAAGATTTTTATTTACATTAAGAGGATGAAGACTGGACCAGTGCTTGGCCATACAAGCACACATTGCATAGATGCCCGTTAGAGGGCCAGACAGAGTCCTTTGGTGGTAACAGGTCCAAGGGAAGAGGCAGAGTTCAGTCCGCAGGCTGATTGCAGTGTCATTGGTAAGAAAAAATAATATGGCAGTCCATGTGGAGGTCCAAGGTGATTGTCGGGGGACAGTGGAAGACAGTGGAAGATGTAGTTCCGTGGCATGATACCAAGCCCTGCACCAAGAAGAAACAGGCCTTTTGGCGTCGATGGATGCTACTGCTTTCTCCTTAGCACAAATGCACTATCATCCTCCTCTTCGTCCTCTGATCTGTCATGTGCCTCACATGTGGGTGGTGGTATAGTGGGGGCAGCACTGTGAGGCACTGACACATCAGGGGGCGGAGATGAGGATGTAGAAGCAGCAGCAGCATTCATCGGCGCCGGACCTTGGGGCAGCAATGCAGTGATGAGCAGGTGCAGGGCATGATAGATTCCAGCTACATCGCGCTGGTGTGCAGCCCTGGCAGCCATTTGTTGTGCCTGCATCCGCTCCATGCTCTCCATTATCTGACCCATGTTGCCCAAATCCTGGCTGACATTGCTGGAGCCACTCTGACCAGACAGTTGTTGTTGTCTCAGAATCATGACTCCAGCAATGTCAGCCATGGACCGTTGGAGAGCATTGAGCGGGCTGTGGGTGTCCGTGATCTTCTGTATGTGGTCCCGGATGGGACTCAGACACCCACGTATGGCATCAAGTTTGTCCGCCAGCCTCTCAAACCCCACCCGCACCTGTTCAGCCATCTCCCACTGGACCTCTAGCACACGGCATTGGAAGGCCAGATGTGGGTCCTCGAGGTCCTGGGAGCCAGCTGTGGTGGGAGGTGCTTGCTTCTGGTTGGTTTGTGCAGGGGGTGGGGTTGCCGCGATGCTGCTGGGTTGCCCTGCTCCTGGAGGTGAGGTGCTGAAGGAGTCTAGCAGATTTTGAAGTTCATCCTGAGTTATGGTGGGGTAATCATCCTCGTCATCAGTGAAGGTTGGGCCAGTCAGCTGTCCAGGAGGTGGTGTCTCTCCCTCTGCAATGTGATAGGGGAGATACAGTTTAACAGTGTGTTTCATGTATGATCATGCATTGGATGAGTTTACAAGCAGACTGCAGGACAGTGTACATTTTGAGGAGATGCCTATTTGTTGCGGGATAGTGATTATTGTGAGGACATCACGGATGTGATGTTGTTGTTGCACATTGTCATCTCACAGTTTACAGCTATGACAAATGTGATTGTGCTATTTCTACACACAAGCGGCACCAGTTGTATCCTCTATTCATTTGTGTGAGTAATGTAGTTTGTACCACATAGTAGTCAATGTTGATGTGATAGTGGCACCTGCAGCTTGGGCTTTACTGCCCGTTATACCTTTCAGGCAGTGAGCCTTTCACTTCTGTGCATTTACAATGCTGAGATGTTGCAAGCTGGGTGGAATATGGGTCTTGGTCAGAGTTGGGAGACTTGTGCATTGTTTGTCATCAAATGTCTTGTTTACGTCAGGGGTTGTATGTACACGAGGATGTGTCAGAGTGTGACCTGCTCCTTTAAGGATGTGGTCCACACTCAGCCACCTCAGTGAGGTGGCCTGCACTATGTTAATATGTTGGGCCTGCAGGCATGCTATTCATCATGCACTGTCACTTGCCTTGTCAGTGTGGCTCACGGACACGCAGCTTTGCAGGGTACTGCACATGTGCATGTGTTTTGTGCAAGATTAGTTATGTGTGAGGAGGGCACCCTTTAGGCACATTAGCAATGAGAGCCTACTTGCTGTTTCAACATGTGCTGCACTATGTAGTACACATGGGCATCCAGGTAGCTTTGTCTATTGTGATTAGTCTTGTGTGCATGTCGTCCTTCATGTTTTATCTTGCATGCATTACTTACTGCCCTCCTGTTGGCTTACCCATTGTGAGTATGGTGCAGCGTGAGTTTCTATTGTTATTGCTGTCTGAACAGACAGTGTCAACACCCATTACCCTCAAGGTTGACCCCACGTGTGCTGTGTAAGTGGTCCGTGATTTGATGTATGTGCATTTCCTAATGCCTATTTATGGTGCTCAGGCCTTGTCACCGCCACCCTCACAAGAGATGCAAATGGCAGGGTGATGTGTGTTTGTGTATGTGTGACGCAGCTGCTGACATTGTGCACTTGTGACTGAGTTGTGTGCAGGAATGTGCATGAGCATATAGGTGGACTTTACTGCACATACACAACCTTGCACCCGACTCAGACACACGTGCACAATGTTGCAGGTGTGCTGACATTGGTGGTGGCATGCCTCTTCGTGCACATGATCAGTCACATTCACAGTGCATCCTCATTTTGGCGTCAGAGAGAGATGCGTCCTTGTGCAGACGATTTGTATATGCGTGATGATGAGGCAAGGGGGCCATTTTGCCACACTGCCGCATCTCAAGTTAATGTGCCACTTAGCCATTTGATGTGGCACTTATTTTGTGGTCTGATGTTGATCTTGGACTATATTGGGCTTACTTCTCTGTGCACATTTCCAAGTCTTTGTGCCCACCAATATGTGTCTTGCAATTTATTGTTTGAGTAGGGTGAAATGTGTCGATGCCACCATGGACAAGGGTATCCAGGACATGATCCACAGTAATTGTGGGTATGCACTGCAATGTATTTAATTGTACATGAGTGCCATTGTGCCCATCCACCCCCGTCCCCCCAGTCCCTGGTTGTTACTCACCCTGTTGTTGTTGTGTCTGGTCACGTTCAGCAGTATCCTGGCCCGCAACTCCGACCACCGTCTCCTCACTGATGACTCGGGACACCTGCTCCTCCAACTCATCCAGCTCCTCCTGTGGCGTTGGACTCCCACCTCCAGTCTGCTTTACTGCTTTCAGGTTGACTGCTAGTTTCTCCTTGGTCTTGCGCTTAGTATCATACCAGTGCTTCTTGCAGTCGTCCACTGTCCTCCTCCTCTCTCTGACGGCATTCACCTTGGACACAATGTCCTGCCATATTTCTTTTTTTCTTGCCAATGTCACTGTGGAGGTGACAAACAGTTCTTGTTGGTGTTCAGTCACCTCCGCAATCAGGACCTGGTTTTCCTGCTGGCTGAACTTGGGATTCCTCTTCCTTTTGGCCTTCACATGGGTCTCTGGCTGGTCCTCCTGGGAATTTGTGGGGTTGTTTGTGGCCTCTGCACTGGTCCCAGCTTCATCCATGGCTCCTCTGCTATTTTCCATTTTTTTTTTTCTGCTTAGCGGGCCTTTTGTAGTGCATTTTCCCGCTGAACGTGAGAAATGCAGGCCTGGTCCCAATTAGGGATCTGATTCTGTCGCTGATTGGCCCATCGCCACTTTTTTTACGTTAGCGTCAGGCTTTTTATCGCCGTCACGCTAAATCTATCGCCGTCCATTTCCGCCGGAAAGGGAAGCTATCGCCTGTAGCAGCGTGTTGCTAATACGCCACTAATACGGCGATAGATTCCGCCGTTCGACGGCGATAAAAAAAATTGCGCTAAATAAATATCGCCATTTGTTGCTAATATCCCCATATTTGTCCCAGGGCTTTGGAGGACAAATGGTTTGGACCATACAAAGTAGGTCAGAAAGCTTCTGAGACAAACTACTTGGTGGACACAGGTGTCAAAAGGGAATCTAAGAGGTGTTCCAAGTGAACAGGCTTAGGCCTTACATCTGGAGAGATTACACAGTGAATATAATGGCCAAAGCACATGAAGGGGGTGAAGACAGTGAGCCTCTTGCTGACTTTCTGCACAGAAGGATGGCACTGTGGAAGGGGTTGAGTTAGCCCCGAGTTAAAACTGAAGCAGCAGTGAGAGTGTAGAGAGGTGTTGTGGCAGTATGCCAACCTGTTTTTGCTGACTCCAGGGTTGACTCTTCTCTGTGTGCTTGACATAGACACGGGTGACAGTCTGCCAGTATAGGGCAGAATGTACAGAACGTCTGGCCTGGTTCAGACACGCATTAAGGTGGACGTTTCACTAATGTTGAACCTGGGAGCCATTGAGAGATCTCGTAGTCCTTGGTCTAGTCCTGTGGTTCTAGTGCCAAAGCAAGGGTCTACTGGCTTCCGGTTCTGTGTGGACTACCGAGCCCTCAATGAGGTAACCAAATCCGATGCCCATCCAATCCCCAGAGGTGATGAGCTTGTGGATCGGTTATGTGCTGCAAAGTACTTGATCACATTGGATCGAGTCAATGGATATTGGCAGATCGCTTTGGCACCAGAGGCTGAGGAGAAGGCAACCTTTTCTATGGCAGAGGGGCTGTTTCAGTTTAAGGCAATGCTTTTTGTATTGAAAAATACTCCTGCTACTTTTCAGCAGTTGGTGAACTATGTTCTTGCAGAGTTGTAAGGGTTCTGTGTGGCCTATTTTGGATGATATTGCTGTATTCAGCAATTCACAGGAAGACCACCTGAGGCACCTTGGACAGGTGTTGGCATGGATACAGGAGGTAACACTGACCCTCAAGGCAACTCAGTGTCAGGTGGGGCAGTCCTCTGTAGGCTACCTTGGGCATGAGGTGGGGAAGGGGAAGATATGCCTGTTAGATGCCAATAATCAGTCTGTTATGGAGTGGGAGGTACCTACTACCTGGACTGAAGTGAGGGTCTTTTTAGGATTCACTGGGTATTACAGGAATTTGGTGGCTAACTATGGAGGTATAGTTTCCCCATTGACTGCTTTGACCTTTAGGAAGCAACCTTAGAAAGTAATATGGACTGCAGCATGTCTAAAGGCTTTTGAAGAACTGAAGAAGGCAGTATGCGCTGCACCAGTACTGAAAGGACCTGACTACAGTCAGCCTTTAATTGTACAGATAGATGCCTCTCACAAAGGAGTTCGAGCGGTGTTAGTTCAACTGAATGACATGGGTAGAGAGTGTCCGGTACCTTTTATCAGTACGAGATTACTACCCAGAGAGCAAAACTGGGCAGCTTTTAAGAAGGAGTGCTTTGCCATAGTAGGGGACTTGCGTAAGTTCCGCCCATATTTGTTTGATACTAATTTTGTGGTGCAAAGAGATCATAAGCCACAGAAATAGTTAATGACTATGAAAGGAGAGAATCCCAAGTTGTTGAAATTGTTTATTTCTTTGCAAGGGTTACCCTTTGTAGTGGAGCACAAAACTGGATTGAGCTACAGGAAAGCTGATGGTCTTTTCTGACGGTTTTATTGATCTGATCACCCAGACTCCTGCGGATCATGCATGTGTACCATGTCATAGGCCTGTCTCATGGAGGTCTTGCTGGACCAGGAGGGGAGCCAAAACACCCTCATAGTGGTGGAAGGCTACCGCCTTCACCAAAAGTTAAGCAGCACGAGTGCAGTGGTGGCAGCATACCGTGTAGTAATCCGTAGGAGTGAACCAGTCGTTTTTACCCTTTGTCAGTGGAGTGAGGCCTGGCCTACAGGCTGACTCACCTTTTTACATTTCCGCTGCTGTGTGCTTAACTCACCCTTTTCCTACATCAGATAAATGTAGAGTGCTGCGTAGCGCAGGAGTAGTGACTGCGCTGGATGTATGTGTGCCTGGGAAAGCTACAGTGCAGAGGTAGAGCAGTACTGTGTAGTAGATACACGATTAGTGCATATGCTAAGTGTTTGTATGCCTGCAAGGAATACATTACATGAAAGATGTAGTGCTGTGCAGTATGTGCAATGAAACGCATGTGCTGGGTGTATGTGTTCTTGCAATAAGTACAGTACATGAAGGGTAAAGTGTTGTGCAGTAAGCACATGGTGACTGTGTGTGTACTGGCATTGTGTGTGTTTGCAAATATACCCTGGTATATTACAGAGAGGTTACAGTACTGAACAGTACATGTAGATTGAATATGTGTGCTGAATGTATGTGTGTCTGTAGTGTCACAATGCATAGAGGAAACAATACTGGAGAGTATGTGTGCTGTGAAAGTACACTGAGTGCAAGTGTGCTTGCAATGGTACATAAATTGGAGGACGCTGGGTTCCATTTTGGGAAACTCAGACCTGCCTGGTAAAGACATGAGGAGTAGAGAAATCAACCCAGACAGACTTGTATATTGCTGCATTCCTGTGAGTAGGGTGAGACACACACAGGAGGAAGAGAGAACAAGATTCCCTTTTTACACTTCAAAAGGTTGCTCTTTGATTAAGTGATAGATCACAAGGAAGTGGCCTGGACACATGTCAGGAAGAAGATGGGGCTGATAAGGGAATCATAAAGAGCGGGGCTGGTAGCTAAGATTTAACCTTCTGATTGTGGGACAATCAGCTTCAGAGTCTTTCCTGCTGTGACAGACAGCCTTTCAAGAGGAAAGAAGAGAAAGAACAGTGAGACTTCAAATGAAGCAGAACCCCAACATAAAACTCCAAAGACTTAGGGCCACAAAGGGCAACTTAGACTTGTAAGTTTTCTCTTTATCATTATTCACAAAACTGCAATTTAACAGTAAGTTTTTGAGTGCAGAGGGTCTACAGTCGGGGTGGAGAACTCCGTAGATAAAAAGATAGACCTACCCTTTCTTTTTATCTGCGGAGTTCTCTTCCCCATCTGCTGGGTCTCTGCAATTGTAAACTTATTGTTAAATTTCACCTCCACCTGCCTTGGGGCCTGGAGCACCAGTGCCTGCCTGCTTCCCAAGACCAGTGTGCCCCGTGAGGAAGAGGAGAGTGTTGGAGGAAGTGAGGTCCAGTGGAGAGCCCTAGCGAGAGGGCTCCCTGAGCAAGTGTGGGGAAACAGCTGTGCACCGATTGGGTCATTGCTTGTGTGCAGGGGTGATCCATGAACCCCCGTACGTCAGGAGAGGGCTGCCATGGACTGAGGCATGTATTAAGCATCGTGCGGGGAACACCAAACCCGTACCGCTTTGTTGTGTTGACCCCGTATGCCAGAGGGTCCTTCTGTTAAAGTTATTATGGCCAGCGCATTGAGACTTGTGTCCACATTAGCAAGGACTCCATTTTTCAGGAGGTGCTGCTGTGGTATAGGCGACTACTCCAGACGAGTCTGTGCCTAGACTGGAAAGTAATGCAGCAACCCCGTATGTCAGAAAGGGCTGCCTCTATCAACATTGCAAGAAGTTTAGGCTGTTGCCTGGGAGAAAATTGCAGCTGCAACCAGTGAGTCAAGCCTGTACATCAAAACCTGCTCCCGATTGACTCCCCTGAGGACCATGAAGGACGCCTGCCGGATGCTGCTGCATGTACCAAAAGCAGCCCAACTTCTCTGAAGAGGATCAGGACTTGTGAGTGCCCGCAGATATGGCACTCGCTGCACCTCTAGACGCTTCCATACCTCAGGAGTGGGTAAGGCTTGAACTGGGTCTATGGGGCCCTGGGAGACTCTCTGCTGATGCTGCTATGGCACCATAGACACTTTTGACTAAATCCTAAAGAGTCAAAGATGAACTCTTGAGTATGGCCTACTAGTGAGCATTCCCTGGATGTGACCATAAGTGAATGGGGAATAACCCAACCACGTTACAAGGAAGAGGATGGAACAGGGATTTGTCTAACAAACTCTAAAAACCGGCCTCAGGGGCATAGTGTTATTGCTTACAAATGTTGTTATTCCTTTGAATGCTTAGAGTTAGAAATAAAATACTTATTTTTCTTATAAAAGCAAGTATTTTACTGGACATTGATTTATTGATAGTATTGTGTGCACATTGAGTTATGAGTCATGTTCACTCAGCTGTATCTACATTCACCCCCCTTCCCTCCGATGGAGTGTTTGACTGCTCGTCCACAGCTACCACATAGAGACAAGTGCAGAAAGGGATCGTGGCCCAGCTGCTCTGGATCCATAGTAGGTCAGGCATCGGGACATCAGGAGCAAAAAGCCTCAACCACCATGGTTGGGCCCAGTAGCCCCTGTGTGCCCTGTGGCCCTCTGAAAGGGGTCCTGACAGTCACATAAACCTATCACCGTAGCAATAGCCCACCTCATGAATATTGATTTGGCAGAAAGTCAAGTGTCATCCAGAGGTGTCAGAACAAACTAGTTACATAAACATCAGTGAACGATTGTGAAGGAATGCATTAGCACATGCGAGTAGAAGAACTTTGGAAAATATCACAAAGGTTCCCTCTAGCTGACTCTTTAAGAACAGTGTAATATGTAAATAAACAAATCCACATGTTGCTGCACTTAAAGTCAGGCGAGAGCTATAAAAACAAAATAAATAAAGATGTGATATGGCATCCATTTTTAACAAGATAGCATCAATGCCTAACCAAGGCCTAGTTAGCCTAAGCCATAAAAATACACTTTAACATGGTGTAGCATGTTTGTTTTAATTGTAATAGTTCCTTGTCAGTATTCAATTGTGAATTTGAGTGTAGATCAATTGCCGTGCACACAATTATTAATGCAAATTTTGATTTAAATGCACAAAAGCTCTCACACATTCAATGACTTAAAATCTCTCGCAAGCTAATCCAGACGTGGGTATTGACCTACCTCAAATTAAACCCAAATAGGACAGCATTTTTCCTATTATCATACAGTGCCAAGCAACCATATTAGCAGGCATAATCCTTAGCGGCATCACCCCCTTGCTGACAAAAATGCAACATCTCATAGATTTACCTTTGACATAGACCATCTTCAAGAAACACTTCACTAATAAAAAGAAAATTGTTTGGTACCAGCAATCCCACCTGAAATAATGTGTAATCCTTCCAACCCTTCCAATCAGATCAACAGTGCAACAGTTTCTCTTCCATCTGGATGATCAATCAATCAATCAGGGAATTGTAAGCGCGCTACTCACCCGTGAGGGTCTCAAGGCGCTGAGGGGAGGGTCCGCAGATCTGTTTAGCCGAAGAGCCAGGTCTTGAGGGTCTTCCTGAAGGTGTTCAGGGAGGGGGCGCGTCTGATGTCTGCCGGTAGCTCATTCCAGGTCTTGGCTGCAATGTGAGAGAAGGATCTTCCGCCTGCTCTGTGGATGCACGGGGTTTCGGCCAGTGCGAGGTTGGAAGATCGGAGGTTTCTTTTGGGTACGTGGAAGTTGATTCTGTCGTTGAGGTATTTGGGTCCGTTGGTGTGTAGGCATTTGTAGGCGTGAGTGAGGATTTTGAAAGTGACTCTTTTCTCCACGGGGAACCAGTGGAGACTTCGTAGGTGTTGGCTGATGTGTTCGTGTCCGGGGATGCCGAGGACGAGTCTGGCGGCGGTGTTCTGTATTGTCTGGAGTTTGCGGAGTAGGGACTTGTTGATGCCGGCGTAGAGTGCATTTCCATAGTCCAGTATGCTGGTGATGAGTGCGTGGGTGACTGTCTTCCTTGACTCAGGGGGGATCCACTTGAAGGTCTTGCAGAGGATGCGGAGGGTGTTGAAGCAGCTGGAGGTGACGGCGTTGGCCTGTCGGTTCATGGTGAGTCATGAGTCGAGTACGATGCCGAGGTTCTTGGCGTGGTCTGAGGGGGTAGGTGGGCTTCCGAGGGCGGTCGGCCACCAGGTGCTGTCCTATGCAGAAGGGGTGGTACCGAGGACGAGGACTTCTGTCTTCTCGGCGTTGAGCTTCAGGCAGCTGTTGGTCATCCAGACTGCGACGTCTTGCATTCCTTTCTGGAAGTTGAGTTTGGCAGTGGTGGGGTTTTTGCTGAGGGAGAGGATGAGCTGGGTGTCGTCGGCGTAGGATACGATGTTGAGGCCGTGTTGTCGGACGATGGCTGCGAGGGGGGCCATGTAGATGTTGAAGAGGGTGGGGCTCAGTGATGAACCCTGTGGGACTCCGGAGGTGATTTTCGTGGGGCCGCTGATAGGTCGAGTAGGATGAGGGCTGCGGAGTGGCCTTGGTCCAGGAGGGTGCAGATGTCGTCTGTGGCGGCGAGTAGGGTGGTCTCTGTGCTGTGGTTGCTTCGGAATCCGGATTGGGACGGGTCGAGGACGGCGTTCTCTTCAATGAATCGTGTCAGTTTCCTGTTGACTGTTTTCTCTGCAACTTTGGCTGCGAAGGGGAGGAGCGAGATGGGCCGATAGTTCTTGAGGTCGGTGGGGTCAGCTGTGGGCTTCTTGAGCAGGGGACTGACTTCTGCGCGCTTCCAGTCGTCTGGGAAGGTGCCTGTTTTGAAGGTGGTGTTGATGGTGCGTTGTAGTTCGGGTGCGATGGCGGCCGCGGCTCTGTGGTAGATGTGAGGGGGGCAGGGGTCGGTGGGGGCCCCCGAGTGGATGCTTTTCATGGTCGAGGCGGTGTCTTCGGCCGTGATCGGTGTCCAGTTGGAGATGGTGGGCTGGCTGGTGTTTCTGGGGGGCCGTCTGTGGCACCTGGTGGATGGTCGATGAAGTTGTCGTAGAGGTTTTTGATCTTGAGGTGGAAATAGGTTCCAAGCTTGTCGCAGAGGTCTTGGGATGGGGTGATGTCTGTGGCTTCGCTGCATGGGTTGGTGAATTCCTGAATGACACTGAAAAGTTCCTTGGAGTTGGTGGAGTTGGCCAGGATTTTGTTGTGGATGAAGTTCCTCTTGGTGGCTCTGATCTGGTTGTGGTGGTCCGTCATGGCATCCTTGTAGGTGGTGTGGTTTTCGGTTGTCTTGGTGTTTCTCCAGGCATCTGCAGGTGCATCTGGCTTCTTGGAGAGCGGTGGTGAACCAGGCGGCTTTCCTGGGGCGTTGTCTGTTGGGGTTGCGTAGCGGGGCGAGCTCGTCTGCGCAGTTGAAGATCCAGGTGTGGAGTTCTCTGGCTGCATCATTTTCGTCTTTTGCGTTGGGTGCCCAGGTGTGGTTGTCTCGGGTGAGGGTGGATTTAAGTTGCTCGTCGGTAACCTTGCTCCAGTTCCTTTGAGGTGGGCGTGGGGCTGGTTTGGGTGCCTTGGGTTTGTTGATGGCGAAGTGTATGCCGTGGTGGTCGGTCCATGGCGGCTGCGTTGTGTGGCTGAATTGGACGCTGTTTCCTGCCGCGAAGATGGGGTCGAGGGTGTGTCCTGCTCTGTGGGTCGGTGTGTTGACGAGTTGTTTAAGTCCGATGCTGGTGAGGTTGTCATGAAGGATAGTGGAGTTGGGGTCGCTGGGGTTGTCGAGGTGGAAGTTCAGGCCTCCAATGAGTATGTAGTTTGCTGAGGCGATGGCGTGGGGTGCGATGAAGTCGGTGATGGTGGTGGCGAAGAATGTTCGGGGGCCAGGGGGTCTGTAGATGAGGGTTCCTCGGAGTGTGGCTATGGGGGTGGTCTGGATCTGGAAGTGCAGGTGTTCGGCGGAGGGGAAGGTTTCGCTGGAGGTGGTGAGGCGGAGGGTGCTCTTGTGGGCGATGGCGAGGCCCCCTCCTGGGTGGTTGGGGCGGTCTTTCCTCTGGATCTTGTATCCGTCTGGGATGGCGGTGCTGATGTCGGGGGCGGAGGATGCATTGGTCCAGGTCTCTGTGAAGAAGGCGATGTCAGGCGAGAGAGAGTCGAGTAGGTTCCAGATTTCCATGGCGTGTTTGTGTATGGAGCGTACGTTGAGGAGGATGCATTTTAGGGTGTCGCCGGTGATGGCGTCGGCGGTGTTGGAGGCCGCGGTGGAGGTGAGGGTCTGGCGGCAGTGGAGGCAGGAGAACTGGCCGTGGGTCGTGTTCGGCGAGGCCTGTTGGCATTCTCTAAGTCTTCCAGAGTTGAGTGCGAGGAGGGTGGTGGTGTCGTAGCGATGGGTAGTGAGAGGTCCAGGGTTCCTGGCGCTGGCCGCGGTCGGGTCGCGGACGGGCGCAGACGAGCTTGCCTTTGGCACGCCGGCGGTGCGCCCGCTGCGCGCATCCGCTGCGCGACCGCACAGCGGATGCCATTAAGTAGGGGAGGTGGGAGGGAGGAGAGGCTGGGAGGCGGGAGCGGGGGAATTCTGGGGGGAATTCCGGGGGGGAGGGGCCACAGGAGCAGTAGCGGCAAAAGGCGAAAGGAACAGGCAGGCACGAGAAAATAAAAACAGTGGTGGAATTAGAGCAAGACACAGATGGGCACAATAACAGTGGCACAACAGGGAAAAATTAAGGAAAAAAAACGGCTGAGAAAGGTTACGGTGGTTGCAGGCAGTCTGGTCCCAGTTGGAGCGGGCAGCAGGCGCAGGAGCGGGCAGCAGCCTCGAAACTCCCAAGGAGGAGGTCGGGGTCTGGAGACAAGAGACGGCACAGCGGAGCTGTGGGGAGAGAGTGGACCTAGACCGAGGGTTGGAGGATGGAGACAATGCTTTGGGTAATGGTCTCCCCCTTCGTTAGTTCTCCTTAAAAGGCATTCTGAATCAAGTGTTTACTCTCATCAAGAGCCTGAAGAAATCTGACTACACCAAATTAACACCAAAAATGTCACTAGCTCTGCCCCTATGCCTGTATCATGATCAAGACAAACTGTATCACCTAGAAGGCCATCAGAAACAAAACCCATCAGAGTTTGAGGATTGAGACCCAAAGAAATATCAAGCACTAGTGAGGAAAATAAACATGATAAAGCTCTATCAACCTGGCATGATTTGGAAGATGTCCGGGTTAATAAAAACAACAGTGATTTCAGCAGCTTGTAACAACTAGGAGCCAGTCTCCCAACAATTTTGAATATCACCAGCAAAGATATGTGGGAGAGCCATTTTAATCTAATAAAAAGAGAGGAACCTATAATGAAGTGATTATTGCAACACCTTCTATGAGAGCATCACTGCCCAACTCCCCAAAAGATGCCAAGCAATACAGAATGCAGATGCATGACTCACACTAAAACTCCAATACCACATACACATATCCAAACACCTCAAAGAGCTCCAGTGGTTCCCAATCCACAAGACCACCCTTTTCAAACTCCTCACATACACCTACAAAGCACTGCACAAGCAAGGCTCAGCATACCTCAACAACTGCATGCTCTTCCACATCCTGGAAACAACTTCACATAAAAACAGTAACAAAAATCCAATGTGGCCAAAACAGTGTCTTAACTAACTGTGTGGTAGCGAGGCAGTGTAACAGCAGAGATCCCTCCCTGTTTAATTTTATCTTTAATGATAAGAATAATTATCTTTTGATTATTGGTGGTGATGTACCCATGGTGGGGAGCAGGCATGACAGTCTTGATTTTTTTTAAATTCATGTGGTTATTTTAACAAGATTGAAGACTGGGCTTACTACCTTATTTATGGGGCTCCAGGTTTATTACCGTGACAGGAAATTGAAGATGAATGTTAAAAAAAACAATGCCTATGACCTTTCCTAAAAATCCATTCAGAAACTGATGGGTTATCAGAAAACATTGTGCAAGTAAAAACACAGATTATTTGGAGGATCGCTTAGTGGAGAATTAGAAACGGTATCTCCAGAGCACTTTTACCCAGTGACAAGCATCTTTATTAAGATCACAATTCTACTCAGCTTATGTGATCCATAATATAAGTAGAGTAACTCAAAAATATAAACTAGAAACAATTGCAGCCACTGCCTATGACATAGTTTTTTTGGGCCATCCTCAAGCATCAGACTTGGTGGTAGTTCAAAAAAGTTCTGAAAGTGTTACTAAGTGAAAGTAGAAGTGTTGCATTAATATCCCTTTGACAAAACTAGGGTTGACCAATATTGAAATAAATGTAACATATGCACTGACCGTCTACTGGAAGAAAGAATTGGTAACAAGCAAACAATACAGCCCTATGCTTACAGAAGGCAAAGTTAAGTTTCATAGTCTGGAACTGTTAGAAATGGGGTCTCTAGTTGGCAATGGTTTGCACCCTGTCCCAGTAAGGACCCACTCTAGTTAGGGTAAGGAAATTGCACACCAAGGATAAGCCCTCCTCACCCCCTTGGAAGCTTGGTACAGAGCAGTCAGGCTTATCCCGGAGTCAATGTGTAAAGTATTTGTACAACACACAGTAACACAGTGAAAACACTGCAAAAGGACTCCACACCAGTTTAGAAAAATAGGCAATATTTATCTGATTAAAACAAGGCCAAAACGACAAAATTCCAACATCTACAAGTCAAGATATTACTTTTAAAATGTAAATGCAATTGTAGTTCCTTGAAATCAATGAAGCGCTTAACCATGCCAAAGTACCTTAGATGCGTTAAATATAATATCAATGATGATGGGAGGGGCACGGGAGGTGAAGTGCCGGAAAAGTCAGCAGTTCGTTGGCTCCTTACTGGTGCAGGGAGGTGATGCGTTGGTTCCTTACTGCTAGGCAGAGGAGGTGAGGCATAGGTTCCTTACTGCCACAGGGGAGGTGATGCTTTGTTTGCGGCACAATGCGTTGGTTCCTTACTGTTATGCGGTGTCAATGACAAAAAGCGGTGCTCAGAGACAATGTGTCGATGATGCGCTGAAAGTCAAGTCGCACAGTGTCGGTTTCACAGGGTCGAAGCAGGCGCTGCGTCGGAGTCAGAGCAATGCATCACAGACTTCTGGTGATGCGGTGCTTCAAACTCACACAGCAGCAGTTCTTTGGAGGTACTGGGACAGAAAGCTGGGGCCTGCATTGTAAGTCACGGTCATTGCGTTGAGCAGGAAGCATGCTTCGGTGCAGGTAGTGGCGATGCATCGAGATTTACGATGATGCAGTGATTCTGAATTATGCTGTGAGCCGACGCATTGATTTCTTCTTCTTGTTGCACCAGAACTCACTTCCAAGGGCCCAGGAACTGGATTTGGCACTGCTTGGCAAGACAGGGCTCTCAGCAAGAGAGCCCAGGTGCTGGTAGGTGAAGTCTTTGATGGTCCTGAGACTTCTTAACAGGAGACAAGCTCAAATGAAGCCCTTTAAGAACCTCAGAAAGCAGGATGTAGAAAGCAACATCCAGTCCTCTCACTTCCAGGACAGAAGCTGCAATTAGCAGGCCAGCACAGCAAAGCAAACAGTAGAGTGGCAGTTCCTCCTGACAGCATCCAGCTCTTCTTCCTGGCAGAATGTCTTCAACCCAGAAGTGTTCTGAGTATATGGTGTCAGAGGTCCAGTACTTATACCAATTTCTGCCTTTGAAGTAGGCAAACTTCAATAGAAAGTCTGTGTAGTGCACAGGACCCTGCCTTTCCCTGCCCTGGCTCCAGACACACTACAGGGGAGTGGAGATGTCTCTGTGTGAGGACAGCCACAGCCTTATTCAGGTGTCATTGACAACTCCTCCCACCAGCTAGCTCAGGAAGGCCCATCATCCTGGTGATGGCCCATCAGGATATGCAAGGCACACCTCAGCTCCCTTTGGGGGACTGTCTAGAGGGAATGCACAAGAGCCCAATTGTCAGCCAACCCAGATGTGTATTCTACAGACAGGCAGGGGCACAGAATGGTTAAGAAAGAAAACACCCACTTTCTAAAAGTGGCATTTTCAGACTTACAATTCAATAACCAACTTCACCAAAAGTTGCATTTTTAAATTGTGGGGCCAGAGAACCCAAACTCCAAATCTCTATCTGCTCCCAATGGGAAATTACGCTTACAAAGATATTTCAAGGTAATCCCCATGTTCACTTATGGGAGAGATAGGCCTTGCGGTATTGAAAAACGAATTTAGCAGTTTTTCACTACCAGAACATGTAAAACACACCAGTACACATCCTACCTTCTAAATACACTGTACCCTGCCCATGGGACTGCCTTGGGTCTACCTTATGGATGACTTACATGTAGTAAAAGGGAAGGTTTGGGCCTGGCAAGTAGGTGCACTTGCCAAGTCGAAATGGCAGTTTTAAACTGCACACACATACACTTCAATGGCTGTCCTGAGCCATGTTTAAAGGGCTACTGAGGTGTTGGCCCAATCAGTGCTGTAGGCCCACTAGTAGCATTTGCGTTACAGGCCCAGGGCACCCCTGGTGCACTGTACTAGGGACTTACTGGTAAATCAAATGTGCCAATCATGGAGAAAACAATTACCATCATATTTTAAACAGAAAGCACTTGCACGTTTGCACTGATAAGCAGTAGTAAAGTGCTCAGAGTCCTTATACCAACAAAAACGAAATGCAGTACAGGATCCAAAACAGGAGGTAAGAAGGAAAACGACAGGGGAAGCCACGCCATTAGCTGACAGGTCGAACAGTAACTATATAGAGAATAAAACAAATTTAGGATTTCAATATTATTTTTAATGCATCCTACATTAAAATGAACATCTTTATATCGAAGTGTCATTAAGACTATTACCTGCGTGTGAAAGAGAAGGCAGCTGGGTGTGATTGTTGAACTATTTGCCTATATTGCATTACCATAGAAGAATCATTTTTTTTACTTCTTGTTATTTTAGCCCCTCTCTAAACGAATTCAACATTAGAACCTTAAAGGATCGAATGTTAATGTTATTCAAGTCCAGCATAAAGTTAGCTCAATTAGCACATGTTAAATATATTTTGATATCTTGGCAAATCTGAAAGAAATTCGTTAAATTAGTAAGATCTCTGCCGATGAAGACATCCTCATTTTCCCGATAAGCATTTTACAGTTTAATTATCTACTAGATATCTTAGAAAAATGATGTGAGATATTCCAGAGGTACATTTGCTGGCGATATGGGTGTAGCTATGAGTCATGTATTAAACAATGTTGATAGTTGAGAAAAAAATAGCAACTGCTTTTAATTGTATATGGATTTTCATGTGTTTTTGCTTGTTGTGATACCAACATATTTAACAGCAATTAACAATAAATAATGAACTCACAAATCCCTTACTTTCAACTTGAATTAAGATGCCTATTACTTTTTATTTGAATCCAAATTACACATAAGGAGCCACACTACATAAGTTGTACCGGTGCAATAATATTTTGCACTGGATCCTGCAATTTTCTTTGATGAATGGCATTTCTAGATTTTGCACTGGTCAGTTGAAACAAAAGTTTTTGCATGCCTTAACGGGCAAATATCACTGAAAAATAGCATGGCAATGGTGTAAAATTGTCATAATGCTGGAGCCTCGACAGGTTCCCCAACTCAGGATGCACAGCAAAAAATGTATGAAACCATCCAATGAACATTCAGACAGTATTTGATCTTTTTTCATCCTTTGTTTGTTCCAAAAGTGATCCCAAGTAATCCAAAGTATGTTCCTCCAGTCTTCACTTAAGTTCAATGAGTGCCGCTATGGCTTTACTCATAGACACATAAAGGTACATATATTTTCATAGTTTAACGTGGAGATGACATTCCCAATGCATTTTGGGCACTGAACTGCCCTTCCTCAGGGGTACTACAATAGACATGAATCAACAAGTAAGCATCTCGTAGTGTCAGCGTAGTCTTAAATTAACCAAAAAGTATCATATAGTGACCACCGTAGCGCTCCAAACGTAAAAAAAATGTGCTCTCTACTCTGGTGTAAAATTGCCCAGAAGCAGTGAGAAAAGTATCTCAACAGTGCAATTTATGTGAGGTGGCCTGGAAACATTTGGAACTTCTTTAATTTTTTATCAAGATTACAGCATTGGTGTTTCACGGTGCACGTGCTCTAAGCCTGGCAAGGGGTGTGGAAAAAGCTATGGGGGATATTCTCAAGAACGTGTGATAATTATCGCAAAATTAGCTTAACGCAACTTTGCACATCGCAGCCTATCGCGGGAAAAGAACGCCGTGTTAACGTTGTATTCTCAACACGGCGGTACCATGCGATAGTCTCGCGGTAACGCGTCAAATGACCGCGATAAAATTACTGTGACGGCAAAAAAAACATGAAACACGAACGCGAAAAAAGTTGCGATGTGGCCAACCGCGATAAAAAAATCAGCGATAACCAGCGACAGGCCTGCAATTCCCACGCGTCATGCGGGAAAATGCACTATAAAAGCACCGAAAAACACAAACAAAATAATTCAAACTGCGTAGCTACCATGGAGGAAGCCGGAGCAAGTACAGAGGACGACCAGAACCCCACAAGCCCCCAAGAGGACCAGCCTGGGACCTCAGGGTCACGGAAGGGCAAGGAGAAGAAGACGAGGAAGACGAGGTTCAGTCCGCAGGAAAACAGGATCATCATCACGGAGGTGATAGAACACCACCAACAACTGTTCGTCACCTCCAACGTGTCATTGGCAAATAAAAATGCAATATGGCAGTCCATCCTGGACAAGGTGAATGCAGTCGGAGTGAGGAGGAGGAGGACAATTGGAGAGGTCAAGAGGCGCTGGAATGATGCGAAACGCAAAACCAAGAAGAAACTCGCTGACAACCATCAGGCAGCAATGCAGACTGGAGGTGGCACTCCAGCGGAACACCAGGAGCTGGATGAGAAGGAGGAAATGGTGGCCACAGTCATCAGTGGGGAGACGGTGGCAGGAGTTGGGGGTCTGGACACTGCTCGACATGACCTGACACAACAGCACCAGGGTGAGTACCGAACAGGGACTGGGGGAATGGGGGGAGATGGGCACAATGGCACACATGCACAATTAAGTAGAGCACACTGCACACCCACAATGACTTTGGATCATGTCCCTGATCCCCTTGGCACACTGCAGCACACATATAGACAGCAAGTAGGCCCCCGTCCACTATGGGCACAAAGGGGTCCCTCCCCACACAGCACCAATCTCACAACCAACCCATGCACACGTGTCAAAACCAGCAAAGCTGCGTGTCTGTGAGCCACACTGACAATGCAAGTGACACTGCATGACGAACAGCATGGCTGCAGTCCAATTATCATGACATGGTGCATGCCACGACACTGAGGTGGCTGAGTGTGGAACACATCCGTAAAGGAGCAGGTCACACTCTGACACATCCACGTGCACAAACAACCCCTGACGTCAACAACACATCTGCGGATAAACCATGCCCAAGAGTCCAAAATCCGAACTAGAGCCAAAATTAGCCAAGTCTGCAACATCTCAGCACTGTAGAAGCACAGAAGTCAAAGGCACACCGCCTCAAAGGGATAAGGGGCAGCAAAATCACAGCTGCAGGGGCGACTCTCCCACAATGCAGCACACACACATAGCAATAACAGCACATCATCATTGACGACAATGTGGTACAAAGTGCAACACTCTCACTACAGAACAGAGGACACAACTGGTTCCGCTTGTGCGTAGAAACTGGCCAATCACATCTGGCATAGCAGGAAACTGTGAGATGATAATGTACGTGTACAACCTCACATCTGTGATGTAGTTCAAATGTCCACTGTCCCGCATCAAATAGTCAGCTCCTCCCAAACAGTCACAATGTACATTGTCATGCAGTCTGTATGTAAACTTGAACAATGCGTCAACATTCATGTCAACACAATGTTAAAATGCATCTCCCCTTCACATTGCAGAGGGACAATCAACACCTCCTGCAGAGCAGACCAGACAACTCATCAGTGATGATGAAGAGGACCTCCATACCTTCGACACCGACGCCCAACAACAGCTCATGGACAGCTACGGCAACCCACCTCCAGGAGCAGGGCAGCCCAGCTGCATCGAGGAGACCCCACCCCCTGCACAGACCACACAGCAGGAAGCACCCACCACCACGGCTGGCTCCCAGCATCACACCGAAGAACACATCGCATTCCAAGGCCATGTGTTAGACTGCCAGAAGGAGGTGGCTGAACAGGTGCGGGTGGGGTTCGACCTCATGGCAGCAAAACTAGATGACATATGTGGGTGTCTAAGTCCCATCAGGGACCACTTACACTCCCTAACGGACACCCACAGTTCGCTCCATGATGTCCAACAATCCATGCCCGACATCGCTGGAGTCATGAATCTGAGAGGAGAACAACTGTCTAGTCAGAGTGGCCTCAGCGATGTCAGCCGAGAGTTGGCACAGATGCTGAGGATAATGGAGAACATGGAACGGATGCATGCGGAAAGAATGGCTGCCACGGATGCACACCAGCGAAAAGTTGTTGGGATCTTCCATGCCCTGCAGATCCTCATCATCGCATTGCTGCCACTAAGGCAGTTGCTGATGAATGCTGCTGGTACTTCTACACACACATCTCCGGCCCCTGATGTGTTCAGTGGCACACAGTGCTGCAGACCAAACATCAGCACCCACATGTCAGACAGATGACATAGAGGACGAAGATGTGGGTGATTCCACCTTTGTAGTAAGAAGGAGCCAATAGCATTCTTCTCCGCCATATGTCCTGTTTCAGCTTAGTTCTGCCCTCTGCATCATGCCCTGTAACAACACCTCCCACTGTCCCCCGAAACACTCTGCGACACTCACCTTGGACCTCGACATGGACTGCCATATTATGTTTGCTTACCAATGACACAGCAATCAGACTGCGGACTGTACTCTTCCTCTTCCGATGTACTTGTCAATCCCTAAATGACTCTGGCTGGCCCTCCACTGGGCTACAATGTAATGTGGGGTTTGCATGGCCATGTACTGCTCCAGCTCCGACACTCCACCGAATGTGAATAAATCATTCAAATTCACACAGATGTGTCATGTCCATAATCGATCAAGTATGAAAGTATGGATGAATGTAAGGACATTGATTGCCCAAAAAGGTACACCCTGGGAAATGAAAGCAATGCGCATGTTTGAACGTGACACACATAGGAAGTGAGATGACTGGGAATGTGTGCACTAGCTGTGGCCTCATTGCTCTGAAACAACAATCGCGCAATTCCTCAACTTTGCCCCACGCAATGTTAGAAATAGGGTTGGGTATGAAATGTCAAAGTCGTTGGCAGGCCTAAAGTAGTGTCCCCCATCACATTTGACAACAGAACATCTCTTCGCATACCTACTCACACTCAACTGGGTGGACACAGCCTGTAGTGATGGATCACATTGATCCACATGGCAAGAACATGGACACCATACTCACATTGCTGAAGACACGTAAGAGCACAGGTCTATCAGCAACTATCCCAACCACTATGTCTGGCTCACAGAGTTGGAGCTGGCAATTGGGACTCATCCCTAAGTGAAATGCGTCAGTCAGTCCTTCCCTGTGTACTGACAATGCTCATTGAGGCACACGATTTGTCATTCTAATCAACACTCATCACAGTTGAACACTAGTGAAGTTGCGTAGACTTTATTGGCATGTGCGTGTCAGTACAGGCAAGACAAGGGCCACAACATGCAGACCAATGCATCAGACACTAACAGGCAGCATTCGGTCACGGTACAGTTCCACGGGATGTTCTGCCATTGCGTTGGTGGCTCTCGTAGAACCGGCACTCTTCTGACCTGCGGCAGTTATGTGGATGATATGCCACAGCTCGGAGCAATGAGTCGTATGTGTGTGCAACGTTTGGACGTATGGGTTGTTGTTTACATAAGCGTCAAGGGCATTCCATGCAAGAGTACCTCGAGCAAGAACTTCTGTGTGTGGGGTGTGGATACGTTGGTCTTTCATTAGCGCTGTGCGTAGTGTGGGAGTCGTCATCATCTGCTATGGTATCTCTCTCAGGGGGTGCCTGCCACATGCAAGACCAAGGTCGGAGGTGCAGATGTCCTTCCGCCTTATGTATTGAGACAACGGAGCTTTCATCCCTAATGTTAGTCTGACTACTGCTTGCATTCTGGGAATGTGATGTGGCTTTCGCGCTGCAATTGAGGCTAGGCCTTAGGCTTATGGTGCACCAATAGCGATACACACACAACAGTTGGCATGCATGAGCCAAGAGCCCGAGCGGCCTTGCGCTCCTTGTGCAATCCCTTCGTGCGTGGCTGCCCTCCGGGTGCATGCAACATTGCAACATTGTTGATTGCGGGACGTGTGGCGCAGACACTGCAACAGAGACACACGCATCAGTTGGTTTCCTGTCCAGCCCAGAAATGAACCACGCCCAGAGCCCAGGGATAATTATTCACACCCCTACGCTGGCCTGGCGTACGCCGACCCAGCCCACTCGGATTACGTATAAAGGGGGGGGGACGACGCTACGTGTCCCAGTTCTTCCCCACTGCCGAAGGTGACATGGCTGCGTCCGCCTGGCATATCACAAGACTCAATCATAAAGGGTCCATGATTTGCCTTGCACAGAGTTGGTGGCACCGGATACACTGCGGCAGGCACGGGCCTACCGCCACGGGACGATGACTTTCGGTGCACTGAGGTAGGGGCACCTTAAGTGCTGAGCGGGTGTGCAGCCTGCAATGATGCGCCGTCCTGGCGGTCCGGACTGGTAAGGATTTGTGTGAGCCCTGCTGGACCGCAGTGTAGGCCTGAGCCAGCGGGCAGCGAGGGCCTACCGCCACGTGGCGTTGCCTCACGGTTCACAGAGTTAGTGGCACCTATGGAGCTGAGCGGGTGTGCAGCCTACGATGATGCCGTGTGCACTGATATGATCTCTGCCATTGCGAAATCAAGACCCAGAATCACGTGTGTGACCTGGTGGCCCATGGGGCGGGGCTGCATGATGTGGAGGCTGCCAAGGTCGCGGGCCCCGGGCTTGGAGCTTGCACCGGCATGTGGTGGGCCCTCTTGGAGACACGCTGGTGGCGGAAGATGAGCAGTGAGGCCTGGGTGCGCAGGGGCGGGCAAACACCACTGGGCGGCGGGAGGGGCTGGGGTGCAGCAGCCTGTGTGCGCAGGGGCGGGCAAGCAATGATGGCATGTGCAATGATATGAACTCTGCCATTCATAAATCTGGACTCTGTTTCAGATAAGGGACCTGGTGGACTGCAGTGTATACCGGCACGTGGTCGGAGACACACCGATGGCAGCAGGTGAGCAGTGAGGCCTGGGTGCGCAGTGTCGGCACTCTCTCTCCCTCTCTTCCTTCCACTGTCTCTCTCTCTCTTCCTCTGTTTCTCTCTCTCTCTCCTTCTCCCTCTCTCCCCCTTTCTCTCTCTCCCTCTCTTTCACTCTCTCTCTCTCTCTCTCTCCCTTTCTTTCTCTCTCTCTTTCTCTCTCTCTCTCTGTCCTTTGATGAGCGCATGACACACCTTCTTATCTTGAATTTTGTCTTGATGGCTGTGTCTTACAGATTGTCCAGAGAAGACCCGCCATGACTCTTCCGAATAGTTGTTTTGAGTTAAATTTGAATAAAATAATTTGTTTGGAAATTCAAAGATGAATGAATGATTCTCCTTTTTCTACAACACATGAATGTTAATTGTTGTACTTGTGCGACATCAGGCGAATTGTTTTGTTCATGATTTCGTAAAGTTGATGTAAAATATCTTTGTCCGGGGTAGGGCCCCGGGGGGGGAGGGGGGGCCTGGGGGGGTGGCGGTGGGTGTTGTGGCCCTCTTGGGTGTCCGACTGCATGATCAGTAGCTCCATGGCATCTGTTATTCTTCTGGTGTGGCTGTGGGCTTGGCTCCCATTTCTGGTGTAGGTTATCGTCCGACTTAATACCAGGAAAGAGCAAGTGTTAATTCCCTGCTGCTAACGCGCCTTATCGCATGTTTTGTGATCTTATCGCCGATCTGGCTGGTTGTTGAGAATGTTGCGAAGTGGTGTTGTCGCGGGTTTTTGCACGGGAACGCCTACTCTGCATCTCATTAGTGTTAGTTGCCGGTGTCATCCGTGGCGATGCTTTTTGCGGCTGCTATCGCAGGAAAACTGGCGATATCGACTGTTAGCACCAGCTTGTGAATAAGGCGATAAATCTATTGCCACTTTGGCTGCGATAAAGTGCCGCTAACTCGGCGATAAGTCCTTGAGAATATGCCCCTATGTATCTGCCAATACGGTGCAATTCAATCTTCCTCAATCTCTACACTTTTCCTTCAGATGCTGTATGTGATCCTTCAAATCATCTTCTCCTTTGAATCCAAGGCCACCCAGAAAATGACATTGACAGTACTTCCCACTTGCTTTTCATTTTCTTGTCAACATCAGTGTCACTGTCCCTCCAGGGACTTACCAAATTTGTCAGTTTCTGAACCTGTTAACTGCGCTCAAGCCTCGCCTTGCATCGATCACAAAATCCATTGATGGGGAACTGCGTGGCAATAAAAGGATTATTGCTCTGTATCGCCTTCCTCTATGAAGAAAAGTTAGCTTGAGTTGCCTTATTGTCACTTTAGGAGGGCACACACTCACTTTCCAGTTTTTTTGTATTATATGTGCATGTGAAGTTGTCGGAGGTAGCGTCATGTTGACACCCCTATGCCTCTCGTTCTTTTCTGAAAATTGCTTTCTCTCTTTGAGGGGCATATTATCAAGAACGGCGTTAAAATTATCGCCGGTTTAGCGGCAGAAAACTGCAGCTAAAGCGGCGATAATGGGCTTGATAATATGCCCTGGAGAATTCCAATAGAAGCCCATGTTCACACCAGAACATGCACTTCTATTGGAATTCTCAAGGGCATATTATCAAGCCCATTATCGCCGCTTTAGCGGCAGTTTTCTGCCGCTAAACCGGCGATAATTTTTAATGCCGTTCTTGATAATATGCCCCCAAGTCTCTTCTGAGAAGCCTGCCAGCAGCAGTGAACAATCTGATAGCCGGAGAATTATCGCTACAGCAGTGGTATCACTGCAGTAGGGATGACAGGTGATGCTGGTGGACATGAGCTTTCTGGAAATGAGCATGTGCCGTCTAAAAAATATCACAGGCTGAACATTTTACACGGAAAATACAAAGTGCTGCAGGCTATCAGAACACTACCAAGAACATTCAAACATATGGGCAGCAAGGTCAACCCACAAATCTAAAAATGAAAAATTAATCTTTACCATGCCATGTCCATTAAGGAAAATTGACCTGATAGCCTTTAGGAAAGCACTTAAAACCTGACTTTTTAACCAATAATTCTATCCTTTCCCTCACTGCAGTTCTCCTCTCTCAGTTAGCGCCTAGCCACCCTTGGGTATTAGATGCGCTTTACAAATCTTATTTTCATTTAATTTATTTTCATTAAAAATATTGATACGTGGGTTTCTTTGTTGTCAAAGCAGCCATCCCCCGATGTCAAGGATGTTGCCTCCTTATCACGATTGTCTTACAGTGGGTATATTCATTAAAAATTGTGAAGATTGTTCAAAATGGGTACAATTGTGCATCAAGAAAATTAGGCAGAGACAATGCAACCATTCCTGAAGTGGTGGGAGTAGTTTATTTTTTCCCTAAATGTCCCTATGCGGTCCCAGGGCCAGAGATATTGGATGAATAAGGTGGGCAAAGGCTCTTCTCGTCAAGGGCAGGCATAAGGCGCAGTGTCTATCAGACTCAATCAACACCCTTTGAAAACTGGAGTGGACAATTATAGAGGCTGAATTGGGGGTTGTCTATAACAGGAAATCTATGGTTGCCATTGTTTACATTAAAGGCCCCTTGCTAGAGGGGACAGCTGAGGTAATTGTAGGGAGGGGGCTAAAGACAGGCGGAGGGGCCAGGCCGAGAAGAAATTAAAGTTAACTGCTGCTTTAGCCAAATCTATGGGGACAGGACAAGCCTCCTTTTACCACATTGTCTCTTTTTTACCCTGAAATGTAAACTCAATAGAGCAAGTGTCTCTAGAATTAACAAAAAAAACTGGCCTCGGATGGAGGGGTGAGGATATAGGGGTAACTCGAGGCAAGCCGAATTATTCTCATTTTGTTGTCAGGAGCAATTTAGTAAGCACTTCACCTATCACCTTAGCATGTGCAGGATGCACTGGCTATGATCTGAGCTTTGACCCGGCTAGGGTTCACCCAATTGGGGCTTGTCCAACTTTGGAATCTTCAAGAGCATGAGAGGTACATGGGGCACGAACCACTTCTCATAATTTTGGCCTCCAGGACTAAATGCAATCTGGGCTTTCTGCTGAGGTTGCCAAACTTGATATCCCTTCCACTTCTTTCCACCCTCATGAGTTGTATTTGTAAACCAGTATCCATGCCTTCAAAACAGTTTATGGCTATGGCTCATGTCACCAACTCCCATTCTTGCCCTTTCGTACTCATATGGCAGCATCTTTGTGCGTATATGTTGCATATGGTTTACTGGGTCTTCTCTGATTACCCCTTATTTTTATATTGTGCAGGCACTTAGCACTCCATTGCCCCATTGCTAGTTTGATCCTGTGTAGCTGCCTATATATTTTGGATCTAATTAAATTGCAATTTGGATGTCTAATTTTCACACCTAACATGCACAACACCAACATTCCCACTACATAGCAACACAACAAGTACAACACTCTGACAGCCACGCCTTCCCCTTTGGTGTAGCATTCTACCTGTCCAAAAACGTTCTTCATTATCCCACAACAGGGTATGAAGGGCCATTTAAATGTAAAATACAATACTATTCAGTCTGTTCTTGAAAGTCACAGAAGTGCACACACTTCAATTTCCAAGAGGGTACTCCAGCTGTGCTCAAGACCCCTCAAAGGCATGAAAACTTGACAGGGATTCTAGATTAGTTCAATTTAATCGTCGACAAGCAATTCAAGTTCAAATCTCCAAGTCGTTTTAAGGAGATGTGGTTATTCTGACGAAACTTTGAGGTATTTTGAAACAGCTCTGTGACTTCTGCTTGGTTTGTGGCTTTGGCTGGGGCTACAGAGAGTGAAGCAATGCTGACCTTTTGATGGAGAGGAGAGTAATTTGAGCGCAAAAGAGGAAAAAGAAGATGGTCACGAAGCATCTTGTTTTGAAACTTTATTTGGGTCAACTTAGGTTTCCTGTAGAAGAAACATGCAACTTCACTTTTTTTCTAATGAATTTTTCGTTTTTCGTTTTAGATTTACTTGGTAAGTATTTGCACATTGCAGTGAATAAGAATTAATCATAAAATATCTCTGGTGATAGAAAGAAGAACGAGGAAGGTACTCCTCGGTGAGCAGGAGGTGGCTGTGAGGTCCATGGATATGGTGGTATTGCATTAGGTGCGCCTCCAGTAAGTGTCAGCATTTGTGGGAGTGTTCTCACTTGGCTAGGCATAGGAGCTTCTGAAAATGAAGACAGAAAAGAAAGAGTGGAAGTCACTTGAGATTTTCAGTTAACGCATTGACACTGCCCACTACTAGCAGAGATCACCACTGTGAGATCACTATTTTCTGCCTCTGACATGGAGTGGCATAAACAATGTTAGGTTTCAGTCAGGGGGTCAGTCTAAAGATCATTGTTCATTGGTAATGGCAATGTTGCTTATCTGCCTTTGGTACCCACAGTGGAAGAGGTATCATCCACTCTCCTCCACAAATTTATAAAAGCATCTGTGGGTAGAATCAAAAGTCATTTTTGTATGCACTATTTGCACCAACAGCTAACCATTGCTCATCTGCCAAATATCGTCCTTTCTCTCAGCTGGCTTTTGTGCCAGTATTCAGGAGTATTATTATTATTAATATTTATTCGGTCAATAGCATGATCATACACATACATAAAATCGCATAGCAAAGACTATTTCATAAAAATGTTAAAAACACAAGAGCTTGAAATAGCATCAACTTCGTAATCCTCTACATCATTCAGGAAAAGGTTGTAAGATTATGACTTACATGCTATACTTATAAAGATTTCTATTTTTACCGTAAAATCAGAGCTGTAAATTAAAAAACACGAGCCATAAAAACAGTTCAACCCCGTCATCTCCCTGTTGTCCCACTGAGTGGCCATAGCGCCGGCTTACTCTACATATTCAATGGACCTATGTCAAGATATCATTTTACCACTTTAGACCTCTGCCACCAGGCGTAAAGCAGATATCTTGATATTGTGAAAGTAAGCCACCTTGTCGTGTCTGACCTAAATATGCGTAGCGCATCAGAGGGGCGTGAAAAGGAGAGCAGTCGACAGGCTGGAATGATCCATGTTTTTCTTAGGTTTGCATAGGCGGGACAGAAGAAAATAAAATGTTCTATAGTCTCTGGGGTAGAGTGGCAAGATGGGCATAGAGGGGTTACAGTAACATTTGCCCAACTGTTTTTCATTGCATTCAGTGGGAGGACCCCATTCCTAAATTGTATGTAAAGTGCTTGTGCCTGAGTGGGTTCAACATCTTGCATATACAGATCAAACTTAAAATAGCTCTTGACATTTAAAAAAATGGAGGTTAAAGCGCCTAACGTCAGTGCAAAAAGAATCAACAAAATCACAATACCTTTTTTTTAACTGGGGTACCATTTTTTTGTAATAGACTGCGGGTCCTCCCACATAATTCCCAGGCCCAGTCTGAAAAGCCACTCCTTAACCTTATTAAACCAGACCAATCGCCCTGTATGTCTATGAAGAATTAGTAGTTCCTTCACTGCATCCTTTACAGGAATCTGGGTACTACTAGTCCAGAGTCTTACCCAAAATATAAACACCTTGAGGACAGCGAAATGGATAATAGGCTTTAGACCAAGGTCAAGACGTAGAGATAATAGTGGTGTATTCATTGGGAGGTTGAGGATTGCCCTTAAAATTTATTTTCTGCAACCTCTAGCTGTTTCAAATGCTCCAGCCCCCAGAGTTCTGCCCCATAGAGGGCCGCACCTAGGCCTTTAGCTTGATGTATTTCTAGGATGGGGAAATTGGGCGGAAGGCTGAGCGTTTTACCCTCTTTACTATTGCACAGTCCACGTGTTGGAGTGTCAGCAAGCTCTTCTGGATTTGGGGAGTCCATGCTAAATTATCACTGATTCTGACTCCCAAATAATCGAAGGCCTTGACCTGCTCTAAGAATTGAGTACCCAGCCTCACTTTCACCTTGGTAGATTTATAGGAATTAAAAACCATGAACTTTGTTTTTGAGCAGTTTATTTCAAGGCCCTGATCTTTGCATGCTTTCGCGAACTTGGATAGCATGTTCTGGATGCCCATTGAAGTTTTGGAAAGGAGCAGCGTATCGTCTGCAAATAGCAAAGAGGGTATAAGGTTACCTGCTAATTTTGGCGGGTCACCTCCACAGTCATAGAGTTCGCTTATAAGCCCGTTCATATTCAAGGTGAACAGGGTTGGGGCAAGCACACAGCCCTGGTGCACACCCTTTGAAACTGGTATATTATTAGTGAGACTACCATCAGAGTACCACCTGAATTTGGCATAGTTATCTTGATGTAAGCAAACCAATAGTTGAAGCAAGTCACAGGGGAATCCTAAGTCCCTGAGGGCAGCCCAGAGTCTAGTGCGGTCTATGGAATCAAATGCCGTTTTAAGGTTGACAAATACGACATACAAGTGGCCCCTCCTGATCTTCACTTCTTTCCAAATGAGCAAAAGGAATCGGAACACCTGATCTAGGGTGCTTGTGGAAGCCCTAAAACCTGCCGGCAGGTGAGAAAGTATGTTATTTTCCTCTATCCAGCTTTGAAGACGGGACAGGATTATTTTGCTGAAGACTTTCTGGGAAACATCTATGAGGCTGATTGGCCTGTAATTTGAGGTGTCCCCTTTATCTCCCTTTTTGAATATGGGGATTATTTCAGCGCCTTTCCAGGTCGCAGGGATATTGCCCCCTTGTAAAATGGCATTAAAAACTATTTGCAGCAATGGACCCCATACATTGGGCTCTGCTTTGAACAGGCCTCCCGGTAGTCTATCTAGCCCTGGGGCTTTCCCAGTCTGGAGTAAAGTAATTGCTGTCACAGTTTCCTCTAAGAAAAAACTGACTTCATCTTCCTGAACAGACAGGTTCTAGGTTGCATTCCCTAACTGCTACTGCTGCCTCCCCCTCTGGCTCACACGCCGTATCAGTATATAGTTTCTGGAAGTACTCTTCCCAGACATGTGATTGTATATGGAAGTCATCTTCACTAACCTGCTTGATTGACCCTTTTGACAGAAGGTGCCAAAAGAGCTGGCAATCCTTCAGTCTTGATGCCTCAGCTAGTGTACGCCAATTCTCAACCTCCCAGCTCCTGTTTGCCTCATCCTGTGCCTTCTTATACATCCTTCTTCTATTTTTGATGTCATTTCGTATCCCTTGCTTTACTGCCACAGATAGATCATTCCTAGCTTGCCTACATTCCTCATTAAACCATGGGGCGATATTCTGTTTTGGCATGTTAGAGTTACACTGTCTGCTAAAGTAGGGTTTTATACTATTCGTTAATTGTTGAAAGCTAGACACAAAACAAGCATCACTTTTGACTGGATTACTCAGTACCCTGAGGGTCTGGGCCACCACTTTATAGATCTTAGGGAGCAGTTTTCCATCAGCCATAACCTGGGGCCATTTAACTCTCCTATTGTTATTAGAAGCAACAACAGGGGCCATCGCCAGATGAGTTTGACTATGCAAAAAAGGGAGGCCGAGCAGCCTCAGAAAGAGAGCATTATGATCGCTGTCCTCACGGTTTAGAACAGTCATGTCATTAACATGGGGCCAGATGTCAAGGTCCACCATGATGTAGTCGATCCTGCTTCTAACATTCCCCCTCTTAAACGTAAACATTGCTTCCTCATCTGAGGGTGTCCGCCCGTTACAAACGTGCACCCCATAGGCAAGAGTAAAAGTCAATATTTGCTGCCCAACCTTAGTATATCTTTTAATGGCAGGTATCTGGAGATTTTTTACACCTCTGGCTTGCTCTTCCTCCTGTACTATTTCCTGTACAAAGTCTACTGGCTCATAAGTCGTATTGAAATCGCCACCTACGATGAGGTAATACTCTTCCCTTGAAATATCGAGGCAGTTGGAAAGCGTTGCTAAAGTGTCTGAGGGATTGTGGTGGCTACTAAACCTATTATATATATTAATGAATCTGACATGAATGTTCCCTTTAAGCGATATCAGATCTATGCCAAAGATCTCCTGGGATCCAACTTCTAGTAGCTTAATTTTGCAGGCCAGTGTGGTCTTGACCCAAATCAGTAATCCACCAGCAGGCTGGCCAGCTGGCGAATGCCTAGCCTCAATACTAAACCTGGTGAACCCCACCCTATGTACTTGCTCCGTCGCCCAAGTTTCTTGGAACATACATATATGACTGCTGTCCACTAACTTGCCCCACTCTGGGTCATTTAGTTTGGACCTTATTCCCGCAATATTCCATGAAATAATATGTAGTTGCTGGTCAACATTTGTGCATCCCTGTAGCCGGTGACTTGATATAGAATTTTCAGTCATTAGGCCTTGGTTAGGGGCATAGTGGGTGGGCAAGATGACTGAGGTACAGTTTACTCTTCCATTTAAGATGTTATTTCTAGTATCCTCCTCAGGTTGAAGGGCTGGGGCTACGACATGGGCCGTCATCGATTTAACATTCCCTGGGTTTAGTCAGTCTGGGCTGTCCAGCTTGGTGAGTGCTTGGTATCTGTTACTAATTTTAAGGGGAAATTGCTCCTTTCTCTTTAATAGATTCTGGGCGGTGCGGGCATTTTGTGGGACAATTGGACCAGTAGGTTTAAGATGTCTGTAAAAAAATCCGAGCGGTACAATATCAATCCCATACCCAAGGCCCCAACCAGATGGTTTCCTCCCGCTTTTATGCAATTGCCCTACGAGGTCTGGGGATCTACAGTTAATCACTATACAGTCTCCTTTAATAGACTTCCATAAGGGACCAACCCAGCTCACTCTTCTAACAAACAGAATGTCATGGTAGCTAGAGTTTGAGAAGTCAGAATTTTGGGATAACCAGTAGCAAACTTTGTTTTTCAGTTGACTAGTGGTTTCCTTGAGATTACCCTGCAGCGAGGAGACACTGGTTAAGATCACCATGTATGGGCAGCACTCTGGAGGAAGATGTAAGCTCACCTCATTAACAGGGACATCACTGGCAGCAATATCATCTGTTTGGGAAGGGGGGTGCCTAGTGGGTTCTGTTCCATTTCCATTGAGTAGGGAACTGTGTATGTCAGGCCCAAGGGTATTACCAATATGCTCATCCCCAATTGAATAGTTGATATGCGTCAATGCTCTGGATTTAGGCGGGGCTTTCCTCGTGTCATACCCTTTTTTCTGGACTGTGGACACCGGTAAGGGTTGTGTTGGGTTACTTCGGTGGCTTTCCACCATGGTTTTGTGCTTTTCAGAATTTAGTGCCCCCCCTAAATCAGGGCATTCTGATCGTATGGGCCCGTGTTTCCCTGCCCCAGTCATTAAGCAGGTAATGGACTTTTGGATATTTCCCACATTAGCCTCAAGTTTGTCGAGCCTGTCCAGTATTGGTGAAAGATTATTTGAAATTGTTTTTTCAAAGCGATTCATTAGAGTTTTCAATGTCTTGAAAAGACAGACCTGTGGAGACGGGTGGCATAGAGTGAGATTGTGGCACGAATGGGAATGCTTGCTTAATGCTGTTAGGCTCCTCAGGCGGTAACTCCTGGGATTTTTTCTTGGATCTGGTTTTTGCTACCATTAAAGGCTCCGTTTCAGTTTCTTCTTCCTTTTAACTGGAGGACCAGACGTCAGGGATGCTGGAAG
Organism: Calotriton arnoldi; assembly: GCA_963921515.1. Lineage (NCBI taxonomy): Eukaryota > Metazoa > Chordata > Amphibia > Caudata > Salamandridae > Calotriton > Calotriton arnoldi. The sequence goes on along the minus strand of CAWUFW010000151.1, from coordinate 4,585,034 downwards.
TTGGGGTGGAGACTTCACAGGGAGGGATGATTCCAGTATGGTTTGCTCACTAACAGAGTTCCCTGGTTCAGTGTCCCTTGCTTGCCCATTTGGAGTTGAATCCGAATTCAGAGCTATAACAGTTCCCCCCTCCAAGGATAGACGACGTTCTACTACTAAGATTTGGCAGCCCGTGACAGAAAACAGTCAAGGGTAGAGTTCTGGAGGGTCTTGGAGGTACTCTCCGTATCTCCCATTTGCTTCCATTTAGCCATTTAAATAGGTCACAGTGGGTAAGACTTGAGTCAATACAGAATATCCAAACAGAATTACTATGCAGTGATCTGGAAGACTTCGTCAGGCTGGATCACAGCAGCAGGTAACCCAATGTCCGAGAAAAAAAGTACAAGTGGAAGTAAAAATCAAGAGGGTAGGCCCAGCCCAGCCTCCTCCGGGCTCCGATGGGTGCGGACGGGCCCGGGCATGCCGGCACGCGTCCTGCGCTGCGGGAGCCCTGAGCAGCTTTCGTGCGTCTCCTGGCGTGAAGGAAGGACGTGGGCCACAATGCCTGGCAGGGGCTGTGGTCCCCCCACGAAAGTGCAGCAATGACGAGCTCCCCTTATCTGCCTTCGGTACCCACAGTGGAAGAGGTACCATCCACTCTCCTCCACAAATTTATAAAAGCATCTGGGGGTAGAATCAAAAGTCATTTTTGTATGCACTATTTGCACCAACAGCTAACCATTGTTCATCTGCCAAATATCGTCCTTTCTCTCAGCTGGCTTTTCTGCCAGTATTCAGGAGTATTCTAAAGACTCCTAAACTACGTCTGTAGCAAATGCCTACTTGACCCCCTACAGTGTGAATTTCAGGCTCTGCACTCAACTGAGACTGTCTGACTACACGTATCTAACTTCGTCATGTCAGTTCAATTCAATCACCAGTCTTCCATCCTAATTCAACTGGACCTGTCAGCTGCTTTTGGTACTGTTCACAATTCCCTTGTGATGAACACTCTTACCTCTCTCAGTATCACTAGCATAGCCCACGAATGGCTCGCATCAGACTTATAATTAACTTTCTCTGCCTCCTTGTGCTCTTCTCTGCTGTCACTGACACTTTTCTCTAAGCCTATCACTGGTCAATTCCTCCTCGGCCTGCCGCTATCTCAGTCTCCGCTTCCTCACAATCACATTACCATTCCCTATCACCTATCAGTGGACAATAACCGAACATTTTTCTCCTTCTCTTCTTAGTGACTCAGGTATCTAATTGCCACAGGCACTGGATGGCCTTACAGTCTCTCATGCACCTACATCCTTGTGTCATTCAACCCTCTCCATTACCCTCACTCAGTCCATATCACCAATACTCTCTTCCCTTTCTGTCTGCCTAATTGTTTCATTTGGCTCAGGCCTGCAACTGGACTCCTTCATAACCCACCTGCTCCTCCTGTCCGACACTGCCAAGTCTTGACTACTTAAAGATGAGCATATTTGACTACAGTAAAATCTTATTAGTTGAGTTTTTATGCCTATTAATAAAACTTTGCCACTCATGTATTCTTCACTCTTACTGATCGATCCCCATCTTAATTGCAGCATGGCTTTCTATCTGCTAGAAGAACAGCAGAGTTTATTGTCCTTACCGTGCTGTTCAAGGTTATTGATGGCCTATGCCATCCCTAGAGAACTGAAATATTATCTAGACACACACCCACACTTAGGGGCATATTTACTAGAAAGTCTACATGCTGCGCTGCATGACAGGGAAAGGGCAGGAATCAGGGTCGGACTGGCCGTAGCGGGCATTAGGCATTTTCCTGGGAGGTTGGGGGCCGATTTTGCAGTGTTGGGGGCCGTTTTGTTACTGGGGGCCGGTTCTGCAGTGGTGCTGCTATATCAGCCCCCAGTAACAAAAGCAGCAGGGGGGCTGGTCCGTCAACATTGCCAGGCCTGCTTTGGGTTCCCAGTCCGGCCCTGGCAGGAATGTACTGTATTTAAAAGAATATGATGCATTCCTGCCTTTGTCCATGTGCTGGAACCATTTTGGCTGCCTAGCGCCAATGCAGGCACCCTTGCACCATGGTGCAAGGGTGCCTGCGTTGTAAGGAGAATTGTTTTTGTGCAGGAAGGGGCACCTTCCTGCACAAAAACAGTCCACCGATGCATCCTCTTTTTATGTGTGCTGCAGAATGAGCACATAGAAAGAAAGAGGAAGTAACAAGGAGAAATAAAGCAGTTTCTCTTCATTACACCTACCCTGAGAAGGTGTATCTTTTTGGCGCATTCCCAGGTCTACCACTTTTGGTAAATCTGGGAATGCAACAAAAACCATGGGAGTTCCATGGGAACACCCATGCAACACACATGGAAAGCCTTCCACAGTGATTTGCGCTGCATTGCATTACACCTGATTTATGAAACTACTCATTTTGGACTTGTGTAGCTCTTGCACCACATTGCGTGGTGCACAAGCGATACAACTCCTCTCATAAATATGCCCCTTGCTCTACAATTTGTGCACATCAACTGTCTCCGACTAAAAAAACTCTCATGTGCTCAGTCTTGCTTTCACTCCTTCCATCTCCATCACCACACTGCTCTCTATTGGGATCTCAAGCTCATAATCTCATTAAATGTATTGCAATTTGCACTGAAGACGGCCCATATGTTTTAAATTTAGGCAGCAGACCATGCATAAAATCCTGGCCAATCATGATAAAGCGGAAAAACATTTACCTGGCTGTTGCTCTTGTTGAGAAATTCTTGTATATGTCATTGCTCCTGTCTTTTAACCTGTCCATCACAGCTCTCGATAACACTGTCTTTTGTTACCCATTACCAACTAACAAACAGCATGATGTACACGACTGATGTGAACTCATGTAAACCACAAAAGAGCAGAGGGCCGGCTTTAACGTTGGTGTGCCCGGTCCAATACTCATTGTTGGCACCTCCACCTGCTGCAATAACCTACTTCTTCAAGGATTCCCTCACTATCACCCTCCAATGGTGCCCCTCATCTCTGTAGCCCATCTCTCTCACATTTATTTATTTTATAGCTCTATTCATCCCATTGTAGAGCGTCAGAGAGCTTTAGAGAGACAATGAATTATACAAGTGTGTAAATGAATGTATTTGAAATGTTAATTGAGTCACACGTCAACCATACTGGTTATATATTAAGAGTGCTTGGTCTGGAGAAGCAAAGTGCCCAATTTACTAAGTTTTCACTAGATGCAGTACCCAAAGTTGCTGAGCTGTGTTGCATAAAAGGAGAGAGCATAAAAGTACCATACTTATTAAGATATGGTGCTGTTGCTCTCCCCTCTAGTGCTATTGACCTTTGGCTGCCTCGCATCAATGTCCATACCCCTGCAGCATATAATAAGGGTGTGTGCGTGTGTTAAATATAGGTTTTACTATAGGGGTACCCTCCTGTCACAAAATTCTATGCTTTTACAAAGTTTAATACTTTAAATCTTTGTATGTGTGATGTATGGAACAGCACACGTGCAAAGTTGGAAAGGTTTAGAGAAAATAAATCTTTTCTTCAACTTTACATCTGCCTCAAGGAGACATCATTTTTGTCAATTGTAGAATAATGAAAAATTGAGAAAAACGATGTTTCTAAACCTATGTTTGCAGTCTGCATGCAGGACTTTGATGCCAGTTCACAACTCAATGTGCTACATTAGAAGCATTGCAGCTCATAAACTCCAAGTAACAAAAGAATCTCTGTGACAAAAGCAGTAATCAAATGGGCTAACTACATAAAATACAAGTTTGTGATCTGCACATTAAACTCTGTGCTTTGCAGCAGAAACATTAACCTTCTGATAGAGTGCAGTGATATTCTGAAAATTGTAGGGGTACATTATATTCATGGATAGTCCGTACCCGCATATATCCTTATGTGTGCGCTAACCTTAGTTAGAATTCGTGATGTAATAATCAGTGGTAAATGAAATGTTAAGATGAGTTGTGCCATTCAAGAAACGTAAAGTGGCATTTAGAGGGAATTATGTAACTTTCAATGTTTATTGCAATTGCATAATGAGGTAGCTATATGTAATGTAATGCAGTAGATTTAAACGTGCATCAAGTTGAAGTTGCACACGCATAGATGACTAATTGTGTTTAAATGTGATGAAATGTAGTGCTTACCGATGTAACGTTTTAAATGTGTTTAAGTTGATGTTAAAGGCCTAGATGGAGTATTTGCACCTTCGCGTTAAGAAAAAAAAAAAGAAAGGCCTATTCGTTTTCTTATATTAGCTGGTTTATGTAGGCCTGAAATGTATTTTCCCCTGGTGAGGCTCTCATTTGGAGACGGTCAGCGAAATTCATGAACTGGCAAGGTTGTTTCGTTCTCATGCTTCTGTTGCAGGTGCAAGGACACCGTCCTCGTTAGTTAGAATAACGCTTATGTTTTAGGAGTTAGGTATGGACGAAACCGGTTACAAAGTCTCCAGGAATGCAGATAATTAGAAGATGTGCTGAAGAAGCCTGAGACCCAAGGACACACCAACCGTTGTTGGACCGAGTACAAGTTTTGGTGGAAAGTTACCTTCGAGAGGTGCCTGGCCAGAAGAGGTGTTGCAGGAGGCGTGGTCATTAAGTGTCCATTTTGTATTAGGGACAGTGCCCCGAGGGAGGAGGGCAGAGGAGAAGGTAGGAGCGGAGAAGGTAGAAAGAGCAAGGAGAGAGAAGAGAGATGTTAGAGGGTAGAAGGAAGGGATCGATTCTTAGAATGAAGACTTAGTCTGGCTTTCACAACGCGAGTGTACTTCTTAGGAAGTCTTCACGAGCTGACAATTTTCCTGATCTTGCTTGGGTGATGTTAAGTAGGGATGCCACTTAGGATAGTGTAGGGATAGATTAATGGATTTTTTCCACAGTTACCCATGAAGACTAATATAGATGTTGGTGCAGTTATCGCTTGTTTAGTATTCCTGGAATTGCTTATTCTTTTTATGTTATATCGAATTAGATTGGTTCGTAGGATGGACTTTGTATTAGTGCCTTTGTATTTTTACAACCTAGTCTTGAGGTGTCTGTATGTTCAGTTATTTTTGGTTTTGTAATAAACGCCTAAACTTGGAATTCGGAGTCAGTGATCTTTTCCGAGATTTTCCTAAATTGATTCATGACAGTTTTGGAACGAATGTATTGTTTCTCCCCTTTACACTTCTCAGCAGGTAATAAAGATTCAGTTGACCGAGGGTTCCTAGTAATTTATACAGTGGAATCCGGCGTTATCAGTTGGTAGCGAGAGGATGGTTACCTCTGTAGTAAGGGGAGAAGTAGAGAAGGGTAGTCATTGAATCCCCATAGAGCCCAAGTGATGGTTATCCAGTGGATTGTGAGCGGAGGACGACGGCGTTTGATGGAAACCGACGGCGAGTGACGGTGCGGCGGAAACAGCAGTTCGTGGTGGAGTGAGTATGAACAGGGATGTATGTCTGTTAGATTGCGGTGTTGTTTGGATTGTGTGATGTCTTGCGGAGTTAGAATGAGAGTTGAGTGATTGTGGTTTCGGGCCGAACGCGTGTGGTCCATGAGATTTGATTATTGATATCCCGGGATAAGAGATTGTGGAGTAGAAGACACCCAGAGTTGAAATTGTCTGACCAGAGATTGTGGGAGTCATGAGACGTCGTTGACTAACCCACAGGTGATAGGGAAACGTGTGTGTGAGTGCTTGAGTAACCGACGCAGGTCGTGGGTTACTGCATGTGGAACATCGAGTGATTGGATCCTATCGATTAAGTACATGACTGTCCGGCCGTTAGTGGGCAGATAGTCTGGGGCAATTGTCCGGTCGTTCGCGGACAGACGGTTGCCAGAGTTGAGGTCGACAATTACGAGACTGTCCGGTCGCTTTGTGGACAGACAGTCAGAGAAGTGACTGTTCGGTCGTTTGGTGGACAAACAGTTATTTCAGAGTGAGAGAGACGCGTGAGTGTGCGAGAGATGAATTGTAAAGGAGGGGAACTGCTGCATGAGGAGGAAGAGTGACGTCAGAGAGTGTCGCGCTGTGATAGGTCGGTTGGTGTGAAGCCGCGCTGGTATTGGTGGATTGTCATCAGGAAGTCGAGTGAAAACAAGTGAAGAAAACGTTTATTTCATCATGAAATGTTTTAAAGTTTTACGAGATATGTGTAGAGGAGACAGACGAGTGGTTACTCGGGGGGGAGAAGAAGCTCCACCTGAGGATACCCCAGCCCATTATATGGCTACGAATGTGGGGTTGCATACTATAATTTGGCTCGAAAACTGGCATAAAATGACTAAACATGAGGGATAATTGACTTTTCCGCGCTATGGCACTTTCAGGTTGGAAGTGTTGTACCAATTGAAAACGGTGATGTTCTCATTGCGACCTTTACCCAGACCAACACAGTTTGAGGCGCTACATGCATGGATAAGAGCAGCACATGATAGGAAAAGAGACAGAAGTCAGGAAAGGGTGAAAAAGTCAATCAGGGCGTTTCAGGATGCGCGATGGGACGCATTGGAGAAGAGATGGCGGGTGGAAACTATTGAAGGGGATAGGCTATTCCCGTTGATGATAAAAGTAGGAGAGGCCCAGAAGAAGTGGGGTGAGGAAGACGATAGTGACACAGATGACAGCTTGCTAGATAGACTGCTATCAGAAAGACCACCTCCATATAATCCAGATTCCGTAGAGGGTAAGGCAGTATCGACAGAGGGAACTGGAGAATCGCAGACGCAACCTAGTGCGAGAGTAGTCGGAAGAATATCAACCGGAACAGAAGGGATGGGAACACACACACCAGCAAGCATCGAAGCTAATGGAGTTACAGATGTTACGAGGCTACTGGATGCTCTTACAGTTCCGGTTACCATTGGCCCCATAGTGTCAGTATATGACCCAGATCAGGCAGGAAATGGAAGTCTAGCACGGTCAGTAGCAGGAGAAGGGACTGGCTCTGGAGTGAATGGCATAGTGAGTGGAATAGGTCACCTTCCGAGACCCATGGAATCAAGTACTCCTTTGCCAGCCACGGCAGACTCCTCTAGAGGACAGGGAGACGTAAGAATGGTGAGACCAAGGTCTTTGGCCAATTCAAGATCTGACATAAGGATGTGGGAACCACCAGTGAGAAACCCTAATGATAGGATGACAGGAGACTGGGATCGCGGGAATACAGGAAGCCGACCAGTCCTAGGGAATATAGCTGAAGGGAACCGATGTGAGGATCGGGGCAGTGAGAACGGAGAGTCGAGTGGTGCATCAAGTCAAGGGACCCTTAAAACTGCTATAAGAGCAAAGATGTTGGATGTGATAAGGTTAAAAGCTGAGGTAGATGAGATAATTAGTGGGAACCTGCCATTGGAAAGAGTAGAGCTTTATGGACCAGACGAGTTGCTGTTTGTAGCAAAAGATGTAACTCGCAAGGCGAGATCAACGCATGAGAAATTGACAGACTTGGCAAAGAGACATGAGGTGGATCTGTCCAAAACTAAGATGCTGCAGGGAAGTCACAGGTTGCAGTACAGTGACCAGGAACTGGAAGAGAAGAGAGTGATAGGGCTGAAAACTCACATTCGAGAATTGATTGTAGGGATACGTGCATGGAGCATGCTTGAGAAATGGGAGGAAAGATGGTCCAAAAAGAAGAGCAACAAAAAGAGTGTAGGAGAGACACCGCCTCCAGGAGGGGGGATGATAGGAGTGGGAAATTTTCCTTTGCGAGAGGTACAAAACGGAGGGTATGTGCATGTGCCCTGGAGTAGAGGTGATTTGGCAGCATTTACAAACGAATTTCCTTGGCTGAGGGAGAAGCCTGTCGAGTGGTACAAGCAGGTTGACCGATTCGTTAAAATCTCGAAGGTGTTGTGGGTTGACCTGAACACATTGTTTGATATTGTAGTACCAAGTGATTTGTGGGCAGCTTGTAAAGTTGCAGTTGATTGGCCAACTTCTGAACCGGATAGGGATTTGGTTACTAATGGTCCTTCACCAATTGTTATGAAAAAGTTTGAGCAAGTAATTACATGGCTGAAATCCAAAATCTCACCACAAGACATTGATTGGGTTAAGAAAGATCGAACTGTCCAGGAACCGAAAGAGTCCGTACACGAATATTACAAAAGGCTCTTACAAGCCTTTAAGCAGTACAGTGGGCTAGACACGTTAGACCCCAAAGACATGGGACAATTCGTTTCCAAATTCGTCTTGGGTCTGAGACCAGAAATCAGCTTTATGATTCAGCAGCATTTGATCTGCTGGCAGAATAAGTCGTGGACGAAATCCTGCGGTACGCCAGGTACTGCAGCAATGAAGTGGACTCGAAACACAGGAAGCTTAAGGATAAGCTGATGCTGGTCCAAATGCAAAATGCTGACAGGGAAGTTCAGACACAGTCAAGTGGAGGGACGCTAGGGAGAAGACAGGGAAACAATCAAGGAGGGACCCAGAATGGGCAGGGTCCGGGAAGGGGGAAACCTATAGACCCTAAGACAGGGATGGATGTGGCAACACTGAAAAAGACAACTGCATGTCACTTTTGTCACAAGATCGGGCATTGGAAGCGCGAGTGTAGATCGAATCAGGCGAACCAAGTGCAACCAGAGGGAGAGACGGTGCAGGTATCTGAGGTCGTCAATACAGTGACGAGACCAAGTCCATGCAAGGGGGGACATTGTGCCCGCAGGTGCAAGTTCCGCAACCTCCGAGAATTCCACAGGGAAATTGAACGTACCAGCAGATGCCCCTTTTCGAAGATTGCGATGATTACAGCTCAGACCCATTGAAATGACGGTGCCTGAGGGGGAGGAAGACTGCACTCTTGGGGCAGTCTTAGAGGTAGACCAGAGGGGACCCTTTGTAGAGGCGGATGTTGACGGTCATCCCACCACCTTTTTGGTTGATACTGGTGCTACCCGTTCTACTGTGAGATCTGCAGTAGTTCCCAACCTATCCCTCTCGGGACAATCAATCCAAGTAGTAGGAGTGGCGAATAAGAGGATGAATAGCCCATTGACTGAGCCGATTTCTGTGAGAATAGGAACTTTCCGAGATCGACACCAGTTTGTGGTGTGCGACTCAAGTCCAGTCTGTTTGCTAGGACGTGATCTCTTGTGCAAACTGAATTGTACCATCTATTGCACCCCCAAGGGAGTGGAATTACAGACAAATGATGATGATGATGCCACCTTCAAGGTTGCAAATCAGCATTTCTGCATAGAGATGTACCCTATGTTAACAGTGGAAGAGCTTCCACTTGACTTGAGAGACTGTTTCATTGGATGTGTGGGATTTTACAGGAGAAGAGATTGGACTGATCAGAGGTGTTGAGCCAGTTAAGGTCCAGGTCAAACAAAATGTTGAGTTTCCGAGAACACCCCAGTATAATCTGTCGCCTGAGACGATCACAGGGATTAAATCTGTAATTGATTCCATGATTCAGCAGGGATTTCTGAAGGAGATAATGGGCAGTCCATGCAACTCACCCATTATGGGATTGCAGAAACCAAGTGGGAAATTCAGAATCGTGCAAGACCTGCGAAAGGTCAACGCGATTGTGGTTCCGTGTTGTCCAGTGGTACCGAATCCATCAGTGATACTATTCCAGATTCCATGTGAAGCCGAGTGGTTCACAGTGATTGACTTGTGCCAAGCGTTCTTTTCGATACCTTTGCACGAGGAGAGCCAATTTTTGTTTGCGTTCCGTCTGGAAGATCGTGTGTTAACGTGGTGTCGTATCCCTCAAGGGTATACAGGGAGTCCATCAATCTTTAATCAGATCTTGAAGAAGAATCTCGAGAGTCTTGTACTACCGCAGAATTCTGTTCTCGTGCAGTACATTGATGATCTCCTCATTGCGTCAGAAATGGAGGATGCTTGTAGGATTGATACGATTGCCTTACTGAATCATCTAGCGGAGAATGGACACAAGGTGTCCCCAAACAAATTGCAGTACTGTCTGAGTGAAGTTCAGTACTTGGGTCATCGAATTGAGAAAGGCAAGAGAAAGGTGTCACCAGATCGAATTGAGGCGATCATGAACATGACTGTGCCTACCACTCAGAAGGAAGTCAGAATGTTCTTGGGAATGGTTGGTTACTGTCGCCAATGGATTCCCAACTTCTCTCTGAAGGCGAAGCCTCTGCAGAGGCTGACGCATAAGGATGTGAGTGATCCGGTACCATGGGACCATGACTGTCTGATTGCGTTCTTGGAGTTGAGAGAGGGCTTATGTCGTGCTCCGGCTCTGGGAATGCCTGACTACAACAAGTCCTTTTCATTGTTCTGTTATGACCGAGAAGGTTGCGCATTGTCAATCCTGACTCAGAGTCATGGAGGTGTCCGTAGACCAGTTGCCTACTTTACAGCTACTTTAGATCCAATAGCTTCAGCGTTGCCCGGATGTCTCAAATCCGTTGCTGCAATGGGTGTCAGCATTGAAAGGTGTGAAAGCATTGTTATGGGTCACCCGCTTTCGGTATATGTTCCACATTCTGTTGAGCTCTTGATGACAAGGACTAAAACACAGCACCTGACAAACAATAGACTCACACGCTACGAGCAAGTCATACTTGCCGCGGAGAATGTGACTCTGAAAAGGTGTTCTGTTTTAAATCCTGCTACATTGATGCCATTGCCAAATGCAGATGATGAAGATTGTGAAGACCATGACTGTCTTGATGTGACTGAACTTTGCACCAAACCGAGACCTGACATTGTTGATGAACCTCTGTCTGACCCTGATGAAATTTTCTTTGTCGATGGTTCATGCTTAAGAGACAATGTGGGTCATTTGAGAGCAGCGTTTGCTGTATGTACCATTACTGGAGTGGTCGAAGCTGCTTGCCTAGAAGGAGTATACTCTGCACAAGTGGCCGAAATCATTGCTTTGACTTGCGCCTGTTTGGCAGCTGATCAGATCCGAATCACCATCTACACTGACAGCCAGTATGGGTTCGGTGTGGTTCATGACTTCGGACAGCTATGGTCTCAGAGGGGTTTCTTGACATCATCTGGATCTCCCATCAGAAATGGAGAATATGTGAGACAACTGTTAGAAGCGTTGCAATGTCCCAGGGAAATAGCAGTGGTAAAGTGCGCTGCACATGGGAGGGGGACGTATTTTGTTTCTATTGGGAACAAGTATGCTGATGAAATTGTACGTTTTTGCGCTGAACAAGGGTGTATATTTACTGGAGATTACACTGGAGAGAGCCAAGAAATAACCGAGCTCAGCATGATGTTAGCCATGGCAGACACTTGGGAGGAACTCAAGAGCCTGCAGGAAGGAGCTTCAGATCAGGAAAGAGATGTTTGGATCAGATATGGGTGTGAGAAGGGGGATGTTGGCATTTGGGTTTCAAGTGATGGTCGAGCAGTGTTACCAGATGACCTATTGAGCCCGATGGCAAGGAATATTCATGATGCTGTGCATCTAGGGAAAGATGCGATGGTGCGAGTGTTCAGACAAACGTGGTATAATCCACGGTTCCGTGCGTTTGCTGAAGCAGTGTGTCATAGGTGTGTTACCTGTCAACAAATGAATGCTGGAAAGAAAACTGTGGTTGCACTGAGTCACATTGGGAGGTCGGGAGGACCTTTCAATAGGATACAGCTTGATTTTATCGAAATGCCTAGGTGCAATGGACTGAGGTACATTTTAGTGGTGGTATGTGTCTTTTCACGATGGGTGGAAGCTTATCCAACACGAAGGTGTGACACCCTTACAGTAGCGAAGCTATTATTGAGAGAGTTGATTCCGAGGTTCGGTTTTCCAACTTCATTGGAATCGGATAGAGGAACACACTTCCACAGCGAGATCATGAAATTGCTTTGCGCTGCTTTAAATGTTGATCAGAGACTCCATTGTAGCTATCGACCAGAGGCTTCTGGGATAGTAGAGCAGATTAATTGAACTTTGAAAGCACGGATGGCAAAGGTGTGTTCGTCTACATCTCTGAAGTGGCCTGATTCGTTGCCTCTGGTGTTGATGAGTGTCCGCAGTGTCCCAGATAGGAGGACCGGTCTTTCCCCGCATGAGATCCTTATGGGGAGGGCGATGCGATTGCCAGCAATACCATTCTCAGCCTTGATAAACATCGCTGATGACTTAATCCTTGATTACTGCAAAGGACTAGCTGATGTGGTCCGTTCTATGTCTCAGCAGGTGGAAGCTGCTGCTGTTCCGGCTTCAAGAGATCTCTGCCACGACTTGTGCCCGGGGGACTGGGTGCTTGTCCGCAAGCACGTGAGGAAGAGCTGTTTGGATGCTCGGTGGCGAGGCCCCTACCAGGTGATACTTGTAACGAACACAGCGGTGAAGTGCGGAGGTTTGCTGAATCGGATACATGCTTCCCACACCCGCCGAGTTTCAGAACCCTTGGAAGAAACAGCTCCTCTCAAGAGCGAAAATCCAGCTGTGCCGGCAGGGCCACGAGAGAGGACAAGCCAAGCTGTAAGGGTTACTGACGAAGCTTGTTGCTCACCAGACCAGGCTGAGGAGGGTTACGCTACACACAACCCAGGTATTGACTCTGAGGAAGAAGGTAACGTTGCGGGTGATATAGAGTCATACTCAGCCGAAGGAAGTGGTGCGCAGAGTGTTCGAGAGGAGAGCAAAAGGGCTGACTGAGCAAGAGAATCGTGGCCTGAAAGACAGAGAAGGCTGAACCTATGATTGGCCCCGAAAGAGATCTTGCCCCTGTGTCTGAGACATCTGAATCAGAAGTGAGTGAAGAAGAACAAGCCCAAGGAGGCCTGAGAAGGTCGAGAAGGACAAGAGTGCCTTGCCAGAGATACGCTGCCCCGGAGTGGACTTACGTAGTAGCTGATGCCAGGAGTAGTGAGTTCCGGGAGGCTGAGGTCCGTGCGAGTGATCAGCAGGAATCCTCTACTGAAAATTGATGTGGGACTGATAGTTCCAGGACTTGAAGTTGAAGGAGTACTGACAATAACGGTCCCAAAACTTCCAGTTTTGAGCAAAGTGCGAATCCTGATATTGCATAAATTAGTTTTCCCAACGTTTGGATTTGAAGCATCACCTCATGAACTGGTAGATGTTCGTCTTGAGATTTTGCAACATGTTCTAGCTGCAATCGGATCTGAACTTATCGTAGATTGCGAATGAACTGTGCGTTGTAAATAGGTGTTTCAAAGAAGATAACCTAGGCCCGAGTGGAAGAAGAATAAAATTAGGGTTTTCAGTAGAAGAAGAAAGAGGGTTAGGGAAGTCTTTTTGGACTGTGTAAATAAATCCGGAAGAACTGAACTTTGAACGAATTTCCAGGATCTCCATGAACTTTGTTTGAGCTTCTCAGCAGCGAATTGAGGTGGAAAGAAGAGACTTTTGTGTATCCTCTAATTTGAACTGCTATAACGAGAGAAGATGGAGTCTGGAAATCCGAACCGTAGATCCAAGTGTATAATAGGTGCTTCCATAGTGGGAGTGATAGTTTTAATAGTCATAGTCATTGTAGTGTCAGTTATTGTTCCACATGAGGTAGAAGTCATAGCGGTGAAAGGGACACCTACACCCAGTACTTCTAGCAAAAAGGAGGATATCATAGGAGTTGAAAAGGCTATGCTCGATCAAAATAGTCGTAGATTACATGCAGAGTTGTCTAGAGGTGATTTTAAGCTTAATGCGTATGCCAAGCTGCTATATGAGTACATCGAGACGATGGATGTGAGTGATTGTTATGTGTGTATGCAATTGCCTGCATCAGTGGATGAGGGCATTAGATATCATCATCTTCTGTTGACTTATGGGATTTCATGTAGTCTGTTGCTTAGCATGTTTTATGGGAGAGGTCATTATGAATACTTCTTTTCCAATTACGACGAGGTGCTTTCAGAGGTTCCAGCATATAAGCACCTGAATAAGTATGATTATTATAAGCAGGAAGATAGGATTGGGAAGTATTTCATACCGACTATAACGTTAGATACCGCTTATGCACATAGACATAACCTGACATGTTCACTAACAGAGATAGAAAAGAAGTTTGTAGATCAAGTAGAGGATAGATATAGACAGCTAACACAAACACGCAACACTGGAGAAAGTCCATTAGATTGGACAAAGGAAGAGTTGGCTCACAGAGCGAAAGGGAGCTATGGCCCTATAGCATTAGATCTAGAGCAAAAGGGGAAGCTGTGTGTGAAACGTGTCCAAACCTATTATGATAAGGTTTATGTGGGACAGAGTGCGTGTGATCACGTTTTCACCATGGAAGAGTCAGCAAAGAACTTTTTGCAGGGTCTGGTACAAGTGGTGCCAACAGTATACTTCGTATGTGGGAAAAACGCTTATGTGAGATTGCCTGCCAATTGGTATGGTACTTGTTATCTGGCAGCTGTTTTCCCCAAGATTTACCATGTAGAGGAGCTAGAACCCCTGGAAGGAGGCATGCGTTCTAGGGTAAGGAGAGATGCAAGTGCAGGAGGAGTGATTGGAGATAGTTTTGGAGTTGTAATACCAGGTTTGGGAGTGTTTTTGAATGATGTGAAGATTAGAAAGCTGGCGACTGTTGTGGACAAGTTGTCGACAAATACAGCTAAATCACTATTGCTCGTGGATGGAGAGATGTTGTCAATAAGGACAATGGTGATGCAGAACCGTCTTGCTTTGGATGTCTTATTGGCACAAGAGGGCGGAGTCTGTAAAATGCTGAAGGTGCAAGAGTGCTGTACTTATATACCAGATAATAGTAAAGATCTGAAGAAGTATATAAGTAACATCACTGAGATTCATCATGAGATCCAGGATCAGACTGAAGAGGGTGTTTGGGAGAAAGTTGGAAAAGGGTTTGGTAGAGTGGGGAGTTGGTTTGCAAGCCTGGGAAAAGGTATTCTTGGTTACATCTTGAGACCTATCATCATAATCGTGGTCTGTGTGATTTGCCTGTGGGGCTTTGTGAGGGCTTATCAGTGGTACAGGGCGAATCTAGTTGAAAGATCCTTTAGGGAGAGAGAGGTAAGGATGTCTAGACTACAGGACAGTCACTATGAGAATATCAAGAATCTGGAAAGGTTCCGACAGGGAAGATTGGCTACAAGTTCTGTTTAGGTCGGTTCTTTCTCCAGGGAGTTGTGATTTTGTTGATGACACTAGTCATCAGAGGGGGGAACTGATAGAGCGCAGTGATATTCAGAAAATTGTAGGGGTACATTATATTCATGGATAGTCCGTACCCACATATATCCTTATGTGTTCGCTAACCTTAGTTAGAATTTGTGATGTAATAATCAGTGGTAAATTAAATGTTAAGATGAGTTGTGCCATTCAAGAAACGTAAAGTGGCATTTAGAGGGAATTATGTAACTTTCAATGTTCATTGCAATTGCATAATGAGGTAGCTATATGTAATGTAATGCAGTAGATTTAAACGTGCATCAAGTTGAAGTTGCACACGCATAGATGACTAATTGTGTTTAAATGTGATGAAATGTAGTGCTTACCGATGTAACGCTTTAAATGTGTTTAAGTTGATGTTAAAGGCCTAGATGGAGTATTTGCTCCTTCGCGCTAAGAGTGGCCTATTCGTTTTCTTATGTTAGCTGGTTTATGTAGGCCTGAAATGTATTTTCCCCTGGTGAGGCTCTCATTTGGAGACGGTCAGCGAAATTCATGTACGTGCAAGGTTGTTTCGTTCTCATGCTTCTGTTGCAGGTGCAAGGACACCGTCCTCGTTAGTTAGAATAACGCTTTTATTTTAGGAGTTAGGTATGGACGAAACCGGTTACAAAGTCTCCAGGAATGCAGATAATTAGAAGATGTGCTGAAGAAGCCTGAGACCCAAGGACACACCAACCGTTGTTGGACCGAGTACAAGTTTTGGTGGAAAGTTACCTATGAGAGGTGCCTGGCCAGAAGAGGTGTTGCAGGAGGCGTGGTCATTAAGTGTCCATTTTGTATTAGGGACAGTGCCCCGAGGGAGGAGGGCAGAGGAGAAGGTAGGAGCGCAGAAGGTAGAAAGAGCAAGGAGAGAGAAGAGAGCTGTTAGAGGGTAGAAGGAAGGGATCGATTCTTAGAATGAAGACTTAGACTGGCTTTCACAACGTGAGTGTACTTCTTAGGAAGTCTTCACGAGCTGACACTTTTCCTGATCTTGCTTGGGTGATGTTAAGTAGGGATGCCACTTAGGATAGTGTAGGGATAGATTAATGGATTTTTTCCACAGTTACCCATGAAGACTAATATAGATGTTGGTGCAGTTATCGCTTGCTTAGTATTCCTGGAATTGCTTATTCTTTTTATGTTATATCGAATTAGATTGGTTCGTAGGATGGACTTTGTATTAGTGCCTTTGTATTTTTACAACCTCGTCTTGAGGTGTCTGTATGTTCAGTTATTTTTGGTTTTGTAATAAACCCCTAAACTTGGAATTCGGAGTCAGTGATCTTTTCCGAGATTTTCCTAAATTGATTCATGACAGTTTTGGAACGAATGTATTGTTTCTCCCCTTTACACTTCTCAGCAGGTAATAAAGATTCAGTCGACCGAGGGTTCCTAGTAATTTATACAGTGGAATCCGGCGTTATCACTTCTATGCTACTCTATCAAAACTGTAAGTAGACAAGTCACAGATCTCTCCATCAAGTGCATTAACCAGATGTGTTATCATGCTGTTGTTATTACCCCCTGAGAAAGGCCAGACACACCTAGATCTCTGGAGTCTGCTCCTATCTCGCCTCAGTTAGTCATACAAACAGTGCCCCCTCAAGCTTGGTGCCAGCAGCACCAGTCAAACTTCCCTAACGCCAACTCAGAAAGAACATTTCTGATAGCTTGTTTAGATATTCATGTCAATAGACTGATGAAGAATTAAATAATCAAAAAAACTAAAGCCTCATTTAGGGCCATATGTAGGTGGCCTAAATACCGGTCGGTAACCCTGAAATTCGGTAAATTTCAGGGTTACCGACCGGTATTTAGCCATTCCTAATGTAGGTGATGATTCGGTAAATACCGAATCAGTATTTACCGAATCAGTATCTACCGATTCGCTATTTACCGAATCGGTAAATGCAATGTAGGAAGCACATAAAAGAGTGCTTATGTGGTTTAAGAATTGTTAATTACCACCAACTTCAAGTTGGTGCTAATTAACGTATTCCTTTAAAAATTCAATTTTGAATAATGTTTAAAGTGCCATGTGGCACACATCCATGCCCTTAGGGCATGTATGTGCGCCACATGTGCACACATGCACGATTCAGGGTGCAACAGGGTGTCAATTTGACACCCTGCCACCCTTGAATATGCTCCCTCTATTACCGATTCGGTATTTACCGAATCGGTAATAGTGAATGGCTTCCCAATCATTCCTATGGGCCTCCAGGCCCATAGGAATGAATGGGAAGGTATTCCTTATTACCGATTCGGTAAATACCGAATCGGTAATACCGAATATTACCGATTCGGTAATATTTACCGAATGTTTACCTACATACTATTTACCGATTCTTAAATACCGAATCGGTAAAATTCGGTATTTAGGAATCGGTAAATAAAAACTACCTACATATGGCCCTTAGTGCCTTAAGATGTGTCATATGAAAGGGGTGATTGACAATTGCCGTCCGTCCTTCCCAACTTCCTGTTTCCTTCACCAGTTCAGTTGGTGGCAAGTGATTGCTAGACTGCATGAATTCAGTACTGTTGACAATAATATCCCCTTGATGTGCACAGTGTGCCTAGTGTATGGCAAAATGATCCACATGGATAAAGATGTTGCATAGGCAGGAATAGCTTAGAACTAGTAATATAAAATCAAACTCCATCTCCATTGCATTTTAAATTAATCAAAGAGTGCACAATTGCAAAGGCAACGTATGGAAACTAGCTGGACATTTAGAAAACCAACACAATAGTGAGAGGAAGTGATTGTGGAATGAACAGAAGGATAACCTAAACAGTATTAAGCTAAAAGAAAAACATTAGGCGACACACGACGCATTATCCAGTCTTAATTACGTACTGGTTACTTCAAAGCACTCAATTCAATTCAATTCCATGTTATTTCGAATTAATTCATAACTATATATCAAAAATACAAATCACTCTTTCCGATACATACTTTATTGGTAATTTAAAAAGAAACTAGCTAAAAAACAAGTTTGATCACGTTACTAACAAGCAATGGCAATCTCAATGATTCTCACTTACCATTACATGCAAGCGTGACCAATTGTCGTTGCCAGTGTTTGTTTATAGTAGTTGTCAATGTCTGTCAAGATCGATATTGCATCTTCCACGTTTCTGCTACAGTTTTTCTAGTGGACACTAGGTGGCACTGAAATGCAGCAAACAGGTGTTTAAATGTGGCTCTCTTTTCTTAAATGCAATACAGTTCGGAGCAAAACACATGTCGAATATACCGACAACGACACCAAAAAGCTTCAGTGGGCGGACCAAACACAGAATGGGAGGAAAGCAACAAATAAGAGCAATGCAGCTAAGACTGACAAGAAATCCATCCGAACTTAAGCAAGAAATGGCTGTGCGGATTATGGTATATAAAGCTGTCTGTGACAGACAGCTGGAGCTGTCTGTGGAGAAACCGCAAAAATTGATATGAATCATTTGAAAAAATGATACATAAAGACTAACTCTCAATCTGCATTCCTTCCCTTAATCCTTATGTCTCAAAGTGGAGTATCAAAAGTCATATATCACTTCATAGTATGTATTTCTCTTCTCCTTCCTCTCTGTGCTTTTTCTGTGTAATTAGCTGTGTAGTAATAAAACGTCACCTCCTTTGTACATTTACATAACAGTAGTGCATCCCAAAATCCATTGATTAGGGTTTAACCATTTAATCCTGATATTATTATGAAAGGAGAAGTAAGGAGAAAATAAGATTCATCCTCAGTTGGATCCATTTTTTGTGTAACTTTTTTTATTAAGCATTTTCGAGTTTGCAGGGAGAAAAGAAAAAGAAAATAAAGAAAAACAAGAAGAAAGCAGTACATAGTGTCCATGAATGACTCTGTAACAAATAATCACATTACATTCCCATTGGAGTTCCAGCATCGGAAATCGGCATGTTCAGTGCTTTAAATGGGCCGGTACTCACCGGTACTGAGTACCGGCACTTCTTAGATTTATCACTCTGAGTACCGGCACTTCTCTACTGTCGAGGAGAGTACCGGTACTCATGAAACGCTGGTGCTGGCGGCCTTTCTTTGATAGCCAAGGCACTTCCGTAGACCTGAGCCGAGCCCAGCTGAACAATTCCGCGAGGGCTCATTTGCATACCGTCCTGGTGTTCACCATCATGCTGTGTTGCAAACACAGACATCGAGGCAACCCCGTGACAGCGTAATTAAGAAAGCCGTGGGAGGTAACCAGGTTCAAATGGCTTTAACCCCTTCGCTGCTAGGCCTTTTCCCCTCCTGTGCTAAGCCTTTTTTGGGCTATTTGGGGTAGTTTGCGCTTAGGCCCCTGTAACTTTTTGACCACATAACGTACCCACGCCAAATTTGCGTCCTTTTTTTCCAACATCATGGGGATTCTAAAGGTACCCAGGGGTTGTGGATTCCCCTGGAGGGGACCCAGAAATTAGCCAAAATACAGCTAAATTTTGTTTTTTGGGGGAAAAATGCGAAAAAAGGGCTACAGATGAAAGCGTCTGGTTTTTCCCTGCAAATGGCATCAAAAAGGGGTTGTGGTGCTGAAATCACCATCTTCCCAGCTTTCAGGGACAAGCAGACTTTTGTCAGAAAACCAACATTTTTACACAGTTTTGGCATTTTTCTGGGACATAGTCTATTTTTGCTATTTTTTGTGCTTTCAACCTCCTTTCAGTTAATGGTAGAAATGGGTATGAAAGCAATAATGGATCCTAGAAAGCTATACATTTCTGAAAAGTAGACAAAATTCTGAATTCACCAAGGGGTCATTTGTGTAGATCCTTCAAGTTTTCTTTATAGAAACAAACAGTTAAATATAGGAAAAATTGAAAATTAGTTGAAAAAATCAGCCATTTGTGTCAACATTTTCACCTGTAACTTCTTCTAATTATGACAGCTATTTGAAAGCAATATACCATTACATCCGCTGGACCTTTCTGGTTGTGGTGATATATAGGACTTGTAGGTTCACCAAGAACCCGATGAACCCAGAGCCAATAACTGAGCAGCGTCTTGCAATGGTTTTTTATTATGTACCGGGTATATAGCAATTATTCTGTGAAAATTTATACATGGAAAAATCGGTATGAAAGACACCTATGTATTTCTGAAATGGGAACAAAATATAGAGTTTAGAAATAGTAGATATTTGCACATTTCCGAAATTGGGAGTACCCATACTAGCATGAGAATTATAGGACATTTTTCAAAATGACTTCTTTTTACACATTGTCTTTCATTTGGAAGGCAGAAATGCATCAAAAGTCAATAGATAATAACAGTTGCTCTACAATTTTGTGTTACCCTAAGTCTCCCGATAAAAATGGTACCTCACTTGTGTGGGTAGGCCTAGTGCCTGCGACAGGAAACGGCCCAAAACGCAACGTGGACACACCACATTTTCACAGTGAAAAATTACCCTTTTTTTGCAAAGTGCCTAGCTGTAGTTTTTGAACCCTAGCTCTGCCGGCACCTAGGGAAACCTAGCAAACCTATACATTTTTGAAATCTAGACACCCAGGGGAATCCAGGATGGGGTGACTTGACTTGGCTCTCACTAGGTTCTGTTACCCAGAATCCCTTGCAAACCTAAACAATTGTTAAAAAAAACACATATTCCTCACTTTTCTGAGGTGAAAAGTTCTGGATTCTGCGTGGATCCACAAACTTCCACCCACCCCGCGTTCCCCAAAGTCTTCCGAGAAAAATGGTACCTCACTTGTGTGGGTAGGCCTAGTGCCCGCAACAGGAAACAGCGAAAAACGCAACGTGGACACACCACATTTTCACAGTGAAAAATGACCCTTTTTTTGCAAAGTGCCTAGCTGTAGTTTTTGAACCCTAGCTCTGCCGGCACCTAGGGAAACCTAGCAAACCTATACATTTTTGAAATCTAGACACCCAGGGGAATCCAGGATGGGGTGACTTGACTTGGCTCTCACTAGGTTCTGTTACCCAGAATCCCTTGCAAACCTAAACAATTGTAAAAAAAAACACATTCCTCACTTTTCTGTGGTGAAAAGTTCTGGAATCTGCGTGGATCCACAAAATTCCACCCACCCCGCATTCCCCAAAGTGTTCCGAGAAAAATGGTACCTCACTTGTGTGGGTAGGCCTAGTGCCCGCGAAAGGAAACAGCGCAAAACACAACGTGGACACACCACATTTTCACAGTGAAAAATGACCCTTTTTTTGAAAAGTGCTTAGCTGTAGTTTTTGAACCCTAGCTCTGCCGGCACCTACGGAAACCTAGCAAACCTATACATTTTTGAAATCTAGACACCCAGGGGAATCCAGGATGGGGTGACTTGACTGGCTCTCACCAGGTTCTGTTACCCAGAATCCCTTGCAAACCTAAAAAAGTGAAGAAAAAAAAACATTTTCCTCGCTTTTCTGTGGTGGAAAGTTCTGGAATCTGCATGGATCCACAAAATTCCACCCACCCCGCGTTCCCCAAAGTCTTCTGAGAAAAATGGCACCTCACTTGTGTGGGTAGGCCTAGTGCCCGCGACAGGAAACGACGCAAAACGCAACGTGGACACACCCCAATTTCACAGTGAAAAATGACCCTTTTTGGCAAAGTGCCTAGCTGTAGTTTTTGAACCCTAGCTCTGCCGGCACCTAGGGAAACCTACCAAACCCACACATTTCTGAAAAGTAGACACATGGGAGATTCCAGGGAGGTATGGCTTGCGTGGATCCCCCAATGTTTTCTTACCCAGAATCCCCCAGAAACCTGAAATTTTGCTGAAAAAATCCCTTTTTTCACACATTATTGTGTGCGAAAGTTGTGGCATCACCGGGCTGACACAAATTTCCTACCACCCAGCATTGCCCCAGGTCTCCCGATAAAAATGGTGCCTCACTCGGGTGGGAGGCCCAAGTACCCGTGACAGGCAAGGGCCCAAAACGTATTGAGGCGACATCAAAAATGCCTATCAGAAGACGACCTGGTTTTGCAAAGGGGGTCCCATGACTTTTTGGCCCGGGGCTCGGCGGCCACCTAGGGAAACCAAGCAAACCCACACATTTCTGAAAAGTAGACACCGGGGGGATTCCAGGGAGGTATGGCTTGCGTGGATCCACCAACGTTTTCTTACCCAGAATCCCCTGCAAACCTGAAATTTTACTGAAAAAATCACTTTTTTCACACATTTTTGTGTGGGAAAGTTGTGGCATCACCGGGCTGACACACATTTCCTACCACCCAGCGTTCCCCCAGGTCTCCCGATAAAAATGGTGCCTCACTCGGGTGGGATGCCCAAGTACGCGCGACAGGCAAGGGCCCAAAACGTATTGAGGCGACATCAAAATTGCCTATCATAAGACGACCTGGTTTTGCAAGGGGGGTCCCATGACTTTTTGGCCCGGGGCTCGGCGGCCACCTAGGAAAACCTAGCAAACCCACACATTTCTGAAAAGTAGACACCCGGGGGATTCCAGGGAGGTATGGCTTGCGTGAATCCCCCAATGTTTTCTTACCCAGAATCCCCCAGAAACCTGAAATTTTGCTGAAAAAGTCACTTTTTTCACACATTTTTGTGTAGGAAAGTTGTGGCATCACCGGGCTGACACAAATTTCCTACCACCCAGCGTTCCCCCAGGTCTCCCGATACAAATGGTGCCTCACTCGGGTGGGAGGCCCAAATACGCACGACAGGCAAGGGCCCAAAACGTATTGAGGCGACATCAAAAATGCCTATCACAAAACGACCTGGTTTTGCAAGGGGGGTCCCATGAGTTTTTGGCCCCGGGTTCGGCGGCCAGCTAGGGAAACCTACCAAACCCACACATTTCTGAAAACTAGACACCCGCGGGATTCCAGGGAGGTATGGCTTGCGTGGATCCCCCAAAGTTTTCTTACCAAGAAACCCCCAGAAACCTGAAATTTTGCTGAAAAAATAACTTTTTTCACACATTTTTGTGTGGGAAAGTTGTGGCATCACCGGGCTGAAACAAATTTCCTACCACCCAGTGTTCCCCCAGGTCTCCCGATAAAAACGGTACATCACCGGGTGGGAGGCCCAAGTACCCGCGACAGGTAAGGTACTTGCCCCACCCACGCGTGTGAGGTACCATTTTTATCAGGAGACCAGGGGGAGCAGAAAGGCTGTAATGTTGGCGGGGATGTGGGCATTGGCGTGCACACTTCGGGCAGCCCCCACCCTAAAAAAAATTGCAAAAAAAAATCCCTGGCGTCAAGTGGGCTTTCTGCCGCCCGGGGGGGGCAGATTGGGGGCTACTGCCCCCATCTGCCCTCCAGGGGGGGCAGAAAGACTGTTATGGTGGCAAGGGTGTGGGGGCATTGGCGTGCCCATTTTGGGCAGCCCCACCCTAAAAAAAATTGCACAAAAAAATCCCTGGTGTTTAGTGGGCTTTCTGCCCCCCAGGGGGCAGATTGAGGGCTACTGCCCCCATCTGCCTCCCAGGGGGCAGAAAGGCTGTAATGGTGGCGGCGGGGTGGGGGCATTGGCGTGCCTGTTTTGGGCAGCCCCCACCCTAAAAAAATTGGGTGGGGGGCAGAAAGGCTGTAATGGTTGTGGGGGTGGGGGCATTAGCGTGCCCATTTCGGGCAGCCCCCACCCTAAAAAAAATGCGTCCAAAAAATCCCTGGTGTTTAGTGTGCTTCTGCCCCCCGGGGGGGGCAGATTGGGGGCTACTGCCCCCATCTGCCTCCCAGGGGGGGCAGAAAGGCTGTAATGGTGGCTGGGGTTGGGGGCATTGGCGTGCCCGTTTCGGGCAGCCCCCACCCTGAAAAAAATGCACCAAATAAAAATCCCTGGTGTCTAGTGGGCTTTCTGCCCCCCCCGGGGGGGCAGATTGGGGGCTACTGCTCCGATCTGCCCCTCAGGGGGGGCAGAAAGACTGAACAATGGCAATTTTTGGGGGGAGCAAAAGCCCTTGCCCAAGGGGCCGCTCCCCTCCCTGGTGCCTTAGTGGGTGGATCCCTGCTTGGGGATCGCCCTCCTGGGGCAATCCCCAAGCAGGGATCCACTGGGGAGGGGTACCATTGGAAAGGGAGATTCTCCCTTTCCAATGATACCTCTCCCGTCTTTCTACGTGCTCAGGGGGCTGAGATAGCCCCTGAGCACGTAGAAAGTGAAACTGAAATGAGCCTAAAGGCTCATTTTAGTTTCGTTTTCAGTGAAATGAAGTCAGCGCGACGTGCGCGCTGATCTTCATTTCACTGAAAGGGAGGGGGCCTCGGGAGCTGGGGAAGCTCTTCCCCAGCTCCCGAGGCTGTGGGAGAGAAAGGAAATCCCTCTGCTGTCTGCAGCAGAGGGATTTCGTGCTCCTGGCCTCCTGACGGAATGGTTCCGTCATGAGCACAGGGGCACCGATGCTCATGACGGAACCATTCCGTCATGAGCATCGAAGGGGTTAATCCCACCTGATTCTTTTGTTAACTGTCTGTTTATGTTTGTCTGCTTGCCTGTGTGCTTGCCTGTGATTGTTTTTGTGTGAGACAAAAACTGGAGAAAGGGGAGAGAATAGAGACACTCTTGGAAGTTATATTAAAGGAAATGTGTGGAATGCTTTGTGTGTGCATGTCTGCTTGTTTCTTTCTGTGTCACTCGAGAATATATAGAATTGTGCCACGCAACAGCAATTAACAGTATTGATGTTGCACATATTACAAAACTAGGAAATGTTAAAATATCGCAGCGTTTGGCTTTCGTTGTGTGTAATGAGTAAACAAACCTGATTTGTTTAATGAAAGAAATTTCTCATGTGTTTTGGTATGTGCTGCAAGTAGTATCGAAGTCAATAAGTATCGGCATGTCTTGCTCTAAGCCCCGCCCCCAAGCCCCGCCCACTCGCCATATTTAAATGAGTACCTGCACTATTTTCCCCCCATTTAAAGCACTGGGCATGTTACTATTGGCCCATGATATGTAAAACGATGTAACAGCTCTACAGGAACTACACCCTGTAGCATCTTCTGGACAGGCATGGCCATAGGCGAGATAAATAAAGGGGCAAAGACCACACGGGGTCTTCCGCCCACACTAAGATAGCGTGTGTGTGCGTGTCAATTCATTTCCATAGTGCTCTGTCGTACCATTTTGTCAGGCTCCGTTACAATGGCGACGAGGAGTGGACCTTGCAGACCCCGCCACCCGCTGCAGATTTCCTGCCCTGTGGTCCCGCCGGCCTCACCTGCCTTTGGCTACCGGAAAACGTCCCTTGCCTTCGCGTCGTTCGTCCCGTGGTTGTCGGCGTAGTGCTCGCTGCGCTGGTCCTCCCGTGCCTCGCCGACACCCTCCCGAGTCCGGGTGAGTCGCGTGCTGGGTAGCGGGCTCCACCCCTGCATCTGTACTGCTCTGCACATGCTGCTCCCACTCCACCTGCCTACTGACGACTGTGCTCTTTGGAGCAGCCCCTCCCT
Source organism: Calotriton arnoldi (assembly GCA_963921515.1). Classification (NCBI taxonomy): domain Eukaryota; kingdom Metazoa; phylum Chordata; class Amphibia; order Caudata; family Salamandridae; genus Calotriton; species Calotriton arnoldi. Next base: position 4,559,530 of record CAWUFW010000151.1, on the reverse strand, counting down.
CCAGCATCCTCATGCTCTGTCGAGCAAAGCACCGGTCGCAGGCCCCTGTGGACACCGCCTGCCGCTTGCTGGGCCTGCGGCCTTCAGTCTGTGCAACATGAGCATTAATCATTGGCAGCAGTAACTACCATCCTGCATTTCTCCTCTGTGCTCTGCCATCAAGCATTGGCAGCTGCAAACACTTTGAGCAGCTTTGTTGGATTTTCTTCACCTTACACGCCCTGACTTTCACAAAACTCCTCTTTCTTTGACCTGAGCTCTCATGATCCTCTCTCGCTCACCCTTCGGCCTCACCCCCAAGACGCCATTGTCATGGTGGATGAAGCCAACATCACTGTGCCCCCACAGGGCCCGCCTGCTGTCCAAGCCGACCCTCAACACACGCTGGTCGGTGCTCTTCTTCCTTTCAGCAAACTGGCTGATCCCGCCACGGCCTCCCCACAGTGAAAGATCTGGATTGGAAGACTGGACAACTACTTTGTCGCGACACGCGAGACCCACGGCACCATCAAGAGGTCCCTCCTGCTCCACTATGTGGGTAAGGAGATCTACAAGCTGTTTAAACACCTACCCAACATGGGTGCTGCGACTGATTATGATGCAGCGGTGGAGGCGCTCAGTGCGCACATTGACCCACAACTCAACCTGGACTACGAACGCTTCAGGCTTCGACAGGCCCGGCAACGCGAGGGGGAGTCCATGGACATGTTCTACGCCCGTCTGCATGAACTAGCTAGTACCTGCACAGCAGACGACCAAGCAAAGGAAGTGAGGGTTTAAATCAATCTAGGCTGTAGGAACAAGACGCTAAGGGGCTTCATCCTACAACAACCCAACATCACCCTGGATGACATCCTCATCATGGCCCAATCCCACGAATTGTCCTCGGCCAGGTCCACAGAAATGGACATAGCCATTACGCAACAGTCTGAAAGAGGCCCATCAGTGAAGGTAGAGCATGCTGAGACTGTGCGCGCACGTGGCCGATCGACTAGGCCCAAGACATCAGCCCCTCCCCTGCCGGGATCTCGCTGTAGGTATTGCGGGTGAGAAGAACACCCCCTAGAGGAATGCCCAGCACAAGGACGGACTTTCTCGAACTGCGGCACCTTAAACACTTTGCCACTGCACGCAGAGGCGGGCCCAGAGGAAGGGGCACACATGGAAGGAAAATCTTTTGGAAAGCATTGAGGCAACTGTCCCTAGATGACCCGGAACCCCAAGGTGCCTCCAAACTATCACCTCGCTACCAGTTAGAAGACTTGTCTCCAGACGATGAAGAGGATACTTTCTTCATTTCCTTCGCAAACGATCTCAAGTGAAACAGACGGCCGCAGCCCACCTGCGTAGTCGAGATCACAGGGTCTAGCATCAAAGCCCTCATTGACACTGGTGCTTCCATTAACGTGATGGGGAGGATCACTGTGCGAATAAGTGCAGAGGGCCAGGAGATTACAACTACATTCCATGTTGTCGATAAAGAGGCAGACACCCTTGTCAGCAGCCACACCGTGGAAGAACTCGGCCTCGTAGCTTTTGCACGCACCATGAAGGAGTTCCAGACAGAGGAAATCATAAACCAATTCCCGAATCTATTCACAGGCCACGGGGTGTCTGAAAGTTCCTCCAAAAATGCTGTACATATTATAAAAAAATCCATCAATCCGACGGCCCTCCTGCATTGGCGCGTACCATTCCTCCTCAGGCCCCTCGTGGAGCAAGAACTTGCCGAACTGGAAAAACAAGCGGTAATCGAAAAGGTATCTGGGCTGACACCATGGGTGTCACCCATGGTGATTGCCGAGAAGCCGAAACAACAAGGCAAAATAAGATTATGCATAGATATGTGCCTCCCAAATCAAGCCATTAGATGTGAAAGGAGCATAACACCTACGATGGATGACATCTTCGCAGATCTAAATGGTTCAAGGTGGTTTTCCAAACTGGACCTCAATGCCGGGTACCACCAGCTGCTGCTAGCGGAAGAGAGTCGCTATATCACCACGTTCTCAACGCACTTGGGACTGCACCGGTACAAACGCCTGAACTTCAGAATCTCCTCAGCAGCAGAGGTCTTCCAAGATGCGATCCGGGAGACCCTGTCTGGTTTACAGGGTGTCATGAACGTGAGTGATGACATCCTGAGCCTCTCCACAACCGCTGAAGAACATCATCAGGACCATCGTGCAGCATTGAAACAGCTGTCCGACTAAGGAGTCACGCTTCATAGAGACAAGTGCTCTTTCTTCCAAAATTCCATCAAATTCTTTGGATACGTTTTTAACCAGGAAGGAGTCCAAGTGGATCCCCGCAAGTCCCACGTCATCAAGCAGGCACCAGCACCGACCACAGTGTCAGAAGTACGTAGGTTCCTGGGCATGGCCACGTACGGTGACGGGTTCATCCCGAACCTGTCTACCATTGTCAGACCTCTGAGAGCTCTCAGCAAAAAAGATGCTCCCTGGGAGTGGGACCGCAGTGAAGAAGACGCCTTCCAGAACGTAAAGGAAGCGTTACTCATCAAAACAATGATGGCCTACTTTGACTCCAAAAGACACACCAAGCTGGCAGTAGATGCCAGCCCCCTGGGCCTCGGAGCTGTGCTCACCTAAGAGATAGAACTCGGCAAGTGGGCACCCCTTGCATTTGCCAGCAAAGCCCTCGCAAATAGAGAAGCACTTGCCATTAAGTGGGCATGTGGTCACTTCCACCTCTATCTCAGCGGACGATCCTTCCGAGTGGTCACAGATCACCAACCCCCAAGAATTAAACGATGGGCTATCCAGCTGCAACACTACCAAATGGAAGTTGTGTACCGACAACCCAGACAATTTTCTATCTCATCACCCACCACCCCTTGCGGGTGACAACAACAACAATGTAGACACCACAGAAGGACCAAGCATAGTTGTCTAGGAGGGAAGTTTCTGAGGACGAAGAAGCTTGTTGCTCCCGGAGTGAATGGCAGTACTCCTTCACCTTTAGGAAGCATTGACCCACTGAGTCCACATCTGTGTGCAGACATTGCAGTGTTTTTGTAGGAGGATGGGGTTATCAAAATGTGACAACATCTCCCCGCCAAGTAGTGGAGTCAATGGACTTTACCATAGTCTCATAATTTTCAAGATGGTGCTTATTTTGAGGACTGATCTCTTATCATGCCAGTTTTTCTGAATGGTGTCATATTACTACCTATCCCACCATATACAAAAGTTTTCTTGACTGCCACAAATAGCAATTTATGGGAAACAAATACCAGTCAGAGCACTCGCATTTACTTTGCTCTGAAATTCCTTACATTGAATGTTAGAAAGAGATGAAGTGATGTATCCTGTTCTTTATTTCTCTGCATATTGACTATGTATTTCGAATATCCTCCGAATCAATGATATTTGGCCCTGGGGTTCTGAGATCCATTAACTGGGTGAGACTTAGAGATTAGTGTTTTATCATATATAGTATAACTAATGTTTATAATGCAACAGTTTGCAAATAAATCTCACCCTTTATAACAATGGTCTTTGTGCATTGGACATGTATACAACATGAAACATTTTTGTACTCCTCAACAGATTTTTGAAACTGAGAAGCTAATGTATGTTTGTGAGGAATATACTTATGTGCCTCACACTCACTGTGCATGTAAATGTATGATCACTAATTGAGGGTGCAACCCTGGGGCGGTTCCTTTTAGGAGCATTAGGGCAGTGCACCTTCCCCAATGCAAGCCATCAAACACTGTACGTATTATAGACCCATGATGAGTTTAATGCGGAGCGGGACAATCCGCAGTACTGTGTGCGCAGTATTGTAGGGGGAGGAGGTGTGGCGCTGTCGCAGTACACCAATGTGACATCATCCATTCTGATGGCTGCCTGCTGCCGTGAAGTGTGCATGTCCGTCTGACCATTAGCTTCAATGCGGCCAACCTGACATTTGCCCTTTAAATCTGCTTAGTATGAGAGCACTATGGTGACAGAAGCCCAGTCACCCTTTACCCTGAGAGAGTGCTGGGTTGGACCGCCCAGCCAATCCCAATGCTGCTTTCAAGCTTTGTGTTGAAATATAGAGCATGAAAGTAGCGTCGTGAATAGCCAAGGGGGCCTCTATGACAGAAGCAAGCCCCTAGGTCCATGACTAATAGCGCTTGGGTGGGTGAGGGGGGTAAATAAAAAGGTTTACTGGCAAAATATCGATGTTAAAAATATAGAAGTAAAAAATGTCTATGCAAAAATATAGAATGCTTAAATATTGACTCCTTATACTTAAACAGGTAAGTACAAAAATATTAGAAAAAAAATATCGATGTAAAAAATATAGTTGTACAAAATATTGAATTGTGTATATATATATATATTTGCCAAGAAATTTGACACACTCAGATCTTCGAATCAACAACCGACGGCTCTTTCCCAACCAAGTTCAAGCACTGCTCTGCAATCGTCGACTTCATTGTCCGATCTCAGCTCTGCACCCGACAGCGAGTCAGAAAATGAGCAAACTCGCTTAGCATCTAGGTTGGGGTTTCCAAGGCCCTCCCTGGCGCAGGAAGTAGATTATTTGCGCCAGGACCGGCGTTCAACTCTAAGGCCACGTTTGGGGAACACAACCAAAACCAACGAGCAAACACGAAACGCCGCAAAAGACGACTCTGCAACAAACAGCGACAAGCCAAGCAACAGAAAGCCCACATACACAAGGAACAAACGATGGAATCGCAAATAGATAAATCGACAGGACTATCAAGTGACTCTCAAATTGTAATCATTCTCACATCTACACCGTTAAGTATGGCTGAAGTAAGAATTTTATCATTAGGTTTGACCTACAGCCCAGCCTGTGACTTTAATTATGCCCAGACACAGATTGATATTCACAAATACACTCGCAAATTGAAACTACGCAAGTATCATGCACTTAACAAAAAACAACGTGGCACACTACCTCAAGTGGCACCACTAGTAACATCTGATTTGACTGCGAATGATTTAGAAATTTTTCAAAATATGCAACAACTGGTAGAAGAAAGTTCCAGTAATATTGGTATTGAAGCAATCACCTTGAACATGGCTGGTAACACGCACTTTAAGCCCAAATCCACTTTTACCCCGATAATGCTTCATGATAATATCGACACATTTAATGAACTGGTTACAACTGAATTAAAACGATTATATGTGTCCACAGGTCACTCCCAGCACAGATATACACAACAGAATAACTGTTATTTCCAACTTGTCAGGAAACTTCAAACTAATGGTAACATTATTGTACGCCAGGCTGACAAGGGGGGTAATGTGGTGCTTTGGTCTAGAGAATTGTACCTAGAGGAGGCACTTAAACAGCTAAATGATCGTAGTTGTTATAGGAGAAGTGATATTGGGAAGGTAAAACAGACGTGGTGTGATTTTTATTTAAAACTGACTGCTTGGAGAAGTGCTGGTCTTATTAGCATTGATGAACTGAAGTATCTTAAAAATGACCATCCGGTTATTCCGGTTATGTATCTTATTCCTAAGGTGCATAAGGATATTGAAAGACCCCCAGGTAGACCCATTATTTCCGCTCTGAACAGCATTATGGAAAATACCTCTCGTTATGTAGACTTTTTTTTACAGGAGCATGTAAAGCAGCTCCCATCTTATATTCAAGACACAGGTGATTTTTAAATAAAATCAAAGGTATCAAATGGGACCCTGAATATCTATTGATTACTCTTGATGTTACTAGCCTTTACACCAGTATTCATCATCATGACGGTGTCAAGGCAGTTGGGCACTACCTAGGAACTAAATCGATTCATATGTGTAACCATAACAAGATGCTATTGACAATGATAAGTACCTGTTTGGAAAATAATTTCTTCCTGTTTCAGAACCAGGTGTTCCAGCAGATTAGAGGTGTTGCGATGGGGGCCTGCTTCTCCCCTAGTTATGCCTGTTTACATATGGGACTGTGGGAGGAGCAGGTCCTCAGAGCAGCTTTCTCTGAAACATTAAAGACACATGTGATTTGTTGGTATCGCTTTATCGATGATCTCTTCTTGATTTGGAAGGGTTCAGAATTACAAGCCACAAAATTTATAGAGGAGATTAATGTCAACTCTCTGAATTTGGAATTTACAGCCAGTATGAGCAAGGAAATTGTTTCATTCCTAGATGTAGAGATTTATATTTGTGAAGGCCAGTTGGAAACCAAGCTCCATAGGAAACCTACAGCTGGGAACTCAGTACTTCACGCGACAAGTCATCATCCGGGTCAACTGATCCGCAGCATCCCCTATGGGGAAATGCTGCGTATCAGGCGCATCTGCAGTAGACAAGAGGATTGCACCATGGCTCAGAGTGAAAGTAAAAAAAGATTCTTAGCCAGGGGATACTCGGGAGGTGATATTGACCGGGCAATCCAAAGAGCCAATTTGGTCTCGAGGTCTGATGCTCTACTGAGTACCCGTGGTGTTACATCCCAGGTTATAGACCAGCCTGTAGAACCTATGAGATTGGTTCTGACATACAATCGGCAACATCGTACCATACGCAAAATCATCAAACATAATTGGAACCTTATACGTAATGATTCTGTTATTGGGGAGTTGGCTACTTCGGCCCCAAATATAACGTTTAGAAGAGCACGTTCCATGTATAGTGACTTAGTCAAAAGCAGCCCTGAGATATTGGTGACTAAAACTTGGTTAAACTCCAGGAAGGGTTTTTATCACTGTACTAATTGCAAAGCCTGCAAATATGGTGTAAGCACATCATCATACAGAACCCCCTTCCACTCTACTCCGAAACTGATTACAAAGTTGCTCACATGCAAAACGGAATTTGTTGTTTACGTGCTGGAGTGTCCGTGTGGCCTGCAATATGTGGGCAGTACCAAGTTGCAGGTGCACAAGAGGATACTCCAGCACATTAGAGCCATTGTTAACAGCGATCCAGCTTATCCAGTCGCCAGACACTTTAATGAATGTCATGGTAATGCAGTTGAGCAGCTTAAATATTTTGTGGTGGACTCTGTATTGCCGCTCAGACGAGGTGGCAACCGCGAAGCGATGTTACGCAAACTTGAAACCCGATTCATTCTTGAATTAGATACTAAGGGGCCGATTCCGATCTCGGTCGGAGGCGCACCCAATATCATTCGGTCGGGAAAAAAGCCATGCGAAAGCCTGTTTCCCGACCGATCCGTACAGCACACCGAACGAGTAAGTACGATGCGCACAACAGCACAGAATCCGGCCGAGCCGTACTCACCCAAACCAGGTCCTGTTCCCCGACCGAGGCGAATCCGGAAACGCTGAATCGAGTCGCACGGAAGGGAAAATGCAGCTCCGTCCGGCCGAACAAGTACGATGCGCTTTCCGTACGCGCCGAACCCGTCGCTACGCACGGCACGTCAAAGCATCCGGGAGAGGCGCACATAAGCTCCAATTCGCGCCACAACACGATCCACGGCTACGAGACGAACACGCCAGCGACGAGGACGACGCGAAGCGACGAGGACGACGCGAAGCAACGAGAAGGACGAATGACACGAAACAACCATGAATCCCTTCGTCCCGATCATACCAATATTCTACATTTACTACCGGAACAGGCACGGACGCGTACGGCGCAGAAGGTAAGTCTGACACCAACCACAAAACACATACAACACGTACACGACACATCACACACACACAGAGGGTTGCAGAATATACTTACACCAGCAACAGCAGCACCATAGGGGCGGGATGCCCATCACCAATGCCACATATGCACACAGGGGCCTGAATGCGCACCACCACCCCTACCCAGGGGGGGCAGGATACCTACCACCAACCTGAGCCAGGGGGGGCTGGATGCCCACCACTACTACCACCCTCACCCAGGGGGGGCTGGATGCCTACCACTACTACCACCCTGAGCCAGGGGGCTGGATGCCTACCACTACTACCACCCTCACCCAGGGGGCTGGATGCCTACCACTACTACCACCCTCACCCAGGGGGCTGGATGCCTACCACTACTACCACCCTCACCCAGGGGGGCTGGATGCCTACCACCACCCTTAGCCAGGGGGGCTGGATGCCTACCACTACTACCACCCTCACCCAGGGGGGCTGGATGCCTACCACTACTACCACCCTGAGCCAGGGGGGCTGGATGCCCACCACTACTACCACCCTCACCCAGGGGGCTGGATGCCTACCACTACTACCACCCTGAGCCAGGGGGCTGGATGCCTACCACTACTACCACCCTCACCCAGGGGGGCTGGATGCCTACCACTACTACCACCCTGAGCCAGGGGGCTGGATGCCTACCACTACTACCACCACCCTCACCCAGGGGGGCTGGATGCCTACCACTACTACCATCCTCACCCAGGGGGGCTGGATGCCTACCACTACTACCACCCACACCCAGGGGGCTGGATGCCTACCACCACCCTTAGCCAGGGGGGCTGGATGCCTACCACTACTACCACCCTCACCCAGGGGGGCTGGATGCCTACCACTACTACCACCCACACCCAGGGGGGCTGGATGCCTACCACCACCCTTAGCTAGGGGGCTGGATGCCTACCACTACTACCACCCTCACCCAGGGGGACTGGATGCCTACCACTACTACCACCCTCAGCCAGGGGGGCTGGATGCCTACCACTACTACCACCCACACCCAGGGGGCTGGATGCCTACCACCACCCTTAGCCACGGGGGCTGGATGCCTACCACTACTACCACCCTCAGCCAGGGGGGCTGAATGCCTACCACTACTACCACCCACACCCAGGGGGGGCTGGATGCCTACCACCACCCTTAGCCAGGGGGGGCTGGATGCCTACCACTACTACCACCCTCAGCCAGGGTGGGCTGGATGCCAACCACTACTACCACCCCCACTCATAGGATGGACAATGCATGACACAACCAGCACACCACAACCTAGGGAATGCAAGAAGAAGACATCCCCCAACACCATGACAAGCGTGTGTAGACTGTGTCAAATGCCTACAACACCGAACATGACTTTGAACATACAATGTGACCCCCTAGCACATGTGCCACACATATATGTGTGTGGCACCCACAATGCAAGCAGGCCATGACTATTGTGGCAATGGGGTCCAAACCCCCATCATCACAGTGACCAAAATGTAAGTGTGGGGTCCATAGCTGAAGCACATTTTGAACATTGTGGCAATGGGGTCTAAACCCCCATCACCACAGTGACCAAAAGGTAAGTGTGGGGTCCATAGCTGAAGCACATTTTGAACATTGTGGCAATGGGGTCCAAACCCCCATCATCACAGTGACCAAAATGTAAGTGTGGGGTCCATAGCTGAAGCACATTTTGAACATTGTGGCAATGGGGTCCAAACCCCCATCATCACAGTGACCAAAAGGTAAGTGTTGACAAAGAAAGAGGTGCAACTGCCAAACTGCATGGATGATTCCTGGTCACAGAACAAAAAACACATCAGTGGCAAAGTAGTGTATGTGTCCCATTGCAACATAAATTGGGTGAGCCAAATACTGCAGTGCAAATAAGACATACCTTTGGCCATGTGCAGACAAACAACACCCATGGGGGCTGACACCGTCAACATTCATCAATGACACAATGACAGAAGTGACCATCAGAATGCAGACCCACATATTTGCACCAATGGGCACACAAATGCAGATACCCTGTGGAGACTGCAGATGTGAGGTGAACAGATACCATACCATGGCAGCAATGGGACACACAAACCATGATCATTGTGCTGACCGATGACCTAGGAGTCCCAGGGACAACAGGGAAACCCACAAAACTACATACAGCCAATGGCACACCCAAGATATGCCAATGCAGTGGTGCAGATGCACAAACACAAACAGGCAGACCCACACTGCACATCATACACAACAGGTGAGGGGGGTGCCAGTGTCCCCAGGCAACCACACAACACATGAGGAGACCTGAATACCAATCATACAGATGTGCATACAGTGCCACACAAAGGTAACTCATGGATCCAAATCCCCTATGTGGGCAAGCAGGCATTGTCAGATGAGAGGGAGCACAAATCACACATGTCACACAGGCACGTAGGGACAGCAACTGACACAGCAAGACACAGACACACCACAGCACCACCCCCAGGGCCCCCACAATGTGGTGAACCTGGGCTGCATTACAATCCCACTGTGATGACAAAGCTAAATGTGGTTCACACTGTGAACCACAGTCATGTGTCCTGAGCAACTAACTACCATCACACCTACACAAGCACAAATCAATCAGCATGGCCAGTAAGCCAAGGCCAACATGGAGGCAGGGGCCTAGCCTGGCAACAACTCTCATCTGCACACACTCAACACCACACCCCTCGACCTCCAACAATGTGCAGCAGTGATGTACACATGCACTGGTGACATTGCACATGCACCCATGACTATTCCATGGTGGTGGGTGGGAACCAAGGTGCAGAAACACATCACACATGGCCACTCAACAAGACTCCTGAATGTCTGACACACTGCACACTACGCTGTACATGGACATGACGGCAATACCACACCAACCAATGGGATCCCATCCACAGTCACACACCAATGAAGAAGCCAAGGTCACCCACAAAGAACACACATAGACAACAACCAACATTGCAGCCCGGACCCTGAGGAGTGCCAGCAGTCACACACACAACGTGTCACAATCACTGAAAGATAACACAAACTGGAAATCACATGACAGGGGCAAACAACAAGTGCCAAGGGGAAACCTGACTGTGACCCATCTGCGTCTGCACACAAACTCAGCCCTGACAGCAAACACACCTATGGGTGACACCCTGATGACCAGTAATGTGCCATGCACCCACATCACAGAGAACCCAGGGAGAAGACTTTGGGGGAACATAGGTCAACTCAGCTAGCATCACAAACAGGTACAACACTAGGGATCACAGCATGCACAGCTAAACGGAAGTGAACACACAGACATGCACATACAACACACACCTTGGGCGCAGGCAATGTCACAGGAGTACACACTGCCATGAGGGGACTCCACTCCTGTGTGAGGAAAGCTGTGCCATATGTTGCCTCAGTAGGGCCCCATCATGTCAGCTGAGCACTTGGTCACACAATCAACAATTAGCACCAAATGAGGGCTCCCGTAACATCAGCCTGGTCATGGAAGTGCCAACGGAATCATCAGCACAGATCCAACACACTTGTATAGCAATGTTGCACTGACAACACAGATGAGTCCTTCCCCATTGATGCCCAAACCTGCATGTCCAGTGGAGATGGCCACACGGTCAGGGAAGTAGACGAATTGAACAATGGCAGGCACAACAGATGTGCAGGGGTGGAAGCCACAGATGTGAAATAGCTAATCTAAGTAGGAAATCCCATTGCCAAATACTGAACACATGACACCCTCAGATGCTGCTATGGATGACATGGATACACCACAGGATAGGACACATTCCCCCTGGACCACATGGGTTCCTGCACAGTAACACTTCATTATCATGAGACCAAATATCACCATCACTGCAGCAAGGGTATGGTTAGCATCATCAACAACATGTACATCAGAAGCATAAGCACTAGAGAACAGAAAGTTGTTTTATTCAGCATATGTGTGGAATGAAAACAAAGTCCAGAAAAAACACAAAGGCCAATGGCCAGTCCATTGTAAAAGTCCAAACAGGGTGACAGTGGCAGATGTCACCCTACGCATGCCTGCACAAAACCAGGGACAATCCACTAGGAGGGGCAACCGGGGGGGTAGGCCAGGCACCACAGGGACAGGATCAGGGCTCACCAGGAGGAAGCAGGGAAGGGGTGGTGGGTGCTGGAGAGCCACTGACAACTGCAGTGGAGGTGTCTGACATGGTGTGTGCCGGCACAACTGGGGGCATGACTCAGATGTTGTGGGTGCCGGCACGATTGCAGTGGACCCTGCAGATGGAGTGGACAGGTCCGCCACTGCAGTGCCCAAGTCAGACAGGGTGGTAGTGGACTCCACTGCAGTGCCTACCACCAGGGGAGGAGAATGGGGAACAGGCAAGGTGGGCTGGACAGAGGGGGAGGACACCCTCACCACATCAGTGGCACAGACAAGCGCAGCGGGGGTGTGGTGCCGGGAGAGCAAGTGCCAGGGGAGAAGGCCGGATCCTCTTGGGGATGGTATATCTGTGGGTGGGGGAACCTGGGGCAGGGTGTGGTGGGGGCACCTGTGGAGTGGGGCCTGAGGGATGGAGGAAGGAGACCTGGTGCTTGAGCTGCAGGGCGGCGGCGGGGTCTTGCTCTTACCACTCCGGGGGACTTGCGGGTGGGGGCCTCAGTCTGTCTGCGCCTGGGGGAGGGTGTCCGGGGGCGAGGGGCACTCTGCTCCATGTGGGGGGCTTCCTCTTCCCCTGGATGCTGGAGCAGCTGGATCGGAGGGGAAGAGGCCGAGGTCACTGAGGAAGAGGCGCTGGGTCTTTGGGGTTGCAGGTGAGGCAAGGGAGGGTGTTTTGGAGGGAGAGGCAACTGAGGACTGCGCAGTGCCCGTGGATGCATGTGTGTGTACCAGGGCCCCATCCCCTGTGAGTCTGGTTTCAGTCCCCTGACTGTGCGTGCGTGTGCGTTTTGTTTGTGGCGTGTGTGTCTGTGTGCTGGACGTGTGTGTGCTGGTGTGTGCCTGTGCCGGTGTGTGTGTGCTTGGGACGGATAAAGTGCTGGGGAGTGTGGATGGAGCAGAGGCAGGAGGGGGGAGGGACTGTCTGAGGAGGGACACTGCTGCCGTCAGGGAGGAGTCCATGGACCTATTGCCCCTCTGTAGGTCAGACATGCCCGATGAGATGCCCTCCATGAACGACACCAGCTGAGTCAACAGAGCGGTGTGCGCATGGAGGACACTCAGCATGGCTGTCTGCCCTACATGGAGCTGGCGAAGGAGGTACACAGACTCCTCACTCAGGGCAGCAGGGGACACAGGGGCAGGGGGTGCGGTGCCTGGCCCAAAGGAGACACGCTCCCGAACATGGGAGCCTCCACGGACCTGGGGAATGGGAGCCGATGGGAGGGCGGTGGTGGTGCTGGTGGTGGCGGGGACAGCAACACTAGCTGGGGTGTGGTGGCTGCTGACACCCGCCTCCATAAGGGAGTCATCCTCCGAGTTGCTCTTTCCTCAGCTGAGGTGGATGGTGCTGAGGACTCCTCGGTGTGGCTCCCTCGCCCTCCGTGCCACTGGGTCCCTCCGACCACTCCTCGGCTGCTGACCCAGTCTGGCTCTCTGGCTCCTCCTGGTCCGTGGAGCTGTCCCCTTCCGTGGCCGTGGATGTATCTGCAAACAATGGGGAAACAGACAGACATCAGTCACCTGCACCAAACGCACACACCACTGTGAGCACAGCACATTACAGAGCAAGCCCTGGCATCATTAGTTGTACATTGCTAAAAGTGCCCTAACTGAACAGGAGAAGCCAATTGTCAGTCTGATGCCAAGCATGGCACTCACATCCCACATGGCCTTGCACCCATCTGTCTGGTGTCTGTTGGATTGCAACACCCCAGTGTGGACACATGCACCAAGCACACAGTAGTTGGACAGTGCAGAGGACACGGTGTGGCATGTGGACATGCACACATCACAGCTCTTGCCACTGAGTCAGTACAGGTTTCCGGATGAAAGGGATGCCCAGAGTCAAATAGGAAATGCATGTGATGCCATGATGCACCCATGTCCTGATAGCCATCGCCACAATGGTGTGCATGTAGCACATGTCACTCCCCTGCAGGATCACCAATAAGTAGACACATGCCATGGCAGAGGCATGACTGCTAAGTCATACATCACTGTCTCAGTGATGTATGACTTGGCAGCCAGACAACAACACTATGCACTGTGTCACAATAGTAGGTCATGGGGAATGCAAGTCCTGGAGCTGCACAAGTGCACATGTACATCCCCCACACAACACATCATCTTAACCCTCATCTGTCCAGGTCATACCTATTGGACATATGGGAGACCTGTGACACTACCCTCACAATCTGCTGTGAATGGGGAACAGCTGCCTGAACTTCACATTCGCATACCCCAGTCTGCACGGGCAGCTGATCAAACACCTATGTGACACACAAGTATCGTCTCCTATGGTCACATCTCCAGGGGCATGCTGAGCCCCTACCAAGAAACACCCCAGCAGTCCTGGCAACTAATCCACAGCACACTGACACAGAGGCAGACACCTGAGGGGTCAAATCACTGCGCACAATGTGTCAGCTGATACACGGGAGTGGGAGTACAGAGTGCATTGCATGGCCTGGAGTAGGCATGACTGTCCTGCTCCACATGAATGAGGGATGAGCCCTGGACAGTGGATAGCTGGCTATGTATGTGTGACACACGTAATCTGCACACTCCTGGGGCCCAAACATTGTTCCCACCCGCTGCATGGGCGTGTGCCACATACCCCAGGCACATGTGGTGGCTCAGCTCAGCAAGTGGACCGCATATCAAAGCAACACGCAGATTACATGTCCGAACACAGGCGTAGTGTGAACAATGGACCCACCCATGATGCCCACAACAGAGTTAGGGAAACAGATGCTGTCCCCCACCTTTAGTGAAGCAAACTGCAAGGACACAGTCCCAAGTGATACAATTCCCTGAATGTAAGGGCCACACCTGGGTATCAGATGAGCAGTGGGCAGTGCACAATAGAGGGACATGGCTCCTGGACAACATGACTGCTGCACTGTGGCAGTTGAACCAGGCCAGAGGAGGGCACACAGCATGTAATACAGAGTTCACAGTGCAGTCTTTGACTCACCCCTCCTTGCTGCTGTCTGGCCTTCAGCTGCCCATCCAGGTCTGGAAACACCACCGCCAGGATCTGGAGCATGTGGGGGTCAGGGTCCGTGTTCCGCCCCCTGCGAGGAGGCGACAGCTTCAGCTGGACCCGTGCAATCCTCCGGGTCCAGCCCCGAAGGTCCTGCCACCTCTTCTGGCAGTTGCGGATCCGGCGCTTGTAGACCCCCACGGACCGGACAGCCCAGGACGATGTCCTTCCAGATCTCCTGCTTCCGATGAGCATTAACCTGTCAGGATGACAAAGTGAAAAGGCCATTACTACACATGCAACATATCCGTGCATGACACAGTTGTATATACATGTCTCAATCACAGGGGCACATGATGTACACAGGCAGTGCAAAGCTGCCCATGGACAGTTTGCCAGACGTCACTACATGGTATCATTGCATGGGAAGTAAAACCTTGTTCAAATGCACTGTCACTGCACCATACCTGTCCAGTGCATGTCACTACACACTATGGGGGTGACAACTACTCAGTGAGCCTGCTAGCCAGTGGCGTGCAGACTTTCAGCCTTGCTAGTCAGACAATATGCACATTCAGAAAGGCAGTGCACAGAACACTCACCTGCTCCCCTGGTGTCCCATACAGCTTGCTGTACTGTGGAAGTAGGCTGTCCAGCAGGGCCTGGTTCTCCTCAAGGCTGAAGGCTGGGGCTCTCTCCACAGTACGTGCCATTGCAGGGTCCAGAGGGGCAGAGACAGCAGCAGTGCAGTGGCAGATGTCATCCTGGAGCATGTAGTGCAGGCAAGTGAGCTCTCAGGGGAACAGCCAGCAATATATATGTGCTGGAGAGGCAGATACTGTCCCTTGTGTCCAAAGTGATAGGTCCAAGTCGTTTGCATCTTCTGAATCTGGCCAATCCATGGAATAGCAGCACCAAAACACGCCCACAGCATCCTTCAAATCTTCAACTTCATGACATACATGATTTTGCAACATTGTTGTGGGTGACCAACTGAATTTCCAGCAACCGACTCGTTCGAAATTCGAAAACGCGTCCGTTGCCAGGCAAGGCCATTGTCAATGGGTGCGCACCGATCGGTCCATTGCGGTACAACGCGTACAGGGGTACAACGCGTACCCGCACACATTGAATGCAATGGGCCGGCCGGAGGCACCGATCGGTCCATTGCGGTACTAACGCGTACAGGGGTACAACGCGTACCCGCACATTGAATGCAATGGGCCGGCCGGGGGCACCGATCGGTCCATTGCAGTACAACGCGTACAGGGGTACAACGCGTACCCGCACACATTGAATGCAATGGGCCGGCCGGGGCACCGATCGGTCCATTGCTGTTCAACGCATCACTGTACATGTGACTGGCATATGTCAGCATGCCTGTCTCAGATGGACATATGCCAGCCACAGATAGCTCCCAGGGAGTGAGGGGCACACCTACATCACGACAGCCTGTCCAAACTTTATCATAAGGCATGTAAGGCTGCATTTCCTATTGTGTGTATGTTGGTGTACATGTTGTCCTGTGGGTGTCACCTGTGGGCAGCCACCCCCAGGCTGTGCACGTGTTCATGGGGACAGGATCCTGGGTGTTACGTGTACATGACCACTGTGATGTGCAACTGTTCATATCTGTGCATGTGCCATGGTCACATTTCACGGTGGTGTATGTGTATGTCATGTCACATACCCCGTGAGTCCCATGTGGGACGGTATGTTTGAGCCAGGGTGTCCCAGTGGCACAATAGTGATGGTCCTCCACAGTCTTTGTGCATGTAGTGTTTACAATGTCTCTGATTTCATGTGCACAATGGGAGACAGTCTCCACATCCACCTTGTGTGTGCATGGACTTTGATGTTGTGCGTGTGTGTGTCACAGACGTCCATGTCTGTCCTGCCGTGGCAAGTGGGACCACTACCTGTGGGGGTCATGGTTGTTTTGCTGTGGTGTATACATGATACTCCATGTAATGCCAGTGTCCATGTGGCAATACAGGGTCCCTGGGAATGTACCTGTCGTTGAGCTGTGGTGCCTGGGGCACATCTGTCCTCACATGTCACTGTGGGGGTGATTGTGACACGGCAGCAGGAGATGGGAACTGTGACACGGCCTCATGATATCCAATGGGCCAACCTGGGACTAAATGATGCCACCTGTTGGACCGTGTTGACAGATGTTGGCCATGTATGTACCATACATGTCCTTACGGAACTGCACACTTCATGTAGTTGTGCCTCATAATGATGTATGTTAGGATATTGAGTGTGTTCAATGCCGCATATGTGGGGTGACTGACAATCTTGCTTACTTCTCCTCTGCACTGCAGGGCTCCTGCTGTCCATCGACCATTCCCAGACCTGGCAACGATGGTGGAACGGGACAGCATCCAACGGTACCGCTTCACCAGGCAGCTGATTGAGGATTTGGCAGTGCAGTTGTCCCCACATTTGCAGCCTGGCCGGCCGTATCCTACAGCGCTGAACCCCCAAGGTGAAGGTGATGGCAGCCCTACACTTCTTTGCCACCGGTACCTTCCAACATACTGTGGCGACTGCTGGTGGGATGTCACAGACCATGTTGAGCCGTGTGCTCCGCGATGTTTTGGCGGCAATGTTGCTATTCCTGAACCGGTACATCTATTTCCCTAGACTGCGACGACTCACTGACGTGAAGAGTGACTTTTATGCCCTGGGGAGGATGCCGCATGTCATTGGCTCCATTGATGGGACACATGTGGCTTTGGTGCCACCACAGGCCCAGGAGCAGACCTACAGGAACCGCAAGCACTACCACTCGGTCAATGCACTGGTGGTGTGTCTTGCAGACATGACCATCACACACGTGTGTTCCCGTTTCCCTGGTTCAGCACACGATGCCTTTGTGATGAGGAGTAGTCGCATCCCCAGGATGATGGCACAGATGCAGAACCAGCGTGCCTGGCTTGTCGGTGTGTACTGACTTTGTGCCATTGTGTGTGATCTGATCTGTAGTATTCCGCCCACTTTTCCAAGTCAGCTAATGTGCACTTGTCTGTCCGTAGGTGACTCGGGATACCCCAACATGCCGTGGTTGCTGACACCCCTCAGGAACCCTGTGACACCAGCCCAGATGCGCTACAATGAGGCACATGGTCGGACCAGGAGAGTGATTGAGCGGACATATGCCCCTGCGAAAGTGTGCAAGATTATCATCGTCTGCTGCATGCTCCACAACCTGGCAGTGCGGAAGGAGTTGCCTCTCATCCAGGATGACAATGACCAACATCCGCCACCTGTGGAGGATCCTGGCCTGGACCACGATGCCAGTGACGATGATGATGATGATGATGAGGGTGATGTCCGCACACAGCTCATCACCAACTTCTTTAGCTGAATGTGAGTATCCTGAGGTGTCATGTCAATGATGTGAGTTGGCATGATATGTGTAGGTGGTGCTCTGGTGCTGTTGGAGTGTGTCCATGGGCTACTTGACTGGATGTGTGTTGCGATGTGTGCTTACAGGTGGGCTGTACTCCTCAACAGTGTTGACATGCTAACTTGGTTCTGGGTGGGTATCTTGTAACATGTATTGTGCATGAGTTTTGCTGTTCTGTCCTGTACTCCATTGCTTTTGACTGTGTGTCATTTCTGTCCTTCACAGGGTACTTTCAGATTTGTTTGGTCAACTGTGTCCACCGACAACGTGATTGCACTTCCAGGGTGGTAGCTGTTGTGTCCCTACAGGTGATGTGCGCCACACCCATGGACTTCCTTCCGTCTACAGTTGTTGACTGTGTGCCCGCTGCCAGGTGGGATTACCTTGCATCTGTAGTGGTTACGACATGTTGCAACTGTGTAATAAACCTGTGCTTCACTTTGTGATGTGCGTTGTCTGTGGTCACACATTTGACTGCCATTTGCTTACTGCACCTGTGGGCTACTTGACTACAACTGGGAATGGGTGTGGTGTCTGTGCATTGCACCGTCTTCCCTGGCAACATCAGTGTAGGCAATGAGTCAGATGGCCTAGGTGTGTATGTGTTGTGTAGCCCTGGTGGTGTGTCTCCCTCATATGTGTCACGTTGCCTTTACTCACATGCCTGTGTTGTACTTGCTGTTGCAGTTCGCATACACAGTGTAATTTTGCAGTTCATCATCCCCATAACAGCACCCACGTTGGAATCACAACAGAGGCAAGTATGGTGTATTAGTGTGTTTATTGTGATACATTTGTGTGAATAGTGCATAGGATGGGTAGTGCTGTACATAAATCTTGCAATCAGAAGTTCCTAGGTGAATTGAAAGTCATGGTAGACAGAATCCCCAGTATCGGGGCCACAGTTGTCTGAGACATTGGTCCAACTTGTACTCCCATGCAATGTGTGGGAGTAGTGTTGCCGTCAACAGGGTGAACAGTCTGTGCACAAAGGTGAACATCCAGAACAGGTTCAGGCTTCCTGGGAGTTGCGCTTGGCCATCGGCCTCTCACTTGCCCCTCTTCGGATGACCCCTCTTCTTGGGGGGCCCCTCAAGTACAGGCTGCTGCGGTGCAGGGGACTCTCCGCCAGAGTCATCCTCCCTCCCTGTGGCAGTTGCAGTTTGGGCAGCACCAGATGTTGTTGGCACACAGGGAGGTGTGGACTCGTTGCTGTTCATCTGGCGGAGGCATTGTAAAATGTCCCTGTGCACCGCCGTCATCTCATGCAGTGCATCCCACTTGGACTCCACGCGGACATGTGTGAGTCCACGCGGGACATGTGTGACTCCACGTGGGACATGTGAGAGTCCAAGCGGGCATGATGGGCAGCCTGCTGCTGTTTCATGTCTTTGAGGAGCCCCACTACCTGGCTGAGGTCTCCGGTGCTGGACTGGTACGCATCAGCTATGCGTACCAGTTGTGGGTCATCATGCACACCAGCAACCTCTGCAAGCAGCGACCTCTGTCTCCCACCCCTCCCACCACCCCTGCTGACATGTGCAGTGCGTGCAGTGGCACGCACAGATGACCCTGGTCCACCTTGGAGGTTGGTGGTGGTGGTGGTGTCCATGGCCCCAGGTTGGTCCAGGGTCCCTGTGCTGGTGTTGCTCCTTGTTCTGTCCATGTCGGCAGGGATGGTATTTGTGTTGACAGTCGTTGGAGGGGTGGGTGCAGGGGGTGCAGCTGGTGGTCCTGCTGGGGCTGCAGCTGGTGGTCCTGCTGGTGCTGCATGTAGACTTGCACCGGATGTGCCAGGTTGGTCTTCTTCGTCCGAGGAGGGCAGAGGCTGTACGACACCAGTGAGCTCCGCATCCTCTTGAGCCTGGGACTGGGACTCCTCAGCGTCTGCTGCTGTGTCCCCATCATCACCTGTTTTTGGGAGACACACACAATGTATGTTATGTTTCTGCAGGCATCAATGGTTGACACACATGACAGTTGTGACTGTGCCTCTGGGTGCGGGCCTGTACATTGCATTGTCCTAAGTCGTCACAGTCAGGGGTTGATATTGGTGTGGCACATTGTCCTGCATTATTTGGGCATTTCTATGTATTTGTTGGGGTGTGAACATGGTCTGCATTGGTTGTGTTTGGTTGACAGCCGGCCCTCCTTCCCACCCACCCAGCCAGTCAGTTATCCCACCATGGACTGTGCTTGCATTGCAGGGAGTGGAAGTTGTCTCTCAGGATGTCAGTCAGTGGTGTCCTGCTGTTTGTTGGTGCACAGTTGCCAGCAGGGCCTTGTGCTCCCCACAGCAGTAGCCAGTGTCAGCCATCTTGTGAGTCCTTCTCCACTCTCTGTGATGTGTGCATGGTTCAGGGTGGTGTTGATGGGACAGTTGTGGGGGTGACCAATATCAGTGACTGCCACTCCCATCATGCTATTGCCTCCACCCCACTTGCCAGCATCCCATACTTACTTGCTTTTGTGGGGAGTTCAGTGTGTGTGGGTGTGAGGGCAATGGCAAGATGGCTGACAGTGGTGTCCTGCTGTTGGTTGGTGTGCAGTTGCCAGCAGGGCCTTGTGCTCCCACAGCAGTAGCCAGTGTCAGCCATCTTGTGAGTCCTTCTCCACTCCCTGTGATGTGAGCATGGTTCAGGGTGGTGTTGATGGGACAGTTGTGGGGGTGACCAATATCAGTGACTGCCACTCCCATCATGCTATTGCCTCCACCCCACTTGCCAGCATTCCCATACTTACTTGCTTTTGTGGGGAGTTCAGTGTGTGTGGGTGTGAGGGCAATGGCAAGATGGCTGACAGTGGTGTCCTGCTGTTGGTTGGTGTGCAGTTCCCAGCAGGGCCTTGTGCTCCCCACAGCAGTAGCCAGTGTCAGCCATCTTGTGAGTCCTTCTCCACTCCCTGTGATGTGAGCATGGTTCAGGGTGGTGTTGATGGGCCAGTTGTGAGGGTGACCAATATCTGTGACTGCCACTCCCTTCATGCTATTGCCTCCACCCCACTTGCCAGCATTCCCAAACTTACTTGCTTTTGTGGGGAGTTCAGTATGTGTGGGTGTGTGAGCAATGGCAAGATGGCTGACAGGGGTGTCCTGCTGTTGGTTGGTGTGCAGTTCCCAGCATGCCCTTGTGCTCCCCACGACACAGCAACAGTGTCAGACATCTTTGATGGGCCTTTCCACTCTCTGTGGGATGTGCATGCGTGAGTGTGAGCTTGCTGGGCCATGTGGTGGGGGATGTAGAGCTGTGACTACGACTCCCATCATGCTATTGCCTCCACCCCCTTCCCAGCATGCCCATGCTTCCTTCCTTTTGACTCTGCTTCCTGTGGGGTGGGCTGGCTGTGCTGACAGGATGGCTGGGAGTGTTGTCCTGGCAGTTGTTTGGCTAAAAGTCCCAAGAGTGTCCATGTGCTTCACACAACATAACCCAGGGTGGTGGTTCTTTGTGGGATCTTGAGTTAGGATGGGAGGCATTGCATTCTACCAGGTGGGTTCTGTGGAGTTTGTGTTGAGGGGGTGTGTGAGGGGAGGTGCTTGTGACTATGGTCAGTGCTGCAAGTCCTCCTTCCCACCCAGCCAGCCAGATATCCCACCATGGAACGTGCTTGCATTGCAGGGAGTGGAAGTTGTCTCTCAGGATGTCAGTCAGTGGTGTCCTGCTGTTTGTTGGTGCACAGTTGCCAGCAGGGCCTTGTGCTCCCCACAGCAGTAGCCAGTGTCAGCCATCTTGTGAGTCCTTCTCCACTCCCTGTGATGTGAGCATGGTTCAGGGTGGTGTTGATGGGACAGTTGTGGGGGTGACCAATATCAGTGACTACGACTCCCATCATGCTATTGCCTCCACCCCCTTCCCAGCATGCCCATGCTTCCTTCCTTTTGACTCTGCTTCCCTGTGGGGTGGGCTGGCTGTGCTGACAGGATGGCTGGGAGTGTTGTCCTGGCAGTTGTTTGGCTAACAGTCCCAAGAGTGTCCCTGTGCTTGACACAACATAACCCAGGGTGGTGGTTCTTTGTGGGATCTTGTGTTAGGATGGGGGGCATTGCATTCTACCAGGTGGGTTCTGTGGAGTTTGTGTTGAGGGAGGGTGTGAGGGGAGGTGCTTGTGACTATGGTCAGTGCTGCAAGTCCTCCTTCCCACCCAGCCAGCCAGCCAGATATCCCACCATGGAACGTGCTTGCATTGCAGGGAGTGGAAGTTGTCTCTCAGGATGTCAGTCAGTGGTGTCCTGCTGTTTGTTGGTGCACAGTTGCCAGCAGGGCCTTGTGCTCCCCACAGCAGTTGCCAGTGTCAGCCATCTTGTGAGTCCTTCTCCACTCCCTGTGATGTGCGCATGGTTCATGGTGGTGTTGATGGGACAGTTGTGGGGGGCAATATGTGTGACTGCGACTCCCATGATGCTATTGGCTACACTGACTTGGCCAGCATACACAGAATTCCTTCCTTTGAGTGGTCTTCACTGTGTGTTGGTGTTGTTGTGGTGGCTACATGTCTGGATGTGTTTGTTAGTTCTATTTGTGCCACTGCCTAGCTGTAGTTGTAGTTGTGTTTGTACATGTGATGGCACAGTTGGATGTGACTTTTTGATGGCATGTGTTGTGTTTATCTGACTGACATACACATTTTGGGATGATTCTGTTCTGGTTGCTGTGTAATTGCTATGAGTGCATGGTTTTACTCTCCCCTTCACAGTGATGTGTGTGTGTTTTGTGGCAGTATATTGTGTACATTTGTTGTGTACTCACCAGGCTCTGGGATGTTCTCTAGTCCATATACGCTCACTGGCGGAAGGATGGCCCGCACCTTCTCCTCCCAGGGCCTGAGGTATATTGGCTTGGCAGGAGGGCCACTGCCGGTGTATTGGCTGATGATGTAGTCTTTCTTGAGCAGGTCCCGTACCCTCCTGCGCACGTCATACCACCTGTTCTGGATGTCGGTCTTTGTGCGCAGACATGGTGATTGTGCGTTCACCCTGTTGATGATCCTCTCCCACATCTTGGTTTTCTGGGAGATGGGGGTCTGTTGGACCAGTGTGCCAAACAGCTGTGGCTCTACCCTGAGGATCTCGTCTACCATGACTTCCAATTCACAATCTAGGAACTTGTGATTCTTCTTGGGGGCATGGTGATGGGTGGTGATGGTGAGTGATGTGTGTGTTGGTGTGCAGGTGAGGGTGTGTGAGTGTGTGTTTTGCTGGGTGTATGTGAGGTAGGTATTTGTTGGTGTGCTGATGGTGTGTTGCTTGTGTGAGGGATGAGCTGTGGGTGTGTGGTTGCTGTCTCTTGGGTGCTGGCAGTGGAATGGCATTTGCAAAGGATCATGGTTGTGATTTGTGTCCTTTATATGGGTGGAGTTGTGGATGTGTCTTTGTTCTCTGTCCCCACCCCCAGTATTTATTGGCTTAGTAATTGCTTGTTTGGCCTTTTTTTGTGTGATTTTTCCTTTGTACTGTCTGTGCATGTTGGAAACGTTCTTGTGACCGAGTCGGACCCTGCATTTGTCTCGTACGGTATTCTCTGTTTCGTTCACGCTGTGTTTGTGCAGTTTTCTATGCTGCGTACGCGTCGGTCGCGGTGTTTTGTGTTGATCCGGCTCGGTTTTGTATGCGTGTCGGTCGTACGGCTTGTCCTCCGTCCGACTCGCTCGTGGTTTTCGCGCCTTGCATCGTACTTTGGGTTTGGAGTTCGCGTGTACGTTTTGGTCGGATTTGTTCCGGGTGCGTGTCGGTCGGTTGGATTCGCGTGTTTTTCCGACCGGATTGCTGTTTTCCGTGCGGCTCGGTCGTTCGACTTGGGTTCGGTACGTGTCGGTCGGATTTTGCACGCATTGCATCGTACTTGGCGTGTCGGGCGCCACAGGTACGTGTCGGTCGGTATAATTTCCGGATCCGAGTCGGTCGGTGCTTTTTCCGGCCCGAATCGGAATCGGCCCCTAAGTCACCAAATGGTCTCAATGCCAGTGAAGACTTTTATACTTGTTTATAGAATGTATTAGATAAACTGTTTAGCTTGCATCACATATAGACAGAAAGAGAGCAATACTATATGTGACATATTTTTTAGCCTGAGCATTTTAGCCTCCTTTCTAATCTTTTTTATATATCAATTTTTAGTATAGTATGTTGTATAGCACTTTTTTGCACAAGCACTTTAACTCGGTATGACTTAGAAAAATCGAGCAAAGCCCATTTGGGCATGAGGCTTAGGCACTAGCACTTTATTTAATGTAATTGATCTCAACAGTGTTATGTTATTTGGTCATGTCAATAGGTGATACCATTAACACATTGGGCATGGATCTTAGGGTTCCAGCGTATGACTTTGTGGTCCCATTTTTCATAAGAAAGCAGAAATTTATTATTGTGGGATTTTTATAATTATATTGTACATAATTATTTAATATGCTTTTTAAACATGCACAGTGTCCTAATTGATTTTAGAATATACACCCACTTGGGTTTTATTCTTTTAACACTGCTAATATTTATATTTGAAACATAATGCATTGAAAGCTTTATCCAACATAATTTTACCGCTTTTTAGATATTATGACATCTTAAGGGATCAATACATGTTCATGAAATCTATGAATATTGCAATTTTACGCGTTGGATTTAACCCTTTATTTTGCTCACCTTTTAATTGAACTGTTGGGTCTTAAACTTATTTATTCATGAATTAAATGAATGCTGCTATATTACTTGTGCCAATTGAAACGAACTATCAAGTATGTTTTCTATATCTATGAGAGAGTGCTTTTTTTTTAATATCACGTGTTCAAGCATTGTCACTTTAAAAATGTGGTTTTCCGCATTCACGTTATGTGATCAAGGCCTCTGGAAGGCCGAAACGCGTTATGGCGGGAGTGCAGGGTGAAAAATAAAGAATATTTGCACTGACATCTGGGTCTGTGTTCGTCTGTTCCCTGGAACGTGGAAGCTGGTGACGGAGTTTGCAGCATATATATATATATATATATTATAAAATAATAAATATTAAATATGTTAAATAATAAAATTAATATAAAAAAATAAAGTAGATTTATTATACATTTTTTAAAATATAATAAATAAACTTACTTAAAAAAGTTAAACACACATACATAATAATTCAAATATATTTACTTTAAAACAATTAAACTATTCATTTTAATGTATTTTATAACTTTACATTTACAAATATATATATATATATATATATATATATATACCCATTTGAGGGCGTTAACCACTGATTAGGGACATGTGTTTTCCTGCCTCTGCCTCAGCGTTTCCCGTGAGCAAGGAGCAGAGCTCCGAAACGCGTAGGGAATCTTTTTAAGGAAATGTTCAGTGCGCTGCTGGTCTTGCTTAAATAAAGGACTCTTCTGCTACTATTGGGGTCCGCCTGCCTTTGTGTGCGCTTTCACTTTTGGACGAAACTTGCATGAATTGTACCGGCCGGTCCAGGTCGGGGAGGCAGCACCACCACTGAGAAAGCTGTGGACTGTGGACTCGGATACACTGGGTCCATTTGCAGGAAGGCAGGTTTTGCATAAATCTGGACTGGCACACGCATTGAGGGCTCCATCGGGAGCTTGTTTGACTGTATTACGCGGATGGCAGAACCCATCAAGGGTTATATTGTAACGGCAGGACTACATGTCCCATAAACACTTTGAATAAGAGAACCCATTTGAGGGCGTTAACCACTGATAAGGGACACGTGTTTTCCTGCCTCTGCTCAGCGTTTCCCGGGAGCAAGGAGCAGAGCTCCGAAACGCGTAGGGAATCTTTTTAAGGAAATGATAGGTGCGCTGCTGGTCTTGCTTAAATAAAGGACTCTTCTGCTACTATTGGGCTCCGCCTGCCTTTGTGTGCGCTTTCACTTTTGGACGAAACTTGCATGAATTGTACCGGCCGGTCCAGGTCGGGGAGGCAGCACCACCACTGAGAAAGCTGTGGACTGTGGACTCGGATACACTGGGTCCGTTTGCAGGATGGCAGGTTTTGCATAAATCTGGACTGGCACACGCATTGAGGGCTCCATCGGGAGCTTGTCTGACTGTATTACGTGGATGGCAGAACCCATCAAGGGTTATATTGTAACGGCAGGACTACATGTCCCATAAACACTTTAAATAAGAGAACCCATTTGAGGGCGTTAACCACTGATAAGGGACACGTTTTTCCTGCCTCTGCCTCAGCGTTTCCCGTGAGCAAGGAGCAGAGCTCCGAAACGCGTAGGGAATCTTTTTAAGGAAATGTTCAGTGCGCTGCTGGTCTTGCTTAAATAAAGGACTCTTCTGCTACTATTGGGGTCCGCCTGCCTTTGTGTGCGCTTTTACTTTTGGACGAAACTTGCATGAATTGTACCGGCCGGTCCAGGTCGGAGAGGCACCACCACCACTGAGAAAGCCGTGGACTGTGGACTCAGATACACTGGGTCCGTTTGCAGGAAGGCAGGTTTTGCATAAATCTGGACTGGCACACGCATTGAGGGCTCCATCTGGAGCTTGTTTGACTGTATTACGCGGATGGCAGAACCCATCAAGGGTTATATTGTAACAGCAGGACTACATGTCCCATAAACACTTTGAATAAGAGAACCCATTTGAGGGCGTTAACCACTGATAAGGGACACGTGTTTTCCTGCCTCTGCCTCAGCGTTTCCCGTGAGCAAGGAGCAGAGCTCCGAAACGCATAGGGAATCTTTTTAAGGAAATGTTCAGTGCGCTGCTGGTCTTGCTTAAATAAAGGACTCTTCTGCTACTATTGGGGTCCGCCTGCCTTTGTGTGCGCTTTCACTTTTGGACGAAACTTGCATGAATTGTACCGGCCGGTCCAGGTCGGGGAGGCAGCACCACCACTGAGAAAGCCGTGCACTGTGGACTCGGATACACTGGGTCCGTTTGCAGGAAGGCAGGTTTTGCATAAATCTGGACTGGCACACGCATTGAGGGCTCCATTGGGAGCTTGTTTGTCTGTATTACGCAGATGGCAGAACCCATCAAGGGTTATATTGTAACGGCAGGACTACATGTCCCATAAACACTTTGAATAAGAGAACCCATTTGAGGGCGTTAACCACTGATAAGGGACACGTGTTTTCCTGCCTCTGCCTCAGCGTTTCCCGTGAGCAAGGAGCAGAGCTCCAAAACGCGTAGGGAATCTTTTTAAGAAAATGTTCAGTGCGCTGCTGGTCTTGCTTAAATAAAGGACTCTTCTGCTACTATTGGGGTCCGCCTGCCTTTGTGTGCGCTTTCACTTTTGGACGAAACTTGCATGAAATATATATATATATATATATTGAACCAATGATCCAAGTGCAAGTCATGCACAAAGCAGGTACGGACTTCAAGATTTGCTGGTGCTAAAAATAAAGTTTATTTAGTTTGTGCTGCCCATGACGCATTTCGGCCACGTCCTGTGGCCTTGATCACATGACCACGCTACGTTAAAACAGGGTTTAATAGGTAACACACTAACCATGTGACAAGTGACGACATCAGCAGCCATGGAAAAGATACTATAGATCAAATATTGACTATTGTACTGCTATTTCAAAATTCAATTTGTTAGTAATGGACAATAATAATACATCAGTACTGCATTACATCAAAAAATACTGATAAAGCTATAAATACATGTGCAAAACTCCATTGATTGAACCTATTGTAATAAAAAAAGGCTAAAACTAATGTACAGTTCAATACGGTGTATAAAAACAGATAGTAAATTCATCAAATGTACAAATACATCAATATAGCATTATTTGGACAACTAGTGTGCAAATAACAATAGCCAGCTTCATGTTGATTGGGTTCATATTGCACATGATAACTACAGTACAATGATAATGATCCATGTTAAAGTGCTACTAGTGCAAAAAAAGTGCTTCCGTGCAAAAATTATGTCCTAAAGTGCTTGCATGGTGTATTCCAAAGGCTTACAACCATGTGGAGTCCAGAAATTTGAACTTCTAAAAATAGATACAGCAGCTGTAGAGGATATATACATATATGTAGCCCTTAGTTGGCCTAAGAGGAGGGACCCAATATTGTCAACCGACAAAGCCATATTGTATCATCATATGTGGGTCAATGTTACTTGCTGATAAAAGATACAGAATACCACTCAGGATACTACTATTATGCACACCGTAGCCAGCAGCAATGGTGGACCGTATACGCATAATTGCATTCTTATAGGTAGTTATAGAGATCCTCACCGATATTCAAACCTAGAGGGGACTTAGGGCCCAATTACGATGGCGTACGGAAAAGCCCTCCGACTGCCATGGTATTGGGAAATATCCCCCCGCATGAGCCGCGGCATTTCCGTCGGCCAAATTATGACACAATGTACGCAAAATCATACCGCGGCAGACGGATGTCACAAAAGACCGTCCACCATGGTCGGAAAAGCTGCAAATCCGACCGCGGCGGACGGGGAAAGCTGTTCAACCGCCTGAAAAGGCAGCAAATGCCGCGGCATGATGGCACGGCGAATTACGATGAAAATGCGGAGCTGGCGGACCGAGCACTGCGTCCGACCGCCGCGCACGCACATAAGCCAAATGAATGGCGGACGGAACCAACTTCACAACTATGCCCGAAGTGTGCCTGTACTCCCTGCCGCCCTCAATCACAACACACATGCCACAATGATACACCCCAACTTGCTCCTGGTAAGGAAAGCCATGCGCAGCATGGAAGAGACAACTGGAGGTCATCATTCATGTGGACACACCCACATACCACAGTATAAAACCACCCCCTTCCTGCACCAGCGTCCTTTGCACACCACAAGCTGAGACAGAGAGACAAGACACCATTGACTAACACTGCACAACATCACACCCACCTATCTCCACACAACACCACTTTCACCCACACACCTCACACACTTCACATATCTCCACCACTACCTTGCACCCTGCACCCCTCCTTCATATGCACCATGCCCCCCAAGACAATGCCCAAATCCACCGACTCAAAGTTGAAAGTGCTGGTAGACGAGACAATCAGGGTAGAACCACATTTGTCTGGGCACCTGATCCAACACACCCTACTTGCACGCAAGAATCAGATGTGGGCAAGGATCCACAGCAAAGTCAAAGCCGCAGGGACCACCCTACACACTGTGCGTGACATCAGGAAGTGGTGGGGCGATCTCAAGGGCCGGGTCAAGCATCGGGCCCAGAGGAACCATGCGCCGGCCCAGAGAACTGGTGGCAGCCCTCACATTCCACCACTAACCTATACCAAATGGGAGGAGAAGGTGCTTGCCATATTGCATCCAGAGAGTCTCACAGGAATAGAGGGGGGAGTGGAGGCTGGTAAGTACTAACAAATGTCTCCCATCACACTGCAATGTACTGTTGTGCAAAACAAGTGAGCCTCAATCGCCAGCCCACATCAAACTCATGTGGAATGCATGCTTTCAATATGAATAGATCACAAGGCGAGCATTTCCTTACTCAGCCGCACCTCACAGGTAGGTAGTCAGCTCATGCACCCTGGTCTCCCTTCCAAACAGCATGGCCCACCCTCCCCACCCCACAGCCATGTGTCAGCTAACACCATCGACAGTGCCTCCTAACAGGTAGGTAGCCATCTCACTGGGGAGGGGGTTGTTGAGCCCTGTCAGCAAGGCCACAAGGCCCTCTGTCTTCCCTCACAGACAGCATGGAGCCAAATGACCCCCACATCCCGCACCTGGTAGCCAACTCTAGAACCCCCCATAAGTTGTAGGCAGTGCACATACAGCCAATACCATTGAGAGGCCACATGATTCACAGTGTCGGTGATGAAGTCACATGTAACTACAAAGCAAAATACAAGAAAGCCATCACAAAAATCCAATGTGCAAGTCCCATTGCCTCAAAGCAGAAAGACACGGGTCAACCCAACACATGCATGGAATCCCTGTCAAACCTCACAAACCACAGGAGGCAAGTACAAAAAGCATAACACAAATCATGAAGTTGCGGCATAGTAGCCAGATACTCATTGAGAAGACACAAATTTCCAAGCATAAACTGAATCGGATGAGCAACAAGTTGGTACCAGAGGACATGTCCTTGGAAATACAATATCTGTACATATGATTTTGTTACCTTAGCCATGACACATAGCCAACGAGCAATGTATGTACCTCCACATCACGTTCGACTGCTGACAAACTGTTATGAATGCATAGTAATGCCAAGCTAAAGAGTAAGGCCATCTCAAATGAAATGTGCAAAACATGAACATCAAAGTTCTGCTGTGTACTGAACATGCTGACAAAGTAACCTCTCTGCAACAGGTGACTCGCCAGCAACAGCAGGCGCCCGTGCCATGGATGAGCCCAGCCAGTCTCCCCCCCGGAAGGTGAACCCTCGGATGCAGACTCCCTGGTCTTTTCGGATCAGGAGGACTGACCTGGCCCCTCCGGCGTGCCCAGGACAGCCCAGTCTCTGGCCCTCACTGTCCCCACCACCACGACTCCCACAACAGCTGCACTGCCAACGCACACCCCTGCAGCAACGACCTGTGTGGCAGCCACCTCCACCATCACCACCGCTGCCTCCAACACTGTCCCTTTGCCAGCATTTGCGAATACCACCAGGCAGACTGGGGATGCTGGGGATGGTGTGCTGCTGCAGTGCCTGGC
Source organism: Calotriton arnoldi (assembly GCA_963921515.1). Lineage (NCBI taxonomy): Eukaryota > Metazoa > Chordata > Amphibia > Caudata > Salamandridae > Calotriton > Calotriton arnoldi. The sequence continues at coordinate 4,528,661 of CAWUFW010000151.1, read as the reverse complement.
ACCGCCACCGGTCCGTGGCAGCAGAGCAGGTGTAAGGCCAACTGGGGGTCAGCCACAGGAGGACAATGAGACTGTGGCCCTGGACACCGTGCTAACTGTCCTTGGTGCATACCAGCAGAACCAGGGACAGATGGGCAAGGGCCATGAAGAACTGCGGGCACTCCGCCGGCTGCAGAGCTCCATGGACACTCACTTGGGACAACATGTGGAGTACATGGGCCAGTTTGTGGGTGTCCTGAGGGACATGCATGCGGCTCAAATCACCGCCAACCCCCCGTGGCCAGCCGGATGATAGTCACACCACCACAGCAGCGGCCACAGGGAGGGGTGAGTCACACCACGGCGAATCCTCAGACACCTCTGAGCATGCAGCAGGTTCCCCCCGGCCAAACAGCAGAGGGGGCGTCCGAAAAAGACCCCGGGAGGATCACGTGGCACAGCACCGTGCCAGTTCTCGGAGCAACCGCTGATGTCACCACTGTAACACCGAGCATTGACTTTGTTGTAAATACCAAACCACATTGCCACAAGGATGGGAGTGTTCGGTTGGACTTTGGAACTCTACCATTGTGTGTTCTACCCTAACTATCCGTGTACCATCACTTTCTACTTCACCCCTCACCTGTCACACATCGCAAAATAAACACAACTCACAACAGTATGCCTTCGTGTCAAGAGCATTCTCATCACAGTAAGTAGCATGTTGACTCACATTGCAATGTATCCGAATATGTAAAAGCGAAAATCCATTGAGAGAGTGGAGGAACCCGAAAAGACCCAAGGAAACAACAGTGCGTTGCCATATTATGCAATAACCGCAAAAGCACACCACGAGGCAACACTGAACAATATGCATTACAGACAACACCGGCAAACACCATCAACATGGACAGCAGGGGGACTGGAGCACACGACTGCACCTCCCAACACAGTTTAGCCCTTAGCATCCTGGTGAATGCAGTTCAGTTGAAAAGCTTACTTCTGTTACCGTTGTCGTGTGTCACCAAGGTTGGTGCTGGTCAGTGCTGTGAATCTCTAGACACATGTGTGTCGCATTATCCTCCCACATCAGTAGGGGTAAGATACATTGTGACCGGTGTCTGCTGAGGAAGCTGCCAGAATCTACTCGGGTCTCAGTACCTCTCCCTGCCCAACTCAGGTGAAACACCTCAGTCACATGACAAGTAAGCATCATGACTGAGCTGCATTTACCAGAATGCCGAGGGGTGAACTGTGCTGGGAGGTGAAGCAGTGTGCTCCCATCCCCCTAAGAACATCATCATGGACATGACGGAAGTTGTCACAGATCACACAGCGCAGAACAATGAAATCCTTAGCAGTGTGCCCACAAGAGCCAGCATCACAACACATCCTGTCATGTGGACGATGGTGGCATTGTCGCATTCACACACTCAAGTACTGTTGCCCAGGGATTTTCAAGTGATGTACGATCTATGCATGTTTATCCACATGTACACCAGTCCCTGACAACATACCCACGCTAAATCTGCTTTACAACCGAAGTTATCTTCTCCTGAATGGGCACAAGTGCTGCGGTCACAGGGCAGGCATCACGTATATAGGAACTGTTGCACGCCGTGTTCCTTGCTGTAGCAATGTTATCCTTACTCCCCCATTTGTGATTGTGGATAGTCATTTGTGGCCTCACATTCCCACAGCGAAAGCGGACTTCAATAAGTGTGCAGGCACAATGGGCTTCTGTTCCAACAAGTAGTCGCTCCCACATCAGCCCTGAGACCTTCGAATTCCAGGTGCCTTGACCGTCCCGCGCGATTCAGTCACTGCTGAACACGGCACTCCCACTTTTATCCGGGGTACTGACACAGAAATCATCGAAAGCCTCTGATACTGAAGGCCGTTGCACACTTTTTTAGGACTTGTGGGCTCTGGCCTTGTCCCTTCGTTTCATGCTATTTCTGGAGTACTACTGGGTGTCATTCCTCCAATTTACATACTGCATGTAGCGGTTCTCAGATCACTACTTGTGGCTGTACAGCTGAGCGCTGGTTCTAGGAGTGCATTCACGCCATGTCTGCCCGTCCTGTGGTCCATGCGAACCACGGTCAGTTGCAACTGTACCGTGACCGCATGCAGCTTCTCTTTGGATGTGTCCTATTAGCTGTGCTACGCATCAGTTATAGGCTAACCTTCCGCTATGCCTATTTCACCTGCATGCAACCTGTGTTCTACTGCCGAAGATGCCCCTTTCAGTGGTGCATGGATGTCTGCCTTTCCAACACATCCCTTGCTGCCCTGGATCATGAGCTGTGGGTGAGTCCTTTGTTGGTCCACGATCAGGACTGCTCCGGTGATACACGTTTGTGGGATGCCTTTCAATGTGTCAGACAGGCTGACAGCTGCGCCTGTGCGTTTGCGCAATGGCTCCTGTGCCATGCCTACATCGAACCTCTCCCAGGTTGCCATGGGATGCTCCTTTCATCCTCGTGGTGCGAGGAGCACATCTGTTCCTTCATACTGCTGGATTGGATGGCGGTCCTTTTTGCTGAAGATGATTTGGATCGTCTTTTCGAACTGATTGCCTTCAAAGCTGCCTGTGCCTTCTTGGATTCGTAACTACTTAACAGCAACAGGAGCTGTTGGTGACTAATTCAATGTCCTTTCCCCTTTTTCACGCCTACTAACAGGAACTGTCATTCAGCTCTCTGACTATTGCCCTGTCTGCATCTGCTTTGACTCTGCTGACCTCTGCGGTCTGTTTCGCTTGGTACCACAGACCTGAGCAAGGGGAGCCTGTCATCTGACCGTCATGGACATTGTCGACTGGCATGAGCCCGGCTTCCATCATGCAGCTGTGGCGCACGACATGCAGCTGTGGCGCACGGACTTACATGACGTAGTCATTTTGCAAGTACATTAGTATTTGTCTGTCACATGTGAAGTGTCTGCAGAGCTTTTTCTCTGCGCGGTCCAGGAGTACTGGCTGAACATCCTGACCGTGGTCGGAGGACATTGTCTGTTGTCATCCTGTTCTGGTCAGGCCCCAGCACCCCCACTCAACAAAGTGTCACAGCTGCTAGAGGACACGGGTGCCTTTTAGATGTCATGGGGAGGTGGGCAAGTTGCCCCACACTTGGAGAGTGATCCATCCAGTGATGGGAGCGACACAGCACATGGGATGTACATTTCACCATGTACTGGCTGAGGAATGGGTCTGGTGACAAAGCCTATAGACCTGGGACATCTCATACAACTCCTCCCAGCAAGGGGATATGCTTGTGGGTCTTCGTCCAGAGAGATTATTGATATGACATCTTGCTTCATGTGATATGGATGTGTCACAATGGAAACTGTATTTGTACTCATGCATTCTCAACTTGTGCACGTATGTTGCATGTTTTGACACTGTAGTAAAAAATGCACATTTCAAGGCGTTTCTTGTCTTCAACTTATCGACTTGTGTACACGCGCTTGCATACCTCTGAGTGAGTAGGAGAGCTAGTGAGGCACTATAGCAATTGGGTACTGTGCTTATGGGTGCTTCTGGGTGCTCAGTCCCTGCCTGCCCAAGTTCTCTAATCCGCGCATAGTCCTGTATGTGTACAAAATGCCAGCAGCAATTCTCAAAGTTTGTGAGACAACAGCAAGGCACACAGACACAGTCATAGTCACTCATTGTTAACTTACACTCAACAGAAGTAGTTGACGATGAGCTGTTGACGCTGGTCAAGGCCTTCTTCCTCACCACTGTCATCGTCACTGGGCATGTGTGGGTTGGGAGCGGGGGGCTGCTGCTGTTCATCGTCATCCAGAATCAGGGGGATCCTTCTGCGCAAGACCAGGTTGTGTAGCATGCAGCAGGTGACTACCATCTGCAATACCTTCTGTGGTGAGTACATAAGTGCACCACCAGTCTTGTCCAGGCACCTAAATCTTGACTTCAGCAGTCCAAAAGTGCGCTCCACCACACGACGTGTCCTCCCATGTGCATCATTGTATTGGACTTCCCCCGGAGTTGTTGGATACCGCAGTGGGGACAGCAACCACGGACGATTGGGCTACCCAGAGTCACCTAGTTGTGAGACAAACATGCAAACAGTGTGATCTGTATATGTGGGGAGAGCAGCATGTCACACAAACATCACAGTCATTGACACAGCCCACTCACCAACAAGCCAGGCCCGCTCGGGGTGCAGATTGGCCATCAATTGGGGTATGGTGCTGTTCCGCAAGCTGTGGGAGTCATGTGCCGACCCAGGATACTTTGCACACACGTGTGGGAAGATCTGATCCGCCTGGCATACCACTTGCACGTTGATGGAGTGGTAGTGTTTGCGGTTCATATAGATGTGTTCACTTGCCTGTGGTGGAACGAGGGCAATGTGGGTACCATCAATGGCTACCACAACATTTGGAATGCCTCCCAGGTCATAGAACTCCCCCTTCACAGCTGGCAATTCATCCCTCCTCGGGAAGTGGACATGTCTGTCCTTGTAAAGCATCAATGCTGACAGGACGTCACGCAACACCATGCTGAACATGGGCTGTGACATCCCCTCGGCGCTGGCCACAGTGTACTGGAAAGACCCAGTAGCGAAGAAATGCAGTGCAGCCATGACCTTCACTGTAGCAGACAATGCAGCCGGATATATTCTTTTGGGCTTCAAATGGGGCTCCAACTGGGCGCATAGGTTTCGTAGTGTGTGGCGATCCAAACAGAATTTCCGGATGATTTTGATGTCCTCCATCGTCGCCAGGTCGGGGACAGTTCTAAAGATGGGTGGTCTCCCCTCCTACGTATATCAGGGTACACACGCATGGGCTGAGTTATAGATGGAATGTGGTGCACAGCTTACCCAGAGACTCAAACAACCACAACATTGACAGGACTCATGGTCACGTGAAATGCACAAGTGACCTGCATTCAGACGTTGTGTTTCTTCACTCACTCGACATACTGACACTGCAACATCAAAAGGAGTCGATGTGTATGGCAGGTAGTACACTGCTACATCAAGGATGAGCTGCCCTGTGGTTAGATGGCACAGCACTAGTGTTTCCCAGCATCAGTGCTGAGTTGCATGTTGCTGCTGTCACTGCACGGGCGCAAGCTTGAGTCCCACAATACACAACAACATTACGGGATGAGGGCAGTGAGTGTCATCTGGACAACGCAACATGGATGTTCAGCACGGTGGACAGACACATGTGGACATTATGGGGTCAGTCCTGCGTGAGTGTGTGTGGAATTTGCGTGACAGACATTGCAATATTCACCTGAATGAGGCACAAATGCACATGGATTGTGTATACATGCCCACATGGCTGACAATGACCGATGATGTCGGTCTGAGCTATGTTTGTTTGTTCCACATGTGCACTACTATGACGTGTGTGGGAACATTCACAGGCAATGGCAGCTATGCACACTGCACGCCACACCAGTATGTGTGTTGGGAGTGCTAGGGATTACAAGTATGTCAGATTTGCAGTCAATGGACACCTCTGATTGTCTGCCTACGTCACTGGCCCTTCACAAGTCAACCCCTGGCCAAGAGACGCCAGTCAGATGTCAAGGGATATTCAAGCGATGTTCACAGGTTGAATGTTTCGTTACACAACATTGGTACAGTGCGAGTGACCTTTGTCCTTTTTGACTCCTTCCCTCATTTCAGTTCATGCTGGCCACGAGGCATGACTAGATGTGTAATTTCACTCTCCTTTTCTTGGACATACCATGTGTGTGAAGACTTGACTCAGAGGCCACACTCTCTCATGCCTTCAAGGTGTAGTGACCAGCTGGTCACTGTTCTAGTTGTTCTGATGTGCCATCCACTCCCAGAGGGCTGGCTTTCCCCCCACCCCACAGCCACCCAGCACGGGCGTCATTGGACATGTGACCCTGCCAACAGACGGGGCTGGCCGCACGTGCCCTGGGCCAGTTCTCCTATACATGTACGGTGTCTGGGGCCTCGTGCCCAACAACATTACACATGGGGTGCACCAATCACTTCAGGCAAATGAGTTGTGATGTGTGATGTAATTCGCATGGCGCCAATGCAAATTCAGTATGTGTCCGCATGCACGGTAGCTGGCATCCGCAGCGATCACACGCATTGGCCCCAATTGAATGATGCAGGGTTGCGGTCGCAGCTTCCCGACCGCCGCGGTGTGGCAACCACTATGCGAATGAGCCATCAGCCAATGGGAGCCTTCGGCGTACATTTTTTGGTATTGCAGTGTGCGCGCTCTGCAACTGCGGGGCTCGGCATTGGCCCCATTTGCCTTCAGGGGCCCCGAGGGTCACTAATGGGGATTGGGTGGGCCTCGCACTTTGCATTTGGCAGGTTGCCACATTCATTGTGGTGCCGCAACGCTTGCTGAGAATTGTAGTTGTTCAGGGGTTGCATGCGTGGAGATATTTGGTACGTACCTCTGCTGTTGGGCGCGGCGGCGTCTTGTCTGCCGGAGGTGCAGCAGGTAGTGCAGCGGGAAGGCCTGTTGCACAGGATCCATGGCGGCTCCGGTGGTTTAGATGGGTTCTTTATCGGCTCTTCCTCTCCATTGTTGTGTTTCCGCCATCCGCAACATGGTGGTTTTTACGCGGCGGTGGGAATGGCTGTTTGCCACATCGTAATCTGGTTGGCGGACGGAACGTGTTTCCGCACGCCGGTCTTGCTCTGTTGGCTCCATCTGCCACCCTTCCGTACGCAATAAATGTGCGGAGCCCGTAAGACCACGGCGGACGGAAAATGGCCTCTGTTGGACCATTGTAATTCAGTGGTCGCAATGACCGCACCTGGAGCGGGAAGGTGAACGTTTTCCGCCACCACCACCAGTGCGGATGGGCTTCCGTCCGTCATCGTAATGAGCCCCTTAGTGTCTAATTCTAAAATATATTTGCATTCCAATTGCCGGAGCATTTTCTCACGGTTACCACCTCTTTTGTTTGTCTGTACAGCATCGATTACAAAGTATTGAAGGCAACTCAAGTTGTTGTGTGCAGATTTAAAATGCCTCGCTACTGGGCATGATGGGTCAGAATTGACTATTGCTCGTAGATGTTGCAAGATTCTAATATATACTTGCAACTTTGTGCTACCTATGTAGTGTAGACCACAGTTGCATTGTACCACGTATACAGCGTGGTCTGTTCTGCACGTGTAGTGCCCTTTAAGCTCAATGCTGTCTGTGGAGAAAGCTGTACTATAGGAGGTGGTATTGGTTCCAAATTTACATGCGCAGCATGTACTGCATTTAAAAAAGCCCCGTTTTGGTGACAGCCAACTGATCTTGTTATCAGTTTCAGGACTTGTTTTGACCAAATCATTTTGCATAGAATAAGCTTCGCGAAATGTGAAAGTGGGTCTTGCAGGGAGCACTTGTCTAAGGGTAGCATCCGATTTACTATTGTCCTGATGTTTTTGGCCTGCTTACTGAAGGTGATAATCAGTCTAATTTGTGACTTTTTTGTTTCCGGTATGCTGGTGTCTGCATTTGTTTCCACCACCTCCATCTCCCTATTAGGGTTTAATAACATGCTCCTTTCCTTGCTATTGGCTTTTTTATAGCAATGTCCAATTTCCTAGGATTATATCCTCTTTCAATAAACCTCATTTTAGATTCTTGTTGGTAATGTACAAGATCCCTTTCTGTGCTACACACCCTATGTATACAGAGAAATTCTCCATATGGAATGCTTGTGATGGTGTGTTGGGGATGAAAACTATTTGCGTGCAATAATGAATTTCCAGCAGTTGGTTTTCTGAACAAACACGTTTCAATTTTGCCTTGTTCTATATACACCTTAATATCAAGAAAGTTGGTAGTTTTGTCATCGATATGTGCTGTAAACTGCAAATTCAGATTGTTGACATTGATTTTCTTAACAAATTGTTATGCCTGTACTGCGGTCCCTCTCCATATAACAAAAACATCATCAATGTAATGCCACCATTGCACCACATGTGACATCCAGTCACTTGCATGTTCCACCCTGAGGACATGCTCCTCCCATCAGCCTACATGTAAACATGCATAGCTGGGGGAGAAGCATGCCCACATGGCTACACCTCTCAGCTGTTGTAAGATGATGTTATCAAACATAAATACATTATTATGTAAACACCAATGTATCCTGTTAACCCCTTCGCTGCTAGGCCTTTTCCCCCCCCTGTGCTAAGGCTTTTTTTGGCTATTTGGGGTAGTTCGCGCTTAGGCCCCTGTAACGTTTTGACCACATAAGGTATCCACGCCAAATTTGCGTCCTTTTCTTCCAACATCATGGGGATTCTAAAGGTACCCAGGGTTTGTGGATTCCCCTGGAGAGGACCCAGAAATTAGCCAAAATATAGCTACATTTTGTTTTTTTTTAGAAAAATGGGAAAAAAGGGCTACAGATGAAAGTGTCTGGTTTTTTCCCTGCAAACGGAATCAACAAAGGGGTTGTGGGGCTGAAATCACTATTTTCCTAGCTTTCAGGGACAAGCAGACTTTTGTCAGAAAACCAACATTTTTACACAGTTTGGGCATTTTTCTGGGACATAGCCTATTTTTGCTATTTTTTGAGCTTTCAACCTCCTTCCAGTTAATGGTAGAAATGGGTATGAAAGAAATAATGGATCCTGGAAAGCGATACATTTTAGAAAAGTAGACAAAATTCTGAATTCAGCAAGGGGTCATTTGTGTAGATCCTTCAAGGTTTCTTTATAGAAACTAACAGTTGAATATAGGAAAAATTGAAAATTAGTTGAAAACAATTGCCATTTGTGTCAACGTTTTCACCTGTAACTCCTTCTAATTATGACAGCTGTTTGAAAGCAATATACCGTTACATCCGCTGGACCTTTCTGGTTGTGGGGATATATAGGACTTGTAGGTTCACCAAGAACCCGACGAACCCAGAGCCAATAACTGAGCAGTGTCTTGCAATGGTTTTTTATTATGTTCGGGATATATAGCAATTAATTTGGGAAAATATATACATGGAAAAATCGGTATAAAAGACACCTATGTATTTCTGAAATTGGAAAAAAATATAGAGTTTAGAAACAGTAGATATTTGCACATTTCCAAAATTGTGAGTACCCATACTAGCATGAGAATTATAGGTAATCTTTCAAAATCACTTCTTTTTTACACATTGTCTTTCATTTGGAAGGCAGAAATGCATCGAAAGTCAATAGGTAATAACCGTTGCTCTACAATTCTGTGTTACCCTAAGTCTCCTGGTAAAATTGGTACCTCACTTGTGTGGGTAGGCCTCATGCCCGCGACAGGAAACGGCTCAAAACGCAACGTGGACACACTTTATTTTTACAGTGAAAACTGACCCTTTTTTTGCAAAGTTCCTAGCTGTAGATTTTGAACCCTAGCTCTGCCGGCACCTAGGGAAACCGAGCAAACCTACACATTTTCATAAACTAGACACCCAGGGGAATCCAGGATGGGGTGACTTGACTGGCTCTCACCAGGTTCTATTACCCAGAATCCCTTGCAAACCTGAAAATTTGTAAAAAAAAAAACACATTTTCCTCACATTTCTGTGGTGGAAAGTTGTGGAATCTGTGTGGATCCACAAAATTCCACCCACCCCGTGTTCCCCAAAGTCTTCCGAGAAAAATGGTACCTCACTTGTGTGGGTAGGCCTAGTGCCCGCGACAGGAAGCGGCCCAAAGCGCAATGTGGACACACCATATTTTCACAGTGAAAACGGACCCTTTATTTGCAAAGTGCCTAGCTGTAGATTTTGAACCCTAGCTCTGCCGGCACCTAGGGAAACCTAGCAAACCTATACAGTTTTGAAAGCTAGACACCCAGGGGAAAACAGGATGGGGTGACTTGACTGGCTCTCACCAGGTTCTGTTACCCAGAATCCCTTGCAAACCTAAAAATGTGTCAAAAAAATACATTTTCCTCACATTTCTGTGGTGGAAAGTTCTGGAATCTGCGTGGATCTACAAAATTCCACCCACCCCGCGTTCCCCAAAGTCTTCCAAGAAAAATGGTACCTCAGTTCTGTGGGTAGGCCTAGTGCCCATGACAGGAAACTGCCCAAAACGCAATGTTGACACACCACATTTTCACAGTGAAAACGGACCCTTTTTTTGCAAAGTGCCTAGCTGTAGATTTTGAACCCTAACTCTGCCAGCACCTAGGGAAACCTAGCAAACCTATACATTTTTGAAAACAAGACACCCAGGGAAATCCAGGATGGGGTGATTTGACTGGCTCTCACCAGGTTCTGTTGGCTCTCATCAGGTTCTGTTACCCAGAATCCCTTGCAAACCTAAAAATGTGTCAAAAAAAACACATTTTCCTCACATTTCTGTGGTGGAAAGTTATGGAATCTGCGTGGATCTACAAAATTCCACCCACCCCGTGTTCCGCAATGTCTTCCGAGAAAAATGGTACTCACTTGTGTGGGTAGGCCTAGTGCCCGCTACAGGAAACGGCCCAAAACGCAAAGTGGACACACCACATTTTTGCAGTGAAAACGGACCCTTTTTTTGCAAAGTGCCTAGCTGTAGATTTTGAACCCTAACTCTGCCAGCACCTAGGAAAACCTAGCAAACCTATAAATTTTTGAAAACTAGACACCCAGGGGAATCCAGGATGGGGTGACATGACTAGCTCTCACCAGGTTCTGTTACCCAGAATCCCTTGCAAACCTAAACATTTGTCAAAAGAACCACATTTTCCTCACATTTCTGTAGTGGAAAGTTATGGAATCTGCGTGGATCCACAAAATTCAAACCCACCCGCGTTCCCCAAAGTCTTCCGAGAAAAATGGTACCTCACTTGTGTGTGTAGGCCTAGTGCCCGCGACAGGAAACGGCCCAAAGCGCAACGTAGACACACCACATTTTCACAGTGAAAACTGACCCTTTTTCGCAAAGTGCCTAGCTGTAGATTTTGAACTCTAGCTCTGCCGGCACCTAGGAAAACTTAGCAAACCTATATATTTTTGAAAACTAGACACCCAGGGAATCCAGGATAGGGTGACTTGTCTGGCTCTCACCAGGTTCTGTTACCCAGAATCCCTTGCAAAACTCAAAATTTGTAAAAAAAAACACATTTTCCTCACATTTCTGTGGTGCAAAGTTCTGGAATCTGCATGGATCCACGAAATTCCACCCACCCCGCGTTCCCAAAAGTCTTCCGAGAAAAATGGTACCTCACTTGTGTGGGTAGGTCTAGTGCCTGTGACAGGAAACGGCCCAAAATGCAACGTGGACACACCACATTTTCACAATGAAAACTGACCCATTTTTTTGCTAAGTGCCTAGCTGTAGATTTTGAACCCTAGCTCTGCCGGCACCTAGGGCAACCTAGCAAACCTATACATTTTTGAAAACTAGACACCCAGGGGAATCCAGGATGGGGTGACTTGTCTGGCTCTCACCAGGTTCTGTTACCCCGAATACTTCCAAACCTCAAAATTTGTCCACAAAAACACGTTTTCCTCACATTTCTCTGGTGGAAAATTCTGGAATCTGGGTGGATCCACAAAATTCCACCCACCCTGTGTTTCCCAAAGTTTACCTAGAAAAATGGTACCTCACTTGTGTGGGTAGGCCTAGTGCCCCCAACAGGAAACGGCCCAAAACGCAACATGGACACACCACATTTTCACAGTGAAAACTGACCCTTTTTTCGCAAAGTGCCTAGCTGTACATTTTGAACCCTAGCTCTGCCGGCACATAAGGAAACCTAGCAAACTTATACATTTTTGAAAACTAGACACCCAGGGGAATCCAGGATGGGGTGACTTGTCTGGCTCTCACCAGGTTCTGTTACCCAGAATCCCTTGAAAACCTCAAAATGTGTAAAACAAAAAACACATTTTCCTCACATTTCTGTGGTGGAAAGTTCTGGAATCTGTATGGATCCTCAAAATTCCACCCACACTGCATTCCCCAAAGCTTTCCGAGAAAAATGGTACCTCACTTGTATGGGTGGGTCAAGTACCCGCGACAGGCAAGGGCCCAAAACCAATTGAGGCGACATCAAAATTACCTATGACAAAACAACCTGGTTTTGCAGGAGGTCCCATGAGGTTTTGGCCCCGGGGTCAGCGGCCATCAAGGGAAACCTACCAAACCCACACATTTCTGAAAACTAGACACCTGGGGAGTCCAGCAAGGTATGGCTTGCGTGGGTCCCCAACATTTCCCTACAAGAATCCCCTGCAAACCTCAAATTTAGCTGAAAAAAATCACTTTTTTCTCACATTTCTGTGTGGGAAAGTTCTGGAATCTGCGTGGATCCACAAATTTCCTACCACCCAGCGTTCCTCGAAGTCTCCCTGTAAAAATGGTATCTCACTCGCGTGGGTGGGTCAAGTACCCGCGACAGGCAAGGGCCCAAATCCTATTGAGGCGACATCAAAATTACCTATCACAAAACAACCTGGTTTTGTAAAGGGGGGGTCCCATGAGTTTTTGGCCCCGGGCTCGGCGGCCATCTAGGGAAACCTACCAAACCCACACATTTCTAAAACCTGGACACCCGGGTGAGTCCAGCAAGGTATGGCTTGCGTGGGTCTCCCACCAGTTCCCTACCCAGAATCCCCTGCAAACCTCAAATTTTGTTGAAAAAAATCTATTTTTTCTCACATTTCTGTGTGAGAAAGTTGTAGGATCACCGGGCTGACACAAATTTCCTACTACCCAGCGTTCCTCCAGGTGTCCCGATAAAAATGGTACCTCACATGTGTGGGTAGGCATAGTGGCTGCAACAGGAAATGGCCCAAAATCGTACTGTGGAGACTTGAAAATTACCTATAACAAAACTGGTTTTGGGGGGGCACCTGGATTATTGGCCCCGGGCTTGCCGCCATCTAGGAAACCTACCAAACCCACACATTTCTGAAAACTAGACACCCGGGGAGTCCAACGAGGTATGGCTTGCATGGATCCCCAACGTTTCCTACCCAGAATCCCCTGCAAACCTCAAATTTAGCTGAAAAAACCACATTTTCCACATATTTTTGTGTGGAATCACTGTGCCGGCACAAATGTCCTACCCCACAGCATTCTCCTTAGTGTCCCGAGTAAAATGATACCTCACTTGTGTGGGTGTCCAATGCAGAATTGGCTAAAACGCATTTTTTTTAAAATGTAGCGCTTAGAATTGTCGGTGCTATACCCTAAATCCCTATGTTTGGGCTCTTCCCAGTCACAGGCCCTTGCCCTACCCACACAAGTGAGGTATCATTTTACTCGGGAGACTGAGGCGGACACGCTGTGGGGTAGGATATTTGTGCTGGCACGGTGATTCCACCCCAAAATATGTGGAAAATTTGTTTTTTTCAGCTAAATTTGAGGTTTGCAGGGCATTCTGGGTAGGAAACATTGGGGGATCCACGCAAGCCATACCTCTCTGGACTCCCTAGGTGTCTAGTTTTCAGAAATGTATGGGTTTGGTAGTTTCCCAAGATGGCCGCCAAGCCTGGGGCCAAAAACCCAGGTGACCTCCCTTGCAAAACCAGGTTGTTTTGTGATAGGTCATTTTGATGTCTCCTCAATACGTTTTGGGCCCTTGCCTGTTGGGGATACTTGACCCACCCACGCGAGTGAGTATCATTTTTATCGGGAGACCTGGGGAACGGTGGGTTGTAGGAAATTTGTGGATCCATGTAGATTCCAGAACTTTCCCAGACAGAAATTTGAGGAAAAAGTGATTTTTCAGCTAAATTTGAGGTTTGCAGGGGATTCTGGGTAGGAAAACGTCAGGGGACCCACGCAAGCCATACCTCGCTGGACTCCCCCAAGTGTCTAGTTTTCAGAAATATGTGAGTTTGGTAGTTTCTCAAGATGGCCGCCGAGCCAGGCCCAAAATCCAGGTGACCCCCTTGCAAAACCAGGTTGTTTTGTGATAGGTCATTTTGATGACTCCTCAATAAGTTTTGGGCCCTTGCCTGTCGTGAGTACTTGACCCACCCACCGAGTGAGGTATCATTTTTATTGAGAGACCTGGGGGAGCGCTGGGTGGTAGAAATCAGTGGATCCACGTAGATTCCAGAACTTTCCCAGACAGAAATTTGAGAAAAAAGTGATTTTTTCTGCTAAATTTGAGGTTTGCAGGGGTTCTGGATAGGAAAACGTTGGGGGACCCATGCAAGCCATAACTAGATGGACTCCCCCGGGTGTCTAGTATTCAGAAATGTGTGGGTTTGGTAGTTTCCCAAGATGGCAGCCGAGCCCGGGGCCAAAAACCCAGGTGACCCCCTTGCAAAACCAGGTTGTTTAGTGATAGGTCATTTTGATGTCTCCTCAATACGTTTTGGGCCCTTGCCTGTCGCGGGTACTTGACCCACCCACGCGAGTGAGGCATCATTTTTATCGGGAGACCTGGGGTGGGGGAACGCTGGGTGGTAGGAAATTTGTGGATCCACGTAGATTCCAGAACTTTCCCAGACAGAAATTTGAGAAAAAAGTGATTTTTTCAGCTAAATTTGAGGTTTGCAGGGGATTCTGGGTAGGAAAACTTTGGGGGATCCACGCAAGCCGTACCTTCCTGGACTCCCCGGGTGTCTAGTTTTCAGAAATGTATGGGTTTGGTAGGTTTCCCTAGATGGCTGCAGACACCGGGACCAAAAATGCAGATGTCCCCTGTGTATCCGAAAATGACCTGGTTTTGCAAGGGGTGTCACATGAGTTTTTGGTCCAAGCCGGCACAAATGTCCTACCCCACAGCGTTCCTCTCAGTGTCCCGAGTAAAATGATACCTCACGTGTGTGGGTGGGCAAGGTTCTGTGACTGGGAAGAGCCCAAAACCTAGGGATTTAGGGTATAGCACCGACAATTCTAAGCACTACATTTTTTTAAAAATGCATTTTTAGCCAATTCTGCATTGGACACCCACACAAGTGAGGTATAATTTTACTCGGGACACTAAGGAGAATGCTGTGGGGTAGGACATTTGTGCCGGCACGGTGATTCCACACAAACATATGTGGAAAATGTGGGTTTTTTCAGCTAAATTTGAGGTTTGCAGGGGATTCTGGGTAGGGAAACGTTGGGTGATCCATGCAAGCCATACCTCATTGGACTCCCCCGGGTGTCTAGTTTTCAGAAATGTGTGCGTTTGGTAGGTTTCCCTCGATGGTGGCGAGCCCGGGGCCAAAAAGCCAGGTGCCCCCCCAAAACCAGGTAGTTTTGTTATAGGTAATTTTGAAGTCTCCACAGTACGATTTGGGCCATTTCCTGTTGCAGCCACTATACCTACCCACACATTTGAGGTACCATTTTTATCGGGAGACCTGTAGGAAAGCTGGGTAGTAGGAAATTTGTGTCAGCCCGGTGATCCTACAAATTTCTCACACAGAAATGTGAGAAAAAATGATTTTCTCAACAAAATTTTAGGTTTGCAGGGGATTCTGGGTAGGGAAATGTTGGGGGACCCGCGCAAGCCATACCTTGCTGGACTCCCCCGGGTGTCTAGTTTTCACAAATGTGTGGGTTTGGTAGGTTTCCCTAGATGGCCGCCGAGCCCGGGGCCAAAAACTCATGGGACCCCCCCTTGAAAAACCAGGTTGTTTTGTGATAGGTAATTTTGATGTCGCCTCAATAGGTTTTGGGCCCTTGCCTCTCGCGGGTACTTGACCCACCCACGCGAGTGAGGAACCATTTTTATCGGGAGACTTGGGGGAACGCTGGGTGGTAGGAAATTTGTGGATCCACGCAGATTCCAGAACTTTTCCACACAGAAATTTGAGAAAAAAGTGATTTTCTCAGCTAAATTTGAGGTTTGCAGGGGATTCTGGGTAGGGAAATGTTGGGGGACCCACGCAAGCCATACCTTTCTGGACTCCCCTAGGTGTCTAGTTTTCAGAAATGTGTAGGTTTGGTAGGTTTCCCTAGATGGCCGCGGACCCAGGGGCCAAAAACTCATGGGACCCCCCCTGGAGAGGACCCAGAAATTAGCCAAAATATAGCTACATTTTGTTTTTTTTTAGAAAAATGGGAAAAAAGGGCTACAGATGAAAGTGTCTGGTTTTTTCCCTGCAAACGGAATCAACAAAGGGGTTGTGGGGCTGAAATCACTATTTTCCCAGCTTTCAGGGACAAGCAGACTTTTGTCAGAAAACCAACATTTTTTACACAGTTTGGGCATTTTTCTGGGACATAGCCTATTTTTGCTATTTTTTGAGCTTTCAACCTCCTTCCAGTTAATGGTAGAAATGGGTATGAAAGAAATAATGGATCCTGGAAAGCGATACATTTTAGAAAAGTAGACAAAATTCTGAATTCAGCAAGGGGTCATTTGTGTAGATCCTTCAAGGTTTCTTTATAGAAACTAACAGTTGAATATAGGAAAAATTGAAAATTAGTTGAAAACAATTGCCATTTGTGTCAACGTTTTCACCTGTGACTCCTTCTAATTATGACAGCTGTTTGAAAGCAATATACCGTTACATCCGCTGGACCTTTCTGGTTGTGGGGATATATAGGACTTGTAGGTTCACCAAGAACCCAGCGAGACCCAGAGCCAATAACTGAGCAGTGTCTTGCAATGGTTTTTTATTATGTACGGGATATATAGCAATTAATTTGGGAAAATATATACATGGAAAAATCGGTATAAAAGACACCTATGTATTTCTGAAATTGGAAAAAAATATAGAGTTTAGAAACAGTAGATATTTGCACATTTCCAAAATTGTGAGTACCCATACTAGCATGAGAATTATAGGTAATTTTTCAAAATCACTTCTTTTTACACATTGTCTTTCATTTGGAAGGCAGAAATGCATCGAAAGTCAATAGGTAATAACCGTTGCTCTACAATTCTGTGTTACCCTAAGTCTCCCGGTAAAATTGGTACCTCACTTGTGTGGGTAGGCCTCATGCCCGCGACAGGAAAGCGGCTCAAACGCATAGCGTGGACACACTTTATTTTTACAGTGAAAACTGACCCTTTTTTTGCAAAGTTCCTAGCTGTAGATTTTGAACCCTAGCTCTGCCGGCACCTAGGGAAACCGAGCAAACCTACACATTTTCATAAACTAGACACCCAGGGGAATCCAGGATGGGGTGACTTGACTGGCTCTCACCAGGTTCTATTACCCAGAATCCCTTGCAAACCTGAAAATTTGTAAAAAAAAAAACACATTTTCCTCACATTTCTGTGGTGGAAAGTTGTGGAATCTGTGTGGATCCACAAAATTCCACCCACCCCGTGTTCCCCAAAGTCTTCCGAGAAAAATGGTACCTCACTTGTGTGGGTAGGCCTAGTGCCCGCGACAGGAAGCGGCCCAAAACGCAATGTGGACACACCATATTTTCACAGTGAAAACGGACCCTTTATTTGCAAAGTGCCTAGCTGTAGATTTTTAACCCTAGCTCTGCCGGCACCTAGGGAAACCTAGCAAACCTATACAGTTTTGAAAGCTAGACACCCAGGGGAAAACAGGATGGGGTGACTTGACTGGCTCTCACCAGGTTCTGTTACCCAGAATCCCTTGCAAACCCTAAAATGTGTCAAAAAATAAATTTTCCTCACATTTCTGTGGTGGAAAGTTCTGGAATCTGCGTGGATCTACAAAATTCCACCCACCCCGCGTTCCCCAAAGTCTTCCAAGAAAAATGGTACCTCAGTTCTGTGGGTAGGCCTAGTGCCCATGACAGGAAACTGCCCAAAACGCAATGTTGACACACCACATTTTCACAGTGAAAACGGACCCTTTTTTTGCAAAGTGCCTAGCTGTAGATTTTGAACCCTAACTCTGCCAGCACCTAGGGAAACCTAGCAAACCTATACATTTTTGAAAACAAGACACCCAGGGAAATCCAGGATGGGGTGACTTGACTGGCTCTCACCAGGTTCTGTTGGCTCTCATCAGGTTCTGTTACCCAGAATCCCTTGCAAACCTAAAAATGTGTCAAAAAAAACACATTTTCCTCACATTTCTGTGGTGGAAAGTTATGGAATCTGCGTGGATCTACAAAATTCCACCCACCCCGTGTTCCGCAATGTCTTCCGAGAAAAATGGTACTCACTTGTGTGGGTAGGCCTAGTGCCCGCTACAGGAAACGGCCCAAAACGCAAAGTGGACACACCACATTTTTGCAGTGAAAACGGACCCTTTTTTTGCAAAGTGCCTAGCTGTAGATTTTGAACCCTAACTCTGCCAGCACCTAGGAAAACCTAGCAAACCTATAAATTTTTGAAAACTAGACACCCAGGGGAATCCAGGATGGGGTGACATGACTAGCTCTCACCAGGTTCTGTTACCCAGAATCCCTTGCAAACCTAAACATTTGTCAAAAGAACCACATTTTCCTCACATTTCTGTAGTGGAAAGTTATGGAATCTGCGTGGATCCACAAAATTCAAACCCACCCTGCGTTCCCCAAAGTCTTCCGAGAAAAATGGTACCTCACTTGTGTGTGTAGGCCTAGTGCCCGCGACAGGAAACGGCCCAAAGCGCAACGTAGACACACCACATTTTCACAGTGAAAACTGACCCTTTTTTCGCAAAGTGCCTAGCTGTAGATTTTGAACTCTAGCTCTGCCGGCACCTAGGAAAACTTAGCAAACCTATATATTTTTGAAAACTAGACACCCAGGGGAATCCAGGATAGGGTGACTTGTCTGGCTCTCACCAGGTTCTGTTACCCAGAATCCCTTGCAAAACTCAAAATTTGTCAAAAAAAAAAATTTTCCTCACATTTCTGTGGTGCAAAGTTCTGGAATCTGCATGGATCCACGAAATTCCACCCACCCCGCGTTCCCAAAAGTCTTCCGAGAAAAATGGTACCTCACTTGTGTGGGTAGGTCTAGTGCCTGTGACAGGAAACGGCCCAAAATGCAACGTGGACACACCACATTTTCACAATGAAAACTGACCCATTTTTTTGCAAAGTGCATAGCTGTAGATTTTGAACTCTAGCTCTGCCAGCACCTAGGGAAACCTAGCAAACCTATACATTTTTGAAAACTAGACACCCAGGGGAAACCAGGATGGGGTGACTTGACTGGCTCTCCCCAGGTTCTGTTACCCAAAATCCCTTGCAAACCTAAAAACATGTCCCAAAAACCACATTTTCCTCACATTTCTGTAGTGGAAAGTTAAGGAATCTGCGTGGATCCACAAAATTCAACCCACCCCGCGTTCCCCAAAGTCTTCAGAGAAAAATGGTACCTCACTTGTGTGTGTAGGCCTAGTGCCCGCGACAGGAAACGACCCAAAATGCAACGTAGACACACCACATTTTCACAGTGAAAACTGACCCTTTTTTTGCAAAGTGCCTAGCTGTAGATTTTGATCTCTAGCTCTGCGGGCACCTAGGGAAACCTAGCAAACCTATACATTTTTGAAAACTAGACACCCAGGGAAATCCAGGATGCGTTGACTTGTCTGGCTCTCACCAGGTTCTGTTACCGAGAATCCCTTGCAAACCTCAAAATGTGTCCAAAAAAACACATTTTCCTCACATTTCTGTGGTGGAAAGTTCTGGAATCTGCGAAGATCCACAAAATTCCACCCACCTCGTGTTCCGCAACGTCTTCAGAGAAAAATGGTACCTCACTTGGGTTGGTAGGCCTAGTGCCCGCGACAGGAAACGGCCCAAAACGCAACGTGGACACACCACATTTTCACAGTGAAAACTGACCATTTTTTGCTAAGTGCCTAGCTGTAGATTTTGAACCCTAGCTCTGCCGGCACCTAGAGGCAACCTAGCAAACCTATACATTTTTGAAAACTAGACACCCAGGGAATCCAGGATGGGGTGACTTGTCTGGCTCTCACCAGGTTCTGTTACCCCGAATACTTCCAAACCTCAAAATTTGTCCACAAAAACACGTTTTCCCTCACATTTCTCTGGTGGAAAATTCTGGAATCTGGGTGGATCCACAAAATTCCACCCACCCTGTGTTTCCCAAAGTTTACCTAGAAAAATGGTACCTCACTTGTGTGGGTAGGCCTAGTGCCCCCAACAGGAAACGGCCCAAAACGCAACATGGACACACCACATTTTCACAGTGAAAACTGACCCTTTTTTCGCAAAGTGCCTAGCTGTACATTTTGAACCCTAGCTCTGCCGGCACATAAGGAAACCTAGCAAACTTATACATTTTTGAAAACTAGACACCCAGGGGAATCCAGGATGGGGTGACTTGTCTGGCTCTCACCAGGTTCTGTTACCCAGAATCCCTTGAAAACCTCAAAATGTGTAAAACAAAAACACATTTTCCTCACATTTCTGTGGTGGAAAGTTCTGGAATCTGTATGGATCCTCAACCACACTGCATTCCCCAAAGCTTTCCGAGAAAAATGGTACCTCACTTGTATGGGTGGGTCAAGTACCCGCGACAGGCAAGGGCCCAAAACCAATTGAGGCGACATCAAAATTACCTATGACAAAACAACCTGGTTTTGCAAGGGGGTCCCATGAGGTTTTGGCCCGGGGTCAGCGGCCATCAAGGGAAACCTACCAAACCCACACATTTCTGAAAACTAGACACCTGGGGGAGTCCAGCAAGGTATGGCTTGCGTGGGTCCCCCAACATTTCCCTACCCAGAATCCCCTGCAAACCTCAAATTTAGCTGAAAAAAATCACTTTTTTCTCACATTTCTGTGTGGGAAAGTTCTGGAATCTGCGTGGATCCACAAATTTCCTACCACCCAGCGTTCCTCGAAGTCTCCCTGTAAAAATGGTATCTCACTCGCGTGGGTGGGTCAAGTACCCGCGACAGGCAAGGGCCCAAATCCTATTGAGGCGACATCAAAATTACCTATCACAAAACAACCTGGTTTTGTAAAGGGGGGGTCCCATGAGTTTTTAGCCCCGGGCTCGGCGGCCATCTAGGGAAACCTACCAAACCCACACATTTCTAAAACCTGGACACCCGGGGGAGTCCAGCAAGGTATGGCTTGCGTGGGTCTCCCAACAGTTCCCTACCCAGAATCCCCTGCAAACCTCAAATTTTGTTGAAAAAAATCTATTTTTTCTCACATTTCTGTGTGAGAAAGTTGTAGGATCACCGGGCTGACACAAATTTCCTACTACCCAGCGTTCCTCCAGGTGTCCCGATAAAAATGGTACCTCACATGTGTGGGTAGGCATAGTGGCTGCAACAGGAAATGGCCCAAAATCGTACTGTGGAGACTTGAAAATTACCTATAACAAAACTACCTGGTTTTGGGGGCACCTGGATTATTGGCCCGGGCTTGCCGCCATCTAGGAAACCTACCAAACCCACACATTTCTGAAAACTAGACACCCGGGGAGTCCAACGAGGTATGGCTTGCGTGGATCCCCAACGTTTCCTACCCAGAATCCCTGCAAACCTCAAATTTAGCTGAAAAAACCACATTTTCCACATATTTTTTGTGTGGAATCACTGTGCCTGGCACAAATGTCCTACCCCACAGCATTCTCCTTAGTGTCCCGAGTAAAATGATACCTCACTTGTGTGGGTGTCCAATGCAGAATTGGCTAAAACGCATTTTTTTTTAAATGTAGCGCTTAGAATTGTCGGTGCTATACCCTAAATCCCTATGTTTGGGCTCTTCCCAGTCACAGGCCCTTGCCCTACCCACACAAGTGAGGTATCATTTTACTCGGGAGACTGAGCGGAACGCTGTGGGGTAGGATATTTGTGCTGGCACGGTGATTCCACCCCAAAATATGTGGAAAATGTGTTTTTTTCAGCTAAATTTGAGGTTTGCAGGGCATTCTGGGTAGGGAAACATTGGGGGATCCACGCAAGCCATACCTCTCTGGACTCCCCTAGGTGTCTAGTTTTCAGAAATGTATGGGTTTGGTAGTTTCCCAAGATGGCCGCCAAGCCTGGGGCCAAAAACCCAGGTGACCTCCCTTGCAAAACCAGGTTGTTTTGTGATAGGTCATTTTGATGTCTCCTCAATACGTTTTGGGCCCTTGCCTGTTGGGGATACTTGACCCACCCACGCGAGTGAGGTATCATTTTTATCGGGAGACCTGGGGGAACGGTGGGTTGTAGGAAATTTGTGGATCCATGTAGATTCCAGAACTTTCCCAGACAGAAATTTGAGGAAAAAGTGATTTTTTCCAGCTAAATTTGAGGTTTGCAGGGGATTCTGGGTAGGAAAACGTCAGGGGACCCACGCAAGCCATACCTCGCTGGACTCCCCCAAGTGTCTAGTTTTCAGAAATGTGTGAGTTTGGTAGTTTCCCAAGATGGCCGCCGAGCCCGGGCCCAAAAATCCAGGTGACCCCCCTTGCAAAACCAGGTTGTTTTGTGATAGGTCATTTTGATGACTCCTCAATAAGTTTTGGGCCCTTGCCTGTCGCGAGTACTTGACCCACCCACCCGAGTGAGGTATCATTTTTATTGAGAGACCTGGGGGAACGCTGGGTGGTAGGAAATCAGTGGATCCACGTAGATTCCAGAACTTTCCCAGACAGAAATTTGAGAAAAAAGTGATTTTTTTCTGCTAAATTTGAGGTTTGCAGGGGTTCTGGATAGGAAAACGTTGGGGGACCCATGCAAGCCATAACTAGATGGACTCCCCCGGGTGTCTAGTATTCAGAAATGTGTGGGTTTGGTAGTATCCCAAGATGGCAGCCGAGCCCGGGGCCAAAAACCCAGGTGACCCCCTTGCAAAACCAGGTTGTTTAGTGATAGGTCATTTTGATGTCTCCTCAATACGTTTTGGGCCCTTGCCTGTCGCGGGTACTTGACCCACCCACGCGAGTGAGGCATCATTTTTATCGGGAGACCTGGGGTGGGGGAACGCTGGGTGGTAGGAAATTTGTGGATCCACGTAGATTCCAGAACTTTCCCAGACAGAAATTTGAGAAAAAAGTGATTTTTTCAGCTAAATTTGAGGTTTGCAGGGGATTCTGGGTAGGAAAACTTTGGGGGATCCACGCAAGCCATACCTTCCTGGACTCCCCGGGTGTCTAGTTTTCAGAAATGTATGGGTTTGGTAGGTTTCCCTAGATGGCTGCAGACACCGGGACCAAAAATGCAGATGTCCCCTGTGTATCCGAAAATGACCTGGTTTTGCAAGGGGGTGTCACATGAGTTTTTGGTCCAAGCCGGCACAAATGTCCTACCCCACAGCGTTCCTCTCAGTGTCCCGAGTAAAATGATACCTCACGTGTGTGGGTGGGCAAGGTTCTGTGACTGGGAAGAGCCCAAAACCTAGGGATTTAGGGTATAGCACCGACAATTCTAAGCACTACATTTTTTAAAAATGCATTTTTAGCCAATTCTGCATTGGACACCCACACAAGTGAGGTATAATTTTACTCGGGACACTAAGGAGAATGCTGTGGGGTAGGACATTTGTGCCGGCACGGTGATTCCACACAAACATATGTGGAAAATGTGGGTTTTTCAGCTAAATTTGAGGTTTGCAGGGATTCTGGGTAGGGAAACGTTGGGTGATCCATGCAAGCCATACCTCATTGGACTCCCCCGGGTGTCTAGTTTTCAGAAATGTGTGCGTTTGGTAGGTTTCCCTCGATGGTGGCGAGCCCGGGGCCAAAAAGCCAGGTGCCCCCCCAAAACCAGGTAGTTTTGTTATAGGTAATTTTGAAGTCTCCACAGTACGATTTGGGCCATTTCCTGTTGCAGCCACTATGCCTACCCACACATTTGAGGTACCATTTTTATCGGGAGACCTGTAGGAAAGCTGGGTAGTAGGAAATTTGTGTCAGCCCGGTGATCCTACAAATTTCTCACACAGAAATGTGAGAAAAAAATGATTTTCTGAACAAAATTTTAGGTTTGCAGGGGATTCTGGGTAGGGAAATGTTGGGGGACCCGCGCAAGCCATACCTTGCTGGACTCCCCCGGGTGTCTAGTTTTCACAAATGTGTGGGTTTGGTAGGTTTCCCTAGATGGCCGCCGAGCCCGGGGCCAAAAACTCATGGGACCCCCCCTTGAAAAACCAGGTTGTTTTGTGATAGGTAATTTTGATGTCGCCTCAATAGGTTTTGGGCCCTTGCCTGTCGCGGGTACTTGACCCACCCACGCGAGTGAGGAACCATTTTTATCGGGAGACTTGGGGGAACGCTGGGTGGTAGGAAATTTGTGGATCCACGCAGATTCCAGAACTTTTCCACACAGAAATTTGAGAAAAAAGTGATTTTCTCAGCTAAATTTGAGGTTTGCAGGGGATTCTGGGTAGGGAAATGTTGGGGGACCCACGCAAGCCATACCTTTCTGGACTCCCCTAGGTGTCTAGTTTTCAGACATGTGTAGGTTTGGTAGGTTTCCCTAGATGGCCGCGGACCCAGGGGCCAAAAACTCATGGGACCCCCCCTTGCAAAACCAGGTTGTTTTGTGATAGGTAATTTTGATGTCGCCTCAATAGGTTTTGGACCCTTGCCTGTCGCGGGTACTTGACCCACCCACACAAGTGAGGTGCCATTTTTCTCGGAAAGCTTTGGGGAATGGAATTGTGGGTGGAATTGTGTGGATTCCCCTGAGTGTGTAGTTTTAAAAAATGTATATGTTTGCTAGGTTTCCCTATGTGCCGGCAGAGCTAGGGTTCAAAATCTACAGCTAGGCATTTTGCAAAAAAAGGGTCAGTTTTCACTGTGAAAATGTGGTGTATCCACGTTGTGTTTTGGGCCGTTTCCTGTCGCGGGCACTAGGCCTACCCACACAAGTGAGGTACCATTTTTCTCAAAAGACTTTGGGGAATGCGGGGTGGGTGGAATTTTGTGGTTCCACACAGATTCCAGAACTTTCCACCACAGAAATGTGAAGAAAATGTGTTTTCTTTTTACAAATTTTGAGGTTTGCAAGGGATTCTGGGTAACAGAACCTAGGGAGAGCCAGACAAGTCACTGCATCCTGGATTCCCCTGGGTGTCTAGTTTTCAAAAATGTATAGGTTTGCTAGGTTTCGGCAGAGCTAGGGTTCAAAATCTACAGCTAGGCACTTTGCAAAAAAGGGTCAGTTTTCACTGTGAAAATGTGGTGTATCCACGTTGCGTTTTGGGCCGTTTCCTGTCGCGGGCACTATGCCTACCCACACATGTGAGATACCATTTTTCTCGGAAGACTTTGGGGAACACGGGGTGGGTGTAATTTTGTGGATCCACGCAGATTCCAGAACTTTCCACCACAGAAATGTGAGGAAAATGTGTTTTTTTGGACAAATTTTTAGGTTTGCAAGGGATTCTGGGTAACAGAACCTGGTGAGATCCAGACAAGTCACCCCATCCTGGATTCCCCTGGGTGTCTAGTTTTCAAAAATGTAAAGGTTTGCTAGGTTTCCTTAGGTGCTGGCATAGCTAGGGTTCAAAATCTACAGCTAGGCACTTTCCAAAAAAGGGTACGTTTTCACTGTGAAAATGTGGTGTGTCCACGTTGCGTTTTGGGCCGTTTCCTGTCGCGGGCACTAGGCCTACCCACACACGTGAGGTACCCTTTTTCTCGGAAGACTTTGGGGAATGCGGGGTGGGTGGAATTTTGTGGATCCACGCAGATTCCAGAACTTTCCACCACAGAAATGTGAGGAAAATGTGTTTTTTTGGACAAATGTTGAGGTTTGCAAGGGATTCTGGGTAACAGAACCTGGTGAGAGCCAGTCAAGTCACCCCATCCTCGATTCCCCTGGGTGTCTAGTCTTCAAAAATGTATAGGTTTGCTAGGTTTCCCTAGGTGCCGGCTGAGCTAGGGTTCAAAATCTACAGCTAGGCACTTTCCAAAAAATGGTCAGTTTTCACTGTGAAAATGTGGTGTGTCCACGTTGCGTTTTGGGCTGTTTCCTGTCGCGGGCACTAAGCCTACCCACACAAGTGAGGTACCATTTTTCTCGGAAGACTTTGGGGAACACAGGGAGGGTGGAATTTTGTGGATCCACGCAGATTCCAGAACTTTCCACCACAGAAATGTGAGGAAAATGTGTTTTTTGGACACATTTTGAGGTTTGCAAGGGATTCTGAGTAACAGAAGCTGGTGAGAGACAGACAAGTCACCCCATCCTGGATTCCCCTGGGTGTCTAGTTTTCAAAAATGTATAGGTTTGCTAGGTTTCCCTAGGTGTCGGCAGAGCTAGGGTTCAAAATCTACAGCTAGGCACTTTGCAAAAAAAGGGTCCGTTTTCACTGTAAAAATGTGGTGTGTCCACGTTACATTTTGGGCCGTTTCCTGTCGCGGGCACTAGGCCTACCCACACAAGTGAAGTACCATTTTTCTTGGAAGACTTTGGGGAATGCCGGGTGGGTGGAATTTTGTGGATCCATGCAGATTCCAGAACTTTCCACCACATAAATGTGAGGAAAATATGTTTGTTTTTTTACAAAGTTTGAGGTTTGCAAGGGATTCTGGGTAACAGAACCTGGTGAAAGCCAGATAAGTCACCCCATCCTGGATTCCCCTTTTTGTCTAGTTTTCAAAAATGCACAGGTTTGCTAGGTTTCCCTATGTGCCAGCTGCGCTAGGGCCCAAAATCCACAGGTAGGCACTTTGCTAAAAACAAGTTGGTGCCTAGTGGGCTTTCTGCCGCCCTGGGGGGGAATAGAGGGGGGGGGTTTGCCCCGATATGCCCCCAAGGGGGGCAGAAAGACTGTGGCTATTTTTTGTGGGGTTGGGGGCATTGGATTGGTATGCCCATTCTGGGCAGCCCCCACCCGCACGCATAAAAAAAGCAGGCGTAATTGCTGGCGCCTTGTGGGCTTTCTGCCCCCCCGGGGGGCTGATCAGGGGCCACTGCCCCCATCTGCCCCCCGGGGGGACAGAAAAACTGGAATTTCTCTGGGGGGGTGAGGGTATTGTCATGCCCATTTTGGGCAGCACCCACCCCTACACGAATAAAAAAAAAAAACCTGGTTTCTAGTGGGCTTTCTGCCCCCCCAGAGGGGCAGATTGGGGGCTACTGCCCATATCTTCCCCCAGGTTGGGCAGAAAGGCTGTAATTGTGGCAGGGGTGGGGGCATTGGCATGCCTGTTTTGGGCAGCCCCCACCCAAATTAAAATTTCCCCAAAAAAATCCCTGGTGTCTAGTGGGCTTTCTGACCCCCCGTGGGGGCAGATTGGGGGCTACTGCCCCATCTTCCCCCCAGGAGGGGCAGAAAGGCTGTTATTGGGGTGGGGGCATTGGAATGCCCGTTTTGGGCAGCCCTCACCCTAAAAACAATTGCCCAAATAAAATCCCTGGCGTTTAGTGGGCTTTCTGCCCCCCGGGGGGCAGATTGGGGGCTACTGCCCCCATCTGCCCCACAGGGTTGCAGAAAGACTGAATTTGGCCAAATTCTTTGGGGGGGAGCGAAGGCCCTTGCCCAAGGGGCCGCTCCCCCCTCCCTGGTGTCTAGTGGGTGGATCCCTGCTTGGGGATCGCCCTCCTGGGGCGATCCCCAAACAGGGATCCACTGGGGATCTCTCCCCTTTCCAATGATACCTCTCCCGTCTTTCTACGTGCTCAGGGGGCTGAGATAGCCTCCTGAGCACGTAGAAAGTGAAACTGAAATGAGCCTAAAGGCTCATTTCAGTTTCGGTTTCTGTGAAATGACGTCAGCGCGACATGCGCTGATCGTCATTTCACAGAAACGGGGGGGCCTTGGGAGCTGGGGAAAGCTCCAGAGGCTTTGGGGGAGTAAAAGAAATCCCGCTGGTGCCTGCACCAGAGGGATTTCATGTGCAATGGTGTCGGACGCGCGGGAGCCGTCCGACGCACAGTAGCACTTATGCGTCGGATGGCTCACGCGCGTCCGACGCATGCAAGGGGTTAAGGAGCATTTGGTTATGGCTGTACATTTCGATTGGTCTTTTACCAAGGTAATACTCAACAGCTTTAAGTCCATCAGTCTGTGCAATACTGGTGTATAGGGCATTAATGCCCATGGTTAAAAATATAAAATCACTGGACCATGTTTGTTCACTTAGGGGCCGATTCCGATTCGGGACGGAAATCTCTCCGACCGAGCCGGACCCGGAGAGATTTCCGACCGAATCGGACTCTGGCAGTCCGACCGAACGAGTACGATGCGCACGCATGCAATCGGACTCGAGTCGGTCGGACTCCCATTGAAGTCAATGGGAGCCGGACGTACAATGCGTACGCGGGCTCCCATTGACTCAATGGGTGCGAGGTGAACAAGTGCACCCCCTACAGCTGGTACGCCTCGATGCGACTCGCGGCGTACATGCACAGGTAGGGGGGACCCATGGCTCCCCCCTGTGTGCGACTCGCGCGGCTACGCGTACAGGGGGGTCTGACACGGACCCCCAAAGTGCGGCTCCGACTGCTCTTTTGAGCCGGACGGCGCGAGTCGGTCGGACTGCTCGAGGCGCGCATCGTACTTGCCCGGCCAGGGAACGTCTCCATTGCGCGCTGCGAGTCGTGTCCGTGCGAGTCGGTCGGAGCGCTTCGGACCCGCGAACGAGTCGGTCGGCGAATTCGCGTGCGCTCGCATCGTACTCGCTCGGCCGGACGCACGTACGAATCGGTCGGGAAATAGGGCTCGAATCGGATCCGGTTAAGCGAATCCGATTCGGTGCCCTACCGGCCGAGATCGGAATCGGCCCCTCAATGTGTGCAAAAATCGGTGGTATCACGAATATAGGAAGGGAGGTTAGTTACAAATTCTTGCAGGTAATAGTCAACATATCTGGATGTATTTTCAAACAGGCTCTTTTTGGCGGATATAATAGGTCTTCTGGGCACTGGTGACTCATACTTGGGCGTATATATATATATATATATATGTGTGTGCCAATAGCATAAAATCTAATTAAAAAAACTTTCTAGTATAAATAAAAACATTAACCTATTTAAAAATCTTCAAACTTAAATTTCCCACTCCAGTGAGTGTAACAGTATGGAAAGTGTTGGATAGCGAAGGGGTAAAAATTACTATTCCCACTCCAGAGAGTGCAACAGTAGGGAAAGTGTTGGATAGCGGAGGGGTAGAAATTACTATTCCCACTCCAGTTAGTGTAACAGTAGGGAAAGTGTTGGATAGCAGAGGGGTTGAAATTACTATTCCCAATCCAGTGAGTCTAACAGTAGGGAAAGTGTTGGATAGCGGAGGGATAAAAATTACTATTCCCACTCCAGTGAGTGCAACAGTAGGGAAAGTGTTGGATAATGGCGGGATAAAATTTACCATTCCCACTACAATAATTGTAAAAGTAGGGAAAGTGTTGGATAGCGGAGGGGTAAAAATTACTATTCCCACTCCAGTGAGTGCAACAGTAGGGAAAGTGTTGGATTGCAGAGGAGTAACAATTAATATTCTCACTCCAATCAGTTCAAAATTAAAAACAAACAAAATTTTAACAACAATAAAAATATTTAAAAAACAAAATACATTAAAAAATATATAAATATGTTAAAAATTCGAATACAAGTATGTTTAATGTTAAAAATTAAAAAACATATAATGTTAAATACATATAACAAATACCTACAAATATTATATTAAATAAAATAAAAAATAATTTCAGAACAAATAAATATTTTTAATTAAAAATTATTTAGAAACAAAAACATTAATTATTACATAAATTAACTTTTTGTATTTCCTACCCTATAACACCACACAATTCACAGCCCACATCTAAATTTAAATAAAATGTACTTCCTCAACTAACATTATTAATTACCAATTAAAGAAATATTATCAATCTAAAAACAAATTAAAACTCATAAAAATGATTTAACTTCCCACCCTTTACCCATATAATCCCCACAACCCAGAGCTAAAATGAAACTGTAAAAAAAATAATTACACAATTAAAACTTATTTTCAATTCAAAAATGAATAGTATTTAACAACCAATTATAGAGTAAGTAAAATTAATTTACTCCCCACACTACCCCTATAACAATAAAACCCACAAACAAAAAATATAAACAAATAACCTAATTAAATATAAATTAATTAATTAATATTAATGATCAACTAATTTTTAATTAATTAAGCAAAAATTACGTGCCACCCTTTACCCCAATAAACCCCACAACTCACACTTGAAATTAATTACACAAATTCCATATTTAATTTCAATTAATTAATTAATATTAACAACTAATTATTAATTAATTAAACATAAATTACTTCCCAACCTTTACCCCTATTAACCCCACAACCGACACCTAACAAAAACCACACAATTACCATAAATAATTATCAATTAATTAATTAATATTCATTAACAACTAATTATTAATTAATTAAACATACATTACTTCCCACCCTTTACCCCTATAAACCCTACAACCCACACTTGAAATAATTACACACTTTCCGTAATTAATTTTCTATCATTTAATTAATATTAATTAAGAACTAATTATTAATTAATTAAAAATAAGTTACTTCCCACCCTTTACCCCATACACCCCACAACCCACACCTAAAAAAAATCACACAATTACCATAATTATTTATCAATTAATTAGTTAATATAAATTAACAACTAATTATTAATTAATTAAACATACATTACTTCACACTCTTTACCCCTATAAACCCCACAACCCGCACCTAAAATTAATAACACAATTTCCATAATTAATTTTCAATAAATTAATTAATATAAATTAAGAACTAAGGGCCCGATTCCGATATCGTAAGGAAGGCCTCCAAACGGGATTTGTAAAGAGCAAATCCGATTCGGAGCCTATCTTTCCATCCGAATCGTCCCCCATTCCGAACAACCAAGTACGATGCGAGTATCCCATACGCGCCATGTGAATCGTTTATGAACCCGAACCTGTCCGACCGACACGTTCGTAGCCGAATCGTGCCACGCAATGGAGCCGAATTCTGAGAGCGAGTACGATGCACGATTTGGACAGCCGCTTCGCCTCGGTCTAAGCGAGACGAAACGGCTGTCGGAATCGTACTTCAGGGGGCCGTAGCAGGCCCCCCTTCACCCGGGGCTCTCCGAATGTGTCACGGAGGTGTGCACATGGGTCCCCCCAATCCAGGCATGCACAGTGTGGTGGGCACCATGGGGTGCCCGCCACAGGGTGTACGCTTTTCCCCACCCACCCCTTTTTGCTATGGGAGCCTGTGTATGCATCTGTACACAGGCTCCCATAGAGTTCAATGGGAGTCCGGCCGAACCGAGTCTGTAACCATGCGGTTGCATCGTACTCACTCGGTTGGACTCGCACAGCGTGTCTCGCTTGGAAAGCCCTCCATGCCCGAGTCGTACGGAGGGCTTTCCTAGCGAGATCGGAATCGGGCCCTAATTATTAATTAATCAAAAATAAATTACTTCCCACCCTTTACCCCTATAAACCCCACAGCCTGCACCTAAACAAATGACACAATTACCATAATTAATTATCAATTAATTAATTAATATTAATTAGCAATCAATTAATAATTAATTACAAATAAATTACTTCCCACAATTAACGCTATAAAATCTAAATTAAATAAATAAAAAATAATCATTAATTTATTATAATTAAATTATTTCCCACCCTATTCCCCTATAAACCCACAAACTGCTACGAAATTAAAAATTCAAAATGTAATTAAAATAAAATTCATAACTACTAAAAATGTAACACATATATTAAAAAACATAAACGATACTTATACAAAAAAACATACATCACGTATATTTAAAATATAAACTAAAATACATAACACTAATTAAAAAATCGATATTTTAAACATCTATACTTTTGCAAACAATATTAATGACTTCTATATTTTTAAAAATGATATTTCTTACCTTAAATTCGATATTCTTGACCACGATATTCTTGCTGTCGATATTTCTGAATCACGATATTTCCAACTCGATATTTGTGTAAGTCGACATTTCCAACTCGATATTCTGTCTCAGCACCAAATAAAAACATGACTAATCACTGTGCAGCTTTATTTATTTATTTTAAAGCTGCATAGTGATTGGCTATGTTTCCAACCTGCCACATCTCTTTGCTGCCTCCACACAGGAGACACTAAGGTGTCCATTACGATACCAGGCGGTAAAAAATCCGCCATCCACCATAGCAGTAAAAATCAGCCCGCCTACACCGTCTGAATACCGACCGAGCAATTACGATGCCGCGAAGCGAACACCGCCCGCGGCGGAAAAAACCCCAAAAATACCGCCCGATCATGTCCGATTCTAAGTCCACCCGTCCGCCACGGACGCAAATACGCACGACAACCAAAAACCGCCCGCCCTGACGATCTAGACACCGCCCGTGAAATTAGGATCGCTCCGACATGAGCACGGTAATTACACAAATACACCGCCCGCCATCGTAAATAACAGAGATGGAAATGGACACGGCGGAAGCCCTGGCGGCCACGGACCTGCACAGAAACCATCCGCGGACCCAAACAAACACACACAACATGGCCAACAAGTCCACACAGCAAGCCACGCACAAACACAGTACACATCCCGAAAACACCCCCCCCTGGACAAACAAATAAACTACTAATCCCAGAACACCAGCCACAACACACCTGAAAACAACAGACCATCATGACACACCCACATAGGTAAGCACAAAAGCAGCCCCTTCACAGACCACAATCCCTTGCAACACTACAAAGCCAAGAAGAGAGGAGAGAACACAGCGACACAGCAAGGACAGCAGCACACCACAGATACGCACCCATCACACCCACCAGCACCAGCAAACACCAGCACCACAAACGACCTGCACATCACACACCACACACACACACCGCACCAGCACCACAAACACCAAACCACACACCATGGCAGCACACAGAATGCCAAAGTTCACTTCAACTGAGCTGACGGTCATGGTCGACGAGATCATCAAGGTGCACCCACAAATCTTTGGCAACCAGGTCCAACAGACAACAGTAGCCACCAGAAATCGGATGTGGAGCAGGATCGTAGACCAGGTCAATGCAGTAGGGAAAGTGCCACGCAACCGAGGCAAAATCACCAAGAGGTGGCACGATATGAAAAGGGAGGTCAAGAAGAAGGAGGCCAAGAATCGGCAGCTGGCTGACAGGACTGGCGGAGGTAATCCCGCGCTTTTCAAGAGCTTCAAGGCGTGGGAGGAGAAGGTGCGAGGCATCATACATCCGGAGAGTCTCACCGGAATACCAGGGGGAGTGGAGGCTGGTAAGTACAAACAAATGTATACCAGCACACCGCTATGTACTCACATGCACTACCACTATGCCATAGCTCCGAGGGACAAACACCCCCATGTCCAGTACACAATACACAAGACATCACTCACACATGCAACAGACACTACCACACACTCAGCCCAAACCGACCAACTAACAAAACCATGGAGGCATGTGTACAGTCAGCCAGCACCGCAACTCCCACCAGGTCCCCTTGTACTCCAAAAGTGCCAGAAGGAGCACTCACCACACCCACACCCATGTGTCAGCCATAGCTGCAGTAACCGACAAGTAACAGGTAAGTAGCCGGAACACAAAGTCAGTGGGTGGGAGGGGGACAGCTGAAGTACAACACACACCAGGCCCCTAGTCCGACAGCGCAGCAAGGTGGAGCACACCCCACACCCATGTGTCAGCCACTGCAGTGCACACCTTCAGCCGACAGGTAGATATCTCACCCTACATGGAGGGGTTTCTGTGGGTGGTAAGCCAGCACCACAACTCACAACACCGCCCCACTCCCACAGACCAGCAACATGGAGCACCCCTCCCTCCCATAACCATGTGGCATCCATAGCATTGCGCACTCAAAAACAACCTGTAGGTGGAAAACTGTACAGGGCGGGGTGTCTGTAGGCATGAGGACTGTATTACGACTAACACATGGGACATGTCACGTAGCAGGGGAACACGCAGCACTGCTCCCTGTCACAATCATGTCACCAATGTGCACACGGACATGTATTACAGAGTCATACCCCACATGACCCATCACAAACACAGCAACACCTAAGGAGCCACGTCTGCATGCACAAGTCCCACTGGTGCACAGACCCACACGGCGGGCACCGTGCCACTCATCACACACATCAGCAACACCATCGAAGTCTTGACCATGTAGTCCTTACTGCCTGTTACCCACACATCGTACAACAACGCCCATGTAAGTCCAACCTGCCTAGAAGTAACAGCGTGGGACCACAATAATGCACATACACACCACTGGACCCATGAAACACACAGGCACACAATGCACATTCAACATATCATCATTCTCATCTGTCAGCCCCTGTGTCATGAAAGGTATGTCATCCGAACAGCTGGCCCTCATACAGTAGTTATGCAAAGATACCTGCCCATGACAAATAATGTGCCTGCAGTGACTGAGGCGCACGTCACACTGTGATCAACAACATACATAATATAGTCAACACCCCAAGAGCACTGCATTGCTGCACATGGCCGAGGGTAGCACGCACACCAAGGAATTGGCCCATCTGCAATACGTCGTGTGGCACACAACCATCACTCACTCACTACAATGCTTGCAGTGTAATGTCCATAAATGATAACAATGAGCAGATATGCTGGGGATGTCAGACATACACACACCTTTGTCTCTGCACTGTCATGTAGCCAAAACACATGTCCCGTTCTGCACCCATATGTCATAGTATGTACCCCAAAACCATATTTCACCTCAAAAGCGTTGAGGGGGCTGTCCCCCTTTTCCCATCTGCGTTTCTAAGCGTTCCATTTGAACCCCAGAACCATATTTCACCTCAAAAGCGTTGAGGGGGCTGTACCCCCTTTTCCCATCTGCGTTTCTAAGCGTTCCATTTGAACCCCAGAACCATATTTCACCTCAAAAGCGTTGAGGGGGCTGTACCCCCTTTTCCCATCTGCGTTTCTAAGCGTTCCATTTGAACCCCAGAACCATATTTCACCTCAAAAGCGTTGAGGGGCTGTACCCCCTTTTCCCATCTGCATTTCTAAGCGTTCCATTTGAACCCCAGAACCATATTTCACCTCAAAAGCGTTGAGGGGGCTGTACCCCCTTTTCCCATCTGCGTTTCTAAGCGTTCCATTTGAACCACAAAAGCATATTTCAACATCGTCGATGGGTCTGGAGCCCGCATACACCCGAACCACAAAATGTAGGAGTATAGCAACACACACCCATCGGCATTGCTAATCCGTCCCATGCCACATGTTCACATCACACAGTTCCATTGCCTTGCCCACGCATACACACATCGTACATCCACACACACGCCTCTGGGAAAACTGTGCACGACAGTGCACAATCTGTGAATGTCAGACAACCAATACATACTTTGCTAGGTGCAACACATTAACCTATCTCATTCTCCCCACAGGTGCCGAACTGCTGGACGCTGGAGAGGGAGACAGCAGCCAGCACAGCCAGTCCGCAAGCCCCCGACCCGGACTCACGGATGTAGAGGAGCTGGACACCTCCTCGGACGTGGACCACCCAGCAGGCCCATCTGGTGTGGCAGGGCACAACCGCTCCCCAGGGCCCCTCCTACCCACCAACCCATCGCCCAGGGCTGCTGACCAGTCACAGACCCCTGCTGCCACGGTCGTTGCGGCCACCACCACCGCCGCAACCACCACCACCGCCGCAACCACCACCTCCGCCGCAACCACCACCACCACGTCATCCCTGGCCACAGCCCCAGCGCAAGGGGTGGCCCGGCCGTCGGGGTCCACCCTGGGAGCCAGAACGAGGACCGTGGAGAGCAATGTGGCTAGTGGGCAGGTCGGTGGCAGCAGTACTGGTAGGAGGAGCAGGGTCAGGCCAACGCCATCTGTGCCTGGGAGCCAAGGCCAGCCGCAAATCGACAGAGTCCTTGGGGCCTATGAAGAGGCCCAAGGAGAATGGGCCAGGTCGGCTAGCGACACGCGGGAGGTCCTTGGGGTGTGGAGGGCCATGAACGCCCATATGGGCCAAATGGTGGACTACACAATGCCAGTAGGTGACAACACAGACTGCCTAGTGGGTTACATGTGTCTCCTGTTCAGGACCCTCCGGATAAGCGCAAACTCAGCCCTGTCGATTGGACACACCATGCCTTGTGATAGGGATGTGTGTGAGTTAGTGGCACTGAATGTGACCTCCGTTGCGGGGTGGGGCATGCACAGGGCGAGTACGTTGATTGTTGCGCAGTGTTGGTCACAGTGGGTACACCCACACAGATGTGTTGTCTTGTGATATTTTGCTAGGTCCGCCTGACAATGGACAGTAGATGTGGGCAGAAAACACATTGCACGAGTGCTGTCTATATGCATGTGCCTTCACACCAGGCACAGCTGCCCCTGGACATGTGACCCCTGCTGCCCTCAGTGCTGGGTCTGTTGAGCTGATGCGCCATCTGTGTGTGGGGCAGACAGCTCTCCTCACTTCCGTCATTGCCCATGACATCACTTTGCCGCAGGTGACATGTATCATGGAGGGCCCACATGTACGCGTGGGTGGACTACACAAGACTGTCCGATGGTTGTCACACCCAGTCAGTGCTACGAATGGGAAGGATGTGGTGCTGGTACTCATTTATATGTGTCGAGTGTGCGGGTCTAGGTGCGGGGCTACATGCAAGACATGGGAAGTTCATCGGCTTATCTACTAGTTGCAATACACACGAGTCACGTCTTTTTATGACCACATCAGGGTCATTCCTTAAACTAACTGGAAGTCAGACAGTCATATGTTACCCTGTACTCATGGCCTCCCCTCGCTCACCCAAATATGCGTTTGCACCTGAGAAGCCAGCGCATGCACAAGCAGCTCCAAGCTCGCCCCAGAGAGGCCAAGTAGTGTATGTGTGGGGCCAGTTGAACAAGTGGTCTGTCTCGCGGTATAATAAGTGGCGGGACGCCGTACACCTGCGTGGTGCCCCGAGTCGAGACCCAGGCAACATTGACAATGCATGACAGGCTCCGCAGTCCGGATACACCACCTGCAACACACAGAGGCTGTAGCTGCCCTAGCGGCCCAGGCCGCGTCCAACTGGAGCTCATGGACCCACACATTCACTCTTTGGCCTCTCTGGGGCGAGCTTGGAGCTGCTTGTGCATGCGCTGGCTTCTCTGTTGCAATGGCATGTAACGTGTGTGGGAATATAGGCAATGGGTGAGATGGTGCGAGCCACCTTCCGTGACGTCACTCCTGCTCGTGATGTGTGCGTCACCCCACTACTTCCATTTGACTTGTGCCATACTACATATTGAGGATGTGTTGCCTGCGTGATGTGACCAGGAGGAGCGCGCCATGACCTCTCACCCACCACGCTCCACTGCCATCCCGTGCCCTGGATTGCCTGTGCAGGTGGACAATGTTGGCGATACACCTGGTCGACAGGGGATGTGAGTGCCTTGGCAAGGGCCTGGTGGACGCACAGCAGTATCCAGCATGTCCACAGAGGGTGGGCTGACGTCTACACCTGATGCAGCATTGTTCGTGTGCCCGCCTGTTGTGCACACACGAGTTCACATTCATCCCCAGACAGGTGGTCTTTACAAATTCCCAGGAGAGCGGTGATGTACTGCTCCGGAATCCTCCCAACACAGCGTGTTTCAACATTGCATGTGCGCACCTACCCGTCACACTCACCCACCTGAGCCAAGCGTAACTCCCGCTTCACATGACACATGTGTGTCTTCCACAGTTGTGCTACTCATTTGCGTTGACATCCAATGACAGTGGACTACATGGTCATCTCACGACTGCCGTGTACTTCACACACTCTCATCCTCTCTCATTCGTACTCGTGGAATGAATAAGCAGAGACACATATTTACTTAAAGCCATGTATTAGGACTTATGTCCTCTGTGATGCAGTATAGTGGACACTACTGGCAGCGAAATGCATGTGGAGGATATACTCAGCATGATTACACATAGCATAGGGTGTAGGGGTACATGTGATTAGTTGTTGACTGTGGGATGTGGGCTTCAGAGTTACAACTGCTTAGCCGTTGCTGTGCTAATGTGCATTTGCTAATTACTGTGGGGCTGCTGACTTTGACACAGACAGTATACATTTTGCCTACCAGACCGCTTGACATCATGGGCACATTACATCTCAGTTCCATGTTACAGGTTTGCTGCTATAGTTACTCATACACACGTGCGTGAGGGGTGTCATCAATGCATGGGCCTACGTGCATGCAATGGCGGCCCACTTGTTGTTGCAATGTGGTGGCTACTGGACATGACACAGTCACTGGGGTCATGTTGTAGGGGGATGCACTTGTTGTCCATGCAAAAGTCCTGGCACGGAAGTTCAGAGGGAGGTGAGGTGACAGCTCTCACATACTACAGCCGACCGATTGCTGTCCACTGACCGGTGCATATGTTCATGGGCGCAGGATACATATTAGGGCATAGTTGTACGTGCAGTGTTGTCCATGTGGTTGCCATTCACAAATCCCATGCCTCTGCCTCCCCCTGTTCATGCAGAGTTACTGGATGTGATGAGGAACAGAGTGCATGTCCCGAAATTATCCGATATCATGGCAGTGTTGTTAATGGTGTGGTGTTAGTTGCAGGTTGTATGGTATAGTTGTTGTACTGGTAACTGCTCAGTCCGTGCGGAGCCAAGCATAGGTACGGTGTAGGACATCATTGTTCAATTGGGGGTATTGCGTCGGGGTCCGACGAATTGACAGGTTGTCAGGTATGCGATACCTTCCAGCAGGGCTTCCATGGCAATGGTGGTATACATGGACGCCATCCAATGAAGCGGATGGTGGCTGTCAAGGTGTTGGTCGTAAGTTGTCCCTTGTAGGAGCCTGATGGGACATGTTGGATGACATTCGATGAAACTGTGATCCAGAATACGTCGTGTGGAGGCACAGTGGTCCCATTGCAGTGTGGGTCCGATTGCAGCCACATACGCCATGCCCCCATAGGCTGAACAGATCCTGTCGTGGACGTCCAGGGGTTGAACAGTTGTACCAGGTCCGCCATTGGACATGCCGGGTTGGAGAGACATAAATCCACAGGACAGTGGAAGGGACACCTCCGACAGTAGAAGACGGGGATGACGCAGCTGAACAATGCGATGCGGTAAGTTAGTCGGTAAGTTACGTTCAGCAGAGCCAGATTTTCACATCCCAATATCTGTATCAGGTTATGTTTGTACACCTTCATCTGTCCGGCGTAGTTGGGTAGGTGTGGTGCAAGTGCCATTTTGCTGCAGGGCGATGTGATGGCGTGCTCCGGCTGTCTGTGCAGTCTGCAGAGTGCAACCTCCGACGTTGCTGGGAATTCTGTAATGGTCATAGGGAGGCAGGACTTGGGTTATAGTAGCTTGTGCGGAGGACACGGGCCCTCATCCCACATGCTTCTATGAATGGTCAAGGTCAGTGGTGTCTGACTCCTTCCAGATAACTTGCATGTGAACCACATGGGGGAGTGGTATTATTTATTTTTTCCGTTCGAAATGTTCTTTCGTGTTATGCGCTATCTGCCCAGTGTACGGTTCCCTCTGCATGCCTGTGTTGGGCTTTTTTTGGGGATAATGACTGTATTGTCCTGCTTGAATGGTTGAGCTGTGGTTTCGGTGTGGGTATGGAAGGCCATTCAGTGCTATCTCCTCTCCCGTGTGTGGGCGGCACGCTGCGTTTCCGCTATACGTTGGGCCTTGTGTGTGGGTGTTATAATTGGAGCCACCTGTTGTCGGTCCCCGGGATCTTTGATGTTACGTATTGCATGTCTTGGTATTGGGTGCAGGGTGGTATCGGTGTTTCTGTGTGGTACTGGCGTACCTTTTGCCGACGGGGTCCATATTCTGCTGGGTGATATTTCCGCCGCTGTGTGCTTCGCCATGTTTTGCACACAGGGGTGTGTCCTAATTTGGCGTGACATCACTGACATGTTCGGGTCAGTTGTGTGACGTCAGGTTGGCAACAGTGAATTACCGGTTGGGGACATGACTGTGGCAGGTCTGTCACGTGACATGTGCGTTCAGGGTGGGGCTGGTGTGTGGTGTTTGTTGTGCCCTGTGTTGTTTGTGTGCGGCGCATACATGGCGCTGTCGTTGGGCTCTGCGTTGTGCGCATGTGTGGCTGCGTCTTCGCCGCTGCGCTGCGGGGCCGTGACGGGGACGTTAGTTCCTGGTCCCAGGTAGTGTGTGCCCGGTTGTTACGAGTTGTTTCAATTTGCCCGGTGTGACATTTGTGGGTGCAGTGGTGGATGTGTCGTGTACACGCAGGGGTGTCTGGGGGGGCCATGTACAGTTCTTCCGCCCTTGCACTGTGTGCGGTGTTTGCGTGCCCTTGTTGTGTGTCTGCCTACCTGCGTCTCCGCGGTGCGTTGACTCCTAGGTTCTGCATCAAGTAGAGCATGGGGAGGGCCTGCAGTGCTGGATTCATGCTCGGGGGGTCCGCCTCTTTGGTGTCCGTACTCAGCGATCGAGTTTCCGCCTTGGTTTCTCGTGCGGTGTCTCTTAGCCGTGGGAGCTGTTTGTTTGCGGCATCGTAATTTGTACGCCGGGCGGTACGTGATTTCGTCGGACGGTGTGTGTCCATTGGGCCGCGCCGCTACGTGAACGGGCGCACTTTGATGGCGGACGGCGTCGCTGGCTTACGGGCGGTGTTTGGCTGACTTTTCACATCCTAATTGGGCGGGCGTGTGGGCCGCGGCGGGCGGACGGTAACTGGTGGTTTTTACATCCGACAGCACGGCGGTGGTGCTACCGCCCGGCATCCTAATGGGCCCCTAACTGTGCTACCCACGAGGACGGAGGAGGCAGAGAAAAGGCAGATCGGCGTTTCTAATCTCCCTCATGAATTAC
The DNA here is from genome assembly GCA_963921515.1 of Calotriton arnoldi. Classification (NCBI taxonomy): domain Eukaryota; kingdom Metazoa; phylum Chordata; class Amphibia; order Caudata; family Salamandridae; genus Calotriton; species Calotriton arnoldi. The sequence goes on along the minus strand of CAWUFW010000151.1, from coordinate 4,488,031 downwards.
AGTGGTCGAGCTGCAGGAAAAGCAAGTAAGGTACAAATAACGTTTAATTTTGTGATCGTATTACTTCATCAATTTGTACACTCGCCACTTTCATGTTTTACCAGCCGCCATTGGTGTATCCACCACTGTATTAAAAGTTTTTAACAGTGTGCTGTCCGTTGATCAGAAGTTACAACTATGTTTATGCTGTTAAGGAAGATTTGTGTTTGTTCATTAGACATGCCTGCTGAACAACGGTTCCAAGTTTCACCTTGTGGGGAAATTTTAACTTTTAAGCACCGAGTGTTAAAGCACTGATCTTGATCATTTTGTCAGACGATTTGCAAGAAGGTGAGAAACGTATTTGCCCCCTTTTGATTGGGTGAGTGCCATAAATTTGTGTTTGTAATCTAAAGGATGTTGATGATAGGAATTAAAGATATTTAATTTGGCCTCCCCTATAGTTGATTTTGATTTCCACCAACATTTGACTCCAACCTTGAGGTCAATTCAGTTATTCAGAAATATTTACAGGGCCAGAAAGGACAGATATAGAGTATTGAAGCAGAAACAACACAGCTCTGCTTTTTGGGACAACAATCAGAAGTTATCCATATGGCCAGACTATGTGTACATTCCAATATCTGACTTAACACAATAAACACGTCTGAAAAGTCTATTGTTGTCCAGTGATATTCAAAACCTGTTCGGTAAATTACTTGGCTGTGTACAGTTCGTCATTTTTCTATTCCTATCCTATATTTCAGACTGTATCATCATATCATGCCCCCTTCCTATAACTTTAGTTGTGTAAATGGGAACCTTAATTTTGAGTCTTTGGTTGACCAATAAAGTAAAACTGATGATTATGTACTATATATATATGTCATCACCTGTTTTGGTTTTCATTTACTTTGGAAACCCAAGCCTAAAGATTTACTTTGAATTTATTTGCAAACATTTTCTGGAATATGAGTAAAATAAAAGAGATCACATTGTAGGGATTTGGGGGCATATTAACAAGGAGGCGATATGAAATTATCGCCGCTTTTGCGTCCGTTTTCGGGCGAAAAGCGGCGATAATTTCATCGCCTTATCAGCAAAGACACGCTATCGCGTGTTTTGCTGACTTAGCGCCCGTTCCCAGCACGCCTAACTTTGCATCGCTATGAGATGCAAAGTAGGCGTGGCTGTGAAACCAAACAGGGATAATATCGCAAAGGCAGCTTCGCGATATTATCAAGGAGGGTTAGCGATTTTTTAAATCGCGTTAAGTATGCCTTAACGCAGGAATTTAACGTCTGTTAAATTCCTGACTACGGCATACTTAACATGGGGGGTGGATTCTGTGGCTAAGACCACAGGCCCTACCATCTAGGATATCGCCGTTTTCCACCATGGAAAACGGCGATATCCACGCTATCTCTGGAATTTTATCGCCTCGGCGATGCGCGTTGTTGATAACGCGCTAACCGGGCGATAAATTACAGAGATAGCCGGCGATAAATATGCATGCGCTATGCGCGCTTTGCGATATTTATCGCCGGGCCTTGTTAATATGCCCCTTGAAGAGTACTGTTCTGGGATTTATTTTCCCCTCTTTTGTATCATTAAATGAAATCAATTATAAGTGTTCAGAACACTTCAAAATAATTCTTTGGATTATTTTGTTAATTTGTTGTCGCACAGGAAAGGCACTGGCAATTCTTTATGATAGCGTTAAATTTTGGTTTTTAGTATGTCTTTGTGTTATCAAACCTCATAATAAAGGCTTTGATTGTTAGAGCTTGGCCACTCTCCATCAAAAAAGGACTGAAATTAATTTTGAAGGCATTCAATATGTGACCAGTGTGCACCAAAGAACTGATAAAGTCAGGCATTTTAACACACTCTGTGATATGGACTGTAATATCTATTATAGATATTCTACATGGCAAAGGCGTACCCTCATTTGCATGGGGCCACACCCCAATGTAAATGAGGGAAAGCAACTTACAAAATCACTTAGGCACACATTTTGGACCATTGCAATCCATATTAAAGGGACCATGCGAACATCTGTTGCTCGTTCTGTGATTCAAAACCTTCCAGGGACACAAAATGGAGAGGCAGACTCCATTTATGCTGCAGAGCACCGTGTGTTATATGGTTCCAAGAGGTTTCTTATCTTGTTCATTCTGAAGATGCTAGGCTGCCTATTTTCATTTCTTCACAGGAACAACTTCATACGAGAACCCATGTTGCTGTACATCTCTTCTACAGTACAGTGACAGCAGCAAGTCAGGTGTTTGAAGGGTAGAATTTTTATCTGCTAATAGTGGACCCATGTGTCATACATTCACTAAAACTAAATGTTTCCTTACTTAAGAAGAAGCCTTAAATGTAAATAGCCTCTGATCTTGTGTGTAAGTATTTCTATTTAGGTCTAAACACAAATTTATCATGATGTCCTTATGGCCTCTATTTCTGCAAAAAGTTTGATCTCTTCTCCTTTCAGACTGCAAAGGGGAGGATTGGAACCTTGCCCTCTTTTGCCACTACTCTTTTTGAAACTGTTTTTGCATATATCTGTAATTTTTCTCGCATTGTATTTCTTACAATTTTGGGCAAGGAGATCAAACTGTTTGCGTATGCTGAATGTGTTTTACTATACATAAGTGAAATATACACCACATCAATAGTGTTACTACACTATGATCTATACAAAAAAAATGATAAATCTGGGTACTCCCTTAATCGTTCAGAAAGAGAGGTCTTTCCACTTACTTCAACTTGTTCATAAGTGAAAGAATATGGGCTAAAAACATTTTTACGTATTTAGATACATTATTTGCAAATAAACTCCATTACACAATTAGGCATAGCACAGACTAAGGGGTCGATTCCGATCTCGGCCGGTAGGGCACCGAATCGGATTTGGCTTTACCGGATCCGATTCGGAGCCCTCTTTCCCGACCGATTCGAACGTGCATCCGGGCGAGCGAGTACGATGCGAGCGCACGCGAAATCGCCGACCGACTCGTTCGTGGGACCCAACCGCTCCGACCGACTCGCACGGACACGACTCGCACCGCGCAATGGAGACGTTCCCCGGCCGGGAAGTACGATGCGCGCCTCGAGCAGTCCGACCGACTCGTGCAGTCCGGCTCCAAAGAGCAGTCGGAGCCGCACTTTGGGGGTCCGTGTCGGGCCCCCCTTTACGCGTAGCCGCGCGAGTCGCACACAGGGGGGACCCATGGCTCCCCCCTACCTGTGCATGTACGGCACGACCCGCATCGACGCGTACCCGCTGTAGGGGGTGCCCTTGTTCGCCTCGCACCCATTGAGTCAATGGGAGCCCGCGTACGCGTTGTACGACCAGCTCCCATTGACTTCAATGGGAGTCCGACCGAATTGAGTCCGATAGCATACGGACGCATCGTACTCGTTCGGTCGGGCTGCTAGGGTCCGAATCGGTCGGAAATCTCTCCGGGTCCGGCTCGGTTGGAGAGATTTCCTGCCTGAATCGGAATCGCCCCCTAAATTGTAGACTACAGGCCTTGAACCAACCATGTTATCAGTACCACTTGGAGGGATGGGTTCTAATATGATTTATTGGCAAGGTATGGATGCTTAGAGATGGAAAATATGCGATAGCAAGTCTTGACTCTTTGCCTTTTGTGTGTTACCACTCCACTCCCAAGATACCTTGATGTGAATGGAAATGTTTTCATAATTTTTATTATTATGAATTTTACTATTAAAAATTACAATTACAGTAAATGTGATTACATACATTGATAATGATTATAATAGTAATTATGATTATATTACAGTACACCAAGTAAACTTTATAAATGTTTTAATTAATTTCTGTTTCCAAAGCTGGTGGTGAATGACCATGCAGCATCATGAAGAAGACTGAAACAAGCACATCCTGTCCCTCTGATCCCCAGTGTATAATTTATTTATGGTCAAATGTACAACATGGGGCCCGATTCCGATCTCGGTCGGAAGGGCTCCGAATCGGATTTGATTTTACCTAAACCGATCCGGAGCCCTTGTTTCCGACCTACTCGTTCCCAATTCCGAAGGACCAAGTACGATGTCTGGAAACCCTTAGTGCTGACCGAATCATTTCCGGAAGGCATACGGAGAGATAGAGCCCTCCGGAGCCGAATCGTACAGCTCTATGGAGTAGATTTTCCAAGTGAGCAAGTACGATGAACGATTCGGACAGCCTTTACGATTCATTTTGCCCGGATCAAAAAGGCTGCCTGAATCGGTCTTTGGGGCCGTAGCAGGTCCCCCTTCACCTGGGGCCCTCCGACTCGTGCCCGTGGGGGTCCCCCATTTCAGTCCATGCATAGTGTGGCAGGCACCAAGGGGTGCCCACCAAAGGGTGCACGATGATCCCCAACCACCCCTTTTGTCAATGGGAGCTTGTGTACGCGTTCGGTATACAGGCTCCCATTGAAGTCAATGGGAGTCCAACCGAATCGTATCCGGATGCGTTCAAATGCATCGTACTTGTTCGGTCGGACTCCCCTGACACGAGTCGTACGGAAAGCATTCCGGACATGAGTCGTTCGGTTTGCTTTCAGAACGAGACCGGAATCGGGCCCATAGTGTTACACTGACAAGCCAGTAGGACTACTCATCATGGAAAACTTTGTTAGAGGCAGCTCAAGTAAGGAATCACATTCCACTGCTAGACATTGCGAGAGAAATGTGGAAAGCAACATGGTACCTCAAGAATTTTACCGCAGGAAGTGCAGGAGCCTGTTTACTATGAAGAGAGATTTACAGACTAATAAGCGAAAAGCTGAAGCAAGTGTCAGTGATGATGCTGGAACAAGTGAGTGCACAAATAAACGCTTAAACAGAAGAACATCATTAAAGTTGAATGTGTATGCTGAACAATGTATATTTTGTGGAAAGATAAAATGATACAAGGGAACATCAACGCATGAGAAATTAATCAAGGAAACAGAGCTTAGAGTTGACAAAAAACTTTCACAGTGTGCAACCATTAATTATTATTCAAAGATCTTAGCAGTTTGTAATAGGGACATAGTGGCTGCAGAAACCCATTATCATGCATATTTCTATAGGTACAATGCAAGGGTTAAAGCAAAGGAGGATGATCATGCATCTAGCATTGAAACCAATGATCACTACAAAAATATGATAGATGAAGAGCATATGATGCCCTATATCAATACATTAGAACTGTGATTATTCCTAACAAAGAGTTAATGCGTGTGACGACTCTCACTGAAAGGCTTGAAACTCTCATGACATGCAGAGGAATACAGGGAATAGGCTAATCAACCAAGAAGCATATTACAAGAAAATTGGACTCCAAGTTTGGTGACATCCTCCACATATTCCCAGACAACCAATAAAAAATATTGGCTCAACCTAATAGTGTCATGCTACAGGACTTTGTTAGAGAAAACCAGAGTTTGAAAAGAGAATTATTAGTTTTAAAGGTTAAGGCAACAGACATGAACAAGATCGTTGATCAAACATCCTTGCACATAAAAACAAAGATTAAAACAGACTTCACATCAACACCATGGCCATATCAGTCATCAAATGTTGCTAAAAATTAATTTTGTTACGTCTTAGGCAATCAGTTCTCATTTATCATGGCCCTACTTATGAACGCGAACTGAGCGAGTATGCGTTTCTTCATTTACCCTTCTTTTTAACTTTCTTACCTTGTCTAAACTGTCCATGTTCTGCTTTTTGTTCCTTTGTTCTTTTCTGAGTGTGAGACGTGTGTTGTGTTCGGGGGTTCAATGATGATACCGGTACTAGTGAGCCGCGCACAGGAATGATGTGCTCACGTTGGTAAGCGCTAGGGTGCAAAAGGTGGGGAATGTTTAGAGAGCGCGCTTCTTGACCCTGATGCTTGGTTTTGTTTCCTGTTTCTCGCTCGTGGAAGGATTCCATGCCACCAGCTCTTTCCAGCTGGTTTCCAGTTCTCCCTACGTCCAAAGGCGTCTTACCGCCAGTTTTCCCTGGCTTGTTTTCTTTTTCCTTACGCCCGAAGGCAGCCTTGGTCGTGAAGACTATATGCCTCTTTCCTGAATGGATCTTCGCTTCGATAGTTCGCCTACCTTCCAAACAGGGTTCTTCACAGCGTTTGCTCTGGGCTGCAACCTTACGTTCCTGTACTCACGTTGAATTATCGCCAGGTTTACTTTTTGTTTTTTATATTAACTACCTATTCATTGAGCATCAGAGTCTAGTGGGCATTGTTTTTTCCTTCTTTGGGGGGGGGTTAGGGGGGTTTCAATGCACTGTGACCTCTCTCTTTATTTTCTATTCTGTACTGCAGAACTGTGAAGAAAAGCCTTCAGTACAGTCTTGCTCTAACCTACATTTGGATTGAATGCTGGAATTCTGACTTTTAGATTTACTGCTTCATGGATGTATATTTGAATTTCTGAAATACCCCTATTTTTGCATGACCTTAGAGGAATGTTTGGGTGAGCCCCCCGATAGGATGTTCAGTTGTGCTATTTGTGTGTGTTCTTGGTGCTTGAGGATTATACTGACATCACGTACTGAACCTTTTTTTCTTTTCCCAACTTTTTAAGACATTCCCACTGATGCCTTTTCCTGGGATTCATGACGAGGAGTCTCTGACACAACTCATCTTTTATCCACAGTCTGAATACCTGAATCCTTCCCCTGTTTCCCTTTTTAACTCCTTTCCCTCGGTTCTTCTCCGCCCACTGTTGTTTTTCAAGTCAGCGTGGAGGGTGAAGCATTCAGGGAGGGGTCGGACTCCCTCTCCGCTTCTGCAGTACCTGGCTTTTTAGGTGAGTGGAGTTTGAACACATTTACAGTGCCTAATTACCTTAAACGATTCCTTTTAGGACTTCTGACTGGAGTTCCAGAAAACACAAAGCTATCCAAATGGTTCATCTTATTTATGCATTCATTCAGTCAGGACATTATATTTGCAGTGACAAATGGCCAGCAGAAACCCCCAAGCAATTGTTGCTCCCATATGCCAGAAAAACACTGACAAGCAATGTTGAAATCATTCACACTGAAAACAAACTGGGTCATGGGATGTCATGCTCACAGCTGGAAGAAAATGATGCCGCCTTGTGTCTTCAGAAACTTGCTGCTACCTTAAATGAGCAAAATGTTCTTCCAGCGGACATTCAGCCTCATGTTTTCACTAACTTAGCATGGGATAACATTGATAGGCTGGAAGAGACTCTTACTGGCAAGGGGACAACTCATTGAGTCAACAGTAGAGCTGTGCAGCCCAAGTTGTTTGGACCAAAATCTTTTAAAGCTCCTCGCCCAAGCATTGAAAAACAAAAGCAAAGAACATTGACCACCACAAATATTGAAGAATTGTTCATGTATGTTTCTGGTGAACCCATTACTTGGCAAGTACCGAACTCATGCCGGAATGAGTTGCCCAATTGTAGCTTTCACAAAATGGGAACATAACCTGGGTTGTTACAAGCAAGCCTAGCACGGAATATACCAAGTTGGACAGGATTTAACATCAGTACTAGAGACCTAGGGGCCGATTCCGATCTCGGTCGGAGGCGCACCCAATACCATTCGGTCGGGAAAAAAGCCATGCGAAAGCCTGTTTCCCGACCGAACCGTACGCTGGTCCGGCCGAGCGAGTACGATGCGAGTCGCCGACCGACTCGTCCGGGCGACCCGACCGCTCCGACCGACTCGTACCCGGATCGTACCGCTCCGACCGACTCGCTCGGACCCGGTTCGCACCGCGCAATGGAGACGTTTTCCGGCCGGGTAAGTACGATGCGCACCTCGACCGCTCCGACCGACTCGCGCCGTCCGACTCGAACTCGCTGTCGGAGCCGTACTTTGGGGGTCCGTGTCGGACCCCCTGTACTGCGTACCCGTGCGGGCGCACACAGGGGGACCCATGGGTCCCCCTACCTGTGCGTGTACGCCGCGAGCGCTTCGCGGCGTACTCGCTGTAGGGAGCGCCCTTGTCCGCCTCGCACCCATTGAGGCAATGGGAGCCCGCGTACGCGTTGTACGACCGGCTCCCATTGAGTTCAATGGGAGTCCGACCGACTCGTGTCCGATAACATACGGACGCATCGTACTCGTTCGGTCGGACTGCACGGGTCCGATTCGGTCGGAAATCTCTCCGGGTCCGGCTCGGTCGGAGAAATTTCCGGCCCGAATCGGAATCGACCCCCTAGTGTAGCTTTCACAAAGTAAGAACATAATCTGAGTTGTTACAAGCGAGCCTCGCACAGAATATACCAAGTTGGACAGGATTTAACATCAGTACTAGAGACCTAGTAGGTGTATCATAGGATTCGATTGGCTACTTGCCCACCATTAATGCCCCTTCAACTGAGTTACTAACTGTTTCTGAAATTTTGAAACAGAGCTGATAAGGGAATCACTGCATTTGGCGAAAATTGTAGTGGTGATGGATCAAGGTCTCTACGCAAAAGCAACTGAGATCGTGTGAAAGCATAAAGCAATGTGCGACAGAATCATTCTTCAAATGGGCAACTTTCACACCATTTGCAATGTCATGTCCATTCTTGGAAAACGCTTTCAAGACGCTGGCCTTCACGACGTTTGCATTGAAGCAAACATGATAGCAGAAGGATCAATATCATCAGTAGTAAAAGGTCGTATGTACAATCATGCAGTTCGAGTACACAAGTGCGTGATTGAAGCTATGGTGAGACTGGCTTGGTTGGAATTTATCCCCTGGGTGGAGAAGAATTACAAAGAGAACATTCAGGTAGTCTACTCCTTCATTGAGGATGTTAATGACTTTGCAAAAGACCTATGCCAACAGAGATTAGACAACCTCTTGCAGAATGCTGCCTTTTCTGAAGTAAAACCGCTTTGGGATGTATTCCTGAAACATCTTTGTCATGACAATGGAGATCTCTCTGCATTTTGGATGTTGTATGTGAATATTGTTGAAAATGTCTTGCTGGCTGTGCTGCGGGCTGCTGGAGAAGGAAATTGGCATTTGCATCTTACCTCCATATGCTCTATGATCTCATGGTGTTTTGCGTATGACAGGATGAACTATGCAAGGTATCTTCCTGAATACTATGCCGAAATGATATTACTTGCAGTGAAACATCTAGAGATACACCACAACTTCATCAATGGATGCTTTTCAGTTCAACCGTCAGATGTTAATCCGTTTGGATGAATTCCGGACAATCAAGGGATAGAGGTAACAGCCAACAAAGACACACAGACTCCAGGTGGTACGACAAGGTTCAACTTCAAGGAGGGTGCTGTGAAAAAATATTATATGGCGGCTGAGCACAGAAGCGCCTTTTTGGGTCAGATAAGGGAAATGGTTTGCGAACAACAGGTCAGATCTTACTCACGCAGACCTACATAAGTCACGAGTTGATAAAGACGAAGATACTGTTACGAGAGTTGTTCGTCTGTTTAAAGCGGGATAAACCCATTTGTAGGGCCACGTGATCACATTAGTCTCTTCAAGGCAAAAAAGGCATCGCAAGACATAGTATCTGAAATAATGAAGGTGCATGAAATAGGTCAACAGTGCTATACAGACTTCAAACCTAAGCAACTTGAGAATAATCCACCTATTAAAAAGTTGACCCAATGAAAATGAACAAACTAAAAACCTTCACTAACATGTCCAAGAAGAAGGTAGTGAACAGCAAAGGCAGGACAATCATCATGAAAGCAGACAAAGCACTATTTGGTCGAATCATTGTGACAGCACAGAATCGGAGCCTTCAAATGGTGCATGTAGTCTCTCATCCCTTATGACCTTTACCATGGGCTTTAGCAGCTCCAGGAGGTCTGTTGCAAAAGACAAACAAAGCTGTTTCATCAACATACTTGCAGAAAAATGTTACCCCTGCTGAGAAAATACCTGGAAATTCAGCCACGCTGATTGATGGTATGGTTCTTGTTCAGAGAGTAAAAGGAGAGGAATCAAACTTTGGTGAGGGGGCTATGTCTGTCTTGTCCATGGCTTTGCGAAAAGGAAATAGGAGTCAAAGAGTTGATGTTGTGTTTGATACATACAATGAGAAGTCTATGAAGAACAGCGAAAGGACAATCAGAGCACCTCACCTTCCCACATTGTCATACAGTTGTGGACATTTCTAAGCCACATAGGGAATAAAACAACTCTCATCGCGAACTGTGAAGATAAATGCCACAAAATCACATCTGAAGGGATCTACGAAGTGCCCGATCTCAACAGTATACACGAAGAAGCAGATGGGCATTTGTTGCTGCATGATGCATTCACTGCTAATGAGGGTTATGAGGCAGTAATGATAAGCTCAGATGCCACCAATGTATTTATTATATGTTTGAGATTCCATGACAGGATTATGGCTAAATTGTTTCTGAAATGTGGTACTAAAACACGCATGCGAGTCCTTGACATTGGGAAAATAGCTTCAACTCTTGGTGAAAATGTTTGTTGAGCTGTGATAGCTTTCCATACCTTTACCGAATATGGCACAGTAAGCTCATCTGCGAGAAAAGGAAATGTAAGTGCATTCAAAATCCTGTCTGCCAACAGACATACACAAGAAACATTACAGCTCGCAGACAAATGGGATATCTCTGAAGAACTAATGGACAAATTGAAGCAATTCTCGTGCTTGCTGTATGCACCAAAATCTTCAGTTTATCACGTGAATGACTTGAGATATCACCTATTCTGCGCAAAGAAAGGTGAGATAGCCAGTCATCAACTCTCACCTTTCAGGGACTGTCGAAGAAACATGCCAAACGTGCAAATTATCTAGCCGCTATAAGCAAGAGGTCTTCTGAATGATCCACAGACACCTAGTCCAATTGGGAGAGGGTGGAAGTTGGAAAAACACGAGGGAGAAGAGCAACTGGTAGTGGACTGGATAGAGGGGCAGCCTGCACGTCAGGCTGTGTTAGATCTACTAGCTTGCAACTGCATTACGAACTGCAAACTGCCAACATGTATCAAACAGATGCAGAGAATGATGACACCTATTCAGAAGAAGATGATGATGATGATGAATGTGAATGATAAAATTGTGTTTATGTGCACTCATGACATATTTTGCCTATGTCAGATGTAACAACTATTATTATTTGAAAATGTAAGTAAAAATTATGTATCTAATCGACATCAATATATAAGGAATACAATGAAGTTTTATTGTTATTATTTTAAGGACTATATTGTTATTATTACAATTAATAATCATAATTATTTTAAAATAATATTGAAATTAACCAATCTGGTGGAATAAGATTTATTTTTCCACATATTATGATGAATTTGTATGCTTTTTATCAAAAATATGAAAACCATTATTTTTTTCGGCTATGGTTGCTAATTCAATAATATCAGACAAAAGACAAAGGGCCTGATTCACAGAACTAACTTACGTCAAAAACGTAAAGTTAGTACTTTTTGGTATTCACAGAATACACTTACTCATTTTGGTATTCACAGAATGAACTTACTCATTTCGGTATTCACAGAAGTTAGTAGTCCTAACTTTAGGACTCCTAAATGCCTTCTGTGAATACCGAAGAATCTTAAGTTAGGATTTTTCTCAGTTTAGGAGTAGTAAAGTTAGGAGTCCTAACTTTACTACTCCTAAACTGAGAAAAATCCTAACTTCAAGACTTTCGGTATTCACAGAAGGCATTTAGGAGTCCTAAAGTTAGGAGTCCTAACTTTACGACTCCTAAACTGAGAAAAATCCTAACTTCAAGACTTTTGGTATTCACAGAAGGCATTTAGGAGTCCTAAAGTTAGGAGTCCTAACTTTACGACTCCTAAACTGAGAAAAATCCTAACTTCAAGACTTTTGGTATTCACAGAAGGCATTTAGGAGTCCTAAAGTTAGGAGTCCTAACTTTACGACTCCTAAACTGAGAAAAATCCTAACTTCAAGACTTTTGGTATTCACAGAAGGCATTTAGGAGTCCTAAAGTTAGGAGTCCTAACTTTACTACTCCTAAACTGAGAAAAATCCTAACTTCAAGACTTTCGGTATTCACAGAAGGCATTTAGGAGTCCTAAAGTTAGGAGTCCTAACTTTACGACTCCTAAACTGAGAAAAATCCTAACTTCAAGACTTTCGGTATTCACAGAAGGCATTTAGGAGTCCTAAAGTTAGGAGTCCTAACTTTACGACTCCTAAACTGAGAAAAATCCTAACTTCAAGACTTTTGGTATTCACAGAAGGCATTTAGGAGTCCTAATGTTAGGAGTCCTAACTTTACGACTCCTAAACTGAGAAAAATCCTAACTTCAAGACTTTTGGTATTCACAGAAGGCATTTAGGAGTCCTAAAGTTAGGAGTCCTAACTTTACTACTCCTAAACTGAGAAAAATCCTAACTTTAAGACTTTCGGTATTCACAGAAGGCATTTAGGAGTCCTAAAGTTAGGACTACTAACTTCTGTGAATACCGAAATGAGTAAGTTCATTCTGTGAATACCAAAAAGTACTAACTTTACGTTTTTGACGTAAGTTAGTTCTGTGAATCAGGCCCAAAGAGTGATGACTTGCTATCTCATATTTCCCATCTCTAGGCATCCATACATTGCAATAAAATCATGTTAGAACCCATCCCCGAAAGTGGTACCAGTGGCCTAAATTTGAGGTCCTGGCTCATGACCTACTATTGTTACAAGTTGGCCTCTTCCATTTTTACCATGCTGGGGAAGATCAGTTTGCCAAAATGTTTTGGATCCATGGGTCCATTACATGATGAGTTTACTTTCCCTCCCACTACCTCAGATTTTTTACACAGATTACCTTCTCTTCTTTATGGAAAGCCAAACAAACGCTCTTGAGTGAGGGTATTATTGTCATGGCAAAGCGGTCACTGTGCAAAAACAATGACTGGTTTCTGATCTGAGAATATTGTTGTACTGTGCCATATGTACAAATCCGTCGTAGTGCAAAAATGAGCATTAAGTAGGCTTTGCCAATACTTCCATATTAATATTAATGATACAGGATGCTATTTGCGAATCTTACTGTATACCTGGGTGTAGGACACAGCCCTTTTTGCTGGGTTTTCCCCATCCTTGTTGCCTTCCTCCTCCTATTTGTTCTGACCTGTTTTTGTTGGCTTTAGGACTCTGGGCCCTTTCCCACGCTAACCAGTGCTAAAGTGCATATGCTCTCTGTGTAAATTGTATCTGTAATTGGTTATCCATGATTGCCATATTTGATTTACTGGTAAGTCCTTAGTAAAGTGTACTGTGTGTCCCCAGGGCCTGTAAATCAAATGCCACTAGTGGACCTGCAACACTGATTGTGCCACTCATATGAGTAGCCCTGCAACCATGACCCAGACCTACCACTGCAGTGTCTGTGTGGTCAGTTTTGAACTGCCATGTCGACTTGGCAAGTGCAACCACTTGCCAGGCCCAAACCTTCCCTTTTACTACATGTAAGGCACCCCTCAGGTAGGCCCAAGGTAGACCCATGGGCACGGTGGAGTGTTTGAAAGGTAGGACATGTACTGGTCTGTTTTACATTCCCTGATAGTGAAATACTGCCAATTTAGGGGGATATTCACAAGAAATGGCGAAAACTATCGCTAACCTCAGTTAGCGTGCGTTTTTTTATCATCGTGTACCGCGGGAAACTATCGCAGTGTTAGCGGCGTATTCGCAACACGCCGCTAACTGGATAGTTTCCCCTACCGGGTGAAATGTACGGCGATAATATTAGCGGCACAGCGATAAAAATCCTCACGCAAACGTGAAAAAAGTGGCGATGGGTCAATTAGCGATCAGAAACGTCACGCTAATTTGCGCCAGGCCTGTATTTTTCACATTCGGTGGGAAAAACCACTATAAAACGCCCGCTAAGCAGCCCAAACACAAAAAAAAAGGAAACAATTGAGAAGAACCATGGAGGAAGCTGGACCCAGTACAGAAGCCAACAACAACCCCCCAAACACCCAGGAGTACCAGCCAGAGACCCAGGGGAAGGGCAAAGAGAAGAGGAAGAGGAAGACCCGGTTCAGTCAGCAGGAAAACCAGGTCCTGATTGCGGAGGTGACAGAAAACCAACAACAACTTTTTGTCAGCTCCACAGTGTCATTGGGCACAAAAAATGCAATATGGCAGTCCATCGCAGCCAAGGGGAATGCTGTCGGAGAGGTGAGGAGGACAGTGGACGGTGGTTGGAGTTCTGGTACAGGATACTGCTCAACTTGACCAGACACAACACCAACAGGGTGAGTAACAACCAGGGACTGGGGGGACGGGGGGAGATGGGCCCAATGGCACCCATGCACAATTAAATATATTGAAGTGCACACCCACAATGACTGTGGATTATGTCCCGGATACCTTTGGCCCTGGTGGCATAGTCCCATATCACCCTACTCACCCAATACATTGCAAGACACATATTGGTGGGCTCACAGACCTGGAAATGTGCACATAAAAGTCTTGCAAATATAGTCCAAGTATCATATCAGACCACAAAATAAGGGCTATATGAAAGAGCAAGGGGCCACATTGATTGGAGATGCGGCAGGGTGTCAAAATGGCCCTTTGCCTCAACACCACGCATATGCATGTTCCCGTATGTCTGAGTTGTGTGCAAGATTGTGCATGTGCATCAAGGGTGACACTACTGCACATACACAATCTTGCACACAACTCAGACACACGGGCACAATGGTGCATGTGTGCTGACATTGCTGGCGGCATGCCCACTCATGCACATGATCAGTCACATACACACTGCATCCTCATTTTGGCATCGGGGGATGCGGGTCGGTGCAGACCAGTCATATATGCGTGGTGTTGAGGCAAGGGGGCCATGTAGACATCCTGCTGCATCTCCAGTTAATGTTCCTGCTTGCTCGTACAGGAGATGCAGTCCTGTGTACACCAAGTGAGAAAGCATCTAGTGATTCTGCATACCATAAACACATGCATTGTCACAACAAAGTGACCATGCAGCCCACTGGCTAAAAGGTGCATATCCCACAATGCACAAAATCAGCAGACTTGATTCAAAATGTGATGTAATACAATGAGCAGGTGGGATATGCCTACAACACTACAGTGCATGGACAATGCATTTCAGGAATGTGTCACCCAAATATGTACCACATGACTTGTCCGTGTGCCATACTCACAGAACTACAATGTCCCTGTATAGATGTATGACAACGTAAGTATGACAACAAGCAAGGATAGCAAAGTAGCACCAAATAATGATAAGTAGCTAAATGGCACCATCACCCCTTAGGTCAAATAGCACTCCTCCACTATAAAGTGTACACATCTGCCATACAGAAAGCTGCATTCCACATCAGTCCTGGTGTGATTTGCCCATTACACCATTATGTGCATGTAAACCAATCAGTTTGGTAAGTCGACAGTGTCAGTGAAAAAATATGCAGTCATGGTCCTTATCATCCACACGCAAAGCCCGGCATCCAATAATCTGAACCATGACAGCATGTATCATCCATGTGACCATCTGCGTGGCAAAAACACACACCACCCTGCCATTTGCATCTGTTGGGAGGGGGGCGGAGACAGGGCCTGAGCACCACTAATACGCCTTAGTAAATCCACATCCATCAAATCCAGGCCCACTCATACACCACACGTGGGGTCAACGTTGAGTGTAATGGGTGTTGACACTGTCTGTTCAGCCAGCATAAACAATGGAAACTCAACCTGCACCATACTCACAATGGGTAAGCCAACAGAAGGGCAGTAAGCAATGCATGCAAGAAAAACATGACTGACGACATGCACACTAGATAAAACACAATAGCCTAAGCTAGCTGGATGCACATGTGTACCGCATTGTGCAGCACACATAGAAACAGCAAGTAGGCCTTTGTTGCAAATGTGCATAAAGGGGGCCCACCTCACACATGACTATTCTCGCACCAAACCCAATGCCATGTGCAGTACCCAGCAAAGCTGGCTGTCTGTGAGCCACACTGACAAAGCAAGTGACAGTGCATGATGAATAGCATGCCTGCCCCCCAAACATATTAACATGGTGCAGGCCACGTCACTGAAGTGCCTGAGTGTGGACTTCATCCCTAAAGGAGCAGGTCACACTCTGACACTTCCTTGTGTACATACAACCCCTGATGTAAACAAGACATCAGCTGACAAACAATGCACAAGTGTCCCAACTCTGACCAAGACCCATATTTACCCCACCTTGCAACATCTCACCATTGTAAAGGCACATGAGTGAAAGGCCCACTGCCTGAAAGGGATATGGGGCAGCAATACCAAAGCTGCTGGGGCGACTCTCCCACAATGCAGTGCGCACATACACATAAATCTGAGCTACTCAACATTGACTACAATGTGGGACAAACTGCAACACTTTCACAACTTAACAGAGGACACAACTGGTGCTGCTTGTGTGTAGAAATTAGCCATTCGCATGTGTCATAGCTGTAAACTGTGAGATGACAATGTACAACTACAACATCACAGCCGTGATGTTGCACTAATATTCACTATCCGGCAAGAAATATGCATCTCCTGCCAAACTGTCACAATGGACATTGTCATGCAGTCTGCCTGTAAACTCATACAATGCATGTTCATACATGAAACACACAGTTAAACTGCATCTCCCCTTTACATTGCAGAGGGAGAAACATCACCTCCTGAACAGCAGCCTGTCCACTCTTCACTGATGAAGAAGAGGAATTTGCCACCATCAACACTGACACCCTCCAACAGCTGCTAGACTCACTCAGCACCCCATCTCCAGGAGCAGGGCAATCCAGCAGCATTGTGGAAACTCCACCCCCTGCACAAACCACACAGCAGCAAGCACCTACCACCACAGCTGTCTCACAGGACCTTGAGGACCCACTACTGGCATTTCAACGCCGTGCGGTAGAGGTCAAGCAGGAGATGGCTGATCAGGTGCGGGTGGGGTTTGACAGCCTTGCGGCCAAACTTGATGCCATACGTGGGTGTCTGAGTCCCATTCGGGACCACCTACAGAACATCACAGACACCCACAGTCCGCTCCATGCTCTCTGACATTCCATGGCTGACATTGCTGGAGTCATGACTCAGAGACAAGAACAACTGTCCAGTCAGAGTGGCTCCAGCGATGTCAGCCAGGAGTTGGGCCGCATGTAACGAATAATGGAGAACATGGAGC
This sequence comes from Calotriton arnoldi, assembly GCA_963921515.1. Classification (NCBI taxonomy): domain Eukaryota; kingdom Metazoa; phylum Chordata; class Amphibia; order Caudata; family Salamandridae; genus Calotriton; species Calotriton arnoldi. The sequence continues at coordinate 4,470,885 of CAWUFW010000151.1, read as the reverse complement.
GGATGCAAGCGGAATAAATGGCTGCCACGGGTGCACATGAACGCAATGTAGCTGGAATCTTCCATGCCCTGCAGCTGATCATCACTGCATTGCTGCAACAAGGTTTGGCACAGATGAATGCTGCTGCAGCTTATACATCCACATCTCCGCCCCCTGATGTGTCAGTGCCTCACAGTGCTGCAGCCAATCTACCACCAAGCCCATATTAGGCACATGACACATCAGAGGACGAAGATGTGGATGAATCTGCATTTTTGCAAAGAAAAAAGCGGTAGCATTCATCTATGCCAAATGGCCTGTTTCTCCTTGGATCTGGGCTCAGCATCATGGCCCGTAACATCATCTTCCACTGTCCCCCGATACACTCTGTGACACTCACCTTGGACCTCGACATGGACTGCCATATTATGTCTTGTTCCCAATGACACTGCAATCAGCCTGCAGACTGAACTCTGCCTCTTCCTCTGGACATTTTACCCCAAAAGGACTCTGACTGGCCCTCCACTGGGCATCTATGGAATGTGGGGATTGTTTGGCCAAGTACTGGTCTAGTCTTCACCAATGTCAACAGACTTGTAAATAAAATATTTAACTCACACATATGTGTGTTGTCCATGAGCAATCAAGTATAGGGGTCTCTAAAAATGTAGGGCCAATGAATCCACCCCAAGGTACACTAAGGGAAACAAGAGAAATGTACATGTTTTACTGTGACCCAGATAGGCAGTGAGATGACCGGGTATGTGTGAACTAGCTGTGCCCTCATTGCTCCAATACAACAATCTAGCAACATCCCAACTTAGCCCCACGTCCATCAAGGAAATAGGCATGTGTGCAAAAATGTCCAAGTCTGTTGCAGGCCACAAGTAGTGTCCCCCTTTACAATTGCTAAAAATTATCTCTTGGGGGGGGCGTGGCTTGGATGCCGAACATGGCGGACGCGTCTCGATAGAGCTCCGTCGTCTGCCCTTGCCAATTTCATCATCCGTCCTTCATCCCGGTCCCCACTGACCGAAATTGTGGTGCGCCTTGGAGGGGCCGTGTCGGGCTTCGAGTGGTGTGCCCCTGTGGCTCGTGAGGGCCTGCTTCGGCCGCCGGGCCGGACCCCCGCCGGCGGGCGGTGGATGAGGTGCCCGGGGGGGCGGAGGCACCGGCTGGACGCTGAGGCCGGGTTCCCTGTGCGGCGAGCCGGAGGGGCCGTTGCCTGGTGTGGGCGGCCCACTCGGGGCGCGCCGGGTGCCCGGTTCTGTGGTTGGGGGCCGCTGTGTGGCTGTCGCGGCGCCCATCCCCCCTTGTGCATGCTGCAGTGATCGGCCGGCGGCCTGGACCACAGAGTGCTGCCCGGATGAGTCAGCCTGGAGGGCGCACATCATCGGAGCGGGCCTGCTCCTGAGGAGGAGTGAGTGGCGGCGGCGAGACCCTTGCCCCCCCGGCCCACCAGGGACCAGACGGACCGCGCCACGCGCCGAGGAGGTGAGCCTGAGTCGGGGCCTAGACGCCATAGGTCCCCCTGCAGGTGGCTGCCGAGCTGTGGATTCCGGCGTGAGGTGGGTCCTGCATTACAGCCGCGGCGTCCTCTGTGCGGGCGGAGTCAGCTGCCGGGGCCTCTCCGGGACCAGGGGCCCCCTGTGGAGGGGGCTGGGGCTGTGTCGGGCCCGGGAAGCAGTGAGGCCTTGGTCGGCGCTGGCTGTGGCCCCCTGGGGGTGCCTGCCGCCCGGATGAGTCAGCCTGTAGGGTGCACATCATCGGAGCGGGCCTGCTCCTGAGGAGGAGTGAGTGGCGGCGGTGAGACCCTCACCCCCCCGGCCCACCAGGGACCAGACGGACCGCGCCACGCGCCGAGGAGGTGAGCCTGAGTCGGGGCCTGGACGCCATCGGTCCCCCTGCAGGTGGCTGCCGAGCTGTGGATTCCGGCGTGAGGTGGGTCCTGCATTACAGCCGCGGCGTCCTCTGTGCGGGCGGCATCAGCTGCCGGGGCCTCTCCGGGACCAGGGGCCCCCTGTGGCGAGGGCTGAGGCTGTGCCGGGCCCGGGAAGCGGTGACGCCTTGGTCGGCGCTGGCTGTGGGCCCCTGGGGGTGCCTTGGGCCGGGCCTGGGTCTGTGACTGCGCCGCCATCGTAGTGCCGCCCCCCCCCCCTGCGGCGGCTGAGGAAGATCCCCTGGTGCCGGCTCACAGGCGGGCCTACTTCTAACAGTGGAAGCTTGCGGACCGTGCAGGGGCCGGGCCTACATCGTGCTATAGCCGGGGGTGCCCTACCTGCCGCGCTGCGGTGCCTGTTCTCCTTTCCCTGCTCCTGGGTCCTGTGGTTAACTTTGCCCTGGTCTGCCGGCGGGTTGCCCTACACACCATCATGGGTAAGAACAACCCTAGCACAGCGGCGCCTAAACAACCTACCATGGACCAGTACACCACGGCCGTCCCAGCCGGGAGGGAGGCCGTTGGGGGCGTCTCCTCGGACACGGCGATGCTCCTAGAGGCCATCACGCAGTCCCGCACGGCCCTCGAGGCCCAGATCGGTGCAGTGGGATCCGAGGTGTCGTTTCTTCGCCAAGACCTCCGGAAGGCGGTTGACCGGATCACGGAGGCCGAGACGAGGGTCTCCACTGTGGAGGATACTGTGTCTGCCCTTCAGAAAAAGGTCGACAAACTGGCCATGGTCTCCAGGGAGCTTGCGGCTATGGCTGAGGACGCCGAAGGGAGGGTCCGCCGCAACAATATCCGCCTGGTGGGCTTTCCGGAGGGATGCGAGGGGTCCTCGATGGTAACTTTCCTTTCAACCTGGCTCAAGGCGCTGCTGCCTGCAGAAGATATTTCGCCCTGCTTCCTGATTGAACGAGCACATCGCGCCCTGACTAAGAAGCCGCCGCCGGGCGAGCGCTCGCGTCCGGTCATTGCCCGCCTCCTTAATTACGCTGACCGCGATGCCGTTCTGCGCTTTGCCCGCATGCACAAGGAGAGCATGGTCTATGAGTCCCACCCCATTATGGTCTTTCCGGACTACACCCGGATCGTCCAGCAGCAGCGACAGTCCTTCGTGGCGGCGAAGCGGCGCTTGCGCGACCTGAACCTTTCCTACGCTCTTATGTTTCCAGCTCGCATGAAAGTACTCTTCCAATCCAAATCCTACTTTTTCGACACTCCGGAGGAAGTCTTTGCATGGACAGACGAACACCGGCGCCTCAAGCCACACTCCCCGCCACCTCTGGACTCAGATTCCTCTCAGAGCTCACGTGTGAGTGGCCGTCAGGGTGGGGACACTTCGCACCGGCGACATCGCTCTCGATCCAACTGGCGTTCCCAGGACAAGACGGACGCAGCGAAGTGAGGTCCTGTGGGGTTGGCATTATCCTGGCTGTTCTACCTTTCATTGGGTCGGCTGCAGTGTCACACTAAGACCTCAGACATTGTGACAGTGGGGTACAGTACACTATCTCTGGCTAGGCTGGACTGAACCCGCCTCCTTGTTTTCAGTTTATGGGTATGGGTGGGAGGGAGGGATCCTTTGGAGGGTCCGCCGTGGTCTTCCCGTTGGAGGGCCTGGACGTGATTCTGCCGCGACAGATACTCCAAGTTCCAGGATGTATAGGGGGTGGGGGTGGTGGGAGGGGGGGTTGGGCAGGTTGTCTTGCAGTTTTGTAATATGTTGTTTGCACCGCACTGTCCCACATACATAGGTAGGCATCCGCGTTTTGCTCCACCCATGGCTCATGGCCCATGCAGCTAGGACTACTCCTCCGGGGGACCTCAATATAGTGTCCTGGAATGTGCGGGCCTGCTGAATAGGGTCAAGAGAGGGGCAGTACTGACCCAAGCCAAGCGGTACTCCGCCGATGTTCTGCTCCTACAGGAGACCCACCTGCTCGGCAACAAGGCCCCGTGCCTGACCAGGTTCGGCTACACTGCAGTGCACCACTCGGGTTTCTCCAGGGGCGCACGCGGAACGGCCGTGCTCATACACCGTAGGGTCCCCTTCCAGGTTACGAGACAGTGGCTAGATCCCGGTGGCCGCTTTACGGTCGTGTCTGGTACCTTGGCGGGTGAGCAGGTAACGCTTGGTAGCATATATGCCCCACCCCCCCTTAGTCAGACGTTTGTGGACAGACTGACGCAGCTCTGGGGAGAATTTCCCGATGGCCTGATCATACTGGGGGGAGACTGGAATGACACTATGGCCCCTCTGGACAGATGGAGGGCGCGGCCCCCGACCATCCCCCCCTCTAGAACTAAACTCAATACCCTTGCGTACACCCTGGGCTGGACGGACACATGGCGGGCCCTTCACCCTTTCGAGGCGGGATACACATACGTGTCGTCGGTACACCCTGCGCTGTCCAGCTTAGACTACCTGTTCCTCCCACATAGTTATACCCATAGGGTTGTGACCGCTTCTATCCTCCCACGTGGCCTGTCTGACCACTCGTCTACCCAACTCACGCTCAGTCTGCAAACTAGTCGCCCCTCCTATCGCTGGCGCATGTCACCGTGGCTGCTTCGGGATCCCGAGTATCGGGAGGCACTTCACCGCGCAACGGCAGATTACTTTGCCGCTAACGTTGGGTCTGTCTCCTCCAAGATTTCACTGTGGGAAGCCTTCAAGCCCACGATACGTGGGATAGATATTAGTTACCGCACGGGAGAAAAGAAACGTCGTCTAGCGCAGGTACTGGACCTGGAAGAACGACAACGTGCTCTCCAGGATGCCGTGGTGGAGGGTTCGGACGGGGGTGCCCGCCGCAATCTGCTTCAGGTTCAACAGCAGCTGCACCAGTTGCTTACGAACACGGCCAAGGACGCCTGGCTGGCGACTCAATACCGGATATATCAATGGGGCGATAAGTCCAGCCAGATGCTCCATAGACTCTGCCAAGCGAGGTCCTCCCCGACTCAAGTCCCGGTACTCCGTTCCTCTACGGGTGCCTTGTGCTCCTCCCCGGAGGCAGTTGTACAGGTTTTCGCGGAGTTCTACGCCGCGCTCTACAGTGCCCGTGGGGAACTCGCCGACTCGCCCATCGATGCCTTTCTCGTAGATATCCCTCCGAAGCGCCTTTCCGATGAGCAGCGAGACGCCCTAGACAAACCTATCTCGCTGGATGAACTACAGGCTGCACTCACCAATATTCACCCAGGCCGCGCACCTGGCCCGAACGGGTTCCCCAGCGACTTCCTACGTCCCCACATGGGGACCGCTGGGCCTCATCTTCTCGGCGCACTACACCAGGCGCTTGAGCAAGAGATCTTACCCCCGGACTGGCGCCACGCCGAAATTGTTGTTTTTCTCAAGCCGGGCCGACCGCCGGAAGACCCGGGCTCTTATCGCCCCATATCCTTGCTGAATTTTGAGCCGAAGCTGCTGGGGAAGGTGTTGGCTGATCGCCTTCGTACATGTATCCTTGACCTTGTCCACCCGGACCAGTCCGGCTTCATGCCGCACCGCTCCACTAGGCATAACATACGACGCGTACATAATGCCATCGCCGGGGCCCATCGTCTGGGACGCCCAGCGGCGGTCCTACTGGCCGACATCGACAAGGCCTTCGATTCTCTAGGTTGGACGTACCTTTTCAAATTATTGGAGGCGGTCAATTTGGGGCCTCGCTTCCGCGCTTATGTTAAACTTTTATACACGGACCTAACGGCTTCTGTTCGGGTGGCCGGGTTTTGCTCGGACCCCTTTAACATTCAGCGGGGTACGAGACAGGGATGTCCTCTCTCCCCGCTTCTTTTCGCCTTGGCAATTGAACCTTTGGCAGCTTGGGTGCGTCTGGATGCAGTATACAGGGGCCTGGATTGGTCCCCCGAATATTCGGACAAGATAGCATTATATGCGGATGACGCATTATTCCTTTTTTCAGACCCCTGGGTCACCGGACCAAGGGTGCTGCAAATTCTGCGGGTGTTTGGTGAAACTACAGGGCTCCACGCCAACCCGTCCAAATCGACGCTCTTCTCGATTTGTGGTGATCAGGGAGTCTGGACTGGGCCTCGCAGCTGGTCAGGGCACAAGACGGATTTAAATATCTTGGTGTCCATGTTACCAGAGACCCCACCATGGCGTGGTCACTCAACATTGCCCCTCTGCTTCCTAGGGTTCGGGAGGAGACAACGGTATGGTCTCATCTCCCCCTGTCTTTATACGGCCGATCTGCTATTTTTAAAATGGTGTCCTTGCCCCGCTTGCTTTACCGACTACAGAACTACCCTTACCCCATTCCGCCGTCCTGGTTTCGCCAGGTGAATGCTCTTCTGAACGGTTTTCTGTGGGATGGCGGGGCGGTTCGGGTGGCCTTGGCGACCTGTGTCCAATCTACCTACTGCGGGGGCATCGCTGCGGCGGACGTGCGGTCCTATTACTGGGCGTCCCAGTTGCTGGTCATCAATGATTGGTGGTACAGCCAGCAAGACGATCCGGCTTACGCGGTGGAACGACTCTTCTTGGAGGTGTATCCGCTATTAGATCTCCTGTATAGTAACTCGGCCCTAGAGGCCCTCCTGCTGGCCAGTCGTACGGTGATCCAGATATGGAGACGCGTTTTGAGGTCCATGGTGTGGTGAGGCATGCTAACATGTGCGACGCCCCTCTGGCGGGGCACGTACCTCCGACCGGTCTCGGCTCTGCCCGGTTTCCGTCATTGGGACACTATAGGGATCTCGACATTGGGGGATGTGATGCGCGGACCCACACTCAAAACCTTTCAAATGCTACAGGAGGAGTTTGATTTACATAAGTCCCAATTCTATAAATATCTCCAGCTTCGCCACGCCTTGTTTCCCCAGATTAAAACCCTTACGACACTACCAGAATTTCACCCATTAGAGGGTAGACTATTGATGGGGGACCTGGGGGGACACAAAATCCGTCAGCTCTATCAGACACTGACCACACATGCCAAGACGAACCTGGGCCGGACGAGGGCGGCATGGGAGGCGGATATACCGACCCTTTCTGATGACGACTGGACTGAGGCCCTGGCCAGCCCCAGGGGCTCGGCTGTGTCCACCAGATACCGACTGATCCAGTTTAAATATCTCCACCGTGTGTACTACACCCGCCTCCGTCTTTGGAGGATGGGGGCTATTTCATCCCCCACCTGCCTCAGATGCCAGTCGGATGATGGCTCCTTCGTGCACACGGTCTGGGGCTGTACAGCGCTGCAGCATTTTTGGTCGGGTGTGTGGTCCTGCCTAGGGCTAGTTCTGGGTTGGGATCTCCCAGCAGACCCCCGTCTAATTCTTCTACATAGCACTGACGACATAGGGGGAACATATACAAAAGACACCTGCTCTTCTTAGGACTCACAGTGGCCAAGCGCGACATAGCCCAACAGTGGAAGTCCTCTTCTCCCCCTGGGGTAGCGGCTTGGAAGTCCGCATTAGACAAGTGTATGTCTGCTGAGGTGGCGGTGTTTCAGGCTCGAGGTTGCCCGCAGAAACATGGGAAGATCTGGGCTGTATGGGCTAAATACCGTGGCATTGACCTTTCTATCTTTCCCACGTCCACAAATCAGGATCTCATAGACAGGCTTACCATATAAGGACTTTTAATTCCTACTGAGGTCTAGCTGGTGCGGAAATATGCCTATTTGTTTTTACATCTGTATAATGTTTCAAGCGGGAAGTGCGGTGCAGGGGAGGGGGAGGTGGGTGGTGGGGGCTGTTGGTTTGAATGTTTTATATATCCTCAAGGGTTACCCTCCTCAGCGACTCATGTCTCATTGATCCGCGTTATGTATATACACTGCCTGTTGGGGGCTCACCCCGTTGGATGTAAAATTTCAATAAAATCTATTGTCAAATTTTTTTTTTATCTCTTGGCATATCTACTCACACTGTACGGGGTGGACCAAGCCTGTTGTTATGGTGCGCATTGCATGTCACATCCCAAGATGGTATTCACTTTGATGAAGATTTGTAAGGGCACATGTCTACCAGCCACAATTGGAACCACAATGTCTGCCTCAGTGAAGTAGAGTTGGAAACAGGGACTCACCCCAAAGTGCAAGGCGTCAGTCAGCCCCTTCCTGTGGACGAATAATGCTTACAAAATTAGGATCCCTCTCATGCTGTGACCACTGTGAGCGGATAGGGCAATGTGTCTAGGGATGTGTGGTGCACTGCACTCAGCATATAGTCAGATGCAGTGCCACCATTTCAAGGGTGGCATCACTATGAGCCAATGCCAAAAGTAACAGCTGGGAGAAGTGGCTATGACACTGGCACTACAGGGAGCAATGCTACACTTCCTCTCTTGTGTGCAGCACAACTGTGGCCCGAATCAAAAACGTTATCTGAGACAAAACCCTAACTTTCCAAATTTCGGTATTCACAAAAGGCATTTAGGAGTAGTGAAGTCAGTATTCCTAACTTTACTACTCCTAAATTCCATTTGTGAATACCAAAGGTTGTAAAGTCAGGACCTACTCTCATATTACTTTTGTGAATCGGGCCCACAGTTCTGCCACATGCCGTTTAAAATTGACCCACTAAATGACAACATCCTGCATGGTCAGGAGGTTGAGCCTCCATGCACAGGAACATACAATTCCAATGATGCTGACACACTTGCACTGCGCACCAAGTGTGCCAAGGTCTGTGCATTGTAGATGGACTCAGCGCCAGGCTCATATGATGTGCAGGGGGTTGACGGAATCTGTGGTACCCGGTGCATACATCCATCTCCATGATGGATAACAGTTGCAAATTCAATGTCCGCTCAAGGCCATGTCCCTAGGATGTGTTGTAAACGGGCAACAATGTGCTGTCCAACTCCGTGAGTCAAACTTAAGATGTAAAACTTCACAAAAGAGTGTCCCTAGACTAGGCCGTAAATCCTACTTGCCACCCTGTTATCCATGCGGTGCACAGACATAATATTGAGTTTTTAATATCGTCCTACATTAATATTGAGTTTTAAATATCGTAGGGACAGAATATCGACATCAAGAATATCGACGACCAGAATATCGACCTGAAGGTAAGAAATATCGTTTTTGTTAATATCGAAGTTAGTAATATCGATAGCAAAAATATCGATGTTAATAATATCGATGTTTATATTAGTGTTATGTATTTTAGTATGTATTATATATTTATGTGTTCTATATTTTTTGTTAAGTATTGTACTGTTTTTTAAATATATGTATACATTTTTTAGACGTTAGTAATTTTTTTAAAGTAAATTATGCGTTTTAGTACCGTAGCGGGTTGTGGGTTTATAGGGGAATAGGGTGGGAAGTAATTTAATTGTAATTAAGTAATTATTTATTTTTATTTATTGGTATTGATAATTAATTTATTGTTAATTAATTATTAATTGGTAATTAATTTTTATTAATTGATTAATTGATAATTATGTTAATTGTATTAATTTATTATTGGAGCGGGTTGTGGGTTTATAGGGGAGTAGGGTGGGAAGTAATTTAATTGTAATTAAGTAATTATTCATTTTTATTTTTGGGTATTGATAATTAATTTATTGCTAATTAAATATTAATTATTAATTAATTTTTATTAATTATTATCTATTGGTATTGGTAATTAATTTATAGTTAATTAATTATTCATTGGTAATTAATTTTTATTAATCATTATTTATTGGTATTGATAATTTATTGTTAATTAAGTATTAATTGGTAATTAATTTTTATTAATTGATTAATTGATAATTATATTAATTGTGTGAAATTTTATGCGGAGTGGGTTGTGTGTTTATTGGGGAATAGGGTGGGAAGTAATTTAATGTTACTAAAGTAATTATTAATTTTAATTTATTGGTATTTGTAATTAATTTATTGTTAATTTATTAATAAATCATTATTTAATTACAAAAATTATTTAATTTATAAGTATGTTATTTTTAACCCCTACGCTATCCAACGCTTTCCCTACTGTTGCACTCTTTGGAGTGGGAATAGTACTTTTAATCCCTACGCTATCCAACACTTTCCCTACTATTGCACTCAGTGGAGTGGGAATAGTAATTTTAACCCCTATGCTATCCAACACTTTCCCTACTGTTGCACTCTCTGGAGTTGGAATAGTAATTTTTACCCCTACTCTATTCAACACTTTCCCTACTGTTGCACTCTTTGGAGTGGGAATAGTAATTTTTACCCCTACGCTATCCAAGACTTTTCCTACTGTTGCACTCACTGGAGTGGGAATAGTAATTTTTACCCCTATGCTATCCAACACTTTCCCTACTGTTGCACTCTCTGGAGTTGGAATAGTAATTGTTAGCCCTACTCTATCCAACACTTTCCCTACTGTTGCAGTTTCTGGAGTTGGAATAGCAATTTTAACCCCTACGCTATCCAACAGTTTCCCTACTGTTGCACTCTCTGGAGTGGGAATAGTAATTTTTACCTCTACGCTATCCAACACCTTCCCTACTGTTGCACTCACTGGAGTGGGAATAGTAATTTTTACCCCTACGCTATCCAACACTTTCCCTACTGTTGCACTCACTGGAGTGGAAATAGTAATTTTTACCCCTACGCTATCCAACACTTTCCCTACTGTTGCACTCTCTGGAGTGGGAATAGTAATTTTAACCTCTACGCTTTCCAACACTTTCCCTACTGTTGCACTCACTGGAGTGGGAATAGTAATTTTTACCCCTACGCTATCCAACACTTTCCCTACTGTTGCACTCACTGGAGTGGGAATAGTAATTTTTACCTCTACGCTATCCAACACTTTCCCTACTGTTGCACTCTCTGGAGTGGGAATTGTAATTTTTACCTCTACGCTATCCAACACTTTCCCTACTGTTGCACTCTGTGGAGTAAGTATATATATTATTTTTTATATGTATATGTTTAATTTATTTTAAAATTATATGTATTAGTTATTATTTTTAAACATGTTTTAATATTTTTAACTATATTTCTTTTAATTATATGTATTATTTACTTTATTTTACATTATTTTTTATCATTTAAAAAAAACGATTCTTTTTACAACGATATTTTTGACATCGATATTTTTTTTTCTATATTTTTGTACTTACCATGATGTAGATAGGATGTCGATATTCTTGACTTCGATATTTTGGCGTCGATATTTTGGTACCTCGATATTTGGTCCGTCGATATTTTGTCAGTGATCCATCCATGCAAGTTTACTGTGCTTTCATCTAATGTATCCTGACACAATCCATACTGCTAAGTAACATGTCATGACCACACCTACACGTTCAACGGATTGTCCAGTGATAGTATGAGTTGCATACAAGGTAAAAGCCACACTCCACCACATCACACTTGACATAAGTTCAACCAGAATTCTAAAGTATTACCCATTTATTATAAAAGTACAGAAATTAACTATCCTAAACTAACACTAATCATTACTATTACTAATATAATCTAAACTAACTAGAACAAAAGTGGTCAATTACCTAAACTATCTACCCTAACTAATCCTAAACACGCAACAACATATCTAAGACATCAACCCCCCTCCCATCCTTAAGGCACATCATGAGACAGGAGAAATACATCTAAGCTATATATAAACTAACTACACAGTTAACCTACACAAAGATATATATATTTTTTTTTTAAACAACTAAGGGGCCCATTACGATACCCGGCGTAAAAAAATCCGCCAGGCATGGAAGCGGCAAAAATCCGCCCGCACACACCGCCTGAACACCGACCACGCCATTATGAGTACACAAACCGAAAACCGCCATCGGCGGAAAAATCACACAAAATACCGCCCGCCATTGTCCGAGTCGGAGTCAAACCGCCCGCCACGGACGGAAACACGCACGACAACACAAAACCGCCCGCCCACACGGCCGACACACCGCACGTGAAATTACGATCGCACCGCCATGAGCGCGGAAAAGCAACAAATATACCGCCCGCCAGCGCAAACAACGCCCGATGAGAATCGACACGGCAGAAGCCATGGCGCCCACGTACCTGCACAGAAACCATCCGCACACAAAACCAATAGCACACAACATGGCCAACAAGTCCACACAGCAAGGCACACACAAATACACAAGCACAGTACACATCCCGAAAACACCCCCGGACAAACAAAAAATACAAAGGCCAGAACCCCAGACACAACACACCTGAAAACAACAGACCATGAGGACACACCCACATAGGTGAGTACAAAAGCAGCACTCCCACAGACCACAACCCCTTGCTACATTGCAAACCAGAGAGGAGAGGAGAGGACACAGTGACACAGCAAGGACAGCAGCACACCACAGAAACGCACACATCACAACCACCACCACCACCAAACACCGGCACCACAAACCCCCTGCACATTACACAACACACACCGCACCAGCACCACAAACACCATGGCACCACAAAGGATGCCCAAGTTCACGCCCATGGAGCTGACGGTCATGGTCGACGAGATCATCAAGGTGTACCCACAAATCTATGGGAACATGGTCCAGCACACACCACTAGCCACCAGAAACAGAATGTGGAACCGGATCGTAGACCAGGTCAATGCAGTCGGGACCCTGCCCAGGAACAGAGTCGAGATAAACAAACGTTGGAATGACGTAAAGAGCCTGGTCAAGAAGAAGGAGGGCAAAAACAGAGAGCTGGCTGCCGTCACTGGCGGAGGGAATCCCGCCTCTTTAAGACCTTCAAAGCGTGGGAGGAGAAGGTGCGAGTCGTAATACATCCGGAGATCCTCGCCGGATTAGCAGAGGAGTGGAGGCTGGTAAGTACAAACTAATGTATACTAGCACACCGCTATGTACTCACATGCGCAACCACCATGCCACAGCTCCCAGGGACAAACACCCCCATGTCCAGCACACAATACACAACACATCACACGCACATGCAACAGACACTACCACACACAGCCCAAACCGAACAACTGTAAGATGCGTGGGGACATGTGTACACTAAGCCAGCCACGTAACCACCAACAGGTCCCCAAATATGCCAGAAGCGCCACAACGAGCACCCACCACACCCATGTGTCCGCCACAGCTGCACTAACCGACAAGTAACAGGTAAGTGGCAGGAACACAAAGTGCAGTGGGTGGGACGGTGGACAGCCCAAGTACAACACACACCAGGCCCCAGTCCCACAGCACAGCAAGGAGGAGCATCCCCACACCCCACAGCCACGTGTCAGCCACCGCAGTGCACAACGACAGCCGAAAGGCAGACATCACGGTCCACAGCAATCGGTGTCAGTGGGTGTACAGCCACCCCCACGACCCACTACACCCCCCACCCCCACAGACCTGCAACATGGAGCACCCCCGCTTAGAGCCATGTGGCATCCAGTACAGTGCACGCACGAACAACTTGCAGGTGGGAAACTGGACAGGGCTGGATTACTGGAGGCATGAGGACCATAACACCACCAACACATGGGACATGTCACGTAGCACACGAACACGCAGCACCGCCCACCGTCACGAACAAGTGAACAATGTGCACACGGACATGAACAACAGACTCACACCCCACATGACCCATCACAGACATAGCAACACCCAAGGAGCCACGTCTGCATGCACAAGCCACACTGAATATAGTCCCACACGGCAGCCACTGTGCAACTCATCACACACAACCGAAACACCATTGAAGTCCTGTCCATGTAGCCCCCACTGCCTGTCAACCCCACACCCCACAACTACGCCTATGTAAGACAAACAACACTAGACGCAACAGAGCGGAACAACAGAAATGCACACGAACACCACTGAACCCATCAAACTCACAGACACACCATGCACATACAACATACCATCCATCCCATCCGTCAGCCCCAGTCACATGAAAGGCATGTCATCCGCACAGCTGCCACACATACAGCAGTCACGCTAAGACACATGCCCATGACCAACCATGTGCCAGAAGTCAATTAAGCGCACGACACACTGTGAGCAACAACACACAACATGGGCCACACCCCCCGAGCACTGCAGTGATGCACATGGCACAGGGCAGCACGCACACCAAGGAGATGAGACAACTGCAATACGTTGGCTGGCACACAACTATCACTCACTCATAACGATGCGTCCAATGCCATGTCCAGTAACCACAACAGACAGCAAATATGCAGGGCATGTCAGGCATGCACACACCTCCAGACCATGCACTGTCATGCTGCCACAACACATGTCACGTTCGGCACCCATGGCTCACAGCATGTACCCCAAAAGCATATCCCCTCCCAAATGCGAATCTGGGGCATGGCCCCCATGTTGCCATATGCGTTCCTAAGCGTTCCATTTGAACCCCAAAAGCATATTCCCTCCCAAATGCGAATCTGGGGCATGGCCCCCATGTTGCCATATGCGTTCCTAAGCGTTCCATTTGAACCCCAAAGCATATTCCCTCCCAAATGCGAATCTGGGGCATGGCCCCCATGTTGCCATATGCGTTCCTAAGCGTTCCATATGAACTCCAAAAGCAAAGTACAAACCAGACCCAGGATGGGCCAGGAGCCCGCATACACCAGAGTCACAATGAGTAGGGGCAAAGCAACACACCCATCGGCATGGCCAATCCGTCCCATGCCACATGTGCACAGCACACAGTCCCATTGCCTAGCACACACAACTACAGATGCCACAGCCACACACTCGCCTCCGGGAAACCCATGTACGAGATTGCACGAACTGCCAATGTCCGACGACTAATACATACTTCGCCAGGTGCAACACAATAACAAATCTCATTCTCTCCACAGGTGACGAACTGCTGGACGCTGGGGATGGAGACAGCAGCCAGCACAGCCAGCCTACAAGCCCCCAACGAGGACACACGGATCTGGAGGATCTGTCCACCTCTTCGGACACGGACCACCAAGCTGGCCCATCTGGCGTGGCAGGGCCCAGCCGCTCCCAGGACCCCTCCTACCCACCAACCCATCATCCAGGGATGCTGAACAGTCCCAGTCCCCTGCTGCCACTGTTGTTGCGGCCACACCCACGGTCATTGCGGCCACACCCACGGTCATTGCGGCCACTACCACTGCCGCAACCGCCACCATCGCCGCATCGACCACCACCGCCTCCACCACCACCACGTCTTCGCTGGCACCAGCCCCAGCGCAGGTGGTGGCCCGGCCGACTGGATCCACCCTGGGAGCCACAGCGAGGACCGTGGTGTGCAATGTGGCTAGTGGGCAGGCCGGTGGCAGCAGGACTGGTAGGAGGAGCAGGGTCAGGGAAACGCCAGCCTCCCCTGGGAGCCATGCCCTGCCTCAAATGGCCAGAGTCCTTGGGGCCTATGAAGAGGCCCAAGGACAATGGGCCAGGTCTGCTACTGACACGCGGGAGGTGCTGGGGGTGCTGAGGTCCATGGACGCCCATATGGGCCAATTCGTGTCCCGTATGGACCAACTCGTGGACCTCATGGGCCAGCTGGTGGTGGCGGTGGGGTCACAGGCAAGGCCAGCAACACCACCTCCGCCACCACCTGCTAGGGCGCAGGGTCGGCCAGCAGTGTCCACTTCCCCTGCGTCCACAGCCAGTGAGCACACCTCACCCACCACCAGCAGGTCGCCACCACACACCCCCTCCCAAACGTGGAAGGGGCCGTCCGAAGAGGAAACAGATCTCCCGGGAGGACTTCGCACGCTCCAGTCGCAAGTGAGGCAGCCAGCCAGCCTTCCGCCAGCCTTCCTTGACCAGCCACTGCATTGACTTGCTCTACGATCCCACTCCACACAGCCAGCTGGATGGCATGTGTGTGTTGGACTATGGACATAGAACCAGTGGGTACACCCTGATCATCACGCAGCCATGACCGACAGCTCATTGTCACTGCACGCACCACTTTTGTCATCACCTTACACACAATCACATGTCACAGTTTGTAATAAATGCACCTTTTTCACTAACTGCTGTTTGTGCCCTGTGTTTTATTTGTACGGAATACAACGGCCACCTTGGGCGGAAGGGCACCTGATGCGTGGCATGGCAATGGAATCCGGAGGGCCTGTAGGGACCTAGGGGTGGGAGACAGAACAGGAGCACATTCAATGAGTGTGTCACACACCCATCACACAGTACATGTCAACAACTACAAGCAATGTACACACATCGCACGGAGCAATAGGGCACAATGCCACAGTCACCAACAGTGGCATACTACCCTGGCCATGGAGCGTTGACACACTGCACGCAGTGAACATACGGCCACCCTGACACAGCACACACACACCTGCACAGATACAGACACATCATCCGTCGTACATGGACACTCACCGTCAAGTGAAGTAGCGGGCGATGAGCTGCTGGCGCACATTCCCAGCTTCCTCCTCTCCGCTGTCCACCTCACTCGAGCTGTCCTGGTCTGCGGGCTGGGGCCCTGGTTGATCTCCGTCATCCACAATGAGGGGGATCTGCTTCCGAATGGCCAGATTGTGCAGCATGCAGCACGCCACCACTATCTGGCACACCTTCTGTGGGGAGTACGCCAGTGCACCCCGGTGCGGTCCAGGCACCTGAACCTGGACTTGAGGAGGCCAAAGGTACGCTCGACCACACGTCTGGTCCTC
The DNA here is from genome assembly GCA_963921515.1 of Calotriton arnoldi. Taxonomy (NCBI): domain Eukaryota; kingdom Metazoa; phylum Chordata; class Amphibia; order Caudata; family Salamandridae; genus Calotriton; species Calotriton arnoldi. Next base: position 4,454,363 of record CAWUFW010000151.1, on the reverse strand, counting down.
CCATGTGCCTCATTGTATCGATCGTCTGCTGGGGTGCGAGGATTCCTCAATGGACTGAGCAGCCATGCCCCATTCGGATACGCAGAGTCACCTGGGTGTGAGGGACACAGAGAACCGTAGCTATTCCAACTGGACAGGGGACAGCATCGCACAACCAGCACGCTACACCACTCCACATACTCACCGACAATACAGCCACGATCCTGTTGCAGATTGGCCATCAGTCGTGGCAAGATGCTGTTGCGCATTATGTGTGCGTCATGGGCCGAGCCTGGAAACTTGGCACACACGTGGGTGATCACCATGTCCGCAAGGCACACCACTTGCACATTCAGGGAGTGCGTGTGCTTCCTGTTGCGGTACAGGTGCTCAGTGGCCTGTGGTGGAACAAGGCCAACATGAGTGCAGTCAATGGCTCCCACGACGTGTGGGATTCTGCCAAGGGCATAGAATGCACCCTTCACTGCCGCCAATTCACGAGCCCTGGGGAATCTGATGTACCTGTTCCGGTACAGCATCATGGCTGCCAGTACATCCCTCAGCACCTTGCTGAACATGGGCTGGGACATCCCTCCTCCACTGCCCACTGTGTGCTGGAATGACCCAGTGGCGAAGAAATGAATGGCGGCCATCACCTTAGCCGTGGGGGTGACAGCAGTCGGATACACCCTGCGGGGACGGAGATGGGGCTCTAACATGGCACACAGTCGATGCAGAGATGGCCTGTCCAGCCGAAACTTCCTGATTACCTCTGTATCGTCCATGTCCGCCAGCAATTGGTATGGGCGGTCAATGTTCGGTCTCCGCCTGGGTTAAATGGCAGAGGACACATGTCAAAGCAACACGGCACATAGCAATTTCGCATACACATCACTGACATGACTGAGCAAGCACATGAGCCACAGCCCAGCTGTCAAGCTGGGACGGCACGGCCACAATACACTTACACAGGTCTCCCAACAATGGCAATGGCAAGTGAGACATACCACTGCCATGTGCATGCACATGGGGATCTAGGCCCCAATGACTTGCGGGCGTGCTGATGGGGACTGACTGCATATTCGTCAAGCGTCAACGCCACGGCAACATGAGTGTCTGCTGAGCATGGAACTGCTTCCGAGGCTGGATGAGTATGGCACACGACGACGACGATGTGGGCACGGGCTGAGCGGCCAATACAAGTGGGACCTGTGGCACGAGGGGATATGAGACAGTAGTAGGTGTCAGCACTGCACCCTATGTACAGCACTGTACGGATCACAGCTCCCGAAACATTGACTGGTGTCCACATTGACAGCCCCATGCCAAGACGGCTGTGTGCTTGCAGTCACACGTCACAGGTGAGAGGTTACATTGCACGTGCCAGGTGGCAGACGTACATAGTGGGAGCTGGCATGTGTGTGCATGTGTCTCCTGTTCAGGATCCACCAGATGGGCGCTGACTCTGTACTGACCATTGGACACAGCATGTTCCGTGGAAGGCTTGTGTGTGTGGGATGGTGGCACTGGATGTGCCTCCGTTGGGTGGGGGGCCATGCACAGGGCGGGTACGTCGATGATTGCGCATTGTTGGTCACGGTGGGTGCACCAACTAAGATGTGTTGCCCTGTGTTCGATTCCTATGTCCGCATGATGATGGACTGTGGATGTGGGCAGACTACACATTGGTCGATGTGCTGTCTATATGCATGTGCCTTCACACCAGGCACAGCTGCCCCTGCACATGTGACCCCTGCTGGACTCGCTGCTGGGTCTGTGGAGCTGATGCACCTTCTGCGCGTGGGGCGGACAGCTCTCCTCACTTCCCTCATTGCGCATGTCATGTCTTTGCCGCAGGTGACATGGATCATGGAGGGCCCACATGTACGCGTGGGTAGGCTACACATGATTGTTCACTGGTCGCCACCCCCAGTCAGTGTTTCGAATGGGAAGGTTGTCGTGCTGGTGGTATGTTCGATGTGGCGGATGGGCGGGCCTAGGTGCGGGCTTACATTCCGGACATGGGGGTAGTTGGATTGGCGACTAGTTGCAGTACACACGGGACACGTCTCTTCCTTTCCACATCTGGGTCATCCCTTGTACTAACTGACAGTGATACAGTCATCTTCGCCCCAGCCCTCATGTCCTCCCCTCGCCCCCCAATATGCATGCTCACCTGCGAGGCTAGCGCTTGCACAGGCAGCCCCAAGCTCGCACCAGAGAGGGCAAGGAGTGTATGTGTGGGTCCAGTTGCACGAGTGGGCTGTCTCAGGGTATGATGTGTGGCGGGACGCCGTCCACCTGCGTGGTGCCCCAAATGGAGACCCGGCCTGCATGGACTATGCATCACAGTCTTCGCCTTCCGGATCCGCCACCTGCGACACCCAGTGGCTGTGGCTGCCCTTGCGGCCAGGCCGCGTCCGTCTGTGGCTGTTGGCCCACACATTCACTCTTTGGCCTCTCTGGGGAGGGCTCGGGGGTGGTGGCGCACGCGCTTGCACTTAGTCGCAATGGCATGTGTCGTGGTTGGTATGATGGGCAATGGATGGGATGGTGCGAGCCACCTCCCGTGACGTCAGTGCTGCTCGTGCTGTGGTGCGTCCCCCCTACACTTCCATCTGACTTGTGCCATGCTAGACGTTGAGGTTCTATTGCCTGCGTGATATGACCAGGAGGAGCGCGAGGAGACCTCTCACACACCATGCTCCACTGCCATCCCGTGCCCTGTATCGCCTGTGCGGATTGACTATGTTGGGGTTACACCTGGTCGACTGGGGCTGTGTGTGCCATGTCAAGGGGCATGGCGGGCGCACAACAGGATCCAGCTTGTCCACAGAGGGTGGGCTGAGGTGCGCCTGGTACCGCTTTGTACGTGTGCCCGGCTGCTGTGCACACACGTGTTCACTCCCCCGACAGGTGTCCTCTCACAATGCCCAGGGAAGTGGTGGTGTACTGTTCATGACCCCTCCCAACACGGCGTGCTCCAACTTGGCATGTGCGCATCTACCCGTCGCACCCACCCACCTGAGCACTGCGTCCATACGACTTCACACGACACATGTGTGTCTTCCACAGTAGTGCTACTCATTTGCGTTGACATCCAATACCAGTGGACTACATGGTCATGTCACGACTGCCGTGTACTTCACATACTCTCATCCTCTCTCATTCGTACTTGTGAAATGAGTCAGCGGAGACAGTTTTGGTTTCAAACATTACATTGAGTCTTCTGTCCTCTGTGATGCAGTATAGTGGACACTACTGGCAGCGGAATACATGTTGAGGATATACTGAGCATGATAACAAATGGGATAGGGTGTGGGGTTACATCTGCTTGGCCAAGGCTGTGCTAATGTACATTTACGTATAGCTGCGGAGCTGCGGACTTTGACACAGACGGTATACATGTAGCCTACCAGACCGCTCGGCATCATGGGCACAGTCCATCTCAGTTCCATGTGACAGGTTTGCTGCGGTTGTTCCTCATGCACGCGTGCATGTGAGATGACATCAGGGCATGTGCTTGCGTGCATGCAGCGGCGTGCCACTTGTTGTTGCACTGTGGTGGTTACTGGACATGTCACAGTCACTGGGGTCGTGTTGTTGTTGTATGCACTTGTCGTCCATGCAAAGGTCCTGGTATGGGATTCCCGGGGCGGGGGTGGGAGGGGTGCAGCACCCACAGACTCCAGGCGACCTATTCATGTCCACTGAGCGGTGTGTGTGTCCATGTGCGCTGGATCCATGTCGTGTCCTGGTTGTTCGTGCAGTTCCGTCCATGTGGGTGCGATGCACAGAGCCCATGCCACTGCCTCCCACGATGCATGCGGTGTTCCTGGATGTGATGGGGAACAGTGTGCATGTCCCGGTCATATCCGATGTCATGGCGATGTCGTTGATGGTGTGGTTACAGTTGCCGGTCGTTTGGTATGGCTGTTGTGGTGGTGACTGGCCAGTCCGTGCGGAAGCTGAGCATGGGTGCGGGGTTGGACTTCATAGGTCACTCGGGGAACCTGCGTTGTGGTCCGACGTATTTACAGGTTGTCAGGTATGCGATGCCGTCCAGCAGGGCTTCCATGTCATTGGTGGTGTACATGTTTGCCAGCCAATGAAGCGGATGGTGGCTGTCAAGGTGTTGTTCGTAGGTTGTCCCTTGGAGGACCATGATGGGGCATGCTGGGTGACATTCGATGTAGCTGTTCTCGATGATCCGTCGTGTGGAGGCACAGTGGTTCCATTTCAGTGCGCGTGCGATGTTGGCCACATACGCCATGCCCCCATAGGCAGAGCAGGCCCTGTCGTGTGCGTCCAGAGGGAGGAGTAGTGGTAGCAGGTCCGCCTTCAGACATGCCGGGTTGGAGAGGCATATCTCGACGGGATGCTGGTAGGGACACCTCCGACAGTAGAAGACGGGCATGACGCAGCTGAACAATGTGATGCGGTAAGTCAGTCGGTAACTTACGTTCAGCAGGGACAGGAGATCGCATCCCAATGTATGTATCGTGTTGGTTTGGTACAGCTTGAGCTGTTCGGCGTAGTTGGGTAGGTGTGTTGCGGTTGCCATTTCGCAGCGGTTCGTAGAGGTGGCGTGCTCCGGCTGTGTGTGCAGTCTGCAATGTGCACGCTCCGGGGTTGCTGTGAGCTCTGTGTAGTCGTGGGGAGACAGGACTTGTGTTCTGTTGGCTTGTTTGGAGGACACGGGCCCTCTTCCCACATGCTTCTCAGACAGTTCAAGGTCGGTGCTGTGTGACTCCTTCCAATTAACTTGCATGTGGCCGACATGGGGGAGTGTTTTCTTCTTTCTTCCCCGTCCGTTGTGTGCTTCTGTGATATGCGCTATCTGCCCTGTGGTCGGTCTCCTCGGCATGCCTGTGTTGGTCTATTCTTGGACAATGGCTGTATTCACCGGCTTCTGTCGTAGGGCTGTGGTTTCGGTGTTGGAATGGAAGGTCATTCAGTGCTGTCTGCTCTCCCTTGTGTGGGCGGCAGGCTGCCTTTCCGCTCTGCGTTGGGCCTTGTGTGTGGATGTAATTCTTGGGCCACCTGTTGTCGGTCCCCGGGCTCTTTGGTGTTCCGTTTCATGTGTCTTGTTCATATGTGCAGGGTGGTATGGGTTTTTCAGTGTGGTACTGGCGTTCCTCTTCCCGAAGGGCCCTGCTTCTCCTAGTTGGTGTTGCCGCCGCTGTGTGCTACGCCATGTTTGTTACACTGGGGTGTGTCCTGCAGTTGCGTGTCTTCACTGACATGTGTGCGTCGTTTGTGTGGCGTTGGGTGTTGTCCGTGAATTGGGCGTTGGGGACATGTCTGTGGCCGGCCTGTCACGTGTCATGTGCGTTCGGGGTGGGGCTGATGTGTGTGCTGCTTGGTTGTGTCCCTGTGTCTGTGTGCGACGCATGCATGGCGCTGCGGTTGGCCTCTGCGTTGTGCGCATGTGTGGCGGCGTCATCGGCGCTTTGGGGCCATGACGGGGTGGTTGGTTCCTAGTCCCAGGTGGTGTGTACACATGTGTTCTGCGATGTTAGGATTTGGCCTGTGTGTCATATGTGGATGCAATGGTGGATGTGTAGTGTGCACGCGCTGGTGGGGGGTTGTCCGCTTTTTCCACCCTTGCACTGTGTGCGCTGTTTGCGTGCACTTGTTGTGTGTGTGCCTACCTGCGTCTCCGCGGTACGTTGCGTCCTTGGTGGTGCATCAGCAGAAGCATGGGAAGGGCCTGCAGTGCTGGATTCATGCCCGGGGTGCCGCTTCTTCGTTGTCCGTGCTCTGCGTCCGTGTTTCCGCCTCTCTTTCACGTGCGGTGTCTCTTTGCCGTGGGAGCCGTTTGTTTGCGGCATCGTAATTTATGCGCCGGGCGGGACGTGTTTCGTCGGACGGTGTGTGTCAGTTATGCTGCGCCGCTACGTGTGCGGGCGCACTTTGATGGCGGACGGTGTTGCTGGCTTGCCGGCGGTGTTTGGCCTGCTTTTCGCATCATAATTGGGCGGGCGTGTGGACTGCTGCGTGCCGGCGGTAACTGGTGGTTTTTGCATCCGCCAGCACGGCGGTTGTGCTTCCGCCCGCCATCGTAATGGGCCCCTAAGACATCAACCCCCCACCCAAAGGAAAAGGAAACTTATCCCCAAATACTATATAATGATAAATATCTAAAACTACCTTAAAATCTAACACTAACTATACCTACACTACAACTACACTACCTAACACTTAAAATACTTACCTAACACTAACTACAATACAAGATAAAACATTGGGGGAAGGGAGAAGAGGGGGATGGGGCTCAACATGTTCAGTCTTCATGGGAGACCCAGGGCTGCCTTAATGTCCATCAGGTGCCTGTCATGCTCTGCCATTTCCCTCCGTAGTTCTGCCAGTATAACATTATTGTCCATCAATGTTCTCCGGTCCCGCACAGTGAACGGCACCACCTGATCAGCAGGTGCAGGTGGCATTGTCCCTTGGGTGTGTGGTGTTGGAGGGGGATGGGTAACTGCCTGTCCATGCTGGGACCCACGACGACGCCTGAGGGGCCTGGGATGGCCTGTGTGCCACTCTTACTCCCACGTCTTACATCCTCGGGCACCGACTTCCAACTCCCAGATGCCCGGTCATCCTGGTACCTCCGTGCCATGTTGCGGTACCCTTTAGTGACCTTCTTTATGTGGAGGTACCAGTCCTTCCTCACGTGGAAGGCATGGGACTCCTCTGGCGTCATGTTGTCTGTGAAATAAGAGCAATGACAAAATGTGAGTCCTTAAAACTATGTCAATGTTCTCCATTCAAATCTGAAACACAAGGTCACTGAAATTTGGGAGCCTACACTCTAGCGTAACAATGTGAAGTCAGAGAGTGACCTGGACAATGAAATGTTGAATCCAGGATCAGTGACTACATGCTGGGGAGACTGACATGACAGTGCATGGCATGGGACATGTACTGTCACAACCAAATGGAACTGTCAATGTCAAATGATGGTGCTATGACATACCCTGACTGAGGGTGACATGTACAAGGAATCGGAGGAGGGAAGCATTAGCCCTCCGTGTGTAGCGCCACCCTCATCCTCTCCTGTAACACAGTGCTGCATCATATGCACAATGCTCATGTGCAGCCCTGCATGTCCCCAGCAACTGTGTGCAGTTCATCAAGTCTGCGCAAACACATGCACTCTTGCACAAGAGTGCAAGGGTGTCTGTGTGAAGGGGGGGCTAGTTAATGTGTAGGAAGGTTACCCTACCTGCACAGGAGCAATCCTGGAACAGCCCTACTCACACTTTCATCTGTCCTGCATCATGCAGCACACATGGAAACACGTCAGGTGGCTGAACACTTACTTGTACATGAGGCGCTGGCCCTCTCTCCACCACTACTTCACAATAGGTGACGCGTTGCTGCCGAGAGGGGGAAACATCGTTTCCTCAAATTTGTCAATCATGCATGTCTTTGATCCGCTATGATCACTCCGTTGAAAAATTAACTACGCAGGCCTCTACAACGCAAACTGTTACAATGCATTCCCCATTGTAATGGCACCTTGGAGTCATAATGGTTATTATGCTGTAATGGGTAATGCTTTCTTACATATAGCGTTGTAGAGCCCTGCATTGTAAAATATATGGCACAGCAATAAATGCAGAGCTAAAGCATGCGGGGTAAATGCATGCGGAGTAATGTCACCAATTCGGACAGAGGGGCTCATACACCTGAGCCTGAATCGACCAGGGAATGACCCCAAGGAGACAGCTTGACAACACCATTGCAGTGGCCAAACATGCCAATGAGATTCATAGGGCCATCTTTCCTAGGTGTTTGGGGAACGTGCCATTGATATGCTTGGCTCAAAGCTACGCACTGCTACTTCAGTGAAGCTGGTATGCAGCATACCTACGAAATCACAGTGCCGACCGGTGTCTGAGCACGCACAGCCTGAAAACCACTGCCTACTTGTGCATAATCGGGCCCACTTGCACAGTCATCTCAGTCAAGGATGTACATGCATTACATGTCTGCTCATACTCATCAGCAACACCACTTACATGGCCCCTCTCCTATCTGTACGCTCTGTAATCCACATGCATGTGCTGTTGTGACAGAACCCATAGATCAAATTTGCATGTGTATCACTGACTGGGGATGTGCAAAGTTACATCTGGAAGACGGGAAACAGCCTTAACCACGAAGGCTGAACAACGATCAGCTTTAACAACGAAGGCTGAACTACGCAAGCCCTACCGCGCATATGTCTTAACCACGCAAGTGCGTGGTTAAGGCATATGCGTGGTAGGACTTGCAGACGGACGGAAGCAGGAAGAGATCGTTGTGAGGTAAGTGGGGTTAGGGGTGGGTCGGGGTTGTTTTGTGGGCTTAGGGTGGGTCGGGGGTAGTTATCTGGGCTGGGGGGTTGGTCGGGGTTAATGCAAGTTGGGCTGGGTCGGGTCGGGGTTGTTTTGTTGGCCGAGTGTGGGTTGGGGGTAGTATACAGGGCTGGGGGGTGGCTCAGGGTGTTTTGAGGGCTGGGGGCGGGTTTGGGTAGTAGTAAGGGATTGGGGGGGTCAGGATAGTTTTCAGGGCATGGGGTCGACATTTTAGGGTTCAGGGTGGGGGGTAGGGATCGTGATAGCACTTAGGACTTAGGGGGTGCAGGGTCGATTTTAGGGCTTAGGGGTAGTTTAGTTTTCAGGGCTTGGGGGCCGTTTTAGGCTTCAGGGCGGGGGGACAGGGTCATTTTTAGGGATTAGGGGATAGTTTTTAGGGATATGGGGAGGGCGGAGGTGAAAAAGTTACTAGGGATGGGGAAGTGTGGTACTTTAGAAACTCAGGCCAGGTGCAGGGGTCGGGGGATTAAATTCTTAACCACGAATATGTATTTACCAAAAATGCCTTAACTATACATGATTCGTTGTAAAGGCATGCGTGGTAAAGGCATATTCGTGATTAAGAATTTCGTTGTTTAGACTTCGTGGTTCCGGCATGCGTGACAAACGCATTCGTGGTTCAATCATACAATCCTGGAAGACAAATGCATTGCTCTAACTTCACTCACAGATTTGTACACACTTCTGACTTCCACAATACATCATCACACTGTAGGCAAGGTACATGTGATACACACCCATACTGCATACTACAACGTCTATCATTTGACCCTGACATTCATGAAATTGCACTATGCCAATATATGATGGCTGAACACACCAGTGGCGTGTGGGTCCTTGAAGCTGTCGATGTCCCCCTGTGTGATGAGAGGTCGTCCAGCTGTGAGACATGAAAAGAAATGTGTGTTGGTATCAGACGTAAAATCACACGGGTCATATTCATCATACAAATCATCACCATAACTGACAATGCTCCGTAACTGTACTGTTGCATTTCATGTTGGCTACATGATTGGGTCTACTTTACCTGCCATTCACACGAGACCTGTGAATGCTGAGTTGGGCCAAACAAGACAATGATGCTAGCAAACTTGCACATACTAGTTATGTGACACATTCACAAGGCCCCATTTGTACACGCAACATGATGTAACACATGCTCTGTGTACAATAGCATCGCTGCAGATCGCACAAGGCTGTTTCACAGATGTTGGTGGTGTATGACACTCTGGAGATGTCCTATTTCCTTTGATCAATTGTTCATATCTCATACATTGTCACAAGGAGCCTATGGACAAGGGCAGCGTAGCAAACGTACCAAATATTGATGAGGACAGCATTTTTACACTTCCTTTTGTGCAGCACACAGGTCCCACAAACAATGCCTTGGATTGTTTATGTACAGTCACCCTTCCTGTACACAAACAATCTTTGTCATGCACGCAGTATTGCGCAAGGGTGCCAGCCTTGGCACTACAGTGCTAAGTGTAGCGCCAGCGCAGTGGGTAACACAAGCCTACACCCTATGCTTGTCAATATGAATCAGCGTTGTGTTGCTGATGTGACAACGTTAGGCGTGAACGCATGACGTCTCCCGCCTCACTCTGCCACATTTTTGCACTTGGACACCAGTGTGTCCCACACTGCATTTTTGGGTTTTCGCTACAGTGTTAATATTTAAATTTAGAGGTTGAACTTACCACACTGTAGGCCAACGATGACTCCCAGGTGGTCCAACAGGTCACCCTCACGGCCCAGGCAATCCTGCCAGCGGTGCTTCCATTGGCGCACAGTCCGGTCCACACCAAAGACACGCTACATCTGCGCCCGCACACGCTCCCACCTGACCTTCCGCACACTGACGCCATATCCGGAGAGGATACGGACTCCCCTCTCCACCATCAAGGGCAGGTAAAACTTGATGAGCCAGATGAAGCCCCCCAATGCCCCCTCTGACATCCTGCCCTCCCTGCCCACACCCACCATCTCCCTGCACACACCTAAACCCACTGCCAAAAGGAAAGTAACCCAATATAATAGACCCAACAACTACAAAGAAAGTTAACTACCCCAAGACAAACACCCGACAATATTGAGGACAAGAGACAAAAGAACACGTAAAAACAAGTACACCACACTTCACAGAGACACTATCGACAGGACACAGGACACAGCAACACTCTCTAAATCACCAATCTGCACCACACAACACCAAACACCTCCAACACTCTCCACAATCACCAGCAATGTGCTCAAAAGAGAAAGTGAAAGAGCACAGCACTCCTCCAGTAAACAGGAAGCATGCAGACATCACTTCCTGTGTGTTTGCGGCCCGTTTTTTGACAAAGCAGTAAAAATCTGCACGCAAATAGGCTTAGGGGTAATATTTCGTATTGTTCAATGTGTTTAGCGATGGATTTTCCATCGCGAGTATGAAAAAAACATTGCGTTAACGTTAACGCGGGCAGATTTTGTATGCTAAGTGCAAGTTCTTACACAGATGAACAGTCTTAGATAAAATTTCATTTCAGACCCCAAAAAACACCATGAAGAGCTTGTTTTAACCCCAAATGACACCCTAAAGTTCAATATTTTGCCCCAAATGACACCCTAAAATTCATATTTTATCCCAAATGACACCCTAAAATTCATATTTTACCCCAATAGACACGCAAAAATGTATATTGTGCCCCAAATAACACCCTAAAATTCATATTTTACCCCAAATGACACCCTAAATGTCATATTTGAGCCCATTTGACACGCTAAAAAGTTGAATTTAGTTTTGCACAAATGACACCCTAAAAAGCAACTCTCTGTACAGAGGAGACATACCCACCATCAAATTACAACTGTGATATTATTACCACTTTATGTTAAACTTACACTTGTCAGAGTGATGTACTTATGCAGAGGAGAAACATGCACACAGGGTATGTATGTTGTGTTTTTTATTTGCACAAACTGTGCTTGGGGTCATTTTGCACTGATATATAATTGCTAAGGACTGTCACGATGTGACGTGCTCAGGTGAATAAATTGTTTATGATTCGGTTCCTTTGGGCAGTTCCTGCTGCGGAAACTGTGGGGTGTGCTGTACCAGCCTCATCTTCCTCATCATCCTCTGCATCGTCCGGTGCATCTGGCACTTGGATCCATGGGGCATTGGTGCATACACATATATTGTGCAATACACAACATGCTATGATTATCTTGCACACTATTTCTGGGCTGTACAACAGTCTGCCACCTGTGATGTCAATGCACCGGAAACGTGACTTTAGCACGCCAAATGTGCACTCCACAATGGACCTGGTGCATCCGAGGGTCAAATTATACTGCCTCTGGGCCTGGGTGTTAGTGGCTCGGAGGGGTGTCATCAGCCATGGGGAGAGTGCATATCCTTCATCACCTGTAACATGTAATGGAGAGATGTGTCCATTAGTGGTTATGCATGCTGTGTTGGCAGTGTTAATAGTTTTGTGGTGTGTGATTTGTGCTAATTTGGAATTCATGTTAGCCATGTGTAGCTTCTGACAAATGACCAGCATCAATGCTAATTACATTGCCTCACAGCTGCTCGTACCTCCCCCAGAGCCTATTTAATTGTGTGCGCTGCGCGATTGCATCACTGGCACTCCGACAGCGCTTCAATGTCAAGCCCGTCTGCGCATGCCCGCAAGCCTAACCCGAACACCAGCAGGGACCCTGGCTCTCCTAACATCTAGCGCTACCACTCATCCGCCCTCCTCGCAGTCAACGCCAGGAGAACGTTAATCTGCCAATAGGCCACACCAGACACGGCTTACGTTCAGTTCTGCTGCTGCCGGTGCCGCCAGACCTTCCCCACCGCCCAACACCTGCACTTTCCGATCCAGAGCTGCCACAAAGCAACACTCAGCGGCACCCTCACCTGCAGGGCCCACAGAGGGCGGGAACTCTTCGCCGACACCATCAACATCATCACACGCTACGCCATCTACTCCATGGACTTTGTACTCATTCCTGAGCGGAGCCTCCACCTCACATACCACAACAACTCCTAATCCATTACCCTCTGGCAAATGCTTGCTGAGATCGGACTGACCCAACTCTTCACCACACTGAGCCACAAGGCAGGGCACACCCTTGACCCCATCTACGCATGTGGAAACTGCGTCCACTTCATCAACACCACTCTACGCCCATGGAGTGACCACCACTGCGTACACTTCCTCGTCGTGAAAGCCCAAGACACCCAAACCCACAGCCGGCGCAACACAAAGTTACTGGAGCTGAGTCACAGAGGAGCTGGTACACTCCAACAGCAGCAGCAACACCCACATCGCTGCAGCCAACGCCAACAGCGCCGCCCGTGATTTCCACACACGTATCTCCAACTGCGCATACACACTTGCCCCACTATGCTACTCCAATATACAGCGTGCAATGAATGCCACCTCGGTCACCAACAACATCCAAGATGACAGATGCATCTGCAGACACCTGGAGAAGAACTGGAGCTACATGAAGGGAACCATGAGACATCACCACCTACAAGGACACAAAGCTCATACTCTCCCTCACCAAGGCGCCCACACACACCAGACTGGGCTTCCATGGAGGATTGCAGCAAGTTGCAACATGGATGATCTACAGCTGGGGGATGCTCTACAGAGAGGAGACATAAGTCCTCATCCTCGTGACTACCCCATCAGCATGTGACAACACCTGGTGGGTCACCGCCTTCGGCAGCCCCCGACAAGTCTAGGTACCTAGGCATCGTATTCGACTCCTCCCTCTCCATGAACAAACAGGTCTACGCAGTGGCCTGCAGCTGCTTTGACAGCCTCTGCATCCTCCATGCGACCTTCACATGGTTCCCCCCCCGGCAGGTAAGACAGTCACCCACGCAGCCATTGCCATCAGGCTGGACTACGGAAACACACTATATGCCCACATGGACATGTCTGTGCTCTGCAAACTCCAGACTGTCCAGCACACCACGCCACACTTGGCCTTGTGTACATACTTTCCTCTTCGGTCGAGTCCCTCCATTGCACATACTTGGTTCCCACCTATCCCCACATTTGCTAAGGTGTGGCAGAGCGGCTAGGCCTTTGGGGATGGTTTGTCTACATGGCTAGCCCCAGTTGCCACAGTTACTTGTGTTGTTGTGTCTGGTAGGTGGGCATGTTGATTGACATGTTGTATGTGAGTTTGGAACGTGTGCATTCTCACATTTGTGAGTTCCATGATTGTGGAGTTGCGGTGTGTGGTGTGTTCAGTTAGTACTTACCAACAAGCAGTGCATTTCCATATGTGCCATCCTGAAACCACTGATTGATGATGGACTGGTGGAAGATGTAGGAATCATGCACACTCCCTGGGAACTTGGCTACGACATTGGTGAACAGGCCCCGGTGGTCCACTATTGCCTGAACATTGCTGGAATGTGTGTGCTTTCTGATGCGGTATATGTGTGCAGTGTCCGCAGGGAGCACAAGTAGGACATGTGTGCAGTCAATTGCCCCCAACACCTGTGGAAAGCCAGCTATGGCGTAAAAGCCTTGCTTGGTCTCAAGCTGTTCCTGCGCAGTGTTGGGGAAGCGTAGGTGCTGGGGTATCAGGCTGATGATGGCATCCAAGACAGTTGGGAGGAACTTTGATAGGGCTGGCTGTGAGACTCCTCCAACTCTGGCAGTTGTTGGTTGGAAGGTACCAGAGGCCAACATGTGCAGCACAGCCAGCAGCTTTGTTTGCGGAGGGGTGTTGGTGCTGTCAGCCTGTGGGCTATCTGGGTCAGGATGCGGAGGATGGATGTCCTTTTGAGCCTGTAGTGGGCAATGACATCCTCTGGCGTTAGGTCTGTGAGGCTGAGGCGTCGGTGATGGACCCGCTGTCTTATTCGGCGCTGCCTCGGTGGTGGTCCTGCGGGAGGTGGCAGTGGCGGTGGTTGTTGTGGCCTTCTTGGTGCTCCAAGCTGCATGAGTAGTACCTCCATGGCATCAGTGGGTCTTCAGATGAGGCTCCGGGCTAGTCTCACTTATATACTACTCTTTATCATCATTTTTAAGACCTCCTTTTTTCTGGTCTTAAGTCCCAGCAGCTAACGGGCTTTAGCGGCTGTTTTTTTATCGCATCGCAGGTCCGGGCGAGCGTTGTGAATATCGCGAAGTGGGGTTAGCGTGCGTTTTTGCATGGGAACGCCTACATTGCATATCATTAGCGATAGTAATCGCTAACATCGTTGGCGATGCTGGATGTGGCCGCTATTGCCTGAAAGCTGTCACTAACGGCTGTTAGAGACAGCTTGGTAATACTGCGATAAAAATATCGCCGCATTAGCCACAGAAAAGTGCCGCTAACGCGGCGATAACTCCTTGTGAACATGCCCCTTAGTTTTTCACTATTGCAAGGATTATCTGTCCCATAGGTTATCATTGGAGCTGCCTTGTAACCTTTAAGAAGGGTAATTTCCAATTGGGAAGAGAGAGAGATATGGAGTTTGGGGTCCCAGAACTCACAATTTTAATAGACATATTTTAGTGAAGTTGTTTTTTAAATAGCGTGTTTGAAAATAGCACTTTTAGAAGGCGGGCATTTTCTTGCTTTACCATTCTGCGTCTCTCCCTGCCTGTGGAATCCACGTCTGGTTTAGACTGACAGTTGGGCTGTTTTTGCATTCACTCTAGACAGTCACACAAAGGGAGCTGAGGTGTGCCCTGTATATCCTGATGGCCTATCGCCAGGCTGATGGCTCTTCCTAGCTAGGGTGGTGGGAGGAGTTGTCACTGACACCTGAATAGGCCTGTGCCTGTCCTCACACAAAGCTGTCCCCACCCCCCTTTAGTGTGTCTGGAGCCAGGTCAGAAGAAGGCAGGGTCCTATGCACTACAAAGACTTTCCTTTGAAGTTTGCCTACTGGTATAAGTACTGGAGCATTCCATGGGCATTGAGGTGGGTTTTCCCACGCAACACCCGTGGAATTTGATGCTGCACCAGATTTACAAAGTGAATTAAACCTGGGGAAGCATCAAATACGTACACCTCCAGAGGTGAGGCATAAGGAGGAGAAATATGTTAATTTATCCTAGTTTTTTCATCTTTCCTGGTGTGCTGCATTCTACAGCACACATGGAAAGAGGAACACGCTTTTAAGGATTGTTTTTGTGCAGGAAGATACCCTTTACTGCACAAAAACAATCCTGCCTGCAACAGAGGCACTCTTGCACGGTGCTAGGGTGTCTACATTGGCGCTAGCCTGCCATCATGGGGGTTCCTGTCAATGCATTTTACTGTTTGTTACAGGGCTGCCTTGGAAAGGATGCAGTCCTGTAACAAACACCATTATTTTTTCTTTTTATAAAGAAAAAAAGTAATGCTCCCCTTACCATGGGAGGCTTCTCCCATGTCGGGGGAGCATTACATTTTTTTTTACTGTTCCGTACCACTAGGTTTTACCTAGTGGTAAGAAACAGCAAAGAATGACTACATGTCTGCCCATTCAAACTGGGTGGGCAACATGTATTAATTTCCCCAACAGCCCTTGCTCCCCTGGGCCGTTGGAGGGGGTCAATCATGGGGGAGGCAGAGTAGTCTCTGCCATGACTAACCCTAGCAAATGGGACTAGTCTTGTCTCCTTACTTGCCTTGTAGGCCATACTGTCCCATAGGTGATTTGTTGTGTTCAAGCCCATGACTGCTTGCATCACTAGGCAGTCTTTCTGGTGGCATTTAGTTGTATATGTGATAGGTAGTCCATTTCTTGGCAATTGAAAAATTAAGTGAAGGACATTAAACAATGGAGCAGAGCCATACTATTGCATTTAATAGCCCTAAATCATCATTTGTTTTGTCCTCATTGTTCATGAGAGAGGCCAGGAAACTGCTGGGGCAGTGTTGAAAGTCCCACACATCTCACAAGAGAGTCAGGAAAGCCCAGGGGCCATGCGCTCCCCACAAGTCAGAATCCTACACCTCATACGCAGACCTGTTTGAAAATAGGAGTTCTATGCGTGTTACCATCGAGCCAGCTTCCTTTCAATTTTTGTTGCGTTGATGTATAATCATTGGACGACCGCATTTTACAAAAAGAAAGGTGTTT
Organism: Calotriton arnoldi; assembly: GCA_963921515.1. Classification (NCBI taxonomy): domain Eukaryota; kingdom Metazoa; phylum Chordata; class Amphibia; order Caudata; family Salamandridae; genus Calotriton; species Calotriton arnoldi. Next base: position 4,437,926 of record CAWUFW010000151.1, on the reverse strand, counting down.
ACGAACTCCTGCTAAAATAATGGGCTTTATGCCAACCTTCCCAGATGTCCCAAAATGTTGTTCTTTTGGAGGGATGACCACTACGACCTAGACTAGGTACCTTTTGAGCTCACGTTAACCATTCCCACACCAATTGGGGCTAGGGAAGATCCACTTCAGACATATCGCTCTTTGTTCAAGCAAAATGAATTTAAAAATCTGAGATTTTTGTTTTTTGAAAAGATTCAAGTGGTTCCCTCCCCACTGACAACACCAAAAATAACTAGTGCCAAGCTTACCTTGATTTCTGGACCCATTATGTCTGAGAGCACCTTGCCCACTCTTGCCAGAAGATCTTAATCAAGGTACACTGCCAGAACATATGGACATCTCCAGCATTTTCCTCACCGCACTTGGGGCACTTCCTTGCCTCCCGTTTTCCCAACTTCAACAGCTTCCTTGGCGTCCAGTATGCCTTGTGCACAGTAAACAAATGATTTTTTCTAAGAGGCACTGATTTAATATATGACCAAAGAAAAGACATCGATACTTGCCACAAGGTTTCCACGTCCAGGCTTGACAGGTCCCTCCTCCAGATCTCCGCAGGCAAGGTTAACTCTTCCTCTCCTGGCACATTTTTGTTTTTATATAAGATTGCAACCTCCCAGATTGAATGGGGAGTACACAAATGTGGTCAAATAATAGAAGACAATCTACTAGTCCCCTGGGAGTCACTGGCAGAAATCACGGTGGGTAACTTGTCAAAATATCAGTATTACCAACTTGCAAGCTGGGCAAGGGGACTAGGCAAAGACGGTAAAGGTAACTGCTTTTGGGAGGACAAGATACAAAAAAGATCACTCCAGCAAAAGGAAATCTCTGAGTGGCATTGGATGTTAGTCTAGGCTGGCCCTTAGTCATCTTGTTGTCAAACTCACACACAGTAAATTATGGATGGTGGCTGATGAGGTTGAATGGTAGTAGTGGACGTTTACGGTAGACACAGGAATCGGCATGCAACCTCTACTACTTCCCTGATACAAAAGGCTTCTGATAGAGGGAGAGGAACATCACCAGACCGAAGGAGACGACCAATTTATGCAGTACGCCAGCTGAGTCTAACCTGACCCCACCATTTTCCAGTTCATCCTTAAACCAAGCACCTCGTCAACTACAACGCACACACATAAAACACGTCTGACTTTAATAATAATAATAATAAACAAATTTATAAAGCGCATGGCTACACTAGCTAGTGTGTCCCCGCGCTGCGGCAAAAAAAAGACCAGGTTCCGGGCGATGAGGTGAAAACAAAAAAGATTAGATGGGAGGATTTACGGATGGAAAAAGCCAGGTCTTAAGCTTTCTCCGAAAAATTGTCTCCGAAGACTCCAGCCGGAGCCCTATGGGGAGTTTATTCCAATGCGTGGCAGCTAGAAAGCGGAAGGAGCGACCTCCCATCCTAGCTCTTCTGATAGTCAGAATGCTAACCTGCCCCGTCCCACTTGATCTCATTCGGCGGGTAGGAGCATATGGGGTAAGTAGGTCATGCAGATAGGTGGGCCCCTTCCTCTGTAGGATGCGGTGGCTGACACACAAAGCTTTAAAGAGAATTTGTTCCCTAACCGGGAGCCAGTGAAGGGAAGCCAGGGCCTTGTTGGATGAGGCTCTCCTAGGAAGCATTAAGACGAGACGAGCCGCAGCATTCTGAATGCATTGGAGTCTCTGTACACATTTGATATTTGCTCCTAGGTAGAGGATATTCCCATAGTCCAGACGTGATGTCACCAGCGCGTGGACCATCGTTTTCCTCGCTGTGACAGGGAGTACATCTAAGGTCTTCCGGAGTCCTCGCAGAACCCCGAAACAACTTCCCGCCACCCGCCTGGTGTGAGTTTCAAAGGATAATTTGGTATCCAACCACATCCCCAGGTTCTTTACCTGATCCCTAGGGGGGGGGGTCGGTCCCAACGTCTGAGGCCACCATGCTGAGGACCAGATCGAGGGTGCTTTGCCTATCACTAGCACCTCTGTTTTATTGCCATTAAGTTTAAGGCAGTTATAGGCCATCCACGACGCCAGTTCTTGTAGGCATGTAGAGAAATTGATGACTGCCTTATCATAATCTTGAGTTAGGGTCACCACCAGTTGTGTGTCATCAGCGTATGACACAATACTGATGCCAAATTTCCCAATTATCTCCGCCAGGGGGGTGGTGTAGAGATTAAAGAGGGTGGGGCTAAGTATGGAGCCCTGTGGGAACCCTTGGTCCAGCTTGATGCTTTTAGAGTAGAAAGGTTCCTGCGACACCTGGAAGCTACGGTCATGTAAGAAGGACCTTAACCATTCCATGGCTCGGCCAGCCATACCTCCTTTCCTGAGGCGCTGAAGTAGCGTATGATGGGCAACAGTGTCAAATGCGGCACTGAGGTCTAATAGGACTAAAGCAACCGTCTGTCCCTCATCTACATGTCTGCGAATGATTTCTGTAGATAAGAGCAGTGCTGATTCAGTGGAGTACACTGAACTTTACTGTTGATTAATTAAACTTTATTGTTGATTAATTAAAATACTAAACAATTTGTTGCAGAATAAAGCACATAAAACCATTATAACTCATAAAATTGTTGTGCTCATTTCAGTCAGATGACATTTGCAAGGATATGAGCTTGCATTTCTCTAATGACACCAGTGTTTTCTGAAATGTTGTGCCAAAGTTCATCCTCTTCTTTTAAGCAAATAAACCAATTGCCCATTATCAGGAATGAGCCAGATCTCTAGTCTGTACCCTCATGCTACTGTTTGGATGACATTAAATACTTAGAAGTATTGTTACACCTACTCTTTAACATAATGAATCCACATTTAAATTACAGGATCAATTACTTTTGACTAGTGATTTAGCAGAGGACGCTCATGAAAATATGCTGCAAAATGAATTACTGATCCTGCCCACAACACCATACTCGCCCTACTTACAGCATGGAAAATAGGGAACGCCCCACTGAAGGATAGTCTTCAAGCTCCTGGGGGAAATAATTCAGCACATGGTATTCCAGAAACATGACCATACATGGCTGAACCACCATCATGTCTAATGGAGTAAAATCAATGAAAGGTGTGCCATATCCTGAATGTTGAACATGTCACCCTTCACATTATAGAAAACATCCCTATCATTTTAGGTATACAAGATACGTGGGCATTGAAAATGTACCACCTTTTTGTGACTACATGTGCATTACTCAAATCTGCTGGTGGAATTTCTGCCAACAACTGCATGCATTGGTGAATTTTTTGCCAGAGTCTTTACCAGCTAAACAGACTCCCTCATATTGGATACAGCCACTTTATTGAATAAACATCCACTGCCTTGCAGAGGCATAGAAACCCACATTAGGCCACCTTGGCAGAGGAGGGATATGCACTGAAATGAATGACAGAATATCTGGGTCTGTATTACACTAAGCACCCCAATGGTGCAATGGGTGTGGGAGCCCAACTTTTATGTCCCATGATATTTTGGTATTACAGAAGCTTGCACAGCCATTTCTGTACTACAGATTGTCCTGGCACTACATATGTGAAAGCATGATCTCAAGGCGGTATTCCCTCTTTCATGGAGATGTGGCCCCATGCAGATGAATAAATGCGTTCTCTGCTCCTGAGCAGTATTAAAGATGTGGGCACAGAGGCAAAGCAGTCACAATGCACCCTGAGGGTGAACCACATTGAGTTGACACAAAGTCATTGGACACCTGAGGGTGCCCAATGAAAAGGGGGGAGGGGGTCCCATGTACCCCATACAAATTAATGTGCAGGTGGGTGCAGTCACTCATTGAACTTATCTTCAGGGGGTTTTCTGCTCCCCTTTCAAATATAGGCCAGCTGCCGTATGTATAGTGCAAGGCTCCATACAGCCAGTCTGTCTTTTAATAATGCATGGTTGTCACAGCAGGCACTAGAAAAGGTCATTTTTTTATTGTGTATTGAGATATGGTACACTGTCCCCCTCTACACCAGGCATGCACGCTTAAGTGTGCACCATGGCACAGAGGGGGAGAGAGTAGCGTATCCATATTACATCTGGAGGGGACTAAAATCTTAGGGGCCCATTACGATACCCGGCGTAAATAAATCCGCCAGGCATGGAAGCGGCAAAAATCCGCCCGCACACACCGCCTGAACACCGACCACGCCATTACGATTACACAAACCGAAAACCGCCATCGGCGGAAAAAGCACACAAAATACCGCCCGCCAACGTCCGAGTCGGAGTCAAACCGCCCGCCACGGACGGAAACACGCACGACAACACAAAACCGCCCGCCCTCACGGCCGACACACCGCACGTGAAATTATGATCGCACCGACATGAGCGCGGAAAAACAACAAATATACCGCCCGCCAGCGCAAACAACGCCGATGAGAATCGACACGGCAGAAGCCATGGCGCCAACGTACCTGCACAGAAACCATCCGCACACAAAACCAATAGCACACAACATGGCCAACAAGTCCACACAGCAAGGCACGCACAAATACACAAGCACAGTACACATCCCGAAAACACCCCCCGGACAAACAAAAAATACAAAGGCCAGAACCCCAGACACAACACACCTGAAAACAACAGACCATGAGGACACACCCACATAGGTGAGTACAAAAGCAGCACTCCCACAGACCACAACCCCTTGCTACATTGCAAACCAGAGAGGAGAGGAGAGGACACAGTGACACAGCAAGGACAGCAGCACACCACAGAAACGCACACATCACAACCACCACCACCACCACCACCACCACCAAACACCACCACCACCACCACCACCAAACACCGGCACCACAAACCCCCTGCACATTACACAACACACACCGCACCAGCACCACAAACACCATGGCACCACAAAGAATGCCCAAGTTCACGCCCATGGAGCTGACGGTCATGGTCGACGAGATCATCAAGGTGTACCCACAAATCTATGGGAACATGGTCCAGCACACACCACTAGCCACCAGAAACAGAATGTGGAACCGGATCGTAGACCAGGTCAATGCAGTCGGGACCCTGCCCAGGAACAGAGTCGAGATTAACAAACGTTGGAATGACGTAAAGAGCCTGGTCAAGAAGAAGGAGGGCAAAAACAGAGAGCTGGCTGCCGTCACTGGCGGAGGGAATCCCGCGCTCTTTAAGACCTTCAAAGCGTGGGAGGAGAAGGTGCGAGTCGTAATCCATCCGGAGATCCTCGCCGGATTAACAGGGGGAGTGGAGGCTGGTAAGTACAAACTAATGTATACCAGCACACCGCTATGTACTCACATGCACTACCACCATGCCACAGCTCCCAGGGACAAACACCCCCATGTCCAGCACACAATACACAACACATCACACACACATGCAACAGACACTACCACACACAGCCCAAACCGAACAACTGTAAGATGCATGGGGACATGTGTACACTAAGCCAGCCACGTAACCACCAACAGGTCCCCAAATATGCCAGAAGCGCCACAACGAGCACCCACCACACCCATGTGTCCGCCACAGCTGCACTAACCGACAAGTAACAGGTAAGTGGCAGGAACACAAAGTGCAGTGGGTGGGACGGTGGACAGCCCAAGTACAACACACACCAGGCCCCAGTCCCACAGCACAGCAAGGAGGAGCATCCCCCACACCCCACAGCCACGTGTCAGCCACCGCAGTGCACAACGACAGCCGAAAGGCAGACATCACGGTCCACAGCAATCGGTGTCAGTGGGTGTCCAGCCACCCCCACGACCCACAACACCCCCCACCCCCACAGACCTGCAACATGGAGCACCCCCGCTTAGAGCCATGTGGCATCCAGTACAGTGCACGCACGAACAACTTGCAGGTGGGAAACTGGACAGGGCTGGATTACTGGAGGCATGAGGACCATAACACGACCAACACATGGGACATGTCACGTAGCAGACGAACACGCAGCACCGCCCACCGTCACGAACAAGTGAACAATGTGCACACGGACATGAACAACAGACTCACACCCCACATGACCCATCACAGACATAGCAACACCCAAGGAGCCACGTCTGCATGCACAAGCCACACTGAATATAGTCCCACACGGCAGCCACTGTGCAACTCATCACACACAACCGAAACACCATTGAAGTCCTGTCCATGTAGCCCCTACTGCCTGTCAACCACACACCCCACAACTACGCCTATGTAAGACAAACAACACTAGACGCAACAGAGCGGAACAACATAAATGCACACGAACACCACTGAACCCATCAAACTCACAGACACACCATGCACATACAACATACCATCCATCCCATCCGTCAGCCCCAGTCTCATGAAAGGCATGTCATCCGCACAGCTGCCACACATACAGCAGTCACGCTAAGACACATGCCCATGACCAACCATGTGCCAGAAGTCAATTAAGCGCACGACACACTGTGAGCAACAACACACAACATGGGCCACACCCCCCGAGCACTGCAGTGATGCACATGGCACAGGGCAGCACGCACACCAAGGAGATGGGACAACTGCAATACGTTGGCTGGCACACAACTATCACTCACTCATAACGATGCGTCCAATGCCATGTCCAGTAATCACAACAGACAGCAAATATGCAGGCCATGTCAAGCATGCACACACCTCAAACCATGCACTGTCATGCTGCCACAACACATGTCACGTTCGGCACCCATGGCTCACAGCATGTACCCCAAAAGCATATCCCCTCCCAAATGCGAATCTGGGGCATGGCCCCCATGTTGCCATATGCGTTCCTAAGCGATCCATTTGAACCCCAAAAGCATATCCCTCCCAAATGCGAATCTGGGGCATGGCCCCCATGTTGCCATATGCGTTCCTAAGCGTTCCATTTGAACCCCAAAAGCATATCCCCTCCCAAATGCGAATCTGGGGCATGGCCCCCATGTTGCCATATGCGTTCCTAAGCGTTCCATCTGAACCCCAAAAGCATATCCCTCCCAAATGCGAATCTGGGGCATGGCCCCCATGTTGCCATATGCGTTCCTAAGCGTTCCATTTGAACCCCAAAAGCATATCCCCTCCCAAATGCGAATCTGGGGCATGGCCCCCATGTTGCCATATGCGTTCCTAAGCGTTCCATTTGAACCCCAAAAGCATATCCCCTCCCAAATGCGAATCTGGGGCATGGCCCCCATGTTGCCATATGCGTTCCTAAGCGTTCCATTTGAACCCCAAAAGCAAAGTACAAACCAGACCCAGGATGGGCCAGGATCCCGCATACACCAGAGTCACAATAAGTAGGGGCACAGCAACACACCCATCGGCATGGCCAATCCGTCCCATGCCACATGTGCACAGCACACAGTCCCATTGCCAAGCACACACAACTACAGATGCTACAGCCACACACACGCCTCCGGGAAACCCATGTACGAGATTGCACGAACTGTCAATGTCAGACGACAAATACATACTTCGCCAGGTGCAACACAATAACAAATCTCATTCTCTCCACAGGTGACGAACTGCTGGATGCTAGGGATGGAGCCAGCAGCCAGCACAGCCAGCCTACAAGCCCCCAACGAGGACACACGGATCTGGAGGATCTGTCCTCCTCTTCGGACACGGACAACCAAGCAGGCCCATCTGGTGTGGCAGGGCCCAGCCGCTCCCCAGGACCCCTCCTACCCACCAACCCATCATCCAGGGCTGCTGAACATTCACAGCCCCCTGCTGCCACTGTCGTTGCGGCCACACCCACGGTCATTGTGGCCACTACCACTGCCGCAACCGCCACCATCGCCGCACCGACCACCACCGCCGCCACCACCGCCACGTCTTCGCTGGCACCAGCCCCAGCGCAGGTGGTGGCCCGGACGACTGGATCCACCCTGGGAGCCACAGCGAGGACCGTGGTGAGCAATGTGGCTAGTGGGCAGGCCGGTGGCAGCAGGACTGGTAGGAGGAGCAGGGTCAGGGAAACGCCAGCCTCCCCTGGGAGCCATGCCCTGCCTCACATGGCCAGAGTCCTTGGGGCCTATGAAGAGGCCCAAGGACAATGGGTCCGGTCTGCTTCAGACACGCGTGAGGTGCTGGGGGTGCTGAGGTCCATGGACGCCCGTATGGGCCAAATCGTGGACCTCATGGGACAGCTGGTGGTGGCGGTGAGGTCACAGCCAGGGACAGCAGCTCCCCTCCGCCACCACCTGCCGGGGCGCAGGGTGGAGCAGCAGTGTCCAGTTCCCCTGCGTCCACAGCCAGTGATCACACCTCAACCACCAGCATGTCGCAAGCAGGCACCCCCTCGCAAACGTGGAAGGGGCCGTCCGAAGAGGAAACAGATCTCCCGGGAGGACTTCGCACGCTCCAGACGCAAGTGAGGCAGCCAGCCAGCCTTCCGCCAGCCTTCCTTGACCAGCCACTGCATTGACTTGGACTACGATCCCACTCCACACAGCCATCTGGATGGCATGTGTGTGTTGGACTATGGACATAGAACCAGTGGGTACACCCTGATCATCACGCAGCCATGACCGACAGCTCATTGTCACTGCACGCACCACTTTTGTCATCACCTTACACACAATCACATGTCACAGTTTGTAATAAATGCACCTTTTTCACTAACTGCTGTTTGTGCCCTGTGTCTTATTTGTACGGAATACAACGGCCACCTTGGGCGGAAAGGCACCTGATGCGTGGCATGGCATTTGAATCCGGAGGGCCTGTAGGGACCTAGGGGTGGGAGACAGAACAGGAGCACATTCAATGAGTGTGTCACACACCCATCACACAGTACATGTCAACAACTACAAGCAATGTACACACATCGCACAGAGCTATAGGGCACAATGCCACCGCCACCAACAGTGGCATACTACCCTGGCCATGGAGCGTTGACACACAGCACGCAGTGAACAAACGGCCACCCTGACACAGCACACACACACCTGCACAGATACAGCCACATCAGCCGTCGTACATGGACACTCACCGTCAAGTGAAGTAGCGGGCGATGAGCTGCTGCCGCACATTACCAGCTTCCTCCTCTCCGCTGTCCTCCTCACTCGAGCTGTCCTGGTCTGCGGGCTGGGGCCCTGGTTGATCTCCGTCATCCACGATGAGGGGGATCTGCTTCCGAATGGCCAGATTGTGCAGCATGCAGCACGCCACCACTATCCGGCACACCTTCTGTGGGGAGTACGCCAGCGCACCCTCGGTGCGGTCCAGGCACCTGAACCTGGACTTGAGGAGGCCAAAGGTACGCTCGACCACACGTCTGGTCCTCCCATGTGCCTCATTGTAGCGATCGTCTGCTGGGGTGCGAGGATTCCTCAATGGACTGAGCAGCCATGCCCCATTCGGATACGCAGAGTCACCTGGGTGTGAGGGACACAGAGAACCGTTGCTAATCCAACTGGACAGGGGACAGCATCGCACAGCCAGCATGCTACACCACTCCACATACTCACCGACAATACAGGCACGATCCTGTTGCATATTGGACATCAGTCGTGGCAAGATGCTGTTGCGCATTATGTGTGCGTCATGGGCCGAGCCTGGGAACTTTGCACACACGTGGGTGATCACCATGTCCGCAAGGCACACCACTTGCACATTCAGGGAGTGCGTGTGCTTCCTGTTGCGGTACAGGTGCTCAGTGGCCTGTGGTGGAACAAGGCCGACATGTGTGCAGTCAATGGCTCCAACGACGTGTGGGATTCTGCCAAGGGCATAGAATGCACCCTTCACTGCCGCCAATTCACGAGCCCTGGGGAAGCGGATGTACCTGTTCCGGTACAGCATCATGGCTGCCAGTACATCCCTCAGCACCTTGCTGAACATGGGCTGGGACATCCCTCCTCCACTGCCCACTGTGTGCTGGAATGACCCAGTGGCGAAGAAATGCATGGCGGCCATCACCTTAGCCGTGGGGGTGACAGCAGTCGGATACACCCTGCGGGGACGGAGATGGGGTTCTAACATGGCACACAGTCGATGCAGGGTTGGCCTGTCCAGCCGAAACTTCCTAATGACCTCCGTATCCTCCATGTCTGCCAGCAATTGGTATGGGCGGTCAATGTTCGGTCTCCGCCTAGGGACAATGGCAGAGGACACATGTCAAAGCAACACGACACATAGCAATTTCGCATACACATCACTGACATGACTGAGCAAGCACATGAGCCACAGCCCAGCTGTCAAGCTGGGACAGCACGGCCACAATACACTTACACAGGTCTCCCAACAATGGCAATGGCTAGTGATACAAACCACTGCCATGTGCATGCACATGGGGATCTAGGCCCCAATGACTTGCGGGGCGTGCTGATGGGGACTGACTGCATATCCGTCAAGCGGCAACGCCACGGCAACATGAATGTCTGCTGAGCATGGAACTGCTTCCGCGGCTGGATGAGTATGGCACACGACGACGACGATGTGGGCACAGGCTGAGCGGCCAAAACAAGTGGGACCTGTGGCACGAGGGGATATGAGACAGTAGTAGGTGTCAGCACTGCACCCTATGTACAGAACTGTACGGATCACACCTCCCGAAACATTGACAGGTGTCCACATTGACAGCCCCATGCCAAGACGGCTGTGTGCTTGCAGTCACACGTCACAGGTGAGAGGTTACATTGCACGTGCCAGGTGGCAGTCGTACATAGTGGGAGCTGGCATGTGTGTGCATGTGTCTCCTGTTCAGGATCCACCAGATGGGCGCTGACTCTGTACTGACCATTGGACACAGCATGTTCCGTGGAAGGCTTGTGTGTGTGGGATGGTGGCACTGGATGTGCCTCCGTTGGGTGGGGGGCCATGCACAGGGCGGGTACGTCGATGATTGCGCATTGTTGGTCACGGTGGGTGCACCCACTGAGATGTGTTGCCCTGTGTTCAATTCCTATGTCCGCATGATGATGGACTGTAGATGTGGGCAGACTACACATTGGTCGATGTGCTGTCTATATGCATGTGCCTTCACACCAGGCACAGCTGCCCCTGCACATGTGACCCCTGCTGGACTCGCTGCTGGGTCTGTGGAGCTGATGCACCTTCTGCGCGTGGGGCGGGCAGCTCTCCTCACTTCCCTCATTGCGCATGTCATGACTTTGCCGCAGGTGACATGGATCATGGAGGGCCCACATGTACGCGTGGGTAGGCTACACATGATTGTACACTGGTCGCCACCCCCAGTCAGTGTTTCGAATGGGAAGGTTGTCGTGCTGGTGGTATGTTCGATGTGGCGGATGGGCGGGCCTAGGTGCGGGCTTACATTCCGGACATGGGGGTAGTTGGATTGGCGACTAGTTGCAGTACACACGGGACACGTCTCTTCCTTTCCACATCTGGGTCATCCCTTGTACTAACTGACAGTGATACAGTCATCTTCGCCCCAGCCCTCATGTCCTCCCCTCGCTCCCCCAATATGCATGCTCACCTGCGAGGCTAGCGCTTGCACAGGCAGCCCCAAGCTCGCACCAGAGAGGGCAAGGAGTGTATGTGTGGGTCCAGTTGCACGAGTGGGCTGTCTCAGGGTATGATGTGTTGCGGGACGCCGTCCACCTGCGTGGTGCCCCAAATGGAGACCCGGCCTGCATGGACTATGCATCACAGTCTTCGCCTTCCGGATCCGCCACCTGCGACACCCAGTGGCTGTGGCTGCCCTTGCGGCCAGGCCGCGTCCGTCTGTGGCTGATGGCCCACACATTCACTCTTTGGCCTCTCTGGGGAGGGCTCGGGGGTGGTGGCGCACGCGCTTGCACTTAGTCGCAATGGCATGTGGCGTGGTTGGTATGATGGGCAATGGATGGGATGGTGCGAGCCACCTCCTGTGACGTCAGTGCTGCTCGTGCTGTGGTGCGTCCCCCTACACTTCCATGTGACTTGTGCCATGCTAGACGTTGAGGTTCTATTGCCTGCGTGATATGACCAGGAGGAGCGCGAGGAGACCTCTCACACACCATGCTCCACTGCCATCCCGTGCCCTGTATCGCCTGTGCGGATTGACTATGTTGGGGTTACACCTGGTCGACTGGGGCTGTGTGTGCCTTGTCAAGGGGCATGGCGGGCGCACAACAGGATCCAGCTTGTCCACAGAGGGTGGGCTGAGGTGCGCCTGGTACCGCTTTGTACGTGTGCCCGGCTGCTGTGCACACACGTGTTCACTCCCCCCGACAGGTGTCCTCTCACAATGCCCAGGGAAGCGGTGGTGTACTGTTCATGACCCCTCCCAACACGGCGTGCTCCAACTTGGCATGTGCGCATCTACACGTCGCACCCACCCACCTGAGCACTGCGTCCATACGACTTCACACGACACATGTGTGTCTTCCACAGTGGTGCTACTCATTTGCGTTGACATCCAATACCAGTGGACTACATGGTCATGTCACGACTGCCGTGTACTTCACATACTCTGATCCTCTCTCATTCGTACTTGTGAAATGAGTCAGCGGAGACAGTTTTGGTTTCAAACATTATATTGAGTCTTCTGTCCTCTGTGATGCAGTATAGTGGACACTACTGGCAGCGGAATACATGTTGAGGATATACTGAGCATGATTGCAAATGGGATAGGGTGTGGGGTTACATGTGATTGGCTGTTGCATGTGGGATGTGGGCTTCAGAGTGACATCTGCTTGGCCAAGGCTGTGCTAATGTACATTTACGTATAGCTGCGGAGCTGCGGACTTTGACACAGACGGTATACATGTAGCCTACCAGACCGCTTGGCATCATGGGCACAGTCCATCTCAGTTCCATGTGACAGGTTTGCTGCGGTTGTTCCTCATGCACGCGTGCATGTGAGTTGACATCAGGGCATGTGCTTGCGTGCATGCAGCGGCGTGCCACTTGTTGTTGCACTGTGGTGGTTACTGGACATGTCACAGTCACTGGGGTCGTGTTGTTGTTGTATGCACTTGTCGTCCATGCAAAGGTCCTGGTATGGGATTCCCGGGGCGGGGGTGGGAGGGGTGCAGCACCCACAGACTCCAGGCGAACTATTCATGTCCACTGAGCGGTGTGTGTGTCCATGTGCGCTGGATCCATGTCGTGTCCTGGTTGTTCGTGCAGTTCCGTCCATGTGGGTGCGATACACAGAGCCCATGCCACTGCCTCCCACGATGCATGCAGTGTTCCTGGATGTGATGGGGAACAGTGTGCATGTCCCGGTCATATCCGATGTCATGGCGATGTCGTTGATGGTGTGGTTACAGTTGCCGGTCGTTTGGTATGGCTGTTGTGGTGGTGACTGGCCAGTCCGTGCGGAAGCTAAGCATGGGTGCGGGGTTGGACATCATAGGTCACTCGGGGAACCTGCGTTGTGGTCCAACGAATTTACAGGTTGTCAGGTATGCGATGCCGTCCAGCAGGGCTTCCATGTCATTGGTGGTGTACATGTTTGCCAGCCAATGTAGCGGATGGTGGCTGTCAAGGTGTTGTTCGTAAGTTGTCCCTTGGAGGACCATGATGGGGCATGCTGGGTGACATTCGATGTAGCTGTTCTCGATGATCCGTCGTGTGGAGGGACAGTGGTCCCATTTCAGTGAAGGTGCGATGTTGGCCACATACGCCATGCCCCCATAGGCAGAGCAGGCCCTGTCGTGTGCGTCCAGAGGGAGGAGTAGTGGTAGCAGGTCCGCCTTCAGACATGCCGGGTTGGAGAGGCATATCTCGACGGGATGCTGGTAGGGACACCTCCGACAGTAGAAGACGGGCATGACGCAGCTGAACAATGTGATGCGGTAAGTCAGTCGGTAACTTACGTTCAGCAGGGACAGGAGATCGCATCCCAATGTATGAAACAGGTTGGTTTTGTACAGCTTGAGCTGTTCGGCGTAGTTGGGTAGGTGTGTTGCGGTTGCCATTTCGCAGCGGTTCGTTGAGGTGGCGTGCTCCGGCTGTGTGTGCAGTCTGCAATGTGCACGCTCCGGGGTTGCTGTGAGCTCTGTGTAGTCGTGGGGAGACAGGACTTGTGTTCTGTTGGCTTGTTTGGAGGACACGGGCCCTCTTCCCACATGCTTCTCAGACAGTTCAAGGTCAGTGCTGTGTGACTCCTTCCAATTAACTTGCATGTGGCCGACATGGGGGAGTGTTTTCTTCTTTCTTCCCCGTCCGTTGTGTGCTTCTGTGATATGCGCTATCTGCCCTGTGGTCGGTCTCCTCGGCATGCCTGTGTTGGTCTATTCTTGGACAATGGCTGTATTCACCGGCTTCTGTCGTAGGGCTGTGGTTTCGGAGTTGGAATGGAAGGTCATTCAGTGCTGTCTGCTCTCCCTTGTGTGGGCGGCAGGCTGCCTTTCCGCTCTGCGTTGGGCCTTGTGTGTGGATGTTATTCTTGGGCCACCTGTTGTCGGTCCCCGGGCTCTTTGGTGTTCCGTTTTATATGTCTTGTTCATATGTGCAGGGTGGTATGGGTGTTTCTGTGAGGTACTGGCGTTCCTCTTCCCGAAGGGGCCCTGCTTCTCCTAGTTGGTGTTGCCGCCGCTGTGTGCTACGCCATGTTTGTTACACTGGGGTGTGTCCTGCTGTTGCGTGTCTTCACTGACATGTGTGCGTCGGTTGTGTGGCGTTGGGTGTTGTCCGTGAATTGGGCGTTGGGGACATGTCTGTGGCCGGCCTGTCACGTGTCATGTGCGTTCGGGGTGGGGCTGATGTGTGTGCTGCTTGGTTGTGTCCCTGTGTCTGTGTGCGACGCATGCATGGCGCTGCGGTTGGCCTCTGCGTTGTGCGCATGTGTGGCGGCGTCATCGGCGCTTTTGGGCCGTGACGGGGTGGTTGGTTCCTAGTCCCAGGTGGTGTGTACACATGTGTTCTGCGATGTTACGATTTGGCCTGTGTGTCATATGTGGATGCGATGGTGGATGTGTAGTGTACACGCGCTGGTGGGGGTTGTCCGCTTTTTCCGCCCTTGCACTGTGTGCGCTGTTTGCGTGCACTTGTTGTGTGTGTGCCTACCTGCGTCTCCGCGGTACGTTGCGTCCTTGGTGGTGCATCAGCAGAAGCATGGGGAGTGCCTGCAGTGCTGGATTCATGCTCGGGGAGCCGCTTCTTCGTTGTCCGTGCTCGGCATCCGTGTTACCGCTTCGGTTTGGCGTACGGTATCTCTTGGCCGTGGGAGCCGTTTGTTTGCGGCATCGTAATTTATGCGCCGGGCGGGACGTGTTTCGTCGGACGGTGTGTGTCAGTTAGCTGCGCCGCTACTTGTACGGGCGCACTTTGATGGCGGACGGTGTTGCTGGCTTGCCGGCGGTGTTTGGCCTACTTTTCGCATCGTAATTGGACGGGCGTGTGGACTGCTGCGTGCCGGCGGTAACTGGTGGTTTTTGCATCCGCCAGCACGGCGGTGGTGCTTCCGCCCGCCATCGTAATGTGCCCCTTAGTGAGGAACTCAATATCTTTGTCTTCATCTGTGTTCATAAGTGTGATAGGTCTATAGATGGAGAATTGAAATTTGTCTTTGGATTCTTTTTGAACAGTGGTCCCATTTCAGTGCGGGTGCGATGTTGGCCACATACGCCATGCCCCCATAGGCAGAGCAGGCCCTGTCGTGTGCGTCCAGAGGGAGGAGTAGTGGTAGCAGGTCCGCCTTCAGACATGCCGGGTTGGAGAGGCATATCTCGACGGGATGCTGGTAGGGACACCTCCGACAGTAGAAGACGGGCATGACGCAGCTGAACAATGTGATGCGGTAAGTCAGTCGGTAACTTACGTTCAGCAGGGACAGGCTGGCTTGCCGGCGGTGTTTGGCCTACTTTTCGCATCGTAATTGGACGGGCGTGTGGACTGCTGCGTGCCGGCGGTAACTGGTGGTTTTTGCATCCGCCAGCACGGCGGTGGTGCTTCCGCCCGCCATCGTAATGTGCCCCTTAGTGAGGAACTCAATATCTTTGTCTTCATCTGTGTTCATAAGTGTGATAGGTCTATAGATGGAGAATTGAAATTTGTCTTTGGATTCTTTTTGAACTGCAATGGTATATTTTCTGGAACGCAAGAATGACACAGCCTGTAGACTTTCAGTAAATATACACTTCAAAAGAAAGACCAGAAACACAACATTAAACAAACAAATCTGAAAATCCAGTGGAGCCTTTCCAAATTGCAATAACTTAATGTTCTGAATAATTTGAATGAAAGATGTTTAATTCTCCATCGTTTTACCCAATCTTAATTTAGCTTGCTAATAAACTTTACTTAATAAAATAACCTTGAATTAAGAACTTAGGGGCATAATAACAAGCCCCTATTGCCACAGGAACGTCACTTTTTCTGACGTTCCTGTGGCGATAGGGGCTTCCACTTATTTACAAGGTAGCGTTAAGCCACTTAGCGTGGCTTAACGCCACCTTCTAAATAAGGCACTCTTTCACGTTATACTTAGCGTGAAAGGGGTGGGCAATGGGTGTTGCGGTGGGCATTCCGCCACAACACCCATTGATTTTGACGCTGCCCTCTATTTACAAGGGTGGCATAAATAGGAGGCAGCGCCAACATTAAGAGCAGGGAAAACCTGGTCTTATCATGGCAAATCAAGGAGAAATGCTTTATTTCTCCTCGTTTTTGCTGTTTCTATGTGTGCTCCATTGTGAAGCACACATAAAAACAGCAAATTGCCATGAATGATTGTTCATGTGCAGGAAGGTGTCCCTTCCTGCACCTAAACAATCATTTAAAAAAATGACAATTTGCAACTTCTCTGTGTGCTGCACAATGCAGCACACATAGGTGTTACAAATCGCCATTCTGAATTGTTTATGTGCAGGAAGGGACACCTTCCTGCACATAAACAATAATTTCCTCAATGAGAAGGAGAAGTAACAGGGAGGTGGATAGAAAAAAGGGGTGGTAAATGCTCAAAATATATTTTGTACTGTCTCTTGTAAATTTCTCAAAAGTCTGGAGTGCAATTGATGGTCTCTTGTGAAGGAGTCACCCAAAAGACACACGTTTCTTTAGAGTTGGTGAGAGTGCAGACATGGCGCTTTTAGTGTAAAATGCTAAGACTGGCTCCTTCCTAAAAGCACACCTTACTAAACTCAACTGATATAGTACACAGCACTGCACTGTCAGTTCCCTACATCTTTCTCTCCCCACAATCCTGAATGCCAGTTTTCCTACCTTAAATACAACATGGTTAAATGGAAACCAACAACACTGTGATCTTCACTTAGTTGATATTTATTAATGTCTTAAGCCTAAACATGTTACTTCTGTATGATCTGTATATCTGTTAATGTGAATTCTGCATTGCTAGTTATTGTGCTTTGCTCCAACTGCTCCACCCAGAAATCAACCTAGGCAAACTACACACCTTCACAAAAGCACCACCCATCAATTCACTTATTTTCAAAAGCAGCTATGGTTTTGGAGAATAACTAGTCCATATCCACAACTGATAGGCAACCCTGCAAGGAACATATTTGAAAGTTTCCTTGCCACATGCAATCAAAACCCTTCCAATACCTCATTGTTGGTGTTTAATCAGAAAGAAAACATCAATCTGTACTCATCAATCAATGCACACACCCTCGTTCAAACCTCACCTACACATATTCTTACTCAGAGAGCTTCCCATAAATAGAAAGTCATATAGTTGGCAAAGTGCGGCCAAGTCAACGGCACTGTCACATAACACACCAACGTATACCATAGGGAAATATTACAAAAGCTATGGGTAAACGAAATTGTGTGTGTGTTTTTTTTAATCTGCAGTGTGCTGCCTTGCATTACTTTGCATCAAAGGGGCATTCCATGCGTGCTGTATGGGCCTTCCCATGCAACCATCCATCGGTTTTGATGCAACATCCTATCTACAAATAATTATAGACAGGGACTTGCACCAAAATCATGTGACTCCTGGAGACAGGCGTAACGAGTAGAAAAGGTTCTTCTCATTTTTCCCTCAATGGATGTGTGCTGCATTCTACAGCATGTGAAGGAATGTGAAATTAGAGGCTAAACATTAGGTTAGTATCCTCAGGTTGATTTGTGGGAGCAGTGCAATTGCATCAAACAGAATAAAGTATGAACAATAAGTTGACTCAATTGAATTTAGAAAAGCCCCAATCTTCCCATTAACATTTTGATTTTTTAGATTTGCTTGTTTCCGTATTTTTTGTGTATTTTGTTTGTGGTTCAAATGATCAAAAATGCTTCGGCCTGGGTCCCCGGCTTCTAGTAATGAATCAGTGGGGGTCCCTGGATTCAAATAATGATTCAGTGTGGGTCCCCGGCTTCCAGTAATAATTAAGTGGGGGTCCACAGAAGCCAAAAGGTTAAGAACCCTGCCTTAAAGTATAGTTTTTGTACTGGAAGGGACCCCTTCCAATACAAAAACTATGCTTCACACAATGCAGAATATAAATAGGTGTAACTGAATTGAACCCACTTGTGCCTTCAGCAATGTTTGATTAGTGCCCAGTGAATATCCACTCATTGTATACATTGGAATCCCATACTATGACCTTCTCTACTCTAACACTATTTTCTGTGCTCTCTTTCAGCCCTCTATTTTTCTCAGGCTCATGTATTCTTAGAGTCCTGATCATGATCCTTCTATCTATTCTAAAGGATCGAAATGTCATTGACTAGTTCAACAGACTCAGTTTGATTGTACATAAGAATAAAACAGGCTGTGTTGTTACTACTTGATACACACTTTTGATCATGTATTGTCACGTATGTGTATCACTTGAATGAGAGCACCAAGCACGTTTCTCACACACACCCACTATGCGTCACATAGTTTTTAATGTTTTTTATATACACTTGAATACATTGATCATTTGATGTATTTGTACATTGATTGTGATATCTATTGTCTTGGGACCACTGATCTTTACGCATAAACTTTCTAAAAGTAGCATTTTCAGGATTGTGGCTTAAACTCCAACTTTACCATTAAAGACGGTTTTAAATTACAATTATTTTGACACCAAACATGATATTTCTACCTGCTCCCGAACAAAAGTTATGAATCATTAAATGTAATAAGGTAATCCAATGGTATTGTACAGAAGAAGTAGGCCTCTGCCAGGCCATGTAAAACTTAAAAGAACATGTTCAACTTTTTAAATACAATGCACCCTGCCCTACCGGCTGTTTGGGCCTACCATAGGGATGAGGTCTTTGTATTTGTAGTAAGGTAGGATACTTCTGCATGGTTACCCCCACTTGTTGCCTGGTGCTAAGCTGTTATTGACTAGTCTGACTGGGATCCTTATAACTAGGACCCCAGACTATCTGCTTTTTCCCTTAAATTGTTGTGTTCAGTACATAGGTACATCCCAGATTGGATACTGGGGTACCCTTTTAAGTCCCTGGTATATGGTACTAAGGTACACAGGGCCTAGGTACCCCAGAGGTCTCCCATGGGCTGAAGCATGTATTATGCCACCCAGAGACCATCCAAAATGGAACAACAGGCCTGCCGTTGCAGCCTGTGTAAGCTGGTGTTAGCACCACTTACAAAAGACATAGATTTCCTATATCTAGGGTCACTGCACTTAAAACCTATAAGTCACCCCTCTAGCAGGCCTTTGCAATCCTGAAGGCAGGGTGCTTGGTTCAAAGTGAGAGGGTGTCCCTGCATGAGCAGGACGCCCCTACAGCCTACCGAGTCCATTCTCCCAGGTTGTCAGTGAAGCAGCCATATACTATTTAGAGGGGCATCGCGTAATTATGTGATGACCATCTCCAAACTGGCTGCAACGAACCCTATCATGTTTGGTATCAAACCTTTTGGAATCATACCCCCACACCGTAAACGGTGTGGGAGGTAAGATTCCAAGCACTAGAAGAGCCCTCCGTTAGGCTCTCAGTGTTCCCGGTGCCAGCCTTCTAGACCCAGGCAGCACAAAATGGTTGCTGCCGACCAGAGACACATTTCTGCCCTCCTGCTGCTGAGCCAAGCTCGAGCAGGGGAAGGCAGAACAATAGGCATCCTGTCACCGGGAGGTGTGACCACCTCCCAGACAGGTTTCAGTGTATTGGGACCGGGTGGGTGTGCTTACCAGCGCCACTAAATCTGCATGAGGGGCACATTTGATGTCCCCGTGCATAGTCCAGTTCAAACCAGTCCTGGGAGCCGTTGGCTCCTGCTTTGGAGTGCAACTGGACAAAGGACATGGGAGTAACCTCCCCCCTGTCCAGAACCTCCCCTGGGAGGGTCCCCTGAATCATCCCAACCCTTTCCTTAGGGTACATAAGGGCTTACCTGTGGGTGGGTCCCTAGATTTGTCGTGGGACACGATTCAGATCAGACACCACTTCTTCTACCGTCTGGGCACTCTGGACTTCGCTAGACTTCGTTTGGGCTCGACTTCGTCTTCCCTTCCAGACTGCTGCATCGTCTGTGGCTGTGCACCATACAGGAACCTTCCAAGGCCTGTGGGCATCAAAGACACCTGAAGGAATCTCCCTTGAAGTGAAGGAGTCACTTCCCTGCATTCGCAGGCACCGCAACTAAGTCGACCAGTCTTCTGTTTCTGAGCTCCTCCTGACTCTGAAAGGTTCTGCAACACAGGTGGTTGATTTCCATAGCTCCCAAAGCCTGCCCTGCCCTCTTACCAAGTTGGAGGCCAGTATCCCTCGTGGGGGCGCAATAACCGAACCCCTATGCACCACATCAACTTGCATTAAAAAGCCTGGTTGGCTTCCTTTCCTCAAGCACCTCCTGTGACCAGAATCTTCAGCCACACCGGATCATGTGCAGCGTGGCCTGCATCTTTTGGTGAGCTGCTCGAGGTCCTCTTGCGACTCCAGTGCCTCCGGCCTGTGGGTCCTGTTGAGGGTCACCTTTGTTTCTTTTGGGCTCCCCTGATTGCGCGGAGCCTGCCCTGACTCCCCTGCTTGTGGTGAGTCCCCTGGACCTTGCTGGTCCCGATGTTGCTCCTTCTTCAATCCCTGCGTTGGTTGAATTTACCAAGGCTTGTTGTTGCTCCCGCCGGACACCGACCCCTCAGCACTCGACATCCTTCGTGGGACAGCTCGTGCATGGCTCCTGCAACACCCAACAACGGAGGTCTTTCGTCTTCCAAGTCTCCTGGTCACTCCTGAGTGACATAGACTCTGTCACCTCTGCTTGCAGGTACCTCACATCTAGAATCCACCTCGGATTCCACCGGACACTTTCTCCTTCTCCAGCAGCGGCACTTTCCTGAAGTCCTCCATTGGGTTCAACGGCGGTTTCCGACACCACGTCACACGTATGCCCCCTGCTTCCCTGGTGTAGGTAACGTGGGTGCTAGGGTATCCACAGGTGGGGTGGCTCTCCAACGTTCTGTCTTCCACGGGGTTTCTTCAGGGTCCACTGGGAAGGGTCCTTAATCTTTAAAAATCCAACCGCGACTTACACGTAGACTTGTACGGAGAACGCGGTCGTGTTCCAACACTGCACACGACCTCCGTGGAGCTCCTAGTCTCTCACCTTAGGTGGTTCCTTGGGTCTCCGGCACTTCTACGTCCTCTCAACATCGTCCTGACTCGAGTCGTGGTTCTTATACCACTTTCTTAGTATATGGTTTGGTCCCCCCCCCGGGGTCCACTGTGTATTCTGTGCTATTTACTACATTTCTTCATAAAGTATTGTGTGCATTGTGCATATCTCTGGGTAGGAGATATTTGTATGTGTTAGAGAGTATTATATAATAAATACATGTTTTTATAAATACTTTGTGTGGTTCTTTTTCACTTAATCTATACTATAAGATTGCATTCTGGTAAAACAAGCTGCTTTACACTCCTTCTGGACTAAGCCTGAAGGCTGCTCTCCACAGCTACCACTTAGAGAGCTTTCTAAGGTTGTCTAAGGCCTCTTAAATCACCATAAGGGTTGTCTGAACTGGTGCAAGGTGGACATCATATACCAGGCCAGCTTCTCACAGCATTAAATAGGGAGTTTTAGGCCCAGCAAGGGGTTTATTTAGCCAGATCAAGAAGGCTGTTTTAAACTGCACACAGCCTGTAATGGTAGGCTTGAGACATGATTTAAAGGGTTACTTAAATGGGTGGCACAATAAGTGCTGCAGGCCAACTAGTAGCATTTAATGTATTATTACTGGGTATGTGATATACCACTTTACTAGGGACTTATAAGTAAATTAAATATGTTAATCAAGTGAAAGCCAATTATACCATGTTTTAAGGAGTGAGCAGAACTACATTAGCACTGGTTAGTCATGGTAAAGTACACAGAGGCCTAAGGCTAACAAAAACAAATTCAGCAAAACAGGAGGGAAGAAGGCAAAACATTTAGGGGAAGACCACCCTAAGGCTGACAGGTCTAACACATGGGGTTAGACAAAACTAGCATAAACATAATTCATCCTCATGCACAGAAAATTGCATCATCAGATACGACCTGGGTTGTGACAAGTGTATAACAAGTGTTAAACTCAGGCTGAGAAATTTAAATTTGAATACACACAATTGAGAGAAAAACATAAAGTGCATTGGCACTCTGACCCACACACAGTACATCACTAAATCACACAAACCTTTCTTTAATACAAGTACAAACTTTATACTAAGAACGGCACAATCAAACACAAGCAAAACAACAAACACTATCAAAGGATGGTTCCTCGAGTGTAATTGATGGACATCCCACATTATAAAAAATGAGATTATGATGCGATAAATGTGGTAATTAGGACTATATAAATGCGTATGTATTTATATATCACAAACACATTGGTCCCCTTGTAGAAAGATCAAGAACCAACGCATACTCACATAAGTGCTGCTGAATCATGTTAATGGAAACCCAAATGCATGCCATGATGCTTTTCTGCATGCAGCCTTTCTCACAAGTCAATGAACTCATACTATATACTAATAAGATTAATGTAATGAGGTAGGCCAATGGTCCTAATTTGTGAGTTTTTCACTACCAGGCCGTGTAAAACTTAAAAGTACATGTTCAACTTTTTAAAAACAATGCACCCTGCCCTACCAGCTGTTTCTGCCTACCATAGGGATGTTTTATATGTATTAAATAGGGAGTTTAAGGCCTGGCATAATTTTGCAAATTTTGCGTAAGAAGCATAAGAAAAAATTCCTGAAATTATGTGAACTACACCAACGCCATTTAAAATTTGGACTAGATAAAAGCAAGGTTTTCAAGCAACCAGCTCACAGGTATGCAAGAATTGTCTTGGAATCCTATTTTCCTCCTTTCAAGAGCACCACAAGTGTTATATTTAAACCCATCTTACCTGACACTCCAGCAGGATTTGAGACCGTAATATCAAAAAGGATGCCCACAGCCCCCACCCTGCATATTATGTGAGATTCAGAGGAATCATGTAGCCCCATTCAGGTCAGCCTATATTTTTTTTCTCCTGGCAGGCATTTTACAGCTTTTTCACCCCTTAATCAAATGCTAATCACTGGCTTGATGAAGTTGGAGAGAAAATGCAAATTAGCCTCCAGAAAGTTCGGGCTGGAAAAAAGTAACTTCCAAATAGCACTTTTCCTAAATATTTATCAACAATCAAACTTAACCATTGAATTGGATTTTTAATAACTATTAAAATTAGGTGTTTAATTATATTTTTGGCTAGTTCCATACTGGAGATACAGTAGTAGGATTTTAACCAGAATGGTTTTCTACCTGGGACATCTACACCTGCCATAGTGAAAAAAGCATTTGAGTGCTGGTAAGGACAAGTTAACATTACATCTCTACATGTCCGACTTTTAAATACCATGTACTCTACTTTGTGGGCTACAAGACCTACATAGGAGTGACTTGTTAATATTTAAAAGAGAGGTTTTGACTTGCCAAAAAGGTATATTCTGACAGGTTGAATTGCAGTTTTTACACTGCTGTGGTCAGGCCACAATGGTAAGCCTGAAGCCATGTTTGCACTGCCACTGTAGTGGATGGCAGAATAGGCAGTGCAGTCAACAAGGCCATGGGCACACTTCGTACCATATACTATGGAATTATAGGCTAGTTAAATATACCAATTAGGAATATGCCAATCCAACCGTGTTTAAAGGGGAGCACAGGCACTTTACTACTAATTAGTAGGGGTAACGTACACAAAGTTCTAAAACCAGCAAAGAAAATAGGGTCCAGCAGAAGGTGCCAAAACCAGGGTGACCTCGCAGATTTTCTACACCCACTTTACATCTATGCAAACCTAAGTAGTTCTCAGCACAGTGGTCTAGGGGTGGCCTTCTTGATGGTTGTTGGTTTTCTCAGTGATCTTAGTCATGCTAGGCAGGTATCGTTTCTGATACAGAATCTTTGCGGTGTGATTTTGTGAAAGTGAAACGTGGGACATTGTGGAAGGTGGTTCTCCAGTTTTTTAGAACTCCTAAAAAAACAAGTAATACTATTTGCCTACAGAGACTATGTGACATACAGGATTTCTTATTCATCAAAAACATGTACTCATTTTCTGCACCTTACTATAACTATCACTGTGAAGTGAGAGGTTTAGGAACAGGTAGGTGACATTTCAGAATCCTGACCTGTCCCTTCGATGGCACTATTTTGAGTTGAGTTAATTCTGACTTCACAAAATTTCACACATTGTTTATGATTTCCACGTTTGAACAGTGAACTATAAAATATCATTTAGGAGAATGTTTATTTCATCTGTCATATAAAATATTTCAAACCGAGGGGCATATTTACAAGCCCCTTGCGCCACTTTTGCTCCGCCGTTGCGTCACGCAAGTGACGCAGCGGCGACGCAAACCATGCGCCGCGTTGCGCTATATTTACAACGTGACGCATCTAGGGAGATGCGTCACGTAGTAAACCCCTGCGCCACATGAAACCTGCGTCAGGTTTCATGTGGGCGTACCGGCGCAGGGGGGGGCGTTCCGGCGCAGGTACGCCTCGGAAAAGTGACGTAGTGAAATCTACAAGATTTCACGCAGTCATTTTTCCGACGCTGGTGCGCCAAATCCTTACGCCTGCTTGCACCATGTTAGGGATAGGGAAGGTTGGGACAGTGCTGGAGTTGCGTCGCGCTTGCGACACGACTTCAGCACTGCGCCAACCTTCCGCCGGCAGATGCGTCACGCATCTGCTTATCCTTGCGCCACGATGCGCTGCATTGTAAATGCGGCGCATCAGACGTGGCGCAAGGGTAAACTTGCGTGACGCATTTTCCCTGGCGCATCCCTGCTGATATGCAGGGATGCGCCAGGGAACGTAAATATGCCCCCGAGTGTTTTGCATTGATATGGCTTAATATTTTTTATTCTACCTGTATTTTAACCATTTTATTAGTGTTCTTTTCAAATCAAAAAGTAAGGCCGTATCTTAAAATTATTTGCTCTCCGTGTTTTCTATAAATATTCATACGAGACAGGAAATATACGAGGCAATATTTTGTCTGAATCCTATCAAACAAAGTTGTTGAAGCGTGAGGACTATATAATCAGTGAAGCAGAAGGCCACGCTATTACATGGATAAATGCTTCGAAGTTACTGAAGCAACACAAAAACAATCATAGAAACATGCTTTTCTGAAGCCTCCTAAGCAACTGATTTTAGAAAAAAACAGGCTCACTGCAGAGCAGAAAAGGTCTGTGCAAAATGTTTGCATAATTAAAAAGAATTGTATGGGCTGCATGTTTCAGACAGATGTGAGCCAGGAATAGAAGCCATTTAACTACTGCCCCAGGGCATCATTTATTTTGATTGTTCTGTCGTTTTATTCCTTGGGCAAAAACATTCTTCCTGAATAGAACCCTAAATGACCTTTAAAGCCTGCATGGCAATCATTTTTATTTTTCTTGAGTGCCCCCGTGAACAAATCAATTTCCCTTCAAACTCGGAATAAGTAGGCTCAACCTGTAAGGTGCAAATCAATCGAAAAAATGTGGATGTTCATAATTATTGCATTGTAAGAACTGCATTGTGCATTATGCAGCCATTTCTCTACATCCAAGGGTCTGAGAATATCTACTTTTCCAAATTAAGATGTCCTCAACTGTATGAAAGTGAACATTATTCATTTCCTTAGAAGATTGAACCCAGTGCTTTAAGTGAGAATAAAAATGTGTCTCTAAAAGGGGTGAGGCTACAGCAGCATAGCTAGGAATCCTTTACAAAAGGCACGGCCTAAGTAATTATTGCTTGCCCTAAAATATGTGAACTAGAATAATGTAATAAGCAAAGAGTGCCACCTGACCAATATTTGTGTGTTTCTCTGTGTGTTTTCTGTCAATGCATCCCAATACGTCATGAGAAACAACTTGCATTTGTCCCCTTCACATCACCTTCTCTCTGCAATCTACCTTTCTGATTTAGTCACTTAGGCCCTCTTTCTCCTACCTTTTTCTAAAGTCAATCCATCTTCCTGTCTGACACTTCAGCTCCTTCCTCTCCAACACTGGGGGATATTCTCAAGAACGTGCGATAAACATCGCCAAAATAGGCTAACGCAATTTCTCATATCGCCGTCTATCGCAGGAAAATAACTCCGTATCAACGTCGTTCCCAACACGGCGGTAACATGCGATAGTATCCCGATAACGCCTCAAATGTCCGCGATACAACCACCGCGATGGCGATAAAGAAGGAAACCCGAACGTGAAAAAAATTGCGATGGGCCCAACCGCAATAGAAAAATCGGCGACAAGCAGCGCCAGGCTTGCAATTCCCACGTCAGGCGGGAAAAATCACCATACAAGCAGCAAAAAAAGAAAAGAAAAAAACACATAACAATTGCGAAGCACAATGGAGGTAGCAGGAGCATGTACAGAGGACAACCCGGACCCCACAAGCCCCATGGAGGACCAGCCCGGGACCTCAGGGTCAGGGAAGGGCAAGGAGAAGAAGAAGAGGAAGACGGGGTTCAGTCCGCAGGAAAACAGGATCCTGATTACGGAGGTGATAGAACACCATCAACATCTGTTCGTCACCTCCACTGTATCATTGGCAACAAAAAATGGAATATGGCAGTCCATCGTGGACAAGGTGAATGCAGTCGGAGTGCTGAGGAGGACAATGGACGAGGTCAAGAGGTGCTGGAATGATGTGAAGCGCAAAACCAAGCAGAAACTCGCAGACAACCGCAAAGCAGCAATGCAGACTGGGGGTGGGAGTCCTGCGCCACAGGAGGAGCTGGATGAGATGGAGGAATTGGTGTCCACATCATCAGTGTGGAGACGGTGGCAGGAGTCGGGGGACCGGACACTGCTGAACATGACCTGACACAACAGCAACAGGGTGAGTAACCACCAGGGACTGGGGGGACGTGGGGAGATGGGCACAATGGCACACATGCACAATGGAGTATAGCACACTGCACAACCACAATGACTCTGGATCATGTCCCTGATCTCCTTGCCATACTGCAGCACACATAGTAACAGCAAGTAGTCCCCCGTCCACAATGTGCCCAGAGGGGGCCCTCCCAACACATCACCAATTTCACAACAAACCCATGCACATGTGCTGAACCCAGCAAAGCTGCGGATCCGTGATACCCACTGACAATGCAAGTGACACTGCATGACGATGAGCATGTCTGCAGGCCACTCATCATGACATGTTGCACGCCACGACACCGAGGTGGCTGAGTTTGGTCCACATCCGGATAGGAGCAGGTCACACACTGACACATCCACGTGCACAAACAACCCCTGACGGCAACAAGACATCTGCGGACAAACCATGCCCAAGAGTCCCAACTCCCACCAAGAGCCCAATTTACCCAAGTATGCAACATCTCAGCACTGCATAAGCACAGAAGTCAAAGGCACACCGCCTGAAAGGGAGTAGGCCAAGCAAAGTCGGAGCTGCAGGGGCGACTCTCCCACAATGCAGCACACACACAAGAATCAGAGCACATCAACATTGACAACAATGTGGTACAAACTGCAACACTTTCACAACAGAACAGAGGACACAACTGCTACCGCTTGTGTGTAGAAACTGGCCAATCACATTTGGCATAGCAGGAAACTGTGACATGATAATGGACAAGTACAACCCCACATCCCTGATGGTGCACATATGTCCACTGTCCCGCTTCAAATAGGCAGCACATCCTAAACAGTGACAATGTACATTGTCATGCAGTCTGTTTTGAAACTTGGCCAATGCGTGAACATACATGGAACACACTGTTAAACTGCATCTCCCCTTTACATTGCAGAGGGAGAATCATCTACTCCTGCAGAGCAGACCGAACACCTCCTCACTGATGACGAGGAGGACCACCCCACCTTCGACACCGACGCCCTCCAAGAGCTCATCGACAGCTTCAGCACCCCACCCCCAGGAGCAGGGCAGCCCAGCTGCATCGAGGAGACCCCACCCCCTTCACAGACCACACAGCAGGAGGCACCCACCACCCCGGCTGTCTCCCAGGCCCCCCACGAACAAGACATGGCCTTCCAACGCCGTGTGTTAGAGGGCCAGAAGGAGATGGCTGATCAGGTGCGGGTGGGGTTCGACCTCATGGCAGCCAAACTAGATGCCATCCATGGGTGTCTACGTCCCATCAGGGACCACTTACAGTCCCTAACGGACACCTACAGTCCGCTCCATGGTTTCCAACGAGCCATGGCTGACATCGCTGGAGTCCTGACTCGAAGACATGAACACCTGTCTGGTCAGAGTGGCTCCAGCGATCTCATCCGGGAGATGGGACACATGCGGAGGCTCATGGAGGACATGGTGCGGATGGAGGCGGAAAGGATGGCTGCCACGGCTGCACATCAGCGAGATGTAGCTGGGATCTACCATGGTCTGCAAATCCTCAATGCCACAAGGCCTGGAGCAGATGAATGCTGCTGCTCCTACACCATCCACATCTCCGCCCCCTGATGTGTCAGTGCCCCACAGTGCGGCAGACATTCCACCTCCGGCACCTGATGTGTCACTGCCACACAGTGCGGCCGACAATCCACCTCCGGCATCTGATGTGTCAGTGCCACACAGTGCCGCAGCCGAAACACCACCACCGCCAGGTGAGGCACATGAAACATCAGAGGACGAAGATGTGGATGAATCTGCCTTAGTGGTAAGGAGGAGGCGGTAGCATTCATCTCCGCCATATGGCCTGTTTCTGCTTGGTTCGGCCCTTTGCATCATCACCTTCCACTGTCCCCCGATACACTCTGCAGCACTCACCTTGGACCTCGACATGGACTGCCATATACTGTTTGGTTACCAATGACACAGCAATCAGACTGCGGACTGAACTCTTCCTCTTCCGATGAACTTGTCCTTCCCTAATGGACTCTGGCTGGCCCTCCACGGGCAACAATGTCAAGTGGGGTGTGCATGGCTCTGTACTGCTCCAGCTGCTACACTCCAATGAATGGGAATAAAACATTCAAATTCACACAGATGTGTCATGTCTATGAACCTTCAAGTATGACAGTATGGATGAATGTCGGGTCACTGATTCCCCCTCACGTCCATTTTGCACATGTTGTGGGGCTTGGGTCACATGGTGCAACATTGCCGATTGCGGTCCGGGTGGCGCAGACACTACAACGGAGACACACGCAATGGTTACTTCCTTGTCCAGGCCAGAACTGAACCACGCCCAGAGCCCCGGGCTCATTGTTCACACCCCTACGCTGGACTGGCATATGCCAGCCCAGCCCACTCTGCTTACGCTCACAGGGGGTGACGACACAGCTACATGTCCCAGGTCTTCCCCGTAGTGATCTGCTGGTCACTGGTCTAGTTGTCAGCATGCCACAGCCACTCCCTGAGGGCTGGTTTACACCCACACCACACTCATCCAGCACAGGCGTCACGGGACATGTGACCCTGCCAATAAAAGAGGCCCACCACAGCACATCCCCCACTGCCGGAGGTGACATGATGGCATCCGCACCACGAGACTCAATCATGAGGGGGCCGTGACTTGCGTTGCACTGAGTTAGTGGCACCCGAGGGCCTGCGTCCGGCACGGGCCGTGGCGATGACTTGCGTTGCACAGAGTTAGTGGCACCCGATGGCCTGCGTCCGGCATGGGCCGTGGCGATGACTTGCGTTGCACAGAGTTAGTGGCACCCGATGGCCTGCGTCCGGCACGGGCCACCGCCACGTGGCGATGACTTGCGTTGCACTGAGTTAGGCCCACCTGAAGAGCTGAGCGGGTGTGCAGCCTGCGATGATGCGTTGGCCTCAATACGTCGTCCAGCGAATCAAGACTCAAATTGAACTGTGAGCCTTGCTGGACCGCAGTGTACGCGCAGGCAGCAGTCAGCACACACATGACTCTGCGGTGCGGTGCCGCAGTGTGCGCTGGGGGCCTGTGGCATGGAAACCAGCGACCGGCTGAGGAGGTTGCACCGGCACGTGGAGGGCCCTCTTGGAGACACGCCAGTGGCTGCAGGTGAGCATTGAGGCCTGGGTGCGCAGGGGCGGGCAGTCATCGCTGGGTGGTGGACCGGTCTGAGGACCACGGCTGGGGTGCAGCAGGCACACAGGATTGCGCAGGCACCACCGGTCACAGCGGCAGCCACGTGGCTGGGTGGGGGGCGCCGCCCTGGCAGACACAAGCCTGCATGCGCTGACGAGATGTACGCGGGTTGGCTTGGGACGTAGTCACCTCGTCTCCAGTGTGAATACGGCCGTTGAATGTGGTCGGGCACGTGTGTGTGGGCCTATGGTCACGATATGGCAGACACAGAGGCACACGCAGTAGTTACTCTGGTGGCCATCCCGGAAGTGGACCACGCCCAGGGCCCCGGGCTATTCATTCGCGACATACGCCGGCCAAGGCCGCTCCACTCAGGCTTAGAGGGGGGGACCACATGGCTACATGTCCAAGGTCTTCCACACTGCCTGGGGTAACCTGTTTGCGTCCACTGTCCACTACACTGCAAACACCTGCAGTAGTTGTCCACATGGAGCTGTCTGTGCTCTGCATACTGCAGTCTGTCCAGCACATCTCCGCCACACTAGGGATTGTGTCCTTTCTTATTGCTGGGTCACTTGCCTCCTTCGCACATTCTTGGTTCCCACCTCTCCCCACATTCTGCAATTGTGTGGCAGAGGGGCTCTGCCTTTGTGGATGGTTTGTCTACATGTCTTACCACGGTTACTTGTGGTGTCGTGTCCGGTAGTTGGGCCTGTTGGTTGGCATGTTGTATGTGATTTTGTTACGTGTGCTCTCCCACAGTTGTGAGTTGTGTGATTGTGGAGTTGAGGTGTGTGGTGTGTTCAGTTAGTACTTACCAATGAGCAGTGCATTGCCATGGGTGCCATCCTGGAAGCGCTGGTTGATGATGGACTGTCGGAAGATGTATGTATCATGCACACTGCCTGTGAAGTTGGCGATGACATTGGGGAGCTGTCCCCGGTGGTCCACTATCGCCTGCACATTGATGGAATGCGTGAGCTTTCTGTGGCGGTTATTGTGTGCAGGGTCGGCAGGGGGCACAGGTGGTACATGTGTACATATAAACATAGGGCTATGGGGAAGTGACCCCTAATGCCCAGAGGGTTGAGAGGATTCCATACTGGAGTATAACCTCCCAAGTCAAGATATTTTATCACAAAAAATACTCCTATAGATTAACTGATGGTTAACATAAAAACTGTGTTACCTAAATACGATAGGGAGGTGTCTATGTGAAGATCTAGAACTGCAGACACCCAAGGGTGCGCAAGGAAGCAATTCCTTTTGTTTAGTTACCCTCACACACCCTAGTGGTGTCATGCTTCATCATCGGGTCACCCCAACGCCTATAAGTTGGGGTGGGCTCAACCACAGTGTTGGGAAGCTCTTTGGAAAGTGAAGACCAGGGGGATTATAGATAAAAATCCTCCGACAGGCCCCGGTTTCCCTTTATTATTGGGTCTGTCAGGGATATTAAAAATAATTAAAAAGAAGAAATGGGTCAATGGGAGTGATAATGGTCCTATGACCCTATTGCCAACATGTTTCAGTCCTGGGATGGCCGTAAAGGTCCTGGACTTTCTTCAGGGCAGAGGTCGTCCTCCCTGGGAACAACAGTGAAAGGGAGTCCCTATCCTGTGAACGAAAAAGGGCAGAGTAGCTGCTCCTTTTGTATAAATAACAGATGATTAATCTGTTATACGCAGTCCTTCATCTCTGAAAAACACAAGAAAACAAAACAAACACCATATCGTTTCCATTGCATAAACATCATTTGTGTAGTTATTAACACCCCTAATTAGGTGCGTCAACTGTGACCCAACATTTAAATAAATGCCAGGTGAGTGTGCAAATGGAAATTCTCATTTACATCATACTCATGCCATACACAATTATATCTGTAACATAATAGTGCTATGTGGCAGATAAATGTGCGGTGGCGATTTTACTCGCATACTGACATTATCAGCATGCCAGTGTGTGTACTTATTCCAAAGTGAAAATATCGCGTGACAGTCTATAAGAACAGCACTAGGCTGCTATCAAGCAGTGTACTATTGTGCAGGTATATACTCGCATCTTTGCTTTAAAAATACTAATCATAATAAAAGCATCCATTTTCTTACCCATTTTACGGAGAAAAACTGTGTCACAGGGGCCCGCTAGGCGTGATGGAATAGCCCTGTAGTCACACTCTGTTGTATTGTTTGGGGGTGGGGAGAAGATGAAGTATACCGGAAGTTTTTTAGTCAGGGCAAACAGTCTGTGTTTAGCAAAGTAACACGACTAAACCTGTTGTAACCACCTGTCACCCCCTACTTACTTCTTCAAGGGTCCTATCCCGCCTGTGTACCTACTTGGTCCGAGTCCCCGGCTTTCGCTCTTCACTGCCGTTGAACAGGGATATAAATACCTTTATTTTAGCGGGAAAACCTCAATTGAGTGTCACGCCCATGGTATACTCAAGTGCCGTTAGGCACGTAGATGCGTGTGTGATGTGCCATAGAGGATCATGGGATTTGAAGTCTTTTACAAAATGATGTCTCGATCCGAAAAATTGGTTCGCATTGGTGTTAGATTTACCGAAGAAGCCTCGATGTAGGGCTGACTCAACAACGTAATTCTAATATCGTGACACACTTAAATTTACATATGTGTCATACAATATCTACATACGGGTGGGAGTTTGTTGGCAGATTAAAGAAAACAAATTCTCATGCTCGGAAATCAGTGTATAATTAAGATGACAAGCAAGATGTCAGTGTCATGATGGAAGGGGATAATGGGAACAATAGTTCCTTTGCATTTAGATGGAACTCGAGCAGTAAAGTTTTAGTCTATTATACTAGTGTGTATAAATGAGTATTTAGAAATGGTCACTTTATACATTTTAATCAGAAAGGAAAAACCAAAAGACTATCCAAAGATACTGTTCATATAGCATCTCCATTGTCATAACAAGAGAGATAGCAGAGATGATATGTAGCTCAGTAATGTTTATTTATTTAGCTGATTCCAAGGTATAGAATCATTCAGACCAATTTCATATGTCTTCAGACGATACACCCATCGTTGTTCTCGTTCTAGAAGTCTATTCGTCAGATTGCCTGAGCCTTTCACTTTCTCTATAACTGTCCACCGTATGTCAGTGTCTTTATGTTGTTTTTCTTTATAGTGTGCTGTTAATTTAGTTGCGGTCACTGCTCGCCTTATTGTGCTTCTATGTTCACTAATGCGAACTTTGACCTTGCGACTAGTCATACCGATATAGCTCAAATTGCATGGGCACTTGATGAGGTAGACTACTGATTCTGAATTACAATTAGTATGGGATCTTTGTTCCCATGGAAAGTGTAGGCCTAAATCAAGGCTTTTAGTATGTTCTGTAAAGGGGCACACTACACATGAACCACATGGAAAATGACCTAACACAGGTGGGTTATTCCACAATGTAAGTTGAACATTGTTTACATTTTTGAACGTGTCAGTGTGAACTAGAGTGTCTCTCAAGCTTTTATTCTTTTTGAATGAGAACATGGGTTTTTCATAAGGGAGTCTATTTGAAGTGAGAATGGGCCATTTCTTGTTGATGATTTTCTTCACCTCATTGGAAGAGGAATTAAACGTGGTTACACAAATTATTTGATCAAGTGGGGTCTTTTGATGGGACTCTAGAAGTGCAGCTCTTGGAGTGTTACGAGCTCTTTTACTAGCTTTTTCTATAATCTTGTTCGGATATTTTCTCTGTCTAAGTTTGGTGGTGAGAATTGCAGCTTCTTTTTATAGTCTTTCAAATCTGAGCAATTTCTCCGTACTCTCAAGAACTGGCCTACCGGAAGATTCTCCCTGAGAGAGCGTGGGTGCGCACTGTCAAATCTTAATAAACTGTTCCTGTCAGTGGGCTTTGTATATAGTGAGCTTAACAGAGTACCGCCAGCTGCTCTCAGTGTAATATCTAAAAGGAAATCTTTTCTCTATCCATATTCATAGTGAATCGTAGATGGGGATTTAAACAATTAATCCAATTCATGAAGCTATTGAGAGTCGAAACTTCTCCCTTCCAGATGAGAAGTACATCATCAATATATCTGTACCATTTGTATATATTAGTAGTATAAGCATTTGCCGTCCAAATATATTGATCTTCAAAGTGACCCATATACAGGCAGGCTAAACTGGGGGCAAAGGTACTGCCCATTGAAGTTCCGTGTATCTGAAGATACAACTGGTCCTCAAATTTGAAAAAGTTTTCTGTAAGGGCTAACCGAATCAGAGTGATAACCCACTCAATAGGAGCTGTCCACTGCCATTCTTCTTGTTTTAGAATATCCTCTATTACTTTGATACTTTCTTCCTGAGGGATACTTGTATACAATGCTTCCACATCAAGGCATACCAAAATGTTTTCCTGTGGGTCATATTCTATGTCTGTCAAAAGATTAAATAGATGTTTTGTATCTTGTACGTATGAAATTATGCGTGTAACCAGGGTCGTAGGAACCAGTCAGCATATTTCGATAAAGGTTCAAGAATAGATCCAATTCCAGATACAATAGGTCTATTCTTGAACCTTTATCGAAATATGCTGACTGGTTCCTACGAGAAATTGCTCAGATTTGAAAGACTATAAAAAAGAAGCTGCAATTCTCACCACCAAACTTAGACAGAGAAAATATCCGAACAAGATTATAGAAAAAGCTAGTAAAAGAGCTCGTAACACTCCAAGAGCTGCACTTCTAGAGTCCCATCAAAAGACCCCACTTGATCAAATAATTTGTGTAACCACGTTTAATTCCTCTTCCAATGAGGTGAAGAAAATCATCAACAAGAAATGGCCCATTCTCACTTCAAATAGACTCCCTTATGAAAAACCCATGTTCTCATTCAAAAAGAATAAAAGCTTGAGAGACACTCTAGTTCACACTGACACGTTCAAAAATGTAAACAATGTTCAACTTACATTGTGGAATAACCCACCTGTGTTAGGTCATTTTCCATGTGGTTCATGTGTAGTGTGCCCCTTTACAGAACATACTAAAAGCCTTGATTTAGGCCTACACTTTCCATGGGAACAAAGATCCCATACTAATTGTAATTCAGAATCAGTAGTCTACCTCATCAAGTGCCCATGCAATTTGAGCTATATCGGTATGACTAGTCGCAAGGTCAAAGTTCGCATTAGTGAACATAGAAGCACAATAAGGCGAGCAGTGACCGCAACTAAATTAACAGCACACTATAAAGAAAAACAACATAAAGACACTGACATACGGTGGACAGTTATAGAGAAAGTGAAAGGCTCAGGCAATCTGACGAATAGACTTCTAGAACGAGAACAACGATGGGTGTATCGTCTGAAGACATATGAAATTGGTCTGAATGATTCTATACCTTGGAATCAGCTAAATAAATAAACATTACTGAGCTACATATCATCTCTGCTATCTCTCTTGTTATGACAATGGAGATGCTATATGAACAGTATCTTTGGATAGTCTTTTGGTTTTTCCTTTCTGATTAAAATGTATAAAGTGACCATTTCTAAATACTCATTTATACACACTAGTATAATAGACTAAAACTTTACTGCTCGAGTTCCATCTAAATGCAAAGGAACTATTGTTCCCATTATCCCCTTCCATCATGACACTGACATCTTGCTTGTCATCTTAATTATACACTGATTTCCGAGCATGAGAATTTGTTTTCTTTAATCTGCCAACAAACTCCCACCCGTATGTAGATATTGTATGACACATATGTAAATTTAAGTGTGTCACGATATTAGAATTACGTTGTTGAGTCAGCCCTACATCGAGGCTTCTTCGGTAAATCTAACACCAATGCGAACCAATTTTTCGGATCGAGACATCATTTTGTAAAAGACTTCAAATCCCATGATCCTCTATGGCACATCACACACGCATCTACGTGCCTAACGGCACTTGAGTATACCATGGGCGTGACACTCAATTGAGGTTTTCCCGCTAAAATAAAGGTATTTATATCCCTGTTCAACGGCAGTGAAGAGCGAAAGCCGGGGACTCGGACCAAGTAGGTACACAGGCGGGATAGGACCCTTGAAGAAGTAAGTAGGGGGTGACAGGTGGTTACAACAGGTTTAGTCGTGTTACTTTGCTAAACACAGACTGTTTGCCCTGACTAAAAACTTCCGGTATACTTCATCTTCTCCCCACCCCCAAACAATACAACAGAGTGTGACTACAGGGCTATTCCATCACGCCTAGCGGGCCCCTGTGACACAGTTTTTCTCCGCAAAATGGGTAAGAAAATGGATGCTTTTATTATGATTAGTATTTTTAAAGCAAAGATGCGAGTATATACCTGCACAATAGTACACTGCTTGATAGCAGCCTAGTGCTGTTCTTATAGACTGTCACGCGATATTTTCACTTTGGAATAAGTACACACACTGGCATGCTGATAATGTCAGTATGCGAGTAAAATCGCCACCGCACATTTATCTGCCACATAGCACTATTATGTTACAGATATAATTGTGTATGGCATGAGTATGATGTAAATGAGAATTTCCATTTGCACACTCACCTGGCATTTATTTAAATGTTGGGTCACAGTTGACGCACCTAATTAGGGGTGTTAATAACTACACAAATGATGTTTATGCAATGGAAACGATATGGTGTTTGTTTTGTTTCTTGTGTTTTTCAGAGATGAAGGACTGCGTATAACAGATTAATCATCTGTTATTTATACAAAAGGAGCAGCTACTCTGCCCTTTTTTCGTTCACAGGATAGGGACTCCCCTTTCACTGTTGTTCCCAGGGAGGACGACCTCTGCCCTGAAGAAAGTCCAGGACCTTTACGGCCATCCCAGGACTGAAACATGTTGGCAATAGGGTCATAGGACCATTATCACTCCCATTGACCCATTTCTTCTTTTTAATTATTTTTAATATCCCTGACAGACCCAATAATAAAGGGAAACCGGGGCCTGTCGGAGGATTTTTATCTATAATCCCCCTGGTCTTCACTTTCCAAAGAGCTTCCCAACACTGTGGTTGAGCCCACCCCAACTTATAGGCGTTGGGGTGACCCGATGATGAAGCATGACACCACTAGGGTGTGTGAGGGTAACTAAACAAAAAGGAATTGCTTCCTTGCGCACCCTTGGGTGTCTGCAGTTCTAGATCTTCACATAGACACCTCCCTATCGTATTTAGGTAACACAGTTTTTATGTTAACCATCAGTTAATCTATAGGAGTATTTTTTGTGATAAAAAAGGTACATGTGTACAGTCAATTGCCCCCGACACGTGCGGTAAGGCAGCTATGGCGTAATTCCCTCGCATGTTCTCCAGCTGTTCATGCACAGCGTGGGGGAAGTGAAGGTGCAGGGGTATCAAGATGATACAAACCGTGATGTTTACAGGTATGATGAATCCTGCATGATGAGACCGTGACAGATGTTTGTGTGGTCGTCACCTTCCTTTTCTTTCCTGCGGAGGTTACGAGCACACGGACTTCTGTTACAGTATATTTGGACTGGATTCATCGTACCTGTATGCATTCTGGTTTGTCCAAGTGCAATACACTGTGCCAGAATACGTTTGTGACTATGAGGACGCTTGACCATTATCACCATTTCTCCAACAGGTTTCTAACTACTGATTTCCGGATGTGTAATGGTATTGGGGAGTTCCCGCAGCATTTACAGTTTTTGGATCCACACATTGCCCTGGTGAAGTTCCCCGTTGGGCATGGAACGCGTTGGCTGAGCTTTTCGTCTTGTTGTTTATGTATTTGTAATAAAGTTCTGTTTTTCCACTACCGTTGACTGCTGGACTTCATGACCTGGGGGGGAGAGTCCGGGGAGTGGTTGCGGTAGGTGTTGTGGCCCTCTTGGGTCTCCGAGCTGCATGATCAGTAGCTCCATGACATGCGTTGGTCTTCAGATGTGGCTCTAGGCTGGGCTCCCTTTCATGCTGCAGGTTGTCGTCCTGCTTAACACCAGTGAGAGGCAGGTGTTGAATACCTGCTGCTAACGCGCCTTATCGCCTGTTTTCGGATCGCATCGCTGATCTGGCTGCTCGTTGGGAATGTCGCGAAGTGGTGTTTTCGTGTGTTTTTGCACGGGAACGCCTACTCTGCATATCATTAGCGTTAGTTGTCGCTCTCATCCGTGGCGATGTGTTTTGCGGCAGCTATCGCGGGAAAACTGGCGATGTCGGCAGTTTGCACCAGCTTGTGAATGGGGCGATAAGTCTATCGCCACTTTTGCGACGCTAAAGTGCCGATAAATCGGCGATGGCTCCTTGAGAATATGCCCCACTGTCTTTTTAATCTTTTCTCCTGCATGTACATCCTTTTGTCTGTTTTTCGCTACTTTCTTACACACATATACACACGTACACACACACTCACTCACACACACACACTCTCACACACACACACTCACACAGACACTCTCTCACACACTCTCTCACTCACACACTCTAAATCTGTCTCTCATATCCGCAGGTTCAGAACCCCATCCGTCCTTTCAAATGTAGTTTTTGCATTAGTGTTTTGGGGCAAACGTTAACAAAAATATAGCCTGTCACCTGTGAAAATTACGTAATCTGGCTCATTGTGTATTTTTGCACTTAAGAACATCTTGGACTGCGCATTTTTCTTTTTTTAATTGGTTCCATTACTGCTTTACGGCTGCCTTATCTTTCAGCATGGCATGCTCCGGGCAGACTTCAGTACCAGAGCACACTTTAAAACTCTACAGCACAGAGCCATCCAGAGCAGATGGCAAACAAGGCCAACACACAGTCCCTTGCGGGAACACAGACTGTGCCTTTAAGACCGCAACTTGATCGGCAGTCTAGGGCTGTGTTCACAGATGGTTACAATATCCTGAAAACCCTACTCCTCGGGTGCACAGAAATACTCAACTTCCTAGGGACGCACAGGGCAAATATTGATTTCTTTAATGGCAAATGTAATGTGATGGATAATGTGCTACACAGCTAAACATTTATAAGGCCCCGAAGGTGAGACCTTTTGGCTATGCCTGTGCTTTAAAGATGTGTTGGGAAGATAGTGTCTGGATTGACTTTTAAAAGACAGGATTTCAAGGACGTAGGGGTTTGCACTACAAGGGTGATGCTTACCTACTACAGTAGAAATCTGTACTAAGTATTCCGGGGAGCCCAATTGAAGAGCGTTATGGGTAATGCAAGCTAGGCTGTACATAAGTCTTGCATCTGTAGTGAGCCTGTTCTCTGCGATTAGGCTTAGGGAACTATGATGAAACTTTATTGTGCCCTTGGCTAATCTGAGCGCTACATATTTCTCACCCTATACCTCTATCAATAAATCTTCTACCTCCACTCTCTCATTAATCCCAAAGCCCATACCACTACTATGATCCCCAAAATAACCCTTTCTAGACGTTTCCCTACTCTACCCCTCCTTGCATCATCTCATACCTCTTTTACTATTCCAATCCACCAAAACAAGCCTTTCTAAACCTTTCTCTCTGACTCTTCCCCCTCCACATCGCTTTTACTCATCCCAAGCCTCCTCCTACTGCTATGACCTCCAAAACAAAAAAAGCTAAAAAAAAAGTCAAAACCCTTCCCTCTTCTATCCCTCCACTATCCTTTTCAATCCAAATAACAGACTAACATGTCCACCTCTCAAATAAATTGCATATGTCACAATACAAATTCACCACTAATCCTTTATGGGTTCCGGAGTAGCGTGCTACTCGCCAAATAAGCGCTTTAACATCCCATCAGGGTTAGCAAGCGCTATATAAATGCAAACCTT
Organism: Calotriton arnoldi; assembly: GCA_963921515.1. NCBI lineage: Eukaryota > Metazoa > Chordata > Amphibia > Caudata > Salamandridae > Calotriton > Calotriton arnoldi. The sequence goes on along the minus strand of CAWUFW010000151.1, from coordinate 4,397,780 downwards.
TTTCCCTCTTCTATCCCTCCGCTATCCTTCTCAATCCAAATAACTGACTAACATATTCACCACTCAAATTACTTTCATATTTCACTATACTAATTCACCACTAATCCTTTATGGGTTCCGGAGTAGCGTGCTACTCGCCGAAAAAGCGCTTCAACACCCCATCAGGGGAAGCAAGCGCTATATAAATGCAAACTTTTTTCCCTCTTCTATCCCTCCACTACCCTTCTGAATCCAAATAACTGACTAACATATCCACCACTCAAATGACTTTCATATTTCACTATACTAATTCACCACTAATCCTTTATGGGTTCCGGAGTAGCGTGCTACTTGCCGAAAAAGCGCTTTGACGCCTCGTCAGGGGTAGTAAGCGCTATATAAATGCAATTACAATACAATAACCAAAGTAATCAGTACACTTAACAGCAATGGTTAAATTTTAACATTGAAATAAATAGCAAAATAATTATAGACTTCATAACAAATATACAAGCCTAAATTAGTATAACAGAGTATTCAACAATATTCATTGAGGCTTAAAAGGGGGTAAATGGTAAAGGTAGGGAGGAATTAGAAAATGCACTAATGGTAATTAAAACAGTGGCAAGGGATAATCATAAGAATGTGTTCGTATGTGAGGAGAGAACAGATTCAGCACACCCTCTATTCAAGCAGTGATGATAACCTACTATAAACTACCATGCTTTGTAAGAGATATTAGATGTAAATTTCCAGTTAATAGTAATCTGTTGGAAGGCAATGGCAAGTAAGGGATCCAGCAGTTTATTAGTGGAACAAATAGAATGCTAATCCTCAAATAAGCTACCTAAAAATAGCAAAACAATAGTAAAAGGAATGGAAGTTTGAAAAATAAGGCTAATTTGTTTCCAATTTTTTTGCCAAAAAAGTAAAGTGTTAGGACATAAATACAATATATGTTTCAGCTCGCCTCTTGGATATGAGCATGACCAGCACCTAGCATCAGTGGTAGTTGCAAATTTGGAGATGGAGAGTGGAGTAAGATTAAGTCTATGATAAACAAAAAATAGCGTCTGAATAAGAATAGCCTTCTAGACGTTTTATGGATTTCAAGCCAGTCTTTATCCCAGAGAGAAATAGGCCAAACAATTCCTAAATCAGCTACCTTTAAGACTCTAATGAAGTTCGGATTCTTAAAGGAGGAAAGGAATTCAGCAATTTATATACAAGGAAGGTTTTCGGGTTGATGGATAACAGTTGAGGCAAAGTCTGAGTAGAAAGAGCATCAGTAGAATTATCAGGCAGTGTGGCAAAAGTATCTAAAAGTACATTTATCAAAAGAAAAAGTTAGACTGAAAGGATTTAGGGCAATTAAATGTAAGCTGAAATTGGGGAAAAGAGAGAGGGACATCACCGTCAAAGAAATCACCAGTCCAGCTGATTTCTTTATGTCGCCATGTTTTCCAGAAAAGAGGTATAATCATTTTAATACGATTATTATCCTAAATAGGTATCTGAAAAAAGGTAACCTGACTTAATGAAGGAGAGGGGATAATGGAACACATATATCGAAAGATTGGATATGATAAATGAGATGGATGAGGGGACCAAGAGAGCGAAAGGAGAGATAAAAGATTTTTCGATAGTCAACCAAAGTGGTAAAAAAGGTGAAGAGTTATTGATTAGCCAGAGAGATGCCTGGCGAAGAGCAAAGGCTTTATGTTATTGTGGGAAGTCAGGGAAATTGACACCACCACTGCATTTGTTACATTTACATTTAAATAAGGAAAGACAAGATTTTTTCTTGTTCCATAAAAATTTTGATAGAAGTGAATCAATCCTCCTAAAATACATCTGAGGAATATGTACTGGAATGATGGATAAAGTGTGAGGAATAAACGGTGACAACATCATCTTAATGGAATCTGAATGACCGCACCAGGATAAGAAAAAGGGATACTATTTGGAGATTAGAGAGTCAATCTTAAAAAAAAGGTCTTTAAAATTAAGAGAAACAGAGGTAGTAATCGAGTTAGAGAACCATATCCCTAAATGTTTGATGCGTACACGAGTCGACATAAAGCCCAAGGATATAAATATGTGTATAATACTATATTTATCTAAAGGGAGAATTTCAGTTTTATCAAATTAATTTTATATCCTGAGACATTCAAAAATTAAAGAATATCTTGAGAAACTGCTTGTAAAGATGTATCAGGGTTTGGAAAAAAAAAAAAATTGTCAGCATTTGCAGCTAGCTTCGAATGATGAGAATCACATTGGAAACCAGAGACCAGTGGGCTTTGCCTAATTTTGGAGAGAAACGGTTCTATTGCATGTATAAGTAAAAATGGATAAAAGGGACAACCTTGCCGGAAACCTCTTTGGAGCGTGAAGTATGGAAAAGGTAAACCATTAACTGTAACATAAGCTTTAGGGGAATCATAGTTGATATTAATGAAAGAGTTTTATGGCCAAATCCAAACCATTGTAAAACTTTAAACACAAAAGACCAATTAGGTCTATCAAAGGCTTTTTCTGCATCAATAGTAATGGCAGCCACAGGATAGTTGAGGAAAGGGGCTTTATTTAAAATATTGAAAAATAGTATAGTATTGCCTGATCCCATGCGACCTGTAATGGAAATAGCTTGTTTGGGACAAATTAACTTGGGTAAGGGATTCAATACGTAAAGCAATGATCTTAGCAAGAAGTTTATAATCCACATTAACCAATGAGATGGGATGATAGCTTTTAAATCAAGTATGATTTTTAACCTCTTTAGGACTAAGGCAGATAGCTGCTTCTAAAAAAGTACCCTTTGGAGACATGGAAGAGGAGAAAGATGAAAATAACTCGAAAACTTTGGGCAATAATGCAGTGGCAAAATGAGAGTAATTCCACAGTAAAATCATCGGGCCCAGGTGTTTTACCTTTAAGAGATGAAGAGCAGTGACTATTTCAGAAAGAGAAATATCTTCTTCCAAACTGGAGAAATCATGTGTAGAATTTGTCAATTTGGTAAGAGATTGAAGAGAATTGTGTACAGATGTCTTACTCATTTTACTGTGTTGTTGTTTTTCTGTTTGGGCATAGACTGCCCTGCAGTATGACTTGGGTGTATTTTTTAAAGTATTGTTCACATTCTCACTGCTACTGTGCTTTTTAAATCATTTTACAGGCTTGTGGATGGACTTGTATCAAATGCTAATTGGAGATTACTATTTTTCTGCATGTGCTTGTTGGTGGCTAGAGTCAGGGTGGCTTTTGGATCCGGGGTCATGTAGCCGGACATGTTCTTTTGTTCTCAGTTATATGTGTGGCATGGTTGATATTGTGTTTTACTTTTTTCTGCAACTTCTAAATTATTTTGGAGGGGTAAAGGATGTTGCCTTGGGCTGTTTGTGTTTGGGGAAGTTTATTTAGTTTTATTTTCTGACATTTCTGATTTGCTGGTGGTGGGTAAAGGTCAGTCTCATGTGTGCGCCCAGACATATTTGGGTAAAATTATCTGCATAATCCCTTTCTTGCAACGCTACAAGATTATTGTTTGAGGGGAGGACCCGAGGCATGGTAGGGTAACCATGTTCTTTTTTTTCCATGTTTCCTTCTTTGCTGGCCATGCAACTTTAGCCATTTTGTGTAGCCAGTGTGTGCATGTGTCATAGGCCACCATTTTTTCTCTATTGTCCATGCCTCCTTCTTTTCTGGCCAAGCGTGTGTGTGTTGTGGCATTTTACCTTTGTTCTCTATGCCTTTTTTTTGCTGGCCAAGCGGCGATCAACATTTTGTGGAGCCAGTGAGTATGTGTGTTTGGTGCTGTTTAAAATGGGGGTCTCTAGTTGGCAATGGTTTGCACCGTTGTCCAAGTAGGGACCCTTGTACCTAGTCACGGTAAGGGGGATACACCTCTAAAATAACCCCTGCTCACCCACTTTGGTAGCTTGGCACGAGCAGACAGGCTTATCTCAAAGGCAGTGTGTAAAGCATTTGTGCATGCATTCAGTAACACAGTGAAAACACTACAAATGGACACCACACTAGTTTAGAAAAATAAGCAAAACTTTATCTAAACCAACAAGACCAATTACGACAAAAATCCAACATATAATACTGTAAAAATAGTTACTTTGCAAGATAACTTTTAAATTGCAGAAATAGCTGAAAAACACAGTTCTTCCGAGTCAGTAGCTCCGTCTGGGGCTACCGCCATGCTGAAAACAACAGAGTCTAACAGTTCCAGCCGACTGCGTTGGTACGTGCCAGCTAAAGTGTTGACAGACTCGTGAACAGTACCTTTCTCGTTGCGGCTGACACGTTGGTGTGAGTCGGTCTGGGGCAACCGTCGCGGTTGCATTGCAAAATGGAAGCGTTGCGGGGTGCGGTGTCCTCACGATGTGGTGCAGGCAGTGGCCTGGTGACGATCATCCAGACGGCGTCGGATAGACCAAGGCTTACGGTGCAGGGTGAGGCGGTGCTCGATGCGGTGCTGGCAGGTTGTGGTGCAGGCGACGGAGCAAGTTGATGTTTGGGTCGTGTAGCGACGGTGTCGGTGATGTCCAGTCAGGGTGAGGCGAGGCGGTGCGGAGTCCGGTGCCCACAGGACACGGTGCAAGCAATGGCTCAGTGATGATCCTCCAGACGGCCTCGGTGAGACCACGGATGCGGTGCGAATTGCGGCGGAGCCTTTGGCGGTGCCTTCATGACACGGAACCCTGCGACGGACTCGGTGACAGAGTCGGCTGCTCCTTTCTTCTGTGGCGGCTGAAACCAGCGGTTCCCGAAACGGTGCCCAGAAGGATGGGGAGGTCTTTGCTGTTTCTGAGACCTCTTGAACAGGGGGCAAACTCCAGTTTCAAGCCCTTGGAGATACTTTCTCAGGCAGGATACACACACAGTTCCTCTCCTTGGCAGAAACAGCTACTGCAGGCCAACCCCAGACAAGAAGCAGCAAAGGGGCAGTACTCCTCCTCCAGTCTCTTCAAGCTCTTCTCCTTGGCATAGGTTCCTTCTTGAAGTCCAAAAGTGATCTAAAGTTTAGGGGTCTGGGTTCCACTTTTTATAGCACAAAATCCTTTGTTCTCTGGAGACAGAGGGTGTCTTTGCCCAGCCAGAACCATTTCTGTCCTCTCTGGTGTAGCTTACTGGCAGGAGGTGGAGACAGCATTGTCTAAGGCAGACCAGGCCCATTCAGGTGTGAAGGAAATCTCCTCCCCCTACTCTAAAAGTAGCCCAGGCCTATTCAGCCCAGCCCTCACTCACCCTGGAAAGGCAGGAAACACCGCACCACCCCCTCCCCCCAAGTGGCTGTCTAAACAGAATGCACATCCCCAGCCCCTGTTACTCCAAAGCCAGACAGTCAATACACAAACCTAGCAGAGGCACACTGGATGGCTAAGCAAGAAAATTCCTACTTTCTAAAAGTGGTATTTTCACACCCAGAATATAAAAACCATACTTACTAAAAGATGCATCTTTATATTCTGAGTTCAGGCATACTAAACTCCATTTTCCTATCTGCAGCTATACTTATAAGATGTTATAAGCAAATTATCCATTCTATCCTATGAGACAGATAGCCTTTCAATAGTGAAAAACAAAATTGGTAGTATTTCACTATCAGGACAAGCCAAACACATCAGGGCATGTCCTACCATTCACATACACTGCACCCTGCCCACAGGGGTTCCTTGGGCCTACCTTAGTGGTGACTCACATGTAAGAAAAGGGAAGGTTTGGGCCTGGCAAGTGGGTGCACTTGCCAGGTCGACATGGCAGTATGAACTGCACACAGGCCCTGCGATGGCAGGTCTGAGACCCTTTTGCAAGGCTGCTTGTGCGTGTGGCTCAATCTGTGCTGCAAGCCCACTAGCAGCTTTTGACTTACAGGCCCTGGGCACACACAGTGCACTGTACTAGGGACTTAGTAGTAAGTCAAATAAGCCAATCATGGAAACACCAATCCATAACAACAATTTACAGAGGGAGCACTTGCACTTTCACACTGAACAGCAGTGGCAAAGTGCGCAAAGCATCCAGACCAGCAAAAACCGAAGTCCAACACACAGCAAAAACACAGGAGGCAAAGGCAAAAATACAGGGGAAACCCACGCCAAGGCTGCTAGGTCTAACAGGTGCCCATTTTGTCATTGTTTTCCATGCCTCCTCCTCCTCTTCCTATGTGCAGGATGAGCTAGTCACCATTTTGTGGCGCCAGTGTGTGTTTCAGTTCTTTTATTCCACTTTTAAAAGCCATTTTCTAGGAAAAGGGAAAACGTGATACAAGAAGCACAATGATTTTTTTTCTTTTTTTTAATGTCTCCTGATATATTATGTATTTGTGTTTGTGGCTGATTGTAGTACAATGTTATTGTTTTTGTTTCATTTACTTGTTTTTTTGCCTGCATTTTGGAGATCAGTGAGTCTGAAATAGAATTGTCCCCACAGCAAACCGAGTTATCATAGAAAAGTCAATAATAGGTACCACAGCCTGCAGCACATGATCTGCTAGAAGTAGGATCAGAGTAGGAAGTTGATCTTGCTGCAGAGGAGGGTGTTGTTGTGACTGCTCTTCACTGGACACATCGGCTTCACAATATCCAGCAACAAACAGAAAGAGCACGCCCCTGTCTTCTCCAAGCCCCCCTTCCAATGATCTGGATATGGATTGGAACCCAATCAAGACCCGCCATTACAGACAAGGCAAAAGAAGGTTTCAAAAATACTTGAAAGTGAGCTAGTTGAGGATGCTTCAGTGATTATTAGTATGGAGAGTGGCACTGAGGAATTATATCTAACCCCTATTCCACCTGTTCCTCATGCTGTTCCGCCAACAATGCCTGCTTCCATATTTTCCAGACCCCCAAAAACCGGCAGCAGCCCCCACCCCTACCATAGCCACAGCCCACCCTAGAGAAAGGCCATCACAATCACCTAACTTCACCTCAACAAGTTCTTCTTGCTTTGGTACCTTAAACCAAACTCTCCTCCCCAGATTTAGACTTCTTTAAATCCAGGCCATATGAGGAGCACATCGTAGAATGCTCCAATCAAAAAAATTGTGGCAGACTGTCCCTTTGATAAAGGACAGGACATGGTAAAGGGCACTTCAAAGAAATCCACAACCACAACAGGAATATCAAAGGGCAAGACACTAAATTACATCAGTGTCTGAATTCGGACTATAAAGGTGGGAACCTGAGTCCCACAAGTTGTTCAAAGGATCTTTTCAACAGGAGAGAAGATCACCAATACTTTTGGCTGCTGTAACCAGGACTAGGGACCATGGTCTGATAGTCTCCCTACTGAGTGTGGGACCATCACCCAGGAAATAAAGACCACTTGCTCTGAGCCTGAAGTACCAACCTTCTGCCTGCCTGCCAAGGCCAGTGGACCCTCTGAGGAGGGGGAAAGTGCCTGGAGGAAGCGAAGCCCAGCGGGGATCCTGCTGAGTGGATCCAGGTGAGTGAAGCGTGAGACACATGGTCTAGTTGGGACTGCTGCAAGAGTGCGGGCCATCCGCCTGTTCTGGCAAAGTCAGTAACCCCTGTGTGTCAGGAGGGTACCATGGTGCAACTAGGATCATCACCCATGTGCCAGAAAAATCAGTGACACCATGTACCAGGAGGAGGCCACCGTGAATCTAGGGCCATTGCCCTTGTGCCAGCGAAGTCAGAGACCCCCATGGGCTGGGATAGGGGCTAATGTGAAACTAAGACAGATGTCCTTGTGCAAGCAAAACTGGTGACCCCAGTGTACAAGGAGAGGGCCATTATGAAGGCAGGGCAGTCGTCCTGGATCGTTTTACCTAGGCTGCTGTGAAGAACACTTATTGATTGCCAAAGGAGCTGCGGAGAGGACGTCCGACACTCACACACTGGCAGGTCTTTCACTCGTGATAACTAGAGTTTACACGTGGGTGAGGGAACCTGAGAAAGTCCGATTGTACTCAACGTTGTGGCATTAGACCAATGGGAGAGGGATCCAGATGCTCTGAAGCACATTCATCCTAGAATGATGGGGTTTGTGCCGGATGTCAATATCAAAGGGAGGAAGGCGCCTGCCCTGAGGGATACTGGAGCTTTCAGGTCTAAGGTTGAGAGGAAGCATTTAAAGCCCAAGGAGATTCTTTCTGGTTCCAAGGATGCAGGTTTGGTAGCCAGTGGTGAAGGCATAGAGTACCCGCTTTTCTGACTGGAGGTAGAGATCACTGGCAAGGCAGTCATGGTAAATACAGGGGTGAAAGGGAAGCATGAGGCTGGTTGTCTCTTGAGCAATGATTTGTTTGGTGTTGGCCTAGTGCCAGGACCAGAAGCCTTTATGACTTGCACAGCATCAGCTTTGTTGACCCGAGCACAGACTGCTTGACAGTCTCAAAAGGAGAATGGTACCATTCCCGATTTGCAGGGACCAAGATAAGGTAGCTTGAAGGAAAGGAAAGACTTAGGGAAAGCAGGCCATGGAGGTCATCGCTTCTGCTAGAACTAGAGGAGATGATTTCCCCAAAGCACAGGACTGCCCTACGCTTATAGGACTTCACAAGGACTCTCCAGAAGAGGTCGTCAAAGGAGTGGTCAGGAAACACTATATTGGCTAGTAGTATGGCCTACTTTATAGTGAGCCAGTGAATCCTAAGCCAGGTTCGAGAAAGAGGCTAGTGGTTCCATTAGTGTACAGGTACTTCCTCTTGTCCTCCGCCCTTGAAGTGCCCTTGACAGGTCACTTGAGAATTAGAAAACCCAAGACAGGTTGGTTCCTCTTTTCTACTGGCCAGGAATGCACAGAGACATAGAGAGGTTCTGTATGACCTGTCTCGCTTGCCAAAGTAAGTGGTAAGTCAGGAGGGAGGAAGGAAAAAGGCACTACGAGTGCCTCTACCAGTTGTCGGTGAAAATGAAAAACAAAATGAAAATATAATTTATGAAGTGCATGAAACCCGAGGGTATTTAAGCTATATACCAGAGAATTAAGATGAAAAAAGCCAAGTTTTCAGGGATTTTTTAAACAAAGTAAAATAATCCAAATTGGTAATATGTGTAGGCAGGGAATTCCAGAGCTGGGCAGTTTAATTTCAGCTGGAGGGAATAGACATTGTAGGTCTATTCAACTCCCCTCATAGCCAGGCAACAAGTATATATTGGCTGTTGTGGGTCAAGCCACAAGGTACACTGAGGCAATACCCGTGGGGTTTTGGCTTGTAAGTGCAGCTTTATAGGATTCCAGTAGCCTGAAGCATATTATTTCTTACTCATTCTCATAACTGTGCCTACAGATAGCATAATATTGAAACCGTTCTGCCACACTTGTGGTCAGTTCAGATTGCCTCGTGATGGAAAAATGTCATTAATCAGTACTTAAACACTATTCTGTTTGAATGCATAAATGCTAACCAAAATCCATTCTAGTCATATGATATCCATGTGTATTTCCCATGGCTACAGTTTATTGGCTACAGATAATCCCTTCTATGGAAAACCAACCTTTCTACATCAAAAAGAAAGCACAACTTTAGAATTTCTCTTTGCTTCTCTTTACTATCATTTTGAAAGTGTCTAGATAAAACCTATGAAAGAGAGACCGTTAACCACAACTACGAAAGGGTTACTTCCTTGATTACATTGTAGCAATTCTAACAACGCAATTAATTGGAAATTGTCTATGCCAAAACCTAACTGTGGAATTAAAGGTACAGGCTTTACCTAGTCTGATTCCAGATTTGTCTCTATGACGTCAGTTATTCCTGTGGACTCGTATATAGGCAAAACAACTGGGGAGGGAGTCAAGACAGTAACTTCCACACAATGCCCATGGAACGCCTTCCCAGGGCAGAGTAATGCAATGCACTGATTTGCACGATGCTGCGTTGCGCCACTCCTGATTTATCAAGCCACGCAGGGACACGCAAAGTGGCCTTGCATGGTTTGGTAAATCGCAATTAAAGGTTTGCATTGTGCATGCACCACATTGTGTGGTGCACATGTGATACAAACCCTTGATAAATAGGTCCCTCATATCTTTTTATCATTATACACAGCTGTCCCAGGAGTGGTAGCCCTGTGGGTTAAAGCATTTATTTCAGACCTGTGTGCAACCTCTAATCTCAGTCTTTAAACCACTCAAAGACAACTCATACTTTCAGTCTTTGAATATGGATAATGTCAGTGCCATTGACATGTATGATAGAAACACCTCGCATTTAGAGCGTCTGTGTACTCTGCTGTGGTACTATGATGCTCCCACATTCCTCATTCGTGGAAGGACACTAAAAGGCCTTAATGCAGACAGGTGCTTTTTGCAGACATCTTAGTCTGAATAAACAGGTACTCGCAAATACGAACATTTATTATTTTGAGTGCTGTAGGTAAAGTCTATTTTTGAATCTGTTCAATGCTTCCATTAGTTCTTAGTTATGCACCAATCTCGCTTTTAGCTTCAAACTGTTAAGAACAAACTGTATCCCAAGTCATCTCACGTGAACTGTGTATTTAATTTTTTTTTCACTCAAACAAGGTAAATGTAAGGACGAGACCAAAATGTACAGTGATGTTTATTTGCACATTCTGAAACTAACATGTAACAAACGCTAATGTACTCTACAACCAAAGTGTTCTTATAACATTGTATTCTTTGTGGACGGGTTTGAGCTAACGTTGAAAGTACAATCAGATGTATACAATACCGACAGTGAGGTAATATTGCTGATAATTGTGCTTTCTTGGTTAATATGTATGGTTTCAGGCCAAACAAATTATAATGGAAGACCAGATTCAGTTGCCATAAAGTTTCATTTTCTTATACATTGCTGCCCTCAAGCGTTTTTTTGCTGGAAACGCAGTACAACTACATCTATTAAATAATATGATGACAGTACAGTACGTCTCAATTAGTTCTACTGATTGTTTTTTTACAACTATAAAAGAAGTGCACTTCAAATGTAAGTACCTGAACTAGGGGCTATATTTATGACCCGGTTTGTGTTGCTCTTGCACCATGCAACGTGGTGCAAGAGCGAAGCAAACCTTAAGTCATATTTTTGAAGCCACGCAAAGCTACTTTGGTTGGCTTTGAATGGCTTCAAAACTATGGAGTTATGCAATGCAGCGCAAATCGCTGCATTGCATTACTTTGCACCAGGGAGGCATTCCATGGGTATTCCCAATCACATGGGTGATTCCAGTGGCACAGTGAGCCCGGGACCCACGTCTGGGCATACCCGGCGCACTTGGGGCGAGGAAGCAAAAGTCACACAATTGATGGACGGAATGCAGAACAAATCAAAACATTCACCCCCAGTCAAGAGATCTGGGTTAAATCCATCATTCTTTTGCTCACCATGCCACCCCAGTTTAGACCTGGACATATGCAAATCAGTCTTGACCACTGGATTCAAGCTGGCCTGGCTGATGAAGGGTGATGCCCTGAAACCGGTCCCAGGATGCTTGTTTCCGGTCCAGGGAGGACCTGGCTTGGCAGTTCGTGCTGGACTGTTCCCACAAGGAACAGGGTCAAGACTGATTTGCATAAGGCTGGGTCCAAACTGGGGTGGTGTGGTGAGCAAAAGAATGATGGATTTAACACAGATCCTTATGACTGGGAGTGAATGTTTGCATTGTCCAGCATTCCGTCCATCAATTGTTACTTTTGTATTTACAATACGGCGCACTATGGCGCAAGGATTGACAGATGCGTTAGAAATTCTGACGCATCTGTTGGCGGAAAAGTCACGCATTGCTGGAGTCGTGTCGCAAGCACGACGCAACTCCAGCTATGCGTGTTGAGGCCTATTCCCACTACACTGCGTCACTACTTACGCCTGCTTCAAGCAGGCATAAGGTTTTGACGCAGTGGCGTCCTAAAAGTGGCGCAGTGAAATCTTGTAGATTTCACTGAGTCACTTTTACGAGGTCTTCCTGCGTGGGAACGCCCACCCTGCATACATTATACCTGAAGCAGGTATAATGTGACGTAGGGCTTTACAACGTGACGCATCTCCCTAGATGCGTCGCGTTGTAAATAGGCTGCATTGTTTGCGCCGCTGTTGCGTCAAAAAAGTGACGCAACTGCAGCGCAAAAGTCACGCAAGGGGCTTGTAAATCTGCCCCCTGGTGCTTAAACTTCCCCAAGTTTCCCTTCAGGGTACAGGATATTTTGTGATATGCCTACAAAAATCTTTAAATAACTTGGCTTCATATTTGCGATTCTGACTGGCTTGGATTATATTTATTTATGCTGTAACCAGATGATTATTGATTTAGGACTAATTTGACTGATTTGAGTTTGTTAATCTGCTAATAAACGCTTATGGTTTACTCTCTGTCATTCTTGTATATGCTTCACTGTTATTGATATGCCATTGAATTGTTGATGTAAAGCCTCAGTTCAAGTCAAAGATCCATCCATTTGAGTAGAGCTGAGACTTGAAATTTGCACCAGCCTTTCCATGGTGTAGACTGGGGGGCAGATTTACAAGGCCCTTGCGCCACTTTTGCGTCACTTTTCCCATGTTAAAAATGACGCAAAAGTGGCGCAAGGGCCTTGTAAATCTGCCCCTCAGTCCTTAGCTGCTAAATCGTATGCCAAAGTATCTAATGTCCCAATTTATTTTATTTGCCATATAATTGGGATTTATAGGTTTTGATCACCCCTCCAGTTGCATTGTTCCCAAAGCAAGCCTCATGCATCAACTGTTCAGACATAGACAGGTACAAGTTGACATCTTTGGCTGGCAAAGTCACATTTAAAATGGTGCAACCTCTGCACTAGATCATTATGGATTTCATTTTTTTAAATCTGTTTATTGCATTTTTTGATACAAAGAACAGATCAAAAAAAGGGAAAATTACACAAAGAAAATACACAGACATGAAAACTAAAACAATCCCAACAAACTAGGCAGATGGGCAGCAGCAGAATAACAATAAGCAGGGTAATAATAATCCCATCGTAATTGTTACCGGAGAGTGGATGGGCCAATGACATGGTTAAAGATACACCAGGGATGGCCTCAACATTTTGGGAGCTGTGCCATCCTGTGCCATCCCAAGCATGCACATGCGACTAACATCATCATGTCCCTCAGTTGCCCCAGTCAGGTGCGCCATTCAGCTGCACCATTCGGACAGTGCATAGGTAAATCAGGTTTGAGCCACCCAGAACTGCTCTGCGGCGATATTGTTAAGAACAGTGGAGGCAGTATCTGGGCAAATGGATGCAGCGGGCGAACGAGGGTATGGGGGAAACATGCCTCTGTGTCTCTGATTCTCCCTTGTTTATACAAATGTGGGCAAGCTGCCAGAATCACATCCCAGGAGGGCAGCAAGGGGACTCTCAGTAGTCCCCGAGCTTCTTCCCTGCGTATCGCTTCTCTCTCACAATTCACCCACTTGGTCAACTCCCTGCTCAAGCTGCACAAAACAGGGCCAGAGACAGATTTTCAACTCATCGTCAGCCGCCTCCTGGCAAGTAGTAGGGCCAAGTCTGTAAATTGGTCCGTCACTTTTCGAGTCGAAGTGCGAGTGTGCAAGTCCAGTACACAAAATTGCGGAGTGCACTTGCATTGCCTATCCATGGCCACTGTAATACCACTATGACTGAAGCCCAATATGGGACTAAGGTCGGGCACGACCATACCATATGGAAGAACTCCTCTTCCGAAGCCCAACAGCGAAGGCAGTCCACCGATGCCCATGGGGAATATAGTGTGCAGTTTCTGGGGTGTGAGGTACGCCCAATGCAGAAAGAATTGGACAAGCTTGAATCTGGCATTCCGAGATACCTTGGGGGTAGATGTCAGTATTGACTTCCAGGCAGAATCCACGAGCACTGGGTCCAGGTCCGCCTCCCCCCCGGTGCCGGAGGGGCAGGAGGTCCGGTTGTGCTGCCCTTAACAAAGCCTGATACAGTAGAGTAATCCGCCTTAGTCATTCAGGACATAAGAAGAAGATAACGGAGGCACTCATGTTCAATAAGTTCAGAGGAACCCATCTTACACCAGTCATGAACCCAACCCATCAGGGCACCATACAACAAGAAATGCCCCACCAGTAAGTCACAGGTCTCTTTGAGATCCTGGAAGGAAGCCAGTTCACCTCCAGTAAAAAGATCCTCCATATATTCACACCCACGTTGGGCTATGTCTCCAGGCCGATCCACCCTCCAGGAGGTGGCCAGTACTAGGCCATCTTCAATGGGAGCTAGCACGAGTATGGAGTACTGGTGTGGGATCTCTGTAAGGCCCTCACCCATGTATACTGCTTTGCACGGATAAGGACTTTCCCGCCCTATCCCCCCCCCCCGGGTCACCCCCCCCCCGGGTCACTGAGGCTGAAGTGGGGTGTATCTGGATATCAGTCAGGAGCGTTTTGGCAGGCATCCGGCGCTAACGAGTGTTTGTCGCATCCCAATGTGCCAATCTCCATCGAGCAACCCACTGCAGTTGGGCAGCCAGATAGTATAGCTTGAAGTCGGGAGTGGCCAATGCTTCCTCATCCACCGGTAAGGGCAGCTTCCGAAGAGCCACCCTACGTCTGGAGTTTCCCCAGTATATCTTGATAAGTAGGCAATACAATTCCTGGAAATAAAAGCTGGGGAGCTCAATCGGCAGCACTGCGAAGAGGTATATTAGGCGCAGCAGCAGGATCTTCTTAGATATGGCGATCCGCCTGTGAGCCAAGATTGGTAGGGTACTCCAAAAGGATATTGAACTCTGTGCAACTGATAAAGCTGGTGAAGGTGCCCTTGTGAAGCAGCTCCGGAGATCTCTATACATCCACCTCCATATACTGAACAGAGGCACCCTCCCAGCACAAATCTGGAATGGCAGAGGAGCACTGGGTCTCCTCCAAGTCAGGACGGAAGGGAAAGTTGCACGTCTTGCGCCAGTTCACCTCTAGTCTAGACAATCGCCGAAGTCCGATAGGGCTGCCGCCACACCCTCCAAGTCAGTAGAGGCACCACATATCTATAGAAGCAGGTCGTCTGCATACAGGGAGATGTAGACTTGATCTCCCAACATCTGTAGGCCCTAGCAGTGTCTTCCCTGCCGCACCATTAACACAAGAGGTTCCAGCCCTTCACGAACAGCAATGGGGACAGCAGGCAGCCCTGCCAGGTATCGCACTCCACAGCGCATGCCTCAGAGATCATCGGACCCGTCCATACCCTTGAATATAGCTGGGAGAACAGGAGCCTGATCCACCTTACAAATGGGACTACGAACCCCATCCCCAGGAGCACGGCATACAAAAAATCCCATCGTAAGAAGTTGAATGCCTTACGTATATCCACTGGGATGGCCAGTGCGTTGGGTGGTAACAACTCTTGAGCATCTAGGACTAGTACAAGTTGTCAGATGTTCGGTAGCATGCTGTGGGTGGGAATGAAGCCTGTCTGATCAAGGTGTACTAGCTTGATCATGTAAGGGAGCATTGTTTTGGCCAGGATTTTGCTCAGTATTTTTTAATCTGCATTGAGCATGAATAACAGGTCTTCTTTCTGCATCAGGCATATCTCACACCCCAGAGACTGCACACTATATTCTCCTGGGGCGTCGGCGGACTGCCCTTGCTGTTGGGCTTCGGAAGAGGAGTTCTTCCATATGGTATGGTCCTGCCCGACCTTAGCCCCATATTGGGTTTCAGTCATACTGGTATTACAGTGGGTAATGTATAGGCAATTTGAGTGCCCTCCGTAAAAGGTCTTTATGCAAGGATGGTGGAAGGACGCCAGCGCACCTCGCCTTGTTAAAAACCGTCACCAGTTGCGGGGCAAGTTCTGGCAGGTAAGTAGAGTAGAATTCTACAGGTAGACCATCAGCTCCAGGAACTTACCTTCCCATCTCCTTGACGGGTCCCTGGACCTCTTGCACCGTAACCTCTGCCCCCAGCTGCTCGGCCAGCCTCAGGTTGAGCATGGGCGAGGGCGCATCCGCAATGTACCGGAACATTTACGAGTCATCAACCTCTGTACCTGCAGCATATAGCGCACTGTAGAAATACAGGAAACCTGCGCTAATATCCTCCTGTGAAAACACAAGCCAGATACCTAGACTCCTGAATCTGGAGGATGGTATGGCCCTCAGCCTCCTCTCTGAGGAGCCAGGCTAACATGCTACCAGCTTTATCCTTGTCAGTGTGGACTCTCGCCATGTACGTCCTGTAGTTGTACTGGGGCAAGCGCTCCACCAAGGCGAACAGGTTTTCGCGCTCAGTAAGCAGCTACTCTCTGCTGCCCGGTGTGTCTTCCAGTCCCGCATGGAGCCCCTCCAAAACCACCTCCTGGTGTCATATATCAGAATGAAATTGGGCTCCCACCCCCGCCTTATTTGCTTTATGGTGACCATGCATAACCACCTTAAATGCCTCCCATTCAACCAAAACTGACGTAGCGGAGCCTGGTTATCAGCCCAACATGGGGTGATTTTCTTTAGCCTTAAACACTTGGTTCTCCAATAGCTATGGATCTAGCCTCCAGGAGGGGATGCAAGTCTGATGCGCAGACCACCAAAATGTATACACGAGGGGACAGTGACCAGAATAAGTCTGTTCAAGGTATTCAGCATCTAGCACCCTCTCGCACACCTTGGGGCAGCCAAGCACCTTGTCCTGCCTCATCTCTAGGTTGTGCACACTAGAGCGAAAGGAGTAAATCCTAGCTGCCGAGTTCCTCACTCTCCAACAGTCCAATAGCCCCCAGTTCCGTACCCAACTACAGAAGGCAGGCGCTATTTTAGTTGCAGGTGCCGTGCGCAGAGGGGCATGGGACCTATTCATGCAAGTATCAGCCACGCAAATAAAATCGGCACCTACTATTCAGGTACAGGAAAGCATGGAGGGAAGAAGTGCTATGAAGCTGTCCTGAAAGGGTGCCTGGTCGGTGTTGGGGGCATATAGGTTAAGCAATGCCATGTCCTTACCATCCATGACTGATCCACATAGTGGGATTGGCACCCCTAGTGTAGTGTAGCTCCTATTTCCCTAATAGGCTCTGCGCATTGGAATAATATACCCTATAGGTTTGACATAGGACTTAGGTCAATATGTCCCTATCGAGTATATTAAACTTAATTACTTGTGCCAGCTAGCTCAGAGGCCACTAGAAACTCCTTGATAAACAAGAAGGGAGTAGTTTCTGGCAGCCACAAAACATGACAACTTTGTTTCCCTTTTAGAATCAGAACGTGTCCCAGAGTCGTGGAAACAATAGATAACCATTTCACTCAGCTCAATCGTGCATGCTTAGTTTTCCTCAAAGTTACACAGGAAGAATAGACGGGCGTTTCAATAAAAGATTTATTGAACAGTCTTGTTTCTCGTGTAAGTAATATGTGCTGTTATGATCACAAGACAATATGCAAGATAAATAATGTACAGCGTAAGCAGTAGAAATAAATAATACTGCACTAGCATGATCTTTAGTAGATATTCATTTACATAAATAACATAGAATAAAAATGCGAGTACTCATACGATGCGTTTCTAAGCTAGTTCTACCCCAATGTGCCTAACCTAACCTAGGTGTAGGGAGAGGTATGAAGTAGGTGGAGTATTCCTTACTATGGTGTACTAAGAGTATGTTACGCCCAGTATGCCTAGTATGCCAAGAGTCCCTCTAGGTTTCTAGTCAGCTCCATACCTTAAGAATGAGAGAGGTGGGAATCTCTTGCCAGACTCGAACTCCAACACCCCACGAGGGAAGTCAGATCACTGGAAGCTGGACTCTCTGCGTGCAGGGATGACAGCGTCTTCTCAGTGCGTCAGGCCGGGAAACGGGCTCCTCTGAAGTCGAGGTCTCCTCTGATTTACAAGGGCTAGGGAAGGTATATTTATACCTGAGAGGTACCTCAGAATGTTAGCATTGACGTGAATCGGACAGCGGAAGACGTCATGAATGAACCCTCAAGGTATAACGGGTCATGCATAATAGATGAGTCCTTGAAGAAATCAATAGTCCTGTGCTAGGGAAACTCCCGAAGCCTAAGGGTCTGTTCTTCAAGAACTCGTTGTGACGTTAGGGTGGACGGATGTCGGAGACCATGCCTGTATTTGGAGTGCATGGTTTAATGCCTAAATAAGGACTGGGATTTTATGCCTATATAAGGGCAGGGCGAATTGTGCCTATATAAGGACATGATACAAGAAAACCCATGTACGGACACCCTAAGAGGAATACAACACTAGTTTAATCCAAATAAGTTGCCCCCTTGCACAGGCAGAGTAAGCCGTATAGTATAGCTGGCCTCTCCACCTCCTGTGCAGTGCCCTACCCTTAGCAGTCATTAAATATGTCTCCTGCAGAAAAGCAATTTGCGTCCAACTCCCCCTCAAGTACACCAGAACATCTTAGCTCTTAGAAGGTGACACTAGCCCCGGTACGTTACATGTTATGAGTCGTAGGTGATCAGCCATCCCAGCTATAGACTTGCATTCAAGGGGTAGGACAGCCCCTTAGCAGATTCCCCGCTGCTCCTCCCTGATATCATGCTGCACTTCAACCACACCTGCCAACAGCACAGCACACTTAGTAACAACACACAAAGAAATTACCCCCTATAAACAATGCTGAGCCCCTCCCATGAACACTCCCCCAGAACTAGACATGTGAACATCCTTTCCAAACAGCTACGAAGAGGCAGCAAGCCTAAAAAACGGGGCCCCACCTCTGTGGCAAGCCAAGCCCATAGTGGAAACACTGAGAGGAACCAGAGACCAGCCAAGCAAGAAAAAGTGAAGTTCATAAAGCTGTGAAACAGGCAGCTTAAGACCAGGCCCCTGCCCACACCGAGGCCCCGGAACCAGCAGAAAATACAGAGTCAACGAATAGTCCAAAGACTTCAGGAGCTAAGACCCCAGCTGCATGCAGCTGCAGATGATACACAAAGGCTGCTGTTCACCAGGGTATCAAACAATGTCATCCACTGAGCCGGGGGTGACCCCATGCAGGACATCTCCCAAACCAGGAATCGTGAAGTTTCTCGAGCTCAAGGTGGAGCCCCTCCAGGATTGAACATCGGGGTGCGGAGAGGTCCCACCTGAGTGCATAGATGCCACCATCTCCACTGCCCTTGTGCATTTCTCCACCACCTGCTGCCTAGACAGTTGGGTGGGTTCCCCATGTTTGGACCACCCGCGCCTTTGGTGAGTCAATTGACAGGGGTTCGGAGGATCCGGGCGCATTGATCCTGTGACATAGCTCTCCACCCAGTCCCATGCTGCGGAAGGATCCACAAAGAAGTGTGTCTTGTCCTCCACCTGTATCCTCAGACATATTTGTATTCTCATTCCTCTGCCATTGTGTGTGTTTCTTGTTTACACTGTGATTTGTTTTATATGTTTGTTATGTGTAACCTTATGAGCACCAAGTGTATATTTATATTTGATTTGGTATTGTTCATGTCTTACAAAATATAATTCCACTAACAAAAAAAAATGTTTTTTAAATCTATTGTGGGTAACTTGTTTTCTTTTCTTTCAGTTTTCATTGTGGTTCTGAGTCATACATTTCTTTGATTACAGTATAATTGTTGTTTCCTTTCCTTTTTAATTTTTTTTCCATGAACCATTGTAGCTGTTACACCGTATCCTCAGGCCGGCTGCCAAGAGTAAGGCACACGGGAATCCCAGTTCTCGAAGGTGGCGCTTGACGGACAAGAATGAGGCATGCTGTGTCTGCACCTGGAGGGTGAAATCAGGATAAAGCGGCACTCTTGTGTTCTCAGCCACATAAGGACCGGGCAGCCGGGCCTGTCGGAGGAGGACATCTCTAGCACGGAAGTGGAGGAGATGGGCCACCACCGGTCTGGGCAAAGCCCCAAGCCTAGGGGGTGAGGCCAGCACTCTCCAATGCATAGAATTTAGATAGGCCCTCAGCTGCCACCATCTCCTGCAGCCAGTCCTCAAGGTAGTCGAGCATTGCAGCGCTCTCCACTCCCTCAGGCAGTCCGACAACCATGATGCTATTGCTGTGGGCCCTCCCCTCCTGTTCATCCAGACGGGCAGCCAACCTTCGCATTTGCACCTCCAAATCAGTTAGGCAGTGCGCTGCGGCCTGGGCCTCGGTTTCTAGGATCTGGACCACTGGCTCCAGAGCAGACACCCTTCAGGCCACCTTCTTGGAGTCCTCACAGAGCAGGCCCAGCTCCACCACAATGGACTCTATTTGTACCCTCCAGGCGCTCTCCTGTTGCTTCAATCACTGCCAAGAGCTTGTCCAGTTTGGAATCCATAATAGAAGGGTCCCCTTCCCCAACGCGCTGCTTAATCCCCTGATGGGAGGCACCGGGGGGGTTCCATCTTTGTGACTTGTATGCGGCCCATTATCCGTCAACGTGAGCAGCAGGGGGACAAGATGAAGCAGCAGATAGGAATATCCATCTTCTGTAGTACACCCAGCCAAGGGCCATGGAAACACTACCCCAGTCACTCTCCAATGCACACACAGACCGTTACAGTGGTGCATCCGCTCACAAGAGCTGATGTGGTGCTCCCATCCACCAATAGGGGCGTCCAGAAGAATGTGCCACAGTAATATGCCCCGGGCGCCCTGTGGGGGCACCGCGCCGGTCTCAGGGCTGGAGTGTCTAACCTCCCACTGTCTCCGAGGCCCCCAAGTCTCAGGGATGGGCCCAGCACGGGGTGATCAAACTTCCAATCAAAAGTCCCCCAGTGGCCCAATGAAGTGCCTCAGAATGATGGCAGGGGCATTAACAAGAGCTGGCCTCTCCAGATCCCAGTCTGATGCAGGCAGGGTACAAAGCCAGTCACAAGGCCCCCACTGAGGTGCAGCAAGCCACCCCTGCACTGCCCAAAGAAGCAGGGATCTCGTAGAAGCAGCCCTCTCCTCACCTGCCCAGCCGCACGGCGTCCGTGCTGTAAATGGGAGGGGCAGAGGCTCATCATATCGGGCCAAGTCCCAAAGCAGTACTGCTTAACTCCCTGGGGCAACGCGTAGGGAAGGCTTGACCAGTCTGGCCCCTGCCACCTCACCAGGGGTGCCAAAAATCCAAAGGGGGTCATGCCGCACACGCCAGTAAGCCCCACAGTCAGTCCGTGAATTCAGGGCCACATCTTGGGCGCAGACTCAGAGATGAGGGCACTGGCTTTCCCCAGGACCCGTCCATGTACCAGGCTGGGATTCACTCCGTGGAAGCATCCTCGAGACTCCTGGGCTGCGGAAGCTGTCGGAGAGGCGGCCAGAGTCAGGCGCAGGTGTCTGAGCGGGGGTCCGAGTGGCGGTAAGGAGCTCTGGCTCTGAGCTGCCTACTCCATGATGGCTGGCTCCGCCTCCCCCGCCCCCATTATGGCTTGCCTTGGCAGTATTAATGCAAAGAAGGCAGCATTTCTCATTGAAAACTTACACTTCCATTTACTAACATTTTGCATTAGAGTTGTATCACTTTTTTAACGCTGCCCGGTACAAACTTTTTTTCTTTACTAAGCCACTCAAAACCTGATTTGTGTGTATCCGAGTGGATTTGTAAAAAGAAAAATTTGCGGAACACAGTGCATGGCTCTGCCTTACATTACTTTGCATAGGGGAGTTGTTCCATAAGTGGAACATGAGCATTCCCAGACTTTCACCCATCGATTTTGACACAAAGTTGCAAACCCAGATTGACTAAAGGCAGGAAACCTGGGTTTGCACCAAAATGGTGCGCTTACCGGAGGCTAGCCTTAGCAAGAAGAAATATCTTAATTTCTCTTCATTATTTCTGCTTCCTATGTGTGCTGCAATGTGGAATACGCCTGTAAGGACTATTTTTGTGCTGAAAGGTCCTGCTTATAACACAGGCACCCTTGACTCACTCTTGCACCATTGTTCACTAATAGTAGGCTGCCTGAACTGCACTGGTGTTATGAGACAGCAGAAGCGCACCATATTTCAGTAGATGTGGTGCATTTCTTCTCTATCCCTTTCACAAAATCAGCACAGCAAGTTGCCTTGCTGCATTGAGTTGTGTGAAAGGTTAGTAAATCTGGCCCAATGAGTCTAAGCTGTTACCTCAACTGGCCTCTTCCCTGTCGCAGTGCGTGAGATTTGTCAAAGTAGAAAGATAGGTGTTGCATCATCCAAACATAAATTAGACAGAAGACGAATAAACTTCTACACCAGTGAAACTTTTACTAGATCAACCGACAGAAGGGCCATGTCTAAAAAAAAACAGTTCAAAACCACCGAAATGTAGACTGCATTGAGGGGCATATTCACGAGGAGCTATCGCCGAATTAACGGCACTTTATCGCAGCCAAAGTCGTGACAAATTTACTCCCCCATTCACAAGCCCGTGTAAACAGCCCACAGCACCAGTTTACCCGCGATAGCAGCCGCAAAAAACATCGCCACAGAGGACCCCCGCAAATATCGCTAATGAGATGCAGAGTAGGCGTTCCCGTGACAAAAGCCGAGACAACATCACACCTCAACATTCACAACGACCAGTCACATCCGCGATAAAAACACAAAACAGGCAATAAGGCGCATTAGCACCAGGAAATTTACACCTGCTCTGACCTGGTGTAAAGTCAGACGGCAGCCAGCACCACAAAAGGGAGCACAGCCCAGGGCCACATCCCAAGGGCAACAGATGCCATGGAGCCAACCATCATGCGGCCCGGACACCCAAGAGGGCCACAACACCCACAGCCACCGCCCCATGACCCCAACCAAGACCCGGAACACCCCCCCACCCCGGACCACCACAGACACAGCGCAGACAAAGACAGCGGAACCCCAGGAAACTTACCAGCCGCACAGACCCAACATCTGACAATGTCACCGTCCACTACAAGCTGAAAGGGACAACCAACCTAAGCATCCTGACCATCATCGCCTAACAGGCCTACGGCACCAACACAGCAGACAACAAACATCCCACCCCACACAAAGCTGATGGCGTGGCTGCACCTGTTGGCCCCTGGGACCCCCCCAACAACACCCGCCAGAGTCGGAGGAGTCTCACAGCCAGCCTTATCTAAGTCCCCCACACCTGTCCTGGACTTCATCATCACCCTGGTACCCCAGTCCCCATACGTATAACACAATGCGCAGGATCCGCTGGAGACCAAGCAAGGACCATATGCCATAGCAGGATGCACGCACGTGTTGGGGGCAATACACAGCACACATGTACTACCTGTGCCCCCTGGTGACACAGCACACAATCACCACAACAGGAAGCACATGTCTCTCACATCAATGTGCAGGCAACAACAGAACACCTTGGAACACCCAACAATGTCGCCCTCAAATACACAGCCAGTGTGCATGACACCTACATCCTCCGACAGTCCATCATCAACCAGCGTTCCCAGGATGGCAACAAGGGAAATGCACAGCCCCTTGGCAATGTCCAAATGAACACCCCACACCCCACACACCTCAACTCCACAACCATGCAACTCACAACTCTGGCAATGCACACGTCACAAAATCACATACAACAGGCACAACAACATGCCCACCCACCAGACACGACAGAACAACTTACAATTTCCACATGAGCAAGCCCTGAACATGAGCCAGCAACGGCATGGCACCTCAGCCGCATAATATCCCAATGTGGGGAGAGGTGGCAACCAGCCATTTGTGAAGGATGCAGTAGAACCATGATTGGGAAAGTACACAATGCCAAGAGTGCCGGAGCTGTGCTGGACACCTCGCAGTATGCAGAACACACCCATATCCATGGCGACATACACCGCTTGCGTATGGAGTGTAGTGGACAGTGGACTCCACCATGTCACCCCAGCCAGTGGGGGACCCCGTGGAAATGTTTCCTGTTACGCCCCACCAAACGTCAGTGGAGTGGGATAGCCCGGCGTACGCCACGCCAGCGTAGGGGTGTGAATAAAAAGCACGTAGGCCTGGGCGTGGTCCTCTTCCGGGAAGACCCACGTCTCCGCCAGGGCGGCGCCTCCCACCCCGCCACGAGGCCGATGCCATCCTCGTGAGCGCCGTTGCCTGCGATGCTGTGCGCTTGCCGGACCACGGCACGCTGGACCACAAACCCGTCAGGCCAGCCCCTGCGCAGCCAGGCCACACTAATCACCTTCCGACACCTGCGTGTGTCAAGGAGAGTCCACCACATGCAGGCGCAAGCACCAAGCCCGAGGCCTGCGACCTTGGCAGCAACCTCAGACCATCACGTCCTCCACGACACAGGCTCGCTTTATTCCTTTTTCGTTGCCGTACTCTACTGCCGCCCCGGCCTACTCTTCTGACCAGTAGGTACCATATGTGAAACTGTGTCCTGAGTCATGAATGGCAGTGACCCCACATCCGGGCCAGCGGCCACAGCACCAGACCCCCCCCGATCAGTGAGGCATAGTTCCATATGGGCTTCTTGCGAAACGTGGTGCCACTAGCCCTGTTCAACGCCAGCCTGCCACACGTGGTGCCACTAACCCTGTTCAACGCCAGCCTGCTACATGTGGTGCCACTGAACCTGAACTACGCAGGCCGGTGGGGCCATCCAACCTATGCCGGCAACACTCGGTGAATGGGCCGTGCTGACCGCTGCCTCAGGCCTACACCACGGTCAGGTAGGTCACACATTTGGAACTGAGTCTTGATTACACTATGGCAGTGAACATTATTTAAGGCAGAGAACAATTCACTATACACCCTCCGATGTGGTGGCAACAAGTCTGTGCATGGCATCACAACCACACGTGTCTGTGGGCCTACGCGGACCACTACCCTCGGCCTACGCTGCGCACGAGTGGGATCACTGATTTGTAACTGAACATCGGTAATTCAGAAGGCAGAATACATTTCCTCGCACACACGGAGGGGCGTAAGAGGATGACACGTTGCAGTCTGGAGGGAACAGGATCACGGTCACGGAGGTGATTGAACACTACCGACAACTGCCACTGTGTCACCAAATCTGTGCCTCGTGAGCCAACGACCCGTGGCTGTGGGCCATTGCTGACCGCTGCCTCCGGCCTACACTGCGGTCCAGTAGGTCACAGAGCCTTGATTTGGCATTCTTGGAGTTCACATCTGTGTACGGGCATCATCGCAGACTGCATCCCCTCACAGCACCTGTGCCACTAAGTTTGTTCCCCGACATTCATGGACACTCACTGGTCGGACATTGGTGGCGTTTGAGTCCATGGACTAGAGGCTAGTTTTCATCCTCATGTAGCTGATCCCGAATTGTTGGTGAGGACGAGGGTTGCGCTTTCCACTCCTCCATTTGCTGCTTCCAGATGACATCAGACCTTCCGCATCATGCCCTGGAGGACACCTTCCACTGTCCCCCGCAACCCTCCCGCAACATACACCTCGGACATTGATGGGGACCCGCTCAGGTCGCATGGCCCATCTGACTGCACCGCAAGTCCCCGTCCCATGACTGGGTGCCTGTGCCGGCCGCAGTGCATCCGGGGCCACTAACTCTGTGCTGCTCAGGCCTGGGACCCCTTCTTCTGAGACATTGAATGCCCTCTGTAGCGATGGTCTTGGGGTCATCAATGCCATGTGTCTGTGGCCCTGCGCTGTCCGCCTCCTCCGGCCCCAACTGCAGGCCACCAGGGCACACACATGGCATCGAGTCTTGACCGGCCCGGACGTCGCATCACCTCAGGAGGCACACGCCACCACTGCAAGGACCACCTCCAACCGCCATCTGCCAGAGTCGAAAGGGTGATCCTGACAGACCTACGGAGTTGCTCAGACCTGTCATGGATGCCATCATCGGCCTGCTACCCTGCTCAGCACTCCAGGTGCCAGTGACTCAGGGCACCGCAAGCCAATGTCCGTTACTGATTGGGTTTTGTGCTGTTGTGAGGTTGCACAGCAATGTCCCCCCATGCAGTGGGGAAGACCTGGGACTATGATGAGGAAGATGTGTCAAGTGTGCAGTCGGGAGAAGGCACAGACAATGGGAGGGCAGGTGGCAACATCCCCTAGGCAGGAATGCAGACTGGTGGTGGTAGTCATGCTACACAGCCGGATCTCTTACTGGGTATTGCGCTGTGGACTGTGGATGCAACTGTCACCTCAGGCAGTGTGGGGGAGCTGGGACGTTGATGAGGAAGTTGATGCAGGTGTTACACACCCCACTGCATGTGCATCAGGACTAACCGGAAGGGACACAATCCTAGCACTTTCTTCACATGTGCGCACTCTTCTCTAGTGCCCCTGCCTCAGTGCACTACAACTCACGGAACCTCCTGACTGAATATTGGGTGACCTCTGTTCTTACTCCGGATCCCTCCATGTTGCTCTGCAGTTGACTCTGTTATGCTGGTGTTTTCTGTTTCCATTACACTACTGTCCACTGTTCAGGTTGTTGCCAGCACCAAGCACTCCGTGCGGGCTGGCCTAAACTCACCCCACACACATCCAGCACAGGCGTCACTGTACATGTGGCCCTGCCAATAAAGGGGCCGGGCGCACGTGCCCGTAGCCAGTTCAACATGATATGTGCATGTGTCTCTGTGGGGGTGTGGGTCTCCTTTGTGGGGTGTTGGTGGTCCCTGAAGGGTATTGGACACCCACGTATGTGTTCTAGTTCGCATTCCATGGGTTCGGCAACACCCTCACCTGTTGGCCCACCTCCTTTTGGCGTTCTGCCACCTGGCATTGGGGTGCCATGTGTGGGTGGGTGAAGTGTTGTGAGGCAGCCGTGATTGCGGGTGCTACATGCTGTGTGGTCTGTTGCAGGGGCTGGGTTCTCCTCTGAGTGGCTTGTCTGCCCTGGTCCTGGTGGTGGGTTGTGTGGGATGTCCATGGGCTGTTGTAGGGCATCGGTGTCGGGGGTGTGGTGTTCGTCTCGGGCATCACTGATGGGTTGTCTGTTCTGACCTGCTGGAGGTGTTGTTTGTCCCTCTGCATTGTGAAGGGGAGGTGCATGTTGGCATTGTGTTGGCGCCTTGTTCTTGTCGACATGCAGACTGGGTGACAATGTACCTTGTGACTGTTTGGGCAGTGGTGGCTATTTGAGTTGGGACAGTGTACATTTGGCCTACATGGCTGATGTGGGATTGTAGGGGTAGATGTGCATCTTGCAGTTCCCTGCTCTGTCCACTGTTATTGTTCTGTTTCTGTGTGAGAAGTTGGCCTGGCATATGCTGTTCACTAATTATAGTGGGCACCTTGCACCAGTCCAAATCGACTCTTATGGTAGATAGGTTAAAGACAACCTTATTGAAAGCTATCCTAGTGGTAGCTATGGAGAGCAGCCTTCAGGCTAAGTCTTGAAGGAATGTAAAGCAGCTTGTTTTACCAGTCTATAATCTCTTGAGTGACCAAATGAAAGAGCACCACACCAGGTATATATTCAAAATATATGTATTTATTACTAAACACACCCCTCTAGTCTCTTTATGAGGCTAGAGTTCAAGTACTTAGGTTATAAGATCTTAAATCACAGTAATAGCACAAATACACGTTTGGGCCCTAGGGGCGTACCAAACCATATACCAATAAAGTGGTATGCAAACCACGACTGAACTAGACACTAGGCCTAGAGCCTTTAGAAGTGCTTGGACCACAAGGAACCACCCAAGGTAGTGACACAGGGGACCCACGGGAGACGCGTGCAGTGTAAATACACAACCGCGATACGCCGTTAACTTCTATGGAGAAAGTCGGGATCGGGAAAATAGAGGAAAGGGACACTTAAAAGAGGACTAGGACAAAACCCTTTGAGATCTAGGACTTTGAAGAGTCTCTACCCACGGGAGCACCGGAGTACTCGTGTTACCTCACCCAGGGAAGCCGGGTGCATAGGTGCCTTTCGGGGTCGGGTTTCGTCATCGATTCGAATGGCGATCTGCTGCAAAGTGCTGCTGGCGGCCAAGAGAAAAGTGTCCGGGTGGATCCAAGAGTGGATCGGAGTTCTGGTGAACCTGAAAGCAGAGGGGACAGAGTCTGGGTCACTAGTCAGTGACCAGGAAGGCGATGGACAGATGCCCACCGATGTTGAGTGCTTCAGGTGCGTTGACGGTCATCTTGACTCTTCAGCCACGAGGTCCGGGAGGCGTTGTTGGTAACCAGGAGCAGGATTCGGGCTGGTGCTCAATGTCTGTCGAGTGCTGAGGTATCGGCGACCGGATTGGACCCAACAAGCCTTGGCAATGGCAAGTCTCAAGTAAGATGTAGATTGTCGATGGTGCAGACCAGCAAGGTCTGTGGAACTCACCCAGCGAGCGTAAGTGAGGGCAGGCCTGGAGCAACCAGGATGCCAAGTAAGGAAAAGATTGGCCTTCGTTAAGGGCTACTAGCCAACGGGCTAGCGACCGCGAAGGAGCCTCGTGACGCCGCACGTGGAGCTGGCTTACAGGACACTCGTGGAGTGGGGGCCAGTGATCTTCGGTGCAGGTGGTGCTGGAGGCTAGGGCTACTCGGAGCCCAAAGCACGACTTCTTGGGAGACCCAGAAGATGGTGCACTTGCAAATGTGCTCGGTGTCCAGGGGTCACGGTCTCAAGTCACCCACGATAGCCACGGGCCTCAGCTTTGCTGGGGACTCAGGGTAGCCTCGGGGAAGTCTGAGAATCCACCTCTGGTGATGCGATGACTTCGGCGCCCGACGGGAGCTTCAGAAATGCAAACTGGACAGATGCTTCTTTGGTGCCTGCCAAGCAGGGGAGTCACTCCTTGACCCCAAGGGAGATTCTTCAGTCCTCTAATCTTGTCGTAGAGCGTCGAAGGTCCAGGATTCAGTTTCAGAGTTTCGTCCAGGTATAATCTAATATTGCTGTGGCAAGGGTTCCCCATTTTAACCAGTAAAACAGGGAGGGACTAACTCTATGACCCCACCTATGGGAGGGTCAAGGGAGGGGGTGGCTACACCCACTTCCCTTTGTCCAGTTTCACGCCAGAGCAGGGACAGGTAGCCCCTGAGCTGGTTTGAACTGGCATATGCACAGAGGAGCCTTTTGCTCCCCCAGTGCAGGACTTCAAAGCACTCTAAGAGTGCACCCACCCAGCCCCAATACACATTATCCTGTCTGGGGAGGTGGTCACACCTCCCTGCAACAGGAAACCTATTGTCCAGGCCTCCCCTGCCGGAGTTTCGTCCAGCAGCAGGAGGCCAGACTTGTGTCTGTGGCAGCAGCATCCATTTTGTGATGCCAGGGCTTCAGAAAGAAGTTACCGGGTAAGCCAGAGTTAACATGTCTTTCCCTCTAGAAGGGTGGAATGCTACCCCCGCCGCCAGGATTGGCGGGGGGTAGTATTCCAAGATGTTTGACACCAAACACGACATGTTTAGGTGCAGCCATTCCAAAGTTAGCATTTTACCGCGAGGATATAATGCGCTTAAGAGTATATGGTCAGGCTGCACTACAAACAGCATCAGAGATGGTCTCCGAACGCTGCAGAGGGGCCCTGCTCATGCAGGGGCACCCTCTCACATAGGAACCATGCACTCTGCCTTTAGGATTGATAAGGCCTGCCTTAGGAGTGACTTATAGGTTTATATGTGTGTATGTATTTAGTGATATAGGTAACCTATATCACAGTAAGGGGTGCATGCACCACCTTACCCAGGCTGCAGTAGCAGACCTGTGGTGTCAGTTTGGATGGCCTTCCAGGGGTGGCATAATACATGCTGCAGCCCCTGGCAGGCCTCTGAGGTACCTATGCCCTTGGTACATAGTATACCATATACTAGGGACTTATAAGGGCACTCCAGATTCCAATCAGAGATGTGCCTAAGGCACATGGAAACCTTTTTACAGAGAAAGCAGATAGACTGGGGCCCTGAATAGCAGGATCCCAGTCCAACTAAGTCATAAACCAGCAAAACACCATAAAAAAAAGTGGGGGCAACCATATAGTCAGATTCCACCTTCCTACATAACCCCCCCAAACGAAAGGAGATAAGGCTAACCTTGGCCAGTTGAGCCTATATTGACTAAGTGGCCATATAAGGAAGCACCTGCACTAGCATGGTTGCCCCCTATGTTATGGTCCACTAAGCAATCCCTCACCCTAAGGGTATGAGAGGGTCTCCACCATGGGGAATCACTACCTCTGGTGTGCTTAGGTAAAGTACAAGGCTGGTGAGGTGTCTGAGTAGGGAAGTGAGGCCCTAGGAATGTTGGCCTCAGCTTCCTCAGATCACTGGTCACCATGTATGCCTGTCTTTCCATGACTGAGTTGCACTTTGCTCTAAGGGTCAACCTTTGGCTGCCTACAGCTGGGGGTTGGGTCCCTTTGGATGGAACACTGGAGGGACATGGCAGGTTTGGAACCTTCTGGTCCCAGGTTTGCCCTTGCCTACCAGAGTCCTTCTGGGGGAGGTCCCTACATAAAGGTATGGGGGATCCCTCAGTGTGTAGAGGAATTTTCACCTGGCTAGGGCTACTAGACTGGGTGCCCCTAATCTGCTTATGGGGGCTTCCTCTGGACAGGGGGCCCGGGGGGTCCACTGACCTCCCTGACCACTGCAGCCCTGGGCTGACTGAGGCAGGGTAGAGAGGGGCAGGTTACCTGCTCCAGACTGGGTACCACCTTGGAAGGGTCCTCTGCCATCAGGGGTGTGGCCAGGCCAGGCCTGACTACCTCTGTGGCAGTTCCTTCACTAGGGGTAGGGTCAGTTCCCTGAGGAGGCTGACCCTTACCTACTGTCTGGGGGAAGAAGACTTTTCTTCAACCCTTGTGCTCTCTTTTGGGGAGAGTGGGCCATTCTTTCAGGCTCCATCTCTCCAAATTCTTGGGCTGGGGCTGTGGCCATCACAGCCCCACTAACCTTTGCAGGGACGCCCAACATCCTAAGATGGGTTTGGTGTTCAACTTCAGCCCAGGCTGAAATTTCCAAATCATTGCCCATCAGGCAATCTACAGGTAGGGTTGGGGACACTGCCACTCTTTTTGGGCCTGTGACCCCCTCCCAGCTGAGATTGACTATGGCCATGGGGTGATCTGTTCTGACACCATCAATGTTGGTCACCTGGTATTTAAACTCAGGTAAAAGCTGGTGAGGGGGGACTAGTTTCCCTGCCACCATGGTGACACTAGCCCCTGTGTCCCTAAATGCCACAGCTTTCTGACCATTAATCATTGGCTCCAGTCTGTACCTGCCCAATGCTATGGGACCCATGGTAAAGGTGGCAAATCCTATACCACCATCAGAGTCAGAGGAGTCTGTTGAGGGGTCCCTGTCTAAACTAGGGCCCACCTCTGTTCCTCTTGCAAAAGCACCTAACTTTTTGGGTGCACTACTCCCAACTGGAGGATTACTACTGGTAGTACCAGGAGGGGTGGTAGTAGTTGTGGGAGGAACATTTTCTTTATTGCCAATCCTGGGGCAACTGGGATCAGTTTTCCAGTGCCCAGGCTTTTTACAGACATGGCAATATGGTTTCTTTTCAGGAGAGGAAGGAGTTTGGGACCCACCCCCAGAAGAGGAATTTTGGGGCCCTGTAGGGGACTTATCCTTAGATTTATCCCCACCTTTCTCTTGGGACTTAGTAGAATCTTTCTTCTGGTCACCACCCTGATTTCTAGTTTTTACTCTGGTTCTGACCCATTTGTCTGCCTTCTTTCCCAATTCTTGGGGAGAGGTCAGATCAGAGTCCACCAGATACTGGTGCAAAAGCTGGTTTTGACAATTATTAAGGATCTGCTCCTCATAATCAAATTGTACAATCCTAAAAAGTCATGCACTTTGTTGCCATGTATCCAACCTTCCAGAGCCTTTGTAGCACAATCTACAAAATCAACCCAGTCTTGAGTCTGAGCTTTTGGGTGTCTCTGAACTTCAACCTATACTGTTCAGTGGTTAGGCCAAACCCATCTATCAGAGCACTCTTCAAGACTGTGTAATTGTCAGCATCCTCTTCTCTTACAGTGAGGAGCTTGTCTCTACCTTTGTCTGCAAAGGAGAGCCACAAGATTGCTGCCCACTGCCTCTGGGGGACCTTCTGAACTTTACAGGCCCTCTCCAGTGCAGTTATCCATTTGTGGATGTCATCCCCACTCTGGTAGGGAGGGACAATCTTGTTTAGGTTTCTATGGTCATAAGACCTTTCCCTATCTCTAGGGATATTGTTGCCACCATGGGACTCTAGTCCCAACTTTCTTCTCTCTCTAAGGAGATCTAGGGATTCCCTATCTAAAGCCAATTGCTTTTTTCTGATTTCCAGCTGAGTTTCCTCATACTGGACCAGCCTCTTTCTTCTCTCATGAGAGGATTCCCTCCTATGAGATGAGACAGAGCTCCCTATTGAGGTGCCAGAGTGGTTAGACTCCTGAGAAGGAGACCTAGACCTTCTGGGCACACTCTTAATCCTTCCTGGGGGACAAAGAGGGCATCATTTTGATCATCCTCATCATCATCCACAGGAGGGATTGGGTTTTCCAGGTCAGGGTCATTGTCACCCTCCTGGCCAGTTTCAGAGGGGGGGCTGGGGGTACTGGTACCCCTAGCGTCCTCCTCTTCTTCTGCCCCACCCTCAGCTCCTACCCCTTCAGTCCCTATAGGCTTACTAAGGTCATAAGCCACCAACAACTCCTTGAGGTGTTGGGTGGTGGGGCTTTGGCCTGTCCTTATTTTTCTCAAGTTACATAAAGCTCTCAATTCCAAGAATGGGAGTGTATCATACTTGGAGGGTGGAAGCTCAATGGCTTCCTGCAAGGATTCTTTGGATCCTGCCCTTAAAGACATTACTAGTGTGGTGTGGTGTATGCACTACCTACTCTAGTGTGGCCTACTAAACTCTCTTGAGTTGTAGAAAGGGTTGTGCTATCCCTTAACACACAACTCTAAGTTCAGTAGAACTTACTGTTATTCTAAGCTTAAATTATATGTACCTTAGGTACCTTTAGTGGTTTTCAGTTGATCAATTCAATTGAGATTATCTGGTAAAACAATAGCAAGCTGGAATCCCACACGCTGCACACCAATGTGAGAAGTTGGCCTGGCATATGCTGTCCACTAATTATAGTGGGCACCTTGCACCAGTCCAAATCGACTCTTATGGTAGATAGGTTAAAGACAACCTTATTGAAAGCTATCCTAGTGGTAGCTATGGAGAGCAGCCTTCAGGCTAAGTCTTGAAGGAATGTAAAGCAGCTTGTTTTACCAGTCTATAATCTCTTGAGTGACCAAATGAAAGAGCACCACACCAGGTATATATTCAAAATATATGTATTTATTACTAAACACACCCCTCTAGTCTCTTTATGAGGCTAGAGTTCGAAGTACATAGGTTATAAGATCTTAAATCACAGTAATAGCACAAATACACGTTTGGGCCCTAGGGGCGTACCAAACCATATACCAATAAAGTGGTATGCGAACCACGACTGAACTAGACACTAGGCCTAGAGCCTCTAGAAGTGCTTGGACCACAAGGAACCACCCAAGGTAGTGACACAGGGGACCCACGGGAGACGCGTGCAGTGTAAATACACAACCGCGATACGCCGTTAACTTCTATGGAGAAAGTCGGGATCGGGAAAATAGAGGAAAGGGACACTTAAAAGAGGACTAGGACAAAACCCTTTGAGATCTAGGACTTTGAAGAGTCTCTACCCACGGGAGCACCGGAGTACTCGTGTTACCTCACCCAGGGAAGCCGGGTGCATAGGTGCCTTTCGGGGTCGGGTTTCGTCGTCGATTCGAATGGCGATCTGCTGCAAAGTGCTGCTGGCGGCCAAGAGAAAAGTGTCCGGGTGGATCCAAGAGTGGATCGGAGTTCTGGTGAACCTGAAAGCAGAGGGGACAGAGTCTGGGTCACTAGTCAGTGACCAGGAAGGC
Organism: Calotriton arnoldi; assembly: GCA_963921515.1. Classification (NCBI taxonomy): domain Eukaryota; kingdom Metazoa; phylum Chordata; class Amphibia; order Caudata; family Salamandridae; genus Calotriton; species Calotriton arnoldi. The sequence continues at coordinate 4,364,087 of CAWUFW010000151.1, read as the reverse complement.
GATGGACAGATGCCCACCTATGTCGAGTGCTTCAGGTGCATTGACGGTCGTCTTGACTCTTCAGCCACGAGGTTCGGGAGGTGTTGTCGGCGACCAGGAGCAGGATTAGGGCTGGTGCTCGATGTCTGTCGAGTGCTGAGGTGTCGGCGACCGGATTGGACCCAACAAGCCTTGGCAACGGCAAGTCTTGAGTAAGATGTAGATCGTCGATGGTGCAGACCAGCAAGGTCTGTGGAACTCACCCAGCAAGGGTAAGTGAGGGTAGGCCTGGAGCAACCAGGATGCCAAGTAAGGAAAAGATTGGCCTTCGTTAAGGGCTACTAGCCAACGGGCTAGCGACCGCAAAGGAGCCTCATGACGCCGCACGTGGAGCTGGCTTACAGGACACTCGTGGAGTGGGGGCCAGTGATCTTCGGTGCAGGTGGTGCTGGAGGCTAGGGCTACTCGAAGCCCAAAGCACGACTTCTTGGGAGACCCAGAAGATGGTGCACTTGCAAATGTGCTCGGTGTCCAGGGGTCACGGTCTCAAGTCACCCACGATAGCCACGGGCCTCAGCTTTGCTGGGGACTCAGGGTAGCCTCGGGAAGTCTGAGAATCCATCTCTGGTGATGCGATGACTTCGGCGTCCGACGGGAGCTTCAGAAATGCAAACCGGACAGATGCTTCTTTGGTGCCTGCCAAGCAGGGGAGTCACTCCTTGACCCCAAGGGAGATTCTTCAGTCCTCTAATCTTGTCGTAGAGCGTCGAAGGTCCAGGATTCAGTTTCAGAGTTTCGTCCAGGTATAATCTAATATTGCTGTGGCAAGGGTTCCCCATTTTAACCAGTAAAACAGGGAGGGACTAACTCTATGACCCCACCTATGGGAGGGTCAAGGGAGGGGGTGGCTACACCCACTTCCCTTTGTCCAGTTTCGTGCCAGAGCAGGGGCAGGTAGCCCCTGAGCTGGTTTGAACTGGCATATGCACAGAGGAGCCTTTTGCTCCCCCAGTGCAGGACTTCAAAGCACTCTAAGAGTGCACCCACCCAGCCCCAATACACATTATCCTGTCTGGGGAGGTGGTCACACCTCCCTGCAACAGGAAACCTATTGTCCAGGCCTCCCCTGCCGGAGTTTCGTCCAGCAGCAGGAGGCCAGACTTGTGTCTGTGGCAGCAGCATCCATTTTGTGATGCCAGGGCTTCAGAAAGAAGTTACTGGGTAAGCCAGAGTTAACATGTCTTTCCCTATAGAAGGGTGGAATGCTACCCCCGCTGCCAGGATTGGTGGGGGGGTAGTATTCCAAGATGTTTGACACCAAACACGACATGTTTAGGGTCAGCCATTCCAAAGTTAGCATTTTACCGCGAGGATATAATGCGCTTAAGAGTATATGGTCAGGCTGCACTACAAACAGCATCAGAGATGGTCTCCGAACGCTGCAGAGGGGCCCTGCTCATGCAGGGGCACCCTCTCACATAGGAACCATGCACTCTGCCTTTAGGATTGATAAGGCCTGCCTTAGGAGTGACTTATAGGTTTATATGTGTGTATGTATTTAGTGATATAGGTAACCTATATCACAGTAAGGGGTGCATGCACCACCTTACCCAGGCTGCAGTAGCAGACCTGTGGTGTCAGTTTGGATGGCCTTCCAGGGGTGGCATAATACATGCTGCAGCCCCTGGCAGGCCTCTGAGGTACCTATGCCCTTGGTACATAGTATACCATATACTAGGGACTTATAAGGGCACTCCAGATTCCAATCAGAGATGTGCCTAAGGCACATGGAAACCTTTTTACAGAGAAAGCAGATAGACTGGGGCCCTGAATAGCAGGATCCCAGTCCAACTAAGTCATAAACCAGCAAAACACCATAAAAAAAGTGGGGGCAACCATATAGTCAGATTCCACCTTCCTACATACTGCACCTGGGTGGACCCAGTTGTGTCCCCTGTTCTGCAGTGTGGGTGTTGCACTTTGAGCTACATTGTCATGGTATGTGCTGTGATTGCTATGTGTGTGTGCTGCAGTGTGCCACAGGGATGGGGGACATGTCCCTGGGTAATTGTGGGTGTGCAGTGTGTTACACCTCATTGTGCATGTGTGGCATTGTGCCCATCACCCCCGTCCCCCCAGTCCCTGTTGGATCCTCACCCTGTTGTCGTTGTGTCGGGTCCTGTCGAGCTGTGTCCGTACTCCCTACTCCTTGCACCCTCTCCACACTGATGGCTGTGGCCTGGGTTTCCTCCAGCTCCTCCTGTGGCGCTGGACTGCCACCTCCTGTCGCCGTTGCTGCCTTCCTGTTGGCAGCGGGTTTGTACCTGGTTTAGGTTGTCAAGTCCTGCCGGCGCCTCTTGGCCTCCTGGATTGGCCTCCTGGGCACTCCGACTGCGTTCCAGGTGGTCTGCTTGTGGGTCAGTTGCTGGTAGTGTTCTGTCGCCTCCGTGGCCTTGGTCTTGTTTTCCTGCGGTCTGCACCACGTCTTCCTCTCCCTTTTCTCCTTGGCCTTCCCCGAGCCTGTTGTTCCTTGCTGGTGGTCTGTGGGGGTTGTGGGGTTCGCGTTGCCCTCTGCGCTGGGTCAGGGTGCATCCATGTTGCTACGTGCTTTGGCTTGTTTCTGGTGTGTTGTGTCTGTGGTTTTTATGGTGCAATTTCCAGCCAGACATGTGGGATTTGCAGGCCTGAGGCTGGTTTTCGCTACTTTTTGTACCGCGATTGGCCTCAACGCATGATTTCTCGCGTTCGCGTTTCGCATTATTTCGGCGTGGCGTTAATTTTCACGCTGACATTTGACGCGTTATCTGGTGACTATCGCATGGTACCGCCTTGTTGTGAATTCCACGTTGACACGGGGTTATTTTCCCGCGATGGGCTGCGATATTGAAAGTTGCGTTACGCTACTCTTGCGGTAGTTATCACACGTTCTTGTGAATATACCCCTGGGTGTACAGATGTCTGATGTAGTGAGGATCAGCACAAGAGGCAGCCATTCCCTGGTGAACTTCACCAGAGAAGGTAGGTCCACCTGTGGTAATGGATATTAAAGAGAAACGGCCATCCAAATTCATGTAAATACCCTGGAACGGGAGGTTCTTGACCTTCACTATCAGATGCAACTGTATGCATCCCTGAAGGATGGCTAAAGGGAAATGGAAAAAATACTGACCATGAGCGAATGCAACTATCGCTGCTTCAGGGAAGAGGGTAGTGGAGCAGGCAACCATCTTCTTGTGACCTATGACCTATGGGAGAAGGAAATATCCTATAAGGAAATGTAGAATCTGATTTCCGAATCAGGCTTCTAGCCTAAATATCAGCAAAGGGACTCTCCAAAGAAATTACATCATAAAGGGAGGAACTAGTCATGGCACATATTGTTCCTTTTTTCCTGCGTTGCAGAATCGTTTCCGTTGTAGGATGTGTTGATGAGGAACTTTTGACAAAATATTAGTGCCCTGATCCTGAAGCATTACCCCTGTATAGTGCAGTACACAACGTCCTGTTGCATGAATGGAAGGACATAGATAAGACTGTTTTTCCTTGTTTTCTTTCTAAACAGTACCCTTTGGAGGGGTTCTCTGAAGAGATTCCACCTTCTGTTAAAGTGCATAACCTTATGGCCGGGCTCTCTACACAAGGCATGGCACGGTCTCTGAGGATGCTCTCCCGCCTCACCAAGTGGATAAAAAGGTGGAGGGTGGGGGGCGTGTCTTAAACGTCCATGCTGTAGGACGTGAAACTTGAAGCTCCCACACCCATCGGAAGCTCCAGAGCCAAAAATCCTGAATTTAATCACCTGCGGACCAAGCCAAGGGGAAAGAACACCCCATGTGGCTGCCCGCGGTCCACGCAGGGGACCCCCATAAGAAGGCGGCCGCCTTAGTGCCACATGAAGGCACACAGTGACAGCCTAGTGCTGAGGGACCCCCTCTGGGTCCGCGCGCCCCGCGTCATTTCCGGCGCACTGGTGGGTGGGGAGCTAGGTATAAGTACCTCTCCTGCCCACCTGGCGACCTCTTTGGTCGCAATCCTCCACGCCGTTCATGAGAGTTCAGCTTAGATTTTGTGTAGCCAATCCCAAAGAGTGAGCCTCAAGGATCGGGCCAGAAGCATTAGGCCACTGGGTAGCTCGACTAAGCACCTTCAAGCGTACACATTTGATAAGGGGCTCAGGATAATTATTCCTTTAAGGCCCGCCTTGTGACAGTCAAATAGGGACAACATCCACATTAGATAAACATGTGATTTAATCACTAGTTTAAGTGAGTAGGGAGGATTGGCCCAGTTCTGACATGCCCTTGACTATTTACACTTGGGTCATGCAGCAAGCTTGGGATACAATTTCACCTGTTTGTTGAACCACAGCTGGCTGTTCTTTTAGGGGGCTCCATAATAGGGGGATCACGTTGGCATAGAATGCAAAAGTCCCTAGGGGCATTAAAGGCACAGGGGTCCGCCAATTTTCTACTCTTCCGGTCCCCAGCAAAGGCGTCGTATGGCTCCAGATATCTGGAGGTTTCTTAGGCTAAGGCCACATGCATAAACGCATATAAGGTGAACAGGTTAGTGGGTGAGCCTCTAGGAGAGATCAATTTGTACAGCAGTTTAGAAGTTAGAATTCTTAAGCCCCCCACAAATCTGTGGGCTATTACAGGTTATCAGGAGCCACATGCAAACTACAAGGTATGGATTAGAGCATGAGGAAATTCCCCAAGTCGGGCAAGAGGCGCTTTAGTAGGGGATGAGGACGCAGCAGCAAGGGGCAACGCGGTGCAGCGGGCATGTTAACTGTTGGAGCGAGCAGGGGAACTCGAGCACGAACCTGCAGATGGCAACAAAGGTATCGGTTGCACTAGAGTGCCCTTCCCGCATTGTGCATAATTTGCACGGCAAGGGGACAGACACGAGAGTGGGTGTAAATTGGGCACTGGGCTTTCGATTGGTACTGCCTTTGCAGCGGAAGCCCTGTGTGCTCACGGGCAATTTCAAGCTTGCTTATAAGTAGAAACGAATATGAATTTGAATACGTAATTAAATCATTGTCAAAGGGAGGTGCAAGAAATATACATGTTCTTTGCCCTAGAGCAGCAGGGTGCCTCTTCTAATTGATTTTGAAATGTCGCTTTGATCCAGTGGCGTACTAACAATAAATACTCTACTACCATATACTCACCTGGGCCCATAAAACACTTCTATCAATAAAAGTTGACCGCTGGGTTTAGTTTATGATTTTCATCTATCAGGATTAGTTATCTCTTATTCCTAACTAAACCTTTCACTGATCAATTAGATCTTTCCTCTGGTCGATGGACCATTAGTTGAATTAGTTGATGGTGATAAATTAACATAACTTATTAATCATTCCTTAATTTAGAATAAAATAATCACAGACTCGGGAAGTTTTAAAATCTTTATCTAAATTAATTAAATGTGAACCATCTCAATATTTCAGTACAAACACCCTCATTCGCAAGAGTGTCAATTTCAGTCAATAATCATTAAGAAAAAATACTTCAGACTCATACAATAACTATGCCTGGAAAGGAGAGGACAGAGAGAGAAGAGCATCTACAAATACCATGAATTTATAGTTACCAAGAATGGTGTGAAGACCAACCCCCTGGCCAAAGGGCTAGTAAGGGTCCCCCGGGATAGATCAGGTGACAAAGACTTCAGGACAGGAATCAGGACAGGATACTTAACCTCTCTAAATACCGACGACTGCGTTGCACCCCTCTCTGACACTCTCTTCCTCCTCGAGATTCTTCCGCGATCTTCTTTCTAACCCAATTAAGTTAAGATGGAAAGTTTCTGCATTCAATTTATTCATCAGTGTCTCACAGCGTCTCTCTTACCATCAGCACCACCCACACATCCCGAGCTCGAGTCTCGACTCAGCAAATCTCCGTCTGTGTCTGCTTGCCCCTTGTTGCTCACTAACTAACTAAAGCTACTTCAGTTATACCTTTCGTTGACCATGTACCACCCACTAAAGTTTCAATATCGTAAAAATACTAACTCTGATTGGACAGGCAAGGGGAGGATGATCATCACACCATGCTTACATCTTACGTATTTCACTGAACTATTGTTCGCAATCCCATCCCCTTAAACTTTATTAAATTCACATCCTTTCCCATACATCTCCAAACTTTATTGATACAGTTTGTTTCAATCTCATGAATAAAACTTCTTCAGATGAACTCTTCACCCCCATGTTCACATGGCACATCTTTCTCGTCCTTGGACGGCTGTCAAATCCTCACTCATCCTTCCTGGTTCACTCTCGAATACGCATGTGCAGACTCAAATCAGTCAGCCCAGTTCAGACAAATGTAGAAGGCCCAAATGCGCACTAATAATAAAGTCAAAAGAAGAAATTTTATTTTAAAAAATAAATGGTTTCACTGTATACCACCAACCTCTACTCTAACCCACTTTAATTATTAATACCCTTTCTGCATTCGCGTTAGTATAATAACTTTGAAGACTAGAGCTGGGGTTTTTGGCGTGGTCAGGAAGTGTGGCGCTCAGACTAGTATGCGTAGTGTAAATGCGAACTTGAGTAGGTACGGTGCTGCCAGGTCGGGGGATTAACCCAATAACCCCCGGAGGTGTGTGAGTCACAGGACCCACACTGGGAAACTAGGCACAGTCCCGGGCACACGTGGTGAGGGTATAATGATAGTGTAACCGTTAAGTTCGAATAAACGTTGCAGTGGTTGACACCTGTTAGAGTTGAAAAGTTATTTAATGAAAAACGATTGAATTCACAACAGACAACCAGCCGACACGTGTTTCGTCACTCAGAGTAATCCGGTGACTCTTCAGGGCAAAATAGCAACAAAGTCCAAAAACTGCGAGAGGACAGGAATCAAAAGCCGGGTAGCAATCATCCCCTGGCACTTGCTCCTTCCGGTTCCGTCGGAGCCTCCTCACAGGCTTATCCGCCTCCTGGTTCGCTTCATATCCTTGGAGCGCCGCTATTCTCCTCCTTGCTCCAAACTGCTGCCGCTACCCGGCTTTTGATTCCTGTCCTCTCGCAGTTTTTGGACTTTGTTGCTATTTTGCCCTGAAGAGTCACCGGATTACTCTGAGTGACGAAACACGTGTCGGCTGGTTGTCTGTTGTGAATTCAATCGTTTTTCATTAAATAACTTTTTAACTCTAACAGGTGTTGACCACTGCAACGTTTATTCGAACTTAACGGTTACACTATCGTTATACCCTCACCACGTGTGCCCGGGACTGTGCCTAGTATAATAACTTGTTTTCTATTCAGCTAAGCAGGTGCCATGCATGTGAGCTTTCAAGCCGCCATTTTAGTGCCTTTTGCTCATGCGCAAGATTTCCCCTCCATGCATTAAACGTCATACTACGTAGATGCAGTTGACGCATGCGCAGTAAAGATTCCCTGTTAGAGCGATGTTAGTCCTTCATTCATATTGTTAGCGTTAGTAAAACACATATGCAAGCTTCGTTAACCCACGTGTCTTTCTGAAATGCGAATTATTATTTACAAACACATTGTTAGTAATTCGTTAGCGAGTTAAACGAGAGGATTGCCTCCCAGCAAGTCTTTTTACGAGTCCTTGCTCCATCAATCCCCTCTCTGATGGCATTTCAAGCCATCACAAATTTACCCATCCCATCCCAGATGCCAACTTTAACACCTCTCAGTTTTCTATTTCTCCTCTCAATTTTCCATCTGTCATTTCTTTTCCCTCTAAATCTTTCATTCTCTTATATATTTTTCCTTTCATTTCTTCCAGCTGTATCTCATCATATTCTCTTTTTCGTTTCTTTTCCTTTCCTTCTCTTTCTAAATGTATTTTTCCTTTCCCTCTTTTTCTACAACATCTGTAAGTAACTATTATCATCACTATTATTGTCACCATCATAACTATTGGTAATATTATTTGACCTAGAAAACTTTTCCCAAAATTAGTAAACCATTTCCCCATTGATGTTATGCTTTTTGTTAGTTTTCCCCATACACTGTCAACCTCCAGTTGGGTCAAGTCTTTATGCATTCTTGTAATATTTTCAATATATCCTTTAATTTCTCTGCTCTTGTCCAGAATATAAGTGCAGCAATGTTGAATTTTCAACATACCACAGACTCCACCTTCTTTTGCTAATAATATATCAAGAGCAAGACGGTTCTGTAAAACCATAGACCTGATTGCAACCATCTCTGTGTTAATCATTAAGAATCCTCCTGCAGTATCTGTAGAAAGACGATCAACTATGGTTGATAACTTACAAATTTTCTGCGAATTAAGAATGATTCCAACTGATGGTATCAATGCACTAAATATATCTCCTACTATTTCAGAAAAACTAGCTCTTCTTTTACGTGTTAATTTATTAGATTTTCCATTGATTCCATTGATTCTGTCCAGATGATAGATTTTTGGGAAAACTATTCCAAAATAACAGCTCCCATACCATCTTGCAGGTAACCTATAATAGGCCTTGTTCCCGCAGACATAATAAACTCCTGGAAATACAGGATCAGTTCCCCCTTTTAGTCCCCACCCTCCTAAAATTAGGAAGTTGTGTTCACATTCACTGGAACCAATGTAATTATTGTTATAATCTGTCTTTAATCTATGGAGGCAGAATTTTCCCTTTTTCACAAAATCCAGGGACATCGCAGCATGAGCCTTGCCATTTGCATAGATTCCCTCTTTCCCAGCCCATGGAGGTACATGGGTTTTCTGTTCAGCAGCTTTCTTTATTAAATTCTGTCTCCTTTCTTCTACTAAATTCAAAAACTCTTTTTCTTCTTCTCGTAATATACATGTTAAGTTATCTTTATGTGCCTGAACTAAATTTATTGAACTCATAGTTAAGAAAAATTCTCCCAAGAACTGTGCATTCTTACTGCTAGCTACTGGATTCATATTCTTTCTAATAGGTAATTCAGAAAATACCACATCTAGATTTGAATAAATATACTGAAGTCTCCCTGTAGCATAAAATAAACTTGATAAAATACTACATGACACACCATATGTTAAAGGTATATGGTGATACGTCACCCCTTCTGATACTGATGAGGGTAACTTCATACAAACATAGCAATTACTAATTTCCATTGTATTAACGTACTGAAATAACAATTTAATAAACACATTTGAAGATGTATTATAATCAGATTCATTATGATAATTTGCCTCATCTTCTACCCCTATTTCTATTTTAGTTCCTTTTATTCTATCTATCTTTTCATTAGTAATAGTATTATTTCTATCACTCATTTCCATTATTAAAGGTACTCCTACTGTTAAAAATAACCATACTAATACTACTAATAAAATGCTACAAAAACAAAATCTAAAACATTTTCTTTTTAAACCTCATTTTGGTCTTTCGGTGACTTCAATTTCTGCCATTTTAATCTGAGAAAATTCCTTTTCTCTTTTTCTTTCTTTTGTCTGTTAATTTTCGTTTTATTTTTAAGGAGGTCTAAATTTGCTTTCTTCAATCTGTGCAACATGAACCCTCTCTGTTTCTTCACTTAAATCTAAATTTTCAAAATCTTCGAGTATAATATAGGTCCACTCAGGAGCCTTGTATTCTCTGTTTAGATTTCTCAACCTTGGGCTTCTTCGAGTAAGTTTCACTAAAGTCTGTTTTGATTGTGTTTGATTTGTGACTTCATTTACTTGTTCTGGTTTCTTTTCAGATTTTCTCAAATAATACTTTAATTTCTTTACTCCTACTTGCCAATTGTCTCCTTTTCTAAATCTTTTGACCTGAACTGCACTTTCACCTTCCTTATCTCCTTCTAAGGTTCTTTTATTTTCACTTAATTTAGGCACAATCTGTCCTTGTTCTCTATCTTCTGTGCTCGGTCCTTCCTCTACTTGTACCTGTTCAGGTCTTATTATAATTTGTTCTTCTTCTGCCTGAACTTGTTCTTCTAGATCTACCTGATCCTGTTCAGGTCTTATTTCAGATTGTTCTTCTTCTGCCTGAACTTGTTCTTCTAATTCTGACTCCCCCTCCCCAGGTTCCTGAATGTCTTTGTTTATTTTCACCTGAGTGTGTTCTTCTTTCCCTGTCTTTTCCTGTCTACTTGCCTGCCTTTTCAGTTCTGATATCCTTCTTGTTTCAACAGCGTCATCCGATATTTCAATCACTGGTATCCACTCTTCCTGACTTGTACTTGGCTGTTCGTCATATAGTTGTCTTTCAGAATCTATCACTCTAGATTCTTCAATTTCACAGCTTACAACTCCTGACTTTTCAGCCTGCTCAGTCAGTGGTTGCTCTTGTTGTTCTGATGGGCTCGGTACTCTTCTGGTATGATTAGCATGAATCCAGTTGGGTAAACCTGCACACTTCACTGCTGTGGTAGTGACCAGTATGACTTGACGCGGTTTATCCCACCTTGGTGCTAGACACGACTTCCTTGCGTGTTTCTTCACTAACACCCAATCTCCAGGATTCAAATCATGTGCTTGGTCTGGCTGTCTTTCAACTGCGTTTTCTCCAACCTGGTGAGAGACAGAAAGCACCATTTCAGCCAATCCTTTGCAATAGTCTAATACCAGATCATCAGTAATACTCATTAATTTGTTTCCAGGAATAAATGCTTGTCTCATTGCCCTTCCCATGAGAACCTCATGAGGACTCATTCCTGTCTTTTTGTCAGGAATACTTCTGAGACCCATCAGTACAAGAGGTAATGCATCTGGCCATTTCAGCATTGTTGATGCACACACCTTCCCTAATCTTGACTTGATTTTGCCATTTAACTGCTCAACTATTCCAGAAGCCTCTGGACGATAAGCACAGTGCAGTTTTTGTTCTATGTTAAATGCATCACAGATTAATCGAACTATTTCATTGTTAAAATGAGGTCCTCTATCTGATTCCAAAGCGACTGGAAAACCAAAACGCGGAATCAACTCCCTCAACAACAATTTAGCAACTGTAAGACTGTCATTTCTTCGAGTGGGATATGCCTCTACCCATCTTGAAAAGAGACATACTATGACAAGTACATATTTTAGTCCATTGCTAGGAGGCAACTCAATAAAACCTAGCTGCAACCTGGTGAAGGGTTCTTCTGCCTTTCCAATCTTTCCCCAGCTAACCACTGTCTTCCTACCTGGATTTTGCTGCTGACAGGTTAAGCATCTTTGGCAAAGGCTGTCTGCGACTACCCTGAACTTTGGATTATACCAACTCTGTCTGAATAATCTGATCATTGAATCTCTCCCTATGTGTGTTGCTCCATGATATACTCTTGCCATTTTAGAGAGCAAACAATCTGGCATGACTGGTCTTCCATCTAGATACACCCATATCTCATCTTCTGGTCTTTTTGTACATGCTGATTTTATCCAAATTTCCTTTTCCTTTTCCTCAACTTCTTCCTGCAATTGTCTAATCTCATCCCACGTTTCTGGTATTGAGAAATACATAAATTGGCAGCTGGTTTCATTCATTTCAACTTTTCTTTTTATGGCCATTGTGTTCTTTGCACAGTATCGGGCAATTTGGTCAGCGTATCTATTGCCGGCTACCACATAGTCATTTCCTGACTGATGTGCAGCGCATTTAACAACTTCTATTTCTTTTGGCAATTGTAATGCTTCTAGCAGATCTTTCACATTTTTACTGTTTCTTATAGGAGATCCTGAAGAAGTCAGAAATCCCCTCTGCATCCAGAGTTGGCCAAAATCGTGCACAACCCCGAAACCATATTGACTGTCCGTAAATATGGTTATTCTCCAATTTTTCCCAATTTTGCATGCCTTTGTTAAGGCCACCAATTCGGCTACTTGTGCAGATTTGACTCCCGGTAAACAGGATGCTTCAACTACCCCTGATATTTTACATACAGCATATGCAGCACTTAATCCTCCTTCTTCGGTCCTAAGACAGGACCCATCTACAAATAACTCATGTTCAGCTTCTTTTAATGGAATTTCTTTTATATCAGGTCGGGGCTTAGTATAAAATTCAGTCACATCCAAACAATCATGATCAATTTCATCTCTCACTTCCTCATTACACGGGTCTGGCAATAATGTGGCAGGGTTCATGACCGTACATCTTATTACTGTCACATTTTCTGCTCCCAAAATTACTCTTTCATACTTATTCAGCCGACTAGGTGTAAGATGTTGGGCTCTTGTTCTTGTCAAAAGAATTTCCACAGAGTGTGGAACATAGACCTTTACAAAATGTCCCATCACTATTGATTCACTTTGCTCCAAACTCATGCAAGTAGCAGCTACTGCTTTTAAGCAGCCAGGTAAGTCTGAAGCCACTGGATCCAAGGTGGCAGAAAAATACGCCACTGGACGTCGGCTTAATCCATGTCTTTGTGTTAAGACTGAAAGTGCACAATTTTCTCTTTCCCAACAAAAAAATGCAAATTCTTTTGAATAATCAGGCATGCCCAAGGCAGGAGCCTCGCACAAACAATTTCGCAGTTTCACAAAGGCCTCCAGACATTCATCATTCCAATCAATCGGGTCTTTTGCTCTTTTCCGGGTCATGTGTATCAATGGTTTTGCTAGCATGGAAAAACTGTTAATCCACTGCCTACAATATCCAACCACTCCCAGAAACATTCTCATCTCTCTCTGGGTCTGAGGCAATTGCATTTCTTTAATTAATTTTATTCTCTCCGGTGTCACTTTTCTAACTCCTCTTTCTATTTTATGCCCTAAATATCTAACTTCTTGTTGACAGAACTGTAATTTTTCTGGAGACACCTTGTGTCCTCCTTCAGCCAAATGGTTCAGTAAGGCAATTGTGTCTGTGACACAATCTTCTCGTGTTTTTGATGCCACCAATAGGTCATCAATGTACTGAACCAGAACCGAATTTCCAGGCATGACTAATGACTCTAAACACTTTTTCAGGATCTGATTAAAAATCGAAGGACTCTCTGTGTACCCTTGAGGAACTATGCACCATGTGTAGACACGATCCTCGAACTTAAATGCAAAGAGATACTGGCTTTCTGGGTGCAAAGGAATAGAAAAGAATGCTTGGCACAAATCAATTACTGTAAACCAGCCTGCATTCCAAGGTATCTGATAAAGGATTACTGCTGGATTTGGTACTATTGGGCAACATTGCACTACAATTTTATTGATTTTTCGCAAATCCTGCACTATCCTATATTTTCCGCTGGGCTTTTTCAATCCTATTATTGGCGAATTACAAGGACTACCCATTACTTCCTTTAAAATGCCTTGCTTAACCATTTGTTCTATTTCTGGTGTAATTCCTGCTTTTACGTCTGGACTCATCTTGTACTGTCGTGTGTTCGGATAAACTGCACCTTCCTTCACTGTCACTTTAACTGGGTCTATGTCTGACATTAGCCCAATATCTTTTCCTGTAAAATCCCACACTTCTGGATTGACTGTGGCTCTCAATTCTTCTGGTAATTCATTTTCAGTCATTAATGAAAACATCTCATCTACTTCTGTTCCCTGTTTAGCTAACATCATTTTGTATATAACATCTTCATCAGGGGTCTGAAAGGCAACACCATCCGGTGTACAATAGATCGTGCAATTCATTTTGCACAGTAGATCCCTTCCCAACAGATTTACAGGACTAGAATCGCAAACTACAAATCGATGCATTTCTTTAAAGTTTCCAATGTGCACCTCCATTGGTTTTGTGATTGGGGTTCTAATCTGTTGGTTTGACACACCTACAACTTGGATGGATTCTCCCGAGAGGGGTAGGTTTGGGATGTCTGCTGTTCTCACAGTAGACCGGGTAGCACCAGTGTCCAATAGAAAAGTGATGTCTTTACCTTCTACTTTCCCATCAACAAATGGACCTGACTGATCTACCGGCAAGGATGCGCCAAGCACGCACTCCTCTTCCTCCCCCCTCAGGCACCGTCAATGCTGGAAATCTGATTTTTCCTCATCATCCTGCAAGAAATATTGTGTTACTGTTCTGTTATTCTTACCACTTTCTCCTTGAAATCCGGTGTTCGCACTGAACTTTTGGTGGTTCACAAAATTTGGCGTAGGAGCTGGTGGCACCTGATATTGTGGAGTACCTACCTGCTGCTGCTGATTCATAAGTACTTCATTCTGCATCTGTGGGATAAAATTTTGATTTGGCCGATTATTATTTTTATTATTCTGGGTACTCTTACACTCGTTCTTCCAATGTCCATGCTTTCCGCACGCATGACAAGGAAATTTCTTCTTCGCTTCTTCTCTGTCCATTCGTCCTCTGAATTTATTACCATTCGCCACTTGATCATTCTGACTCTGCTCTTTCACTTGATTACTATTTTGGGCATTTGTTTTCTCCTCTTGCTGTTCTGCCAATTTTACTTGTGCCCACATCATTTTCTCTTTTAACTTTCTACGCCTGGCCTCAATGTCGTCTCCTCAACATTTCGCATACTTTAAAATCTCATCCACTGTCTTGCTTTGCCAACACAACATATGCTGTTGTATCATCTGACTCATCTCCGGTTTCAAACCATATACAAACCGATACACAAAATGTCCCATATCTTTATCACCGATATTCTCAAAGCCACTATACTGCTTAAACACCTGTAATAACCTCTCATAATATGCATGTACAGATTCATTTGGTTCTTGTGTTGTTCTATCTATTTTTACCCAATCTGTTTCTTTAGGAGAAATTTTCCCTTTCAAGTAAGTAATCACTTGGTGATACTTCTTCATCACCTCCTCTGATGGTGCTCCAGTCTTTGAGTCTCTAGCATACTCCTCACTAGGCCAATCAACTGTAATCTTACATTCCGTCCATAAATCAGCAGGTACCACTATGTTGAATAAACCATCCAGATCCTTCAATAAAACTTTTGAAACCTTCACAAATCTTTCTACCTGTTTATACCACTCAACTGTTTTTTCTCTCAATTTTGGGAAATCATTTGTAAATGACAAAATATTTTGTCTACTCCAAGGAACATGAACATATCCACCTCCAGGAACCTCTCTCAATGGACACAATTTCTCAACTTTATCTAATTCTCTCACTGGAAACGCAGCTGCTGCTTCTCTTGCTGAACTTCCTCTTTCTTCCTTATCCATCTGATTCTCCATTTATCTATGTCTCCCCATTTTCGCAAGCCAGTCATTAATTCCTTTATCTGTAATCTCTTTCCAGACGCATTAACACTTTCTAAATCTTTGTCAGTAAAATCCACTCGATATGGTTTCTGCAATAATTTTGATTTCCTTATATCTATTCCAATTTCTGAAGCAACCTCTGTTAATTTCTCATGAAATACTCTTGCTCTTCTAGTTATACTCTTACATAAGAATAATAATTCTTCATCATTGTAAACATTTAATCTTTCCATGCCCACACTTCCCACTATCATTTCTTCCAATTCCACTTTTAATCTACTAATGTCTAAGATCTTTGGTGGTGGATCCCGATTACCTATTTCTTGTGCCCATCTTTCTATGTCCTCAGGGGTAACTACCGTTGTACCTCCAGTTCTTATGGGAACCAAAGATCTCTTTTCTCTCAAATTTATAGGTGCATTTCTTTTTGGAGTTTAAGTTGAAGGTTCCACATTAGGGAGATCCATTAATGAAATAACTGATTCACTTTCACTGACCTGATCGTCTGTAATTATTACTTCTTTCCTGGGACTATTTAGCGGAATTGTCACATGTTGTGGTTTCTGGCAAGTCTTTTTATCTCCGTACAATGGAATTACCAGACCAATAGTCACTGGTACTGTCAGAGCTTCTGTATTCAAATTTAATTTACTTATTTTCTGAACTAGTTCTTCTCTAGTTTTGTTTAGGACATCTCTCTCATTATCCTGCAACACCCTATTGAATGACGTATCATGTAAAATTTGTGGTGTTAAGGGCAGTCCCATCATTGGCGCACTTAGGGTAACCTTACTAGTTGCTTCTTGATACGGTGGTGGATTTTTAATTAAAATGTCCTCCAATAACTCATCGTCTGATTCACCATATCCTATTGTATTCAAATGTTTCGTTTTTTCTTTACACTTTCCTCCAGACTGTTCCTCAGCCATTAACACTGGATATAAGCCTTCAGATACCATTGCTCTCTTCCACTGTTTCATCTGCCCTTCGCGTGACTCATGCCAATATCTGGGGAAAAACCCTCTATATTTCCCACCTCTGCATTTCTCTCGTTCATATGACTCAGTCTCCCATTCTTCCAAAGCCTCATATTGAGTTAACCTAGGTCTAGGTTCTAAATCATTCATTCTCAAATTCTGAAGAATTCTCCCATTAAACGTACCATTTTCGGGAAACGCTAGTACTCCATCACCTTTCGTATATTCTAGCCAATTATAGTATGATATCCTCTTTCCTTCATCATAAATGATGCTGGTGTCTTCGGTGGCGGAAAAGGAATTCCCTCTCTAGTCAACACAGGCTTATCTTTCTTAAAGAAATTCTTAATTTTCTTTATAAATAACATCTTTCTTTTGTCTCCATACATCCTTGAGGAACGATGTATAAAATTGTATTCTGCAAACCCTTGAAATCTTCTATCTGTACGTCTCACACTAATAGTCAAATCAGAATCCTGCATACAATTTCTCTTTTCACCAATCCTAGCACGGCTTCTAACTGGTTATCCAATCAAATTCAGGCTCACGCTCGTGGTCTGACCAATGTCAGCGCGGCCTTTTCTGATGTCAGTTCTGCTCCTTACTACTGACCCCTCCTTTTCAAGGCTGCTTCTGTCACACGCCCGCTGATTCTACCAATCCCAGCGCGGCTCACTGTGACGTCAGTACAACTCCGGCGACTGACCCTCCCTTCACAAGGTAATACAAAAACTTATTTTCCTAATACTTTACATTAAATTCTTTATTATTAACGACATAAAAACATTCGCTACTCTGCCTGTTCCACTAAAATCAAAGGATAGATTATTTCTTTCTACTGCGAGTAAAACCTTCCGCTTACTCTTTCTTATACTGCGAGTAAAACCCTTCCGCTTACCCTTCATTCAAGCTCCAGAGAACCTGCTACTCCTCCAGTGTCACCCGTATTGGGAAATGAGACCAAAGTTTCACCGGCGAACCCCTTTTGCTATCATTCGCACTCTACTTTTACATGAAATAGTCCCTATTTTAACACTGCCAGCCCTGCGTAGCTTCTCAGTGTTATTCCAACAGACGAGTAACCTCACTGCAGTATGGTTTCTGTCGCCACCCGCTATTCATTCCCCGGGAATTTTCCAGACAACAGATAACAAAGACGCTAACTCTTTTGTTAAAACATAAATCAATAATCTATACTTATCACCAAACTAATCAATAATAACCATAACTCTGCTACCAGAAAACTGATCCAGCGGCGTACTAACAACAAATACTCCACTACCATATACTCACCTGGGCCCATAAAACACTTCTGTCAATCCAAGTAGACCGCTGGGTTTAGTTTATGATTTTCATCTATCAGGATTAGTTATCTCTTATTCCTAACTAAACCTTTCACTGATCAATTAGTTCTTTCCTCTGGTCGATGGACCATTAGTTGAACTAGTTGATGGTGATAAATTAACATAACTTATTAATCATTCCTTAATTTAGAATAAAATAATCACAGACTCTGGAAGTTTTAAAATCTTTATCTAAATTAATGAAATGTGAACCATCTCAATATTTCAGTACAAACACCCTCATTCGCAAGAGTGTCAATTTCAATCAATAATCATTAAGCAAAAATACTTCAGACTCATACAATAACTATGCCTGAAAAGGAGAGGACAGAGAGAGAAGAGCATCTACAAATACCATGAATTTATAGTTACAAAGGATGGTGTGAAGACCAACCCCCTGGCCAAAGGGCTGGTAAGGGTCCCCCGGGATAGATCAGGTGACAAAGACTTCAGGACAGGAATCAGGACAGGATACTTAACCTCTCTAAATACCGACGACTGCGTCGCATCCCTCTCTGACACTCTCTTCCTCCTCGAGATTCTTCCGCGATCTTCTTTCTAACCCAATTAAGTTAAGATGGAAAGTTTCTGCATTCAATTTCTTCATCAGTGTCTCACAGCGTCTCTCTCAGCATCAGCACCACCCACAGCATCCCGAGCTCTCGACTCAGCAAATCTCCGTCTGTGTCGGCTTGCCCATTGCTGCTCACTAACTAACTAAAGCTACTTCAGTTATACCTTTCGTTGACCATGTACCACCCACTAAAGTTTCAATATCGTAAAAATACTAACTCTGATTGGACAGGCAAGGGGAGGATGATCATCACACCATGCTTACATCTTACGTATTTCACTGAACTATTGTTCGCAAACCCATCCCCTTAAACTTTATTAAATTCACATCCTTTCCCATACATCTCCAAACTTTATTGATACAGTTTGTTTCAATCTCATGAATAAAACTTCTTCAGATGAACTCTTCACCCCCATGTTCACAGGGCACATCTTTCTCGACCTTGGATGGCTGTCAAATCCTTACTCATCCTTCCTGGTTCACTCTCGAATATGCATGTGCAAACTCAAATCAGTCAGCCCAGTCAGACAAATGTAAAAGGCCCAAATGCGCACTAATAATAAAGTCAAAAGTCGAAATGTTATTTTCAAAAATAAATGGTTTCACTGTATACCACCAACCTCTACTCTAACCCACTTTAATTATTAATACCCTTTCTGCATTCGCGTTAGTATACTTGTTTTCTATACAGCTAAGCAGGTGCCATGCATGTGAGCTTTCAAGCCGCCATTTTAGTGCCTTTTGCTCATGCGCAAAATTTTCCCTCCATGCATTAAACGTCATACTACGTAGATGCAGTTGACGCATGCGCAGTAAAGATTCCCTGTTAGAGCAATGTTAGTCCTTCATTCATATTGTTAGCGTTAGTAAAACACATATGCAAGCTTCGTTGACCCGTGTGTCTTTCTGAAATGCGAATTATTATTTACAAACACATTGTTAGTAATTCGTTAGCGAGTTAAACAAGAGTATTGCCTCCCAGCAAGTCTTTTTACGAGTCCTTGCTCCATCAGCTTGACAGGGCAAGCATCCAAATGGTCCATCATGCCAGTTTAGGGCAAGATAACCCTGGTGAATTAGGTTCTCCCAAGAGAGACGGGAGGGTTGCCGAGAGGAAGCATGATCAGGATTTGTGGTAGGACTGGTTGCAGACCCTTATTTTAATTTCAAGTTACAGCGTCGCTGAGCGATATCAAACAGCGCTATTAAGTTAATATAGCTTCATGCTTTCAATCTGGTGGTTTCTTTAGGCAAATGCCACATAAGTGTATGCGTCAATTGGCTAGAATCAGCTAGCGGAAGGGGCATTTTCTGCAGCTTATGTCCCAAAAAAGTGGTTAAATCAATAAGTCTGTTTACCCCTCCCACCCCACCCCCCACCTTAAACTCACCCTGGCTCTGAATAATGGAATAAAAGTTGGTTTCAACAAGCCTGGGCAAACAATTGTAATACAATTTAGTCGTAGCTTCAGCCAGCTGATCTCATTGTGAGTTTCAGAGGCATGAGGGGTTGTTACCCCCGTGCGGAATGTTCCCAGTTGGGGAGCAGGGTAGGCAGAGTTCGGTGCAGGTTGGCATACCTCAAGGTGTCTCTGTGGGTGTGATGTGTATGTGGGTCTTACTGGCTGACTAGAGCAAGTCGCATTTTGCACACTGCCTGTGTCTTGTGCTCTCTGGTGTACAAATTTCAGGCTGCAATCAATAATGTCAGCACCTGCTCACATTGTTAACAGTTTAGCAGCCTGGGTAGACTTGAGGCTAAACACCACAGATTAAATGGGACAGGCATAGATTACAGTACGAAAGGAGGGACACATGGCAATTACAGGAGGACACCCTGGCTGAATGCCACATATTTTAAGCTCATCTGAGGGTGGAGCGGTCACACGTCACAGTGGGATAGTTACCAGTGTAGGACGGGCCATTGGGTTTGCCTTGGCATGACGTGAACACACTTTATACAAACTGGATCCCCTAGAAAGTACAATGCTGAAAACACAGACTTAGCTATGTTTGGCCACGAAAATCCCCTTCTCCAAGCTGCAGTGCATCGTGTTGTTGCTAGGTGTTTTTAGTGACAGGCAAGAGCATTAAGGGGGCTGTATTAAGTAACGAGGTTACTGACAGGGAGGCAGAAGGGTTACAGCGAACCCACAAAAGGTGGGCTGCGTCAAAACTTGAATCTGGGAATCTTAGATCCCGATATTGTGTGGAATAATAATAAGCAAGACTGTCTGGCTAGGTTGAGTAAACATGTTCACATGAACGGACAGGGCACACTCACCAGCACAGGGGAAGAGTTAGAGATTGGTACCAATCGCGATTGGGAATGACTCACCATGACATAGAGACACACTTCATAAGATTTAGAGCCTCTAAGAAGGTTAAATGCTGAAAACAGGGACTATGGTTCGCTTGGCTGAAAAACCCCCTTCACCAAGCTGCAGCGCGTCAAATTACTCATCTGCAGCTAGGTGGGTTTTGGAAGTTGTCATCTAAACCAGTGTGCTGTGGTTCCAAAAATTGGGGAAACATGGTGTAGAGCACAAAAGGCTACAAGGTAGTAAAGATTGGCTCCATTTATCCGAGAAAGGGCAGGTAACTGGACACTCGGTTCTCCTCCTGTCCCACCCTTTTGCTGGCTAGTATACTTAGCAGAAGTTTGGAATTGGACGACTGATGCCAGGGTGGGGCATCAACATGGCGTCACAACACCCAATTCGTAGTCAAGCGGTGAGGGGCTCGCATCCAATATGGCATGGAATAAGGAGAATACTGGGGGTGCAGGGCTCCCCCCACCCACCTCTCCATAGTGTATGAGAGGGTAAGGCGGTGGACCTGCAATGCTATAGGCGTTTACAGGTGCCCACATATGGGCAGATGGGTACAGTGGCAGGATACGGCAATAGAGTTTTTTTTTCAAGAGGTCTTCCTTCGGTCCAGATAAGAGGTGCACCCTGTAAAGTGGGAGGATGGCTAACAGGATCCCGCAGCTAATCTAGCCTGGTGGGCAACGTAAGTGGTGTCTTTGTAGAGGGTGCGGTGAATGCAACAGGTGCGCAAAGAATTTCCCTGCCTTGGTAGCTGGGCAGGTTGTGGAAGCTGTCATCTAACGAGTGTGCTGCTGTCCCAAAAGTTGGTGGAACAATGGGGAAGACACTAAAGACTGCAATTTATTAAGAACATTTGTCATTTTCAGGATTCACGGAAAGGCAGATGCTATAGGCATTACATTGGCTACACACTGGCAGCAGGGCACAGTGGCTCAAACCCGCAGATTGAGTGGATTGTTAGTAAGGGGGTGCGTAAGTGTGCAGTTCCAAAGAAGTGTGTGCTGCAACTCCAATATGGAGGAGCAAGAAGGGGTCAGGTTAATTTCCTCTGCTGGTGCTTTACACGGTTAGC
Source organism: Calotriton arnoldi (assembly GCA_963921515.1). Classification (NCBI taxonomy): domain Eukaryota; kingdom Metazoa; phylum Chordata; class Amphibia; order Caudata; family Salamandridae; genus Calotriton; species Calotriton arnoldi. The sequence continues at coordinate 4,342,690 of CAWUFW010000151.1, read as the reverse complement.
AGTTCTAACCCCCTTTTTGGGATAATTGAAGCACAGAGGTAAACTAGGGCTGAGTAAACCCTTAGCGTAAGCACATTGCACGCAGTGCTCATTGGATCAAATCAAACATTCCAGGTTTACGATGAGCAGTAGTTTTGGATCCCCGTTTGGGTAAGAATTCTGGTCGGTGTGGTACTCCTAGGCAGGAGGAGGCCAGCTGGCAAAGATAAGGATATGGTGTTGTCCACAATCAATAACTGGATAATTAAACAATTCACATAACAGAGGGGCTTTCGGCTTCATGAAACACGGACCCTTGCATGCCGAGACCACAGGATGTGTCAAGGGGGATGGGTTCCACCTGTCTAGAGTGGGAATGGACCTGGGAGGCAATGATCTGACTCTCTTGGGTAGGATGGAACTGCTGCAAGAAATTAAGTCCTCCATATGTAAGTTAAGCAACCGATTGGGGTCATGTGAGTTATGGTGGTCAGAGATAACCCCACGTTTAGTGTGGCGAGGGACCCGGTCAGGGGATGCCGTGGAAACCTCAAGCAGGAGAGTTAACAGTGCCATGCACAAATTCACTGAACAGAGGGGGTTTGGCTTTATCAGGCATGGTCTGCTGCATGCCAAGTCCACAGGGTGTTTTGATGAAGATGGGGTTCACCTGTCCAGAGTGGGCATGGACTTGTCTTTGCTGGACCTGGGAGAGGCCCTGGAATCAGCAGGATGTAGGTAAGAATGCCTGCCTTGGTGGGGGGCCCTGGTTGTGACGGTGGCCACACCCAGAGCTGTAGCGGAGTTAGAGGGCGATCCAGAGGCTGAAAGGTACATAGGGGTACCCTCTTCAGGAGCACAACAAGTGTGCAAATGCCAAATATCCCCAGGAAGTCCTTGCGGTGGACCCTGGAGGAGCGACAGCGCCCCGCTAGTCCTACGGGTGGTTGAAAACCTGAGAAACCGGGGGCTGCCTGGAACGCTCCGCCCCCCTCAAGGGGTGTGAGTAGATGGGTGGACTGGCGGTCCACAGGTGGGAAGGGGTAAACCCTCCCCCTAAATTGGGAAGCACCGATTGGTTAGTGCCACGGTGCAATTTGGCTCTTCAGGTGGCAGGCGGCAGAGGGGCTGCCTGCCCTTGGATCGCCCGTAAGTTGACCCACCATGTTGGCATATTTTGGTATGCAAATAAACCTGCAGCAACTTTCTTCACAAAAAAGGTGTCTTGTCTGTATATTTCATCAGGAGATTGCTGTATGTGTGATGGGGAGTGTGTTGCCGATATTGGCACTATGTGGCTGCCCGCGGTCCATGCAGGGGACCCCCATAAGAGGGCGGCCGCCTTAGTGCCACATGAAGGCACACAGTGACAGCCTAGTGCTGAGGGACCCCCTCTGGGTCGCGCGCCCCGCGTCATTTCCGGCGCACTGGTGGGCGGGGAGCTAGGTATAAGTACCTCTCCCGCCCACCTGGCGACCTCTTTGGCCGCAATGCTCCACGCCGTTCCCCTCCCTACTGCTTACCCAGCGTATATACAGGGGGTGGGGTGAGAGAGGCTGTTAACTTGTTGTTTTGTGTTGCAGGCGGAGTTACAGGGCGATCCAGAGGCTGAAAGGTACATAGGGGTACCCTCTTCGGGAGCACAACAAGGGTGCAAATGCCAAATATCCCCAGGAAGTCCTCGCGGTGGACCCTGGAGGAGCGACGGCGCCCCGCTAGTCCTATGGGCGGTTGTAAACCTGAGCAACCGGGTGCTGCCTGGAACGCTCCGCCCCCCTCAAGGGGCGTGAGTAGATGGGTGGACTGGCGGTCCACAGGTGGGAAGGGGTAAACCCCCCCCCATAATTGGGAAGCACCGATTGGTTAGTGTCACAGTGCAATTTGGCTCTTCAGGTGGGCAGGCAGCAGAGGGGCTGCCTGCCCTTGGATCGCCCGTAAGTTGACCCACCATGTTGACATATTTTGGTATGCAAATAAACCTGCAGCAACTTTCTCCATGAAAAAGGTGTCTTGTCTGTTTATTTCATCAGGAGATTTCTGTATGTGTGATGGGGAGTGTGTTGCCGATATTGGCACTATGACACTGAGGGGGATACCTGAAACCCGGCTACCCCCACGAGTGGCGCAGACTCGAGGATTGCTGCTGTGCCGACTCTGAGTCCAAGCGGGCCAGATGGCGCCTGCCTGAAGACCGATCAGAGCCCGTGAGAGCCGCTGGGAGGGATCCACGACCTCTTGCCGCAGAAGGGGTGCGGCGTGTGAAGAAGATGCCTTATCCCACCCCCCAGACAAAAGAACGTGCCCGGCAGGGCTTGAAGCAGATCCCGGAATAATGCAATGAGGAGTCGGGTGGCGGAGTCGGGGCCCGACGGACCCTGCGACTGGAAGCCATTCGTGAGTAGGGCGAGGAGCAGAGGCAGTGGGTGGATCAGTGCCGCGTGAGAGTGGGTTTCGGCCCTGGGGAACAGCGCTTGCACGCTGGCAGCCGCTCTGATTGTGGTGACGGAGTGGCAGGAATATCTCTGTTGGGAGACTGATTGGGACTCAAGAACCGGGACAGGCAGGAGAGAAATCAGCTGTAGCCCGTGGGAGAAGGGCCCCAGGAACAAGGGGCTTTGTGGCTGCCCCTGACCTAGCCCTCCTCCCCACCCCTCCGGACCGGGGAACACACCCAGCAGGGTTCGAGTGAGGCAGAGGAGGCCTGGGGGTAAATTGATCCCTGAATCTCAGCAGAGTGGCGAATCGGGTGGCAGTGAGGGAACCTCCCTGCGCTGACTCTAGCTGGACCCACTTGCGGATCTGGTTTGCAGGGCCAGTGCAGGAGAGATTCGAATTCAGCTGCATGAAGGTGCGGCTCCCTCTTGTCAAGGCTACAGAGAGCAGGTGGAATAGGCGTAAAACAGCCTGGGGTGTCTCAAGGTGAAAGGCCGGGTGACTGGGACTTCAGAGTCATAAAGCAGGCTGTGTGAGTCCCTCTCGGGGGCAGCAACACTGAGAGAACTGGATTGATACACGCTCTGGGGTATATCCATATGCTGAAGAACCACAAAGGGGACTGATAAAGGACACACTATCCCATCAGAAACCAGCCTCAGTATATCGGCTGCCAGGCTGGAGTGTTGCAGAAAGGCTGGAGGCACCCTCAGTGTTCAAATGTCAGAAGGGGGAGCCCCCCGCCCTCATCTAGGAAGTTACAGGCTAACTGCAGCCGAGCTACAGAAAAATCCCAGGGGCAGACAAGACTGCGGAACAGTTGAGACAGGGGTTGCTGCTGTAGCACCAAAGCAGAGGGTGAGGCATCATGGGCTCTCAGAACTTGAGCGGCAAGCAGACCAATGAAGGACCAGGTAAAGTGCAAAACTTGCAGTAGCGCAAGCAGAGAATGGGGCTGGTATTACATCCCGTCAGCTTGGCAAACACTCAAATGCAGCACATGGGTTTTGGAAATAAGGCAAACTGGACAGTGTGGACCATGTAATGTGAAGGGGACTCCCCTAGACACAAGGGCAGTAGTCACGGGGGCGGAAGTAACTGAGAAGAGGGATGAAAGTGCATGACTGGGTGCGCATACAGCAACTATTCTACAAGCCATAAAAGACACAAAGACATCCTTGGAAACCCAAATAGCAGCAGTGGTGGGAGAGGTGGTGTTAGAAATGGGATTTCTGGTTGGCTAGGGCATGCGCCTAAGCCAGGCAGAAACCACCACTCTAGTCAGGGCAAGGGAGTTACAAACCGAAGATAACCCCTGCTCACTCCCTTGGTAGATTGGCAGAGCAGTCAGGCTTATCCCAGAGGCAATGTGTAAAGTGTTTGCGCAACACACTCGCACAGCAGCGACACACTAGGCACACCACAAAAGAAACTCCTCACAAGGTTATATAAAGAAATTGCCTTTGTATTACTCATAAAACATATTAGAACGCAATCACATTTATACACTGTGCCACCTGGCACTAGGTATTACTTTACAGGGCATTATATACATTACAGGGCCTATCCGGCCACTGTCATCACCAATAGAACACCCAAGTAGTGAGGAATAAACACAACCAGTAACTACTGGAAAAGGTGCTCTTAGCACCACACATTAGGCATAAGCATCTTAGACATACATCCTAACATCACCGAGTACCGCCTATTGGGTGAAACATAATCAGCAGTAGTGCAGTGCATCGCTATCACTGCACACATTAGGCAAAATCATTACAGCAGGGCACCCGTATCACATACCTTGCATACCTCCGGGTCCCACCATTACTCTGTACCTATTGGGAACCTCTGCCCATCAATAGGCATATTAACACTCAGTGTCAGAAAAGACCCTCGCGCCCAGCGCACCCCGATCTGGGGCAGGGGTGTAACACACACCCAGTCTTGGTTCAAATAAGAGTGCCCCCGAGGATCAGGTAAGAGGGCAGCTGCCCACGACCATGCGGTGCAGCTGCCACGCTGTGGAGTGTCTCCCTACCATAGGCAAGGGGGCGGGAGGGTGTAACACACCACGTCTCCATCAATGGAGAATGCCCCCAATATCCAACAAAAAGAAATCAGCTGCCCGTTACCATGCGGCGCAGCTGCGGCAATGTGGGAAACATCACAGGGCTCCTCAAGCTCTTCTCCGGCAGCGTCGTTCTGGGCTGGCGGCCCTGCCCACAACCAGGCTTTCTCCTGCCTGACTTCCATTTCCCGCTGGAGGTACCGCCCACCACCAGGCTTGGCGGCCGTGCACTGCCGGGTGTCCAGCGGCTCTCCTTGCCCCCGCCGGAGTCAACCGCAACAGCTCCCTGCAAGATAGGAGCAGGACCCGGAGCAAAGTCTTCGGCGACTTTGCTCTCTGGGGGGCAGCCCCGCCCGCAAACAGGCTTCACCTCTGCCTGGCTTTTGCGGGCTTCCGGTTGGGCGGCCTCTCTCTCTTCAGGTCACTAGGGCATCCCCGGCCGGGGATTCCCTGCCGCTGGGGCTCTTCTAGCAGCCTGGGGCCACGTAGCAGAGCCCCAGCTGCAGGACCAACCTTTTGGCCACGGAGGAGAGTGCAGCGCGGTCCCCGCCTTTCCGCAGGGCCAAAAAGCACTCCTCTCGTGCTGCACCGAGTGAGTCCCCCTCCTGGGCTCAGGCAGCCAAAAATAAAAGCGCTTACCACGCGCTTCCTGACAATCACCTCCCAGGGCCTAGGCAGTGCTCTTCTCGCGCCGAGCACGCTCCCCAGAGGCCATGGCCCTTAGTTCTCCAGAGGCAAGGGGAACCTCCAGCGTGCACCCTGCGCTGAATCCCCAAAGTTACACAGGGCAGAGCTGGGCCCAGGCAGGCCAGCTCACAGGGCCCTCCAGCAGAGGGGCAGTCCTTCCTGGTGGTTCCTCCTGCTGCCCAGCAGTCCTCTTCGCCCAGATCCAAGTAAGCACCAGAAACATGGGGTCACACCCCCAATACTTATACTACATGCCTTCTTTGTTCTGCCCTGGCACAGTGCTTGGGACCCAGTTCAAACTAGTTCTGGGGGGCACTTAACAAGTGCACAACAGTCCCCATTGACAGTGTAGGTCCTGGCCCCAGACACACCACAGGGGGGAGGCGGAGCCAGCATTGTACAAGGCAGGCCCAGACCTATACAGGGTCAGGGGCTACTCCTCCCACTACTCCAAATGTAGTTCAGGCCCATTCAGCCTAGCGCTGACTCACCCAGCCCCTCTAGAGCCACTGCAACTCCCTAGTCTCTGTCACTCCAGAGCCAGACATGCAATACACAAAAGGCAGGCACAAAGACACATAGCACACATAAATGCCCACTTCTAAAACTGGCATTTCTAAAATAGTGATCATAAATCTGCGAACACCATTACGCAGCATTTGTTACCACTATTCCAAAAATACCAAACTTGACCACGCTACTCCTCTCATGTCAGGAATTACCACTGAAACATATAACAGGGAATCCCCAATGCATTCCTATGAGAGGGCAGTCTCACAGTAGTGAGAAACCAAAATGGCTGTTTGTCACCACCAGGACATGCCACGCAGTTAAGGCACATGTCCTACCTTTTACCTACAGCGCACCCTGCCCATAGGGCTAGCTAGGGCCTACCTTAGGGGTGACTGATATGTAGTAAAAAGGAAGTCACAGACGTGGCACCCACTTTATGTGCCACGTCACAGCGGCAGTAAATTGCGCGCGCAGGCCCTCCAATGGCAGAGGCCTGAGACAGGTTTTAAAGGCTACTTTGGTGGGTGGCGCAAGCAGCGCTGCAAGCCCACCAGTAGCATTTAATTTACTGGCCCTGGGTACCTGAGATACCACTTTACAAGGGACTGATAGGTAAATTGAATACGCCAAACAGGTGTAGACCAGTCTTACCTCGTTTTACCATAGAGAGCACATGCACTTTACACTGGACAGCAGCGATAAAGTGCCCAGTGTCCTAAAACCATCAACATCAGGTCAGAAAAAATACCAGGATGAAGGCAAAAAGTTCAGGGATGACCCTGCAAAAAAGGCCAAGTCCAACAGGTGGGGTTACTGAGAGATGACTACAGAAAGCTATCAGGCTTGGTCAAAGAGTCCGAAGACCATATAGGTGTAGCACTGCCGCAAAAAAAATACCTTACTGAGAAATGCTTAGCCATGAAGAAGGAGGTGAAGCTACTGGCAAATAGGCTGGAAGATACAGAGGGCAGGTCACGCTGCCACATTGTTAGGTTGGTAGGAGTGCCGGAGAAGTCAGAGGGCCCGAAGAAAGAGCTATATCTGGAGGAGGGGTTGGACAAGACGGCTCTGCAGTGAAACTCCTCCCGATGCTTCTCAGTAGAACAGGTGCATAGGATCCCATCCTACCCACCATCACTTGGGGTGAGCCCACGCCCGATCATTAAGAGAATAACAAAAACTGAATGTGGCAAGGCTCTATGCGCAAAATAGTTCACAGTAATCCCCACAGTCATATGCAGAAATATCAAATTGTTTGCTCCAAGGAAGAGGGCAGCCACTCGTACTCCCCAAAACTGGACCAGAAAAATCCGGTCCTACAATAAGCAACAAATTATCCTGAGCACTACTCAGTATGTATTATAAAATCAAAGTCCAGTCCGTCTTCTTGTAACTCCGATGTTTATTCCAGGTAGAAAAATAGCCAATACGTGTTTCGTCAGGTCTGATGCATCCGCATCTCTGACTTCATCAGGGCTATAAACAAATTAATAACATATGTTTGAGTCACACTAAAATTTATTAAATAGAATCCCCTTCACCACAACACCCATGTGTTCGGTAATCTCAAGGTGATTCATAAATAACAACCACTCCAACAGGAATGGTCACATTAGTTATCATAAAATTATTTATGTCATAGAAAGAGGGAATTAAATAAACAATATTAATTATTTCACAAGAAATTAAAAAACAATCATTGTCGCTTCACGTGCGTACAGTATATCCATACTATAAACACAAAACAATAATCAATAAAATGCATCAACAACACACAGACCTATTATGTATAGTGCATAAACCACCACCTAACCCGTGACTAGCAACAATTCACTTTTCAGTTGTTCCGGATAATGAGCTCACCTTGTACAATATCTCTCTAATCCAGACATCCACCGCTTGACATAGACTTCTATACAGTCAATAGTCTTATATAGGCCTCCATCCAGGATATCCAAAAATCAAAATACGATTTCTCTAACCTGTAGGTAATATAAGTGCATCAGAAAACCTGGTCTATCACCCAAATATACACTTCCTACAACTAATCATAACACTAATAAGAATTATGAGCATCCACATATTAGGGTGCAAAACATAATCATGCTATCTGATTCTCTATCAAATCAATCTGTTGCAAATGTAAAACCCACGTCATGCCCATTGCATACATTATTCACACCCTATTCCCAAGTATTACCAACACATATCACTGATAATGAACGGAAATTAAACATACCCAATCAAACAGATTACACTATACCAACAACAGTTACTGTAACCCAAAATAAATCAGTGTTCTGCGATTAAGCTATCCAATACTACGGAAACAATCATATCCGATCACACAATCCCGCATTTTTAGAATGCTTGAGTTGCATCTAAACCGAGCTCATGGCTTGCCACGTGTTATCTACGGCCTGTATATTATATTAAAAGACCCCCAATTTCACTAGGTGTCCTAGCATCTTAATAAGCATCACAACTATACCCATATACACGAGAAACATTAACAATACTCACCCGAGTGGCAGAGAGTATTCCTCACTCGTCTTGACGGCGTTTAGCTCGAGCGCCATCTTGAATCTCTCCTATTTATAGCGGGCCCGAAGTCAGTTACCTAAGCGTTACTGGTAACCACTACTTAAGGATGCTTTAACAATTAAAAACAACCTTCATATCTAAAAACAATATCCTAACATGCAAATAAATTGCATGTAATTATAATACATCGTGGTGTATAAAGCTAAAAGAAAACATTATCCTTACACAAGATGGCCGCTAATACCTTCAAATACATGACGGAGTTCAACATAAGTAACGAAACTACACTCGTCACCCATACATAGTTTTTAAATATCCAAAGAAAGCTTTATTACTACCTTGGACATGCGCAAAATAACGTATATCACTAATTTGCAGATTACATCGCACACGATCAAATATAAACCAATTTCAATAAACTGCGGATCTCGTAACTATATTAGCGCCACTAATAAAAAACCTTAAAAATCACCAAATATCCTAATGGCATTAAATGCATTATCGAAATTAGGAAAACTATTTATATCATACAAATGCATGAGACAGCTATCATAGACGTCCTCATTAATTAAAATATCACTAAATTCACCCACAATTATCTATCCTATGTATGGTGACTTTAAACCCTCCATTCAAAGATGGAGGCTACAAATTCTGCATATATTCTAGAAGGTGAGCCCACCAACACGGAACAACTAAATTGCTAATCAGAAATCTATTGCAATATCACAGAGCAAGCCATCATCAAAAAACAAGTTAAACAACCTAACGTAAAGCTGGGAAACATACAGATATATACATAGATGTGTGTTACACAGACTACGCAACGTAACATTACTACTCCACTACTTTATAAAGCTTCATCTCTTGCACATAACGGAACTCCAAGTTTTAATAATCAGCATCACAATCTATACATTCCAATTAGCCCAATCCATCCATATCATGTACCTAGAAAATATTGCATCTCATGATCCATATTGAGTCCCCGTTCCACAGATTTCAACGTCATTATCCACTTTACAAGGGACTGATAGGTAAATTGAATACGCCAAACAGGTGTAGACCAATCTTACCTCGTTTTACCATAGAGAGCACATGCACTTTACACTGGACAGCAGCGATAAAGTGCCCAGTGTCCTAAAACCATCAACATCAGGTCAGAAAAAATACCAGGATGAAGGCAAAAAGTTCAGGGATGACCCTGCAAAAAAGGCCAAGTCCAACAGGTGGGGTTACTGAGAGATGACTACAGAAAGCTATCAGGCTTGGTCAAAGAGTCCGAAGACCATATAGGTGTAGCACTGCCGCAAAAAAAATACCTTACTGAGAAATGCTTAGCCATGAAGAAGGAGGTGAAGCTACTGGCAAATAGGCTGGAAGATACAGAGGGCAGGTCACGCTGCCACATTGTTAGGTTGGTAGGAGTGCCGGAGAAGTCGGAGGGCCGAAGAAGGAGCTATATCTGGAGGAGGGGTTGGACAAGACGGCTCTGCAGTGAAACTCCTCCCGATGCTTCTCAGTAGAACAGGTGCATAGGATCCCATCCTACCCACCATCACTTGGGGTGAGCCCACGCCCGATCATTAAGAGGCTGATAAACTTCAGGGACGGAGATGTAATTCTGCAGGCAGCAAGAAAACACGATCCTTGGATGATAGATGGACAAGAGGTAAAACTGTACCCAGACTATTCTAACCTTGGTCAACAGCAGGGAGGGGCATTTGTGCCGGTGACGAGTATGTTGTGCCAGCTGGATCTTAAGTATGTACTCCTCTGCCCAGTAAATCTGCATGTAGTGCATGGGGGACAGATCTACTTCTTGGCAACAGAGCAGGAGGCCTGGTACTAGCTCGAACAGTGTGGTCTCTGTTCAGGTCCACCACCAGGGGTACGGAACCATGAAGGATGGAAACCGGTGCCATCAAGGCTAAGTAACAACAAGAAGAACATCACAGCCTCCCCAACCAAGGAGCAGATGAAGGCGGCACAAGAGGAAACTGTCAAGGAGGTCCAACGATGCAGCAATGTTCTCAACAATAATAGATGGAGATCCCTTGTCTCAGAAGAGGCGGGCAGCAGCTCAGAATGAACTGACACAGAAAACGAAACAGGGGATTTTTGCTATTAACTGAGACTGCCTAAGGTTAGACATAGACAAATGGACAGCCTTGCACAAGTGGCGGTAAGCTGCACCTCAGTGATAGCAGCACAAGTTGGCTTAATGGTATTTTGGTTCATGACTCAAATGTACAGTGAGTTTGGAAGATGGTTAGTTCTACAATCACTACATGGTAAGGTAGGGAGGGGCCTAAGTTTAGGAGTAACTCACAGCATCTTGACACACCACAGGCTAGGGGAAGCCTTGGCTAAGTTGCATGCAGAGGCTGAGACTGTTACAGCGGAGGAATACACATGCCCACCATGACACAAAACCAAACACAGACACTACTAACCAGGAATGTTAATGAACTGGCAATAAGGTAAAGAGAAGTTTGGTACTCAGGGCCCTCAGCAGATACAAACCCTACATTGTGTATTTTCAGAAGACACATCTCACTGGTGGACAGCATTGTAGTATGGGGAGGTGAGCTACCGACTGGTGGGAAATGCGCAATATACCTCAGGTTCGAGAGGGGTGATGATCCTAATTAGAAAGGCCCTACCGTTTCTCGTGCTGCGCACGTGGACGAATACACACAGGTGTTATACTGCAAACCTAGGAGAACACGAGAGGGAAGCAGTGTTGTTGATCAATATCTATGTCCCCCTGGACTCCAGTCCACAACACTACAAAAGTGGGAAATATTCTACTGGAAACCCTCGCTTCACTGATAGTGGTGGGCGGTGACTTTAGTCTTACACTAGGTACAAATCTGGATAGGATGAGCTCCAGGTTGGAAGGGGAGACAACTAAGGGAAGCTCGAGGGCTTTGAGCAAGCACTGGGGCAAAAACATCCTACCTGGCGAAACAGAAAAGGATGTATGAAGGGGGGAATAAGCCAGGTAAACTGTTGACATGGATTGGAAGTGAGGAAAGCGACAGTATGTCCATTAGATGATTGAAGGTAGAATCTAGGGCCACAGTGAGAGGAAGTGGAGAGATAGCGGAGGAATTTGCAAGACTCCTAGAAACCTTTTACAATACACAGTTTCAGGCCTTTGAACAGGAAGTGCTAGCTTTTATAAACGACTGCCCCATGAGACGGTTGGGCCGGGAATACACAAGAGACTTAGAGGCAGACATTGCAGTGTAGGAAGTATCCTCTGCCATGGGCCAAATGAAATACGGAAAAGCCCAGCTGCAGAACGGGTTCCCAGTTGAATTGTTTCGGAGACGGAAAAGGTGGTTAGCAGCCCCTCTTGATGCGGCCTTTGTGAAGGTGTTCTAAGAGGGAAAGCTACTGGATGATATGCGTTCGGCTTCAATGGTGCTTACCCCAAGATAGATACGAAGCATACCAGCCCATATCACTGCTCAATGAAGGTGTTAAAATCCTGGCTAAACTCCTAGTGACCAGTCTAAGGACAGTGGTGACAGAGTTGGTGCACATGAATCAGAATGCTTTTATGCCGTGTTGCTCGACCAGATGGAACCTGAGATGACTACACAATAACTTGGTGGCAGTGGGCCCTCGCCGGCGGGACCGGTGATTGTCTTGCTAGACCAAATAAGGCCTTCGACTCGGTGGAATAGACAAAACTCTTTGGGGTGCTAGCTAAGATGGGGTTTGGCCCCAGATACATCAGGTGGGTCAAACTGCTCTATGATCGGCCAATGGCCATTGCTGATTAATGGCCACACTTCGTGGGAATTTTGAGTAGAAAGGGCAATGCATCATAGGTGTCCACTCAAGCCAGTGTTGTTTGCTCTGGCAATAGAGGTCTTGATGTAATCGGTGTGAGTAGGCTCACAGATCTGGGGCTGGCTGGGGGGTGACGGAAGGGATGGGTGCATATCACCATATGTTGACGATATCTTATTATACCTGACGAACGTGTCCCCAACATTGGACATATTACAGAATAATTTCCGCGTATTAGGGGACCATTCAGGATTTGTCATAAATTGGGGTAAATCTTTATTGTTCAGATGGAAGAATAGACCCAGAGGTAGACACTTGTACTGCCTCTGTGGATAGAGACAGAACAGTTTAAATATCTGGACATCTGTATTACTAAATATCCAGACACATACTACGAGGCAAATCTGGGACCACTGCTCAAAAGACTGGAGCAAGATGTGCAACATTAGCAGTTGCTGATGCTTTCACTACTGGAGAAGGTGGCTATGTTTAAAATAGTGGCACAACCCAGGTTTTTGTATGTACTCCAGAACAGCCCATATAAGATTTTGGACGGGTTCTTTACTAAGGTGGACGCACTCATGTGGACACTACTCTGGGTGGGGGGACAGCCTTGTATTGCTATGGGATCTAAATATAAGGGATGCATATCCTTACCAAACGTCTGGAAATATTATGAAGCAGCACAAGTGAGCGTAGTAAATGATTGGGCATACACAGATTGGGCTGACCCATAATTTCAACTAGGCCTGGGTGTAAAATTCTGCTCCGCTTGTAGAATTTGCGGAATTTGGGAACTCTGTGTTCCAAGGAGAACGCAGAGTTCCCGATAAAATCCGCATTCCGCCTCGTAGCGGAATTTATTTTCAGTTGGCACGTTCAATCTGGGTTTTTGCACGCAATGGCGAGCACGGCAAGTCTTGCCGAGCGCTTGCAAGCACTGGCGAGATTTGCCGGCCACCCACGAGCACCAGCAATACTTGCCAACCGCCCCCTGTGCTCGCAAGACTTGCCACCCGCTAGTGTGGCTTTAGGCCACGCTTGTGAAATCAGCGCCTTTTTTCTGAAGACAGCAAGCGCTAGAGAGCGTCAGTGACTGCGGCTGCATCCGCTGGCAGATTTTCTCCTCGTGGTGCCGTTTGCATGCGATTTCGAGCATGAGAATGCATGTCGTGTTGCTCAGTGTCAAAAATGTAGTAGAAGTGGGGGCGTTGAGCAGTTCCACCACTTGCGGAGTTTTTGGGGCACTCCGCAGAATTCTGCATAGGAAAACTCCATGAGCTCCGCCCAGGCCCAATTTTGACAGGATAGGATAGGAATGAGGGACAGGAGCTACCTGCACGCGCTGTACTGGGGCCCAGTGTTGGCCACAATTGTGGATATCTTAAGAAGACTGGCCAAAGAGATCTTGGTGGTAGTAGCAAATATTCAATTTGCTACTACCACAATGTTGTCCTCGGGGCAGCAGGCTGACCCGAGGACAACATTGTGGGAGGGCTGCAGGTTATGACCTGTCGTGGCTTTGTAAGGGTTTCAGGGATGGGACAACATTGGCCTCGCCATGCTGGCGGATGTGTGGGATGCGAACGGGGTGGTTTCCTTTACCTTCCTGAGAATGGAGTATTAAATGTCAGAGATGCAATGTTAAGCTATGGTCAGATGAGACATGCCCTCAGGGAATGCATGTGTCTAGAAGAGGAGACAGAAGAAGACTCCCCGCTGGAAGGTAGACTCCTAGATGGGCGCGTTGAAAGGAAATTGATCTTGATGACTTATGGAATAGTGACAAGAAACGCTCATCCTAGTCTGTCGAAACTATAGACTGCATGAGAGCAGGACCTGGGGGAATTAGATGAGGATGACTGGCAGGAGGCTCTAGAGTAAGGGCTGGCGGAGCTGGCGAAGTGCCTCTATGCGGAGCTCCGCGGAGTTTGAAAAAAACTCAGTGGGGCTCTGCTCCACAACCTCCCCCTCCCAAATTATTTAAAAATGAAAAAAGATGGCGCAAGATGTACAACGTAGGACTTTTTTCATTGAAGAAGGAGGTGAGGAGCAGGAAGGAGAGCAGCCATGCAGGGGAGGCGGCAGACACGCAGGTAAGTGCCTTCTTTTTTCATTTTTAAATAATTTGGGAGAGGGAGGGAGCGGCTAACTCTGCTCCGCCACGGAGGCGGAGTTTTGCCTACCTCCGCGTTCACAACGGAGCGCGGAGTTGGCAATAAAGGCCAGCTTCTGCCTGATCCTACTTAATATCATACACTGGGCCTACCATACACATACCTTGCTATGTAGGATAGGCAGGGCTGGAGATGCGGAGTGCCTCAGGGTCTGTGGGCTGGAAGGCACATTTTTACATAAACTCTGAAGCTGTCCCTGTATATGAGGCTTCTGGGAGGTGGTTGGGAGTTCTCTAGAGGAGGCAACAGCACTACCCCTGGAGCTGCAGCCATGACTGGCACTGCTGGGAATATGGGGCCCGACAGATCACTCCTGCTGTCAGAAACTATTAGTGAATCTGGGTTGCACGGTAGCATTGCTCGTAAACGATGCTCTGGGATTTCCCCTAAGCACCAGGACTGGGAGCTCGGAATGGAATATTGTAGAATTATGGAAAAGGAAGTCTACAAAGGAGGAGAGTTCCAGAGAAAATTTGATAAAATATGGGGAAGATTGGACGCAAATGTGGGTTGAGAGAGGTGCGAAGATGGATACACAAGTCCAAATATAGACTGGGAGGGTGGAGACCACTCGATCCAGTAGCCCTACACATATGGATTCGGGGCACTGGGAGGATCAAGGAGATAGTGTAGACAGGAGGTGATGAGGTGAACATTGATTCTGTGGTAATGCATACAACAATACAAATATTTTTTTTAAAAAAGAAGTTGGAGGGTGCTGTCAAGCGTGTTTATTCTGATTCTAATTTTTCAGTCAGAGCGACCGCGTACACCACTTATATGGTACAGTCCCTTCTGAAGGATTTTCAGTCTCTGGCGCAACTCTTACATGAGGGAGCAGATACGTCATCCCTCTTCTTGGTGTTGGATCATCAAGTCAGGTTCCTCTCAGATCTCTCATTTGATAATCTGTGTGCCACTGCGCCAGCTACTATAGCATCTATAGCAGCCAGGAGACAGATTTGGATGCAATACTGGAGAGCGGATGCTTTGCAGAAGTCAACCCTGATGAGATTACCCTTTGAGGGTTCTAAAATCTTTGGTCAACAATTTGAATATATCGTGAAACAGTCCGTGGAAAACAGAAAATTGATCACTCCAGTTCACCCTTCTCAGGGAGGCAGGACACTGGTTTATAGGAGAGCGTTTCCTTCTCCTCAGTCCAGAGGTAGCATTCATCCCTTTTGAGGCAGGGGTCGTATCTGGGGCACCCTAGGGGGAGACAAATTCAGTTTTTCACCTACAGCAGTCTCAACCCCTGCCTCTCCTAAGCAATGCCTATCCATCCCTTCCAGTCGTTAGTTGTCTTCGTTTCTTCCGTCACTGGTGACTTACATTTCCAGATGCTTGGGTGATTCAGACGGTGAGAACAGGGTATCGAAGAGAGTTCTCCTCTCTTCCGGCTCAGACTTTCAGACCCACCCCCCCTGCCAAAGACTCCTGTGAAACAAGCAGCATTGTTGTCAGGGATGAAATTGCCTCTGGAGAAATGAGCCATAACACAAATTCCTCCTTCAGAGAGGGGTCAAGGTTATTACTCTACCCTTTTTCTGGTTCAGAAGGCTGCAGAAGACTATCATTCTGTCCTGGATCTCAAAGGGGTACATCTCTATATTCCCCACCAGCCATTCAAGATGGTGACATTACAGTCCATTCTTCAACTGCTTCATCAAATACGGCATCTTTAGACCTGATGGATGCGTACTGCCGGGTTCCTATTCACAAGACCCATCAGAGGTATCTGCGTTTTGCTGTGGGGACGGACCATTACCAATTCCAGGTTCTCACTTTAGTACATTCATCAGCGCCAAGAGTTTTTACGAAGCTCATAGCCTCATTTGTAGTTATTCTTCATTCTAAAGGATTCAGTTTCATCCCTACCTGGATGACTGGGGGAATTGTGTCTTCTTTTTCCTAAGGCACTGAATCATGTGCCACAGGCCTATAGCCTTCTGGTGTACTTCCAATTCCTGATCAGTCACAAGAAATCCACTCTCCGACCCACTCAGACACTAAAATTCATCAGGGGCCTGTTCAGAATGGAGTTGTGGGAAGTTTTTCTTACTCAGGAGAGACAATCCTCTATCATCCAACAGCTGTCCTTTCTTCTTGCTCAATCCCAAGTGTCAGCTCGTCTATGGTTGAGAAGCCAGCTGGAAATGGCATCAACTTTACAGCTTCTCCCATGGGCACACCTCCAATTGTACCCTCTGGTCCATTAATTCCTTCGCACTGGAATCCAGTACTTCCCAGGATTACGAGCACCCAGTTCTGATTACACTGGAGATAACCAAGGCACTTCAGTGGTGGCTCTCACCATCGAAACTATCCAAGAGCCACATTGTTCTTCCTCTGCCAGTGATTGTTTTGACAATGGATGCCAGTGCCCTTGATTGGGGCGCTGTGCTTGGGGAATCAAAAGTGCAAGGCAAATGGAGTCTTTCAGAAAGTCTGCACTCTTTGAACTGGAGAGAGCTTGCAGTAGTATGGAAGGCCATGCTGTGGTTTGCTCCCTTTCAGAAGAATCGTGCAGTTTGTCTACAGACAGACAGCTGGGTGGTGAGGGCATACATCAACCATCAGCTGTTTCTGCTTGCCCAGAAGATAGGCTTCTGGGCGGAAAGGAATCTCCTTTCTTCGGTGGCAGCCTGCCTTCAGGGGAGGGAGATTGGACCTGCAGACTCTCTGAGCAGATTGTTTCCCTCTTTGGTGTCTCTTTGCCTCTCTCTCACTATATTCCATCAGATTATTTCCAGGTTTGGTCTCCCTTGGTTGGACCTATTTGCCTTGGAGGAGAATGCACCTCTCCCACATTTTTGCAGTCCTTTCTCCAAAAAAGGCCCGGGTGATCAACGCTCTGGCTAATACTTGGCCCAGGGGTCTTCTTTACGGGTTTTCTCCTTTTCCCTTGATTCCCAGGGTTCTCAGGAAAATTCAAGAAGATCATGCAGAAGTTCTGCTGGTCATGCTGGAATGGTACAGGAGACCATGGGTTCCCTCCTTCTCCAGTTAGAACTAACTCCCCATTAGCAGTTCTCCATTTATCTCTCTCCTCTGAGGGTTCCATGTCTTTGATGCACCTTAGGCTGGTGGTATGGCACATGAGAGGCTGAATTTTTTGGCTCAGGGTTCTTCCCTAGAAGTATCTGAGAGTATTCAGCTTTCTCGAAAGAAATCTAGCCTGAAATCCAATAATCGCGATTGGTATAATTTTGAAACTTGGTGCCGGGGTAAAGGATTGCCCTTGATAGTTGTAAACCTGTTAGGTGTTTGGATTTTTTCAGGGGTTGCTTTCTCCTGGCTCTGGCTGTCTCTACTCTTCGGGCTCAGTGCGCATCTGTTCTGGCTTTAGGGTGTTCTGTTGTTGAGTCAGTGGATCATCTTGTCTTGCGTCTTCGGAGAAGCTTTTTTCTTCAAAGGGCAGTTTCTTGCTCGTCAGTCCCTTTGTGGGACCTGCCTCTCGTGCTCCATTCTTTGACGGGTCCTTCTTTTGAACCCCTGGTTTTGGTAGATCTTGAATTTCTTTCTGCCGAACTTTTGTTCTTGGCAGCCATCTGTTCTAGAAGGAGGGTCAGTGAGATTGGGGCACTTCTTTCCTTTCCCCCCCTTTTGAGGATTATGACGATAAGGGGATTCTTCATCTAAGCTAATTCTTTCTGCCCAAAGTAGTGTCTGATTTTCACTGTCAGGAGGATATTGCCCTCCCAGTTTTTGATCCTGATCCTTCTTCTCCAGAAAAAGAAAGGCTTAATTCTCTGGATGTTTTTAGAGCTCTTTCAATTTGCCTGGAGATAACTAGTTCATTTCTGAAAGTGGAGTCTGTTCGTGACTTTTGGTCTATCTAGAAAATGTATTAAGCCATCTTCATCCACTCCATCCAGGTAGATTAAATTGGCTATCATTCACGCTTATGATGCTGCTAATGTTTCCCTTTCCTCTTCAGTCCAGAGTCACTCTACTAGGAGCATTTAATCCTCCCCAGCAATGTTTAAAGGGGCATCCATAAGAGGCATTTATAATGCTGCAACATGGGCTTCTCCCACTAGCATCTTCAGTTGGAATTGATAGCATCTTCGGACTTTTTTTCACATGTTTTATCTGCTGTACATTGTGTGTGATGTGTATTGTTGCTATTAAATCTTCACAGGTGCTGCATCATGAAGCAGTGTTTGCCTTTTTTCATTGTGTAAGGACTGCAACAGAAAAACAGATGAGGAGGTAATGCCCTGTTACTAACAGGTAATCTTCATTACTCCGGATCGAGGTCTTCTGTCACAGTCCTGAGACCCACCTTCCCTCCCATTTTATTTGTATGGTGATTGTTTCTTCTTATTTTCGCTTGATATTTCAGGATGTGGTCATGACTAGTTCCTCCCTTTATGCATGATGGGTATTAGGCACCATCTTGGGAGAACCTTTTGGCTTAGCTGGGTAATTGGTTTCTGTGGAGCAAGAGAACTGCATAAGGACTGTGACAGGAAGACCTGGGTTCGGAGTAATGAAGATTAGTGGTAAGTATCCTGGCATTTTAAGTGAGAGAAAGTGCCCTCTTTCTGCATGGTTTCACCCACTTTTTGCTGAATTGCTGATGTGCTGTGATTGAGTGTGCCCTGCCAATCAGGTGCCCAGGGCCTATGTTCTTTTTCCGAAACCTGCATTAAAAACAAAACCCAATAGGCATCTCTGGCCACAGGTCAGCCCCTGGTAAATGGTACCACAGGTGCCCAGGGCACTGTGACCAGGGAAGACCTCTAAGGGCTGCAGCACTTATTGTGCAACCCTTAGAGGACCTGTACCATTACACTCACACACTGCCTTTGCAGGCTGCGTGTTTTGGTGCAGAACAAAGTGAAGGGTCGACATGGCACACATCCCTGTGTGCCATGCCTACAACCCACTGCCCTGGCATAGATCAGTCACCCCTCTAGCTGGGTGCACTATACCAGTGGTGAGGGTACAGGTGCATGAGCCCTGTACCTCTACAGTGTCTACGTCCATTCTTAGACATTGTAAGTGCAGTGCTGCCATTAAGAGTATATGGTGCTGGGAGCTTGTCATTACGAACTCCACAGCACCATAATGGCTACACTGAAAACTGAGAAGTTTGGTATCAAACTTCTCAGCACATTAAACCCACACTGATGCCAGTGTGGGATTTAATGAAAAATGCACACAGAGGGCATCTTAGAGATGACCCCTGAAAAACGACTTACCACTAGTGTCCAGGCTGAGTGGCTGCTTTCAGCTGCCACCACCAGACATGTTTCTGGACCCCTGGGTCGAGAGCCTGCTGCTCTCGAGGGCCTGAAACAATGCACATCCTGGGACGAGGTGCCAAGCCTCCTCCCCCAGGATGGGCAGGGTCCACGAAGGGGAAGCTTCAAAGGCTTGCCGCCTTTGTGAGCTTCCCCAGGCCACTTGCTGCTTTCAGCAACTGGTCCCCACTGATTCTGACTCCCACTTTGGGCGGGAGAACCGGTGGGATAAACAAGCGAGGAAGAGAGAGGTGTGCCCACCTCTGCCAACTCCACCCCTCAGGTGGGGGAGGTGAGGTGAAGCACAACTCTCAGTCCCTGCCATCTTGCAGGTGGGGGGACCCAGCCAACCAGGGAAAGGCTTATGCCCCCCTCCCACCGGAGGGTGGCATAATAGGGGGTGTACCCACCCCAGGGAAGGGACCCATTGGTCTCAACCTTTTACCTACCTGTAACGCCCCTAAATCTAGTATATAGGGGCACCCCTGAACCTTGCTTCCTCAGACAAGAAACTACAAGAAGAAAAGAAGAAGAAGGACCGAACAGCCATGCCGAAGCTAACAAGAGGAGGACGCCCACTGACTTGGCCCCAGCCCTACCGCCTGTCCCCACCTCGAACCTGCTCTAGCGAAATCCCGGTGTGTCCTGCAGCCAGCAACCTCAAGAAACCTGAAAGACCTGCCTGCCTTCAATCCCAAAGACTCTGTCTCCCGTGAACACCGGATTTGTTCAAACAGCAGACTCCAGCTCTGCAAGGATCCGCAAGTTTGCACCACTCTGCACCCAACACCCACGGCCCGAGTTCGAGTGGCCCAACACCAAGAGGAGGTCTCCGCGGTGATCCTGACGCGAGATCCGGCGACCCCTGACCTGCCTCAAGCCTCCAGCCGATGCCTGCAGCCTCAAACCGGAAGGTCCCCCCAACTGCGACCAGGAGCTGGTAAGAAGATCTGACCCTAAAAGGTACTCCTGCACCCGACGCCCCACGGCCTTGGGTGGCCCAACCTACGGTGCCAACCAACCCCCAAGATCCCAACTTACCTCTTCAAGTGGTAGTCGCACCCAGAAGACCTTCGTCCCCGAGCCTGCAGCCTCCCGGTTGAAAGCTACAGTGCTTCCGACGCCAAAACAGCACCCTGCACCCGGCCGCCCCAGTGCCGCTGAGGGTGCATCTTTTGTGCTGGCCTAAACCCCCATTTGCCCTGAGCTTGAGGCCTGGAGCTTTGCTCCCACAACCCAGTGGCCTGCTCGTCAGCAGCCACCAACCGGAGGCCCCCTATCCCCTATTGGATAACATTGGGCCTCAGCACTCTGCACCCTTCCGCCCTAGTGCCGCTGAGGGTGTAACAAGAGTGCATCCTTGACCCTGGGGGACCCCTGGGTCTAACCTCAGAATACCAACTCCCACAACAAAGTACTTACCTGTGAACTGATAACACTATTTTCCTCCATAGGATAACATTGACTGTTTTTCTATGAAAAGTTTCTAAGTGTGGAGTTGGAAAATCTAAGCAATCCTTTAAAACTGTAACTAAATAACCAAAACGCTTTTACTTACCTGTTTACAGGAAATGTCCCAGTGCAGTATCCAGGTATACTGCACTGTGTAAGAAAAGTAATCTGAAAAGTAACTTACATGATATTTTACCAAAAATCCTATACAAAGTATATGTACTGTATTCTGAAAAGCATTGCATTAACAGTAACATTACTGTAATCAAATCAAAGCACATTTACAATTGCAATCCAAACTGTTTACAAACTGCATTACTACTGTAAAGTATTTATTGCTTACCTGTGCCAGGCTTGCTTGGTTCTAGAAAATAAAATAACTAAAACAATATTTTTATACAAAAACAATTGGTCTGAAGTTCAGTCTTTGAGTGTGTGAATTCATTTGCTGAATGAGTGGGTACAACAAATGCTTAACACTGTCCTCTGATAAAGCCTTACTGCTCGACAGCACAGCCACAAATAGAGAGTGAGGTGCTATCTACTTTACCTCTGCCTACCTTTTGGGTTCCACTGGACTCTGTGCACACTATACCTCCCTTTTTTATAGTATATACAGAGCCAGCTTCCTACATTAAGGTAAGGATTTTTTATTAAATTGATTTTGCTGTTCATAGTGAATATACTACTGTATCGTTAACATCTCTGAGGTTTTGTTTTGTGTTTTTTAGACATATTGTTTGGGAGCTTTCTGCAGTTGTTTTTCCCAAATGGACACAGTGGTTCCTTGTTTTTGGTGATTAGTTGGTGCTTATAGGCAAAAAAAGATATAAACCTGGCAGGAAGTTATATTTTCTAATGTCCAAGTAAAGAGGGACAAAAAATTTTGATTATTTTTGAAAGTACAAAAAATTTGAGAAATCTTTGGGCTTTGGGTGAGCATTCTAGTTAGAAATGGGGTTTCTGGTAGTCAGAGTATTAACCCTGTACAAACAGGAACCACCACTCTAGTCAGGGTAAGCTACATACACACTGAAAGATAGCCTGTGCTGATCTTCTGGAGCTTGTCACAGAACAGTCACACTTATGTAAGAGGCAATGCATAAAGTATTTGTACAACAAACACACACACAGTAACACAATGAACACCACAAAAATACTCGATACAGGGTTAGAAAAATAGATTATGAGTACAACAAGACAAAGCCAACAAAAATCAAATAAGTAGAACCGGAGTTATGAATTTTTAAAGATGAAATCAAATTATAGTGCTTAAAGTCATAAAGCGACAACCAGGACATTTGGGCGCGCTAGACCAGGGTAAATCTAAAGTTCAGGTTGATCGCTATGGAGGGCAGGCTGGCTAAAGGACTCGTGCAGGTCCAGCTGAAAAAGTACATTGGATGGAGGAAGCGGTGCATCGAAGACTCGATGCGAGGAGAAGAGGAGGCATTGCGTTGTTGTCAATCCCGTGCATGCCGGCGATGTTTTGGTTTAGATCCGCACAGTCGATAAAGGCTCCATTGATGAACCCCTTTACGATGCTAGTGATGCATCGTCGCCGAGCTGCGCAGTCCGTCAAAGAGATGTCAGCGGCAGCTGCGTCGAATGGTGATGTATCCGTTCCGATCGGCGCAAAGTCATAAATGCGTTGTTTTTGATGGATCAGCACAGCAGAAATAACCTTTCAAGAGCCCAGGACTGAATTAGACAACTTGGCAGGTCAGGACTCACAAATTGCAGAGTCCAGGTGTTGTTGCAGGGTTGAAGGAAATCTTTGATGGCCCTGAGACTTCAGAAGAGGGGGCAAGCCAGCAAGCCTTTGGAGTCACCCTGGGTTCAACTGAGATGAGTCCAGTCCTTGTCCTCAGCAGGGCAGAGATCAGCAGGCAGCAGGGCAGCATAGCAAAGCAGAAAAGCAGTTCTTCCAGAACAGCAATCAAGCAGAGTGGCAATCCTTGTAGCACAGTAGTCTCTATTCCTGGTAGAGTTCTTCACAAGTCCAGTAGTGTACTGTCTTGTTAGGGTCAGAGGTCCAGTACTTATATCCAGTTGTGCCTTTGAAGTGGAGGTGACTTCAAAGAAGGGCCTTTGAATTGCACGCAGGTCTTTTCTCCTATGCCCCGGCTCCAGGGTAATCAGTCTTTTGTGTGGGAAACAGGACAGTGCTTATTCAGGTGTAAGTGTCATCTTCTCTCTCTTTTCCTGCCCCGGAAGAGCTATCAGAATGCAGATGAGTTCTCACCTACCCTTCCTGTGTTTGTGGCTGTCTAGAGGGAATACACAAAGTGTGGCTGTCACCAACCCCAGATGTGTATTGGAGACAGGCTGCAAGCACACAGGGCAGTAAGAGCAGAGAAATGCCCATTTTTTACAAGTAACATTTCTAAAACAGTAATGTTAAATCCAACTTTACCCTTAAAGAGGATTTATCATTGCCATTCCAAAGGTATAAAACATGATGCAGCTACTACTTTCTGATCAGAAATGACAGCTTAAAAGTGTATTAAGGAATTCCCAATGTTAACCTATGAGAGGAGTAGACCTCTCAGTAGTGAAAAACTAATGTAGCTGTTTGTCGCTATCAGGACATGCAAGACTTTAAAGTACATGTCCTACCTTTTACTTATCCAGCACCCTGCCCTATAGCCTCCTAGGGCCTACGTTAGGGTTCACTTATGTGTAATAAAAGGGGAGTTCAAGGCTTGGCCAAGGGTTTTAAATGGCAAGTGGAAGTGGCAATAAACTGCACACACAGACCCTGCAATGGCAGGCCTGAGACAGGTTTGAAAGGATACTTGCATAGGTGGCACAATCTGTGATGCAGGCCCACTAGTAGCATTTAGTTTACAGACTCTTGGTATATAGTACATCACTTTATAATGGACTTACAAGTAAATTAAATATGCCAATTGTATATACACCAATACTGCCATGTTCAGGGGAGAAACACATGCACTTTAGCACTGGTCAGC
Organism: Calotriton arnoldi; assembly: GCA_963921515.1. Taxonomy (NCBI): domain Eukaryota; kingdom Metazoa; phylum Chordata; class Amphibia; order Caudata; family Salamandridae; genus Calotriton; species Calotriton arnoldi. The sequence continues at coordinate 4,318,800 of CAWUFW010000151.1, read as the reverse complement.
AGTGGTAAAGTGCTCAGAGTCCTAAAATGAATCAGCAAAAACTGGAGGTCTGCAGGCAAACGGGGGAAGACCATCCAGGTCTAACAATTCTGAAGCACCTAAAAGCTTAGAGAAACATTTTACTGATAGCAGCACATAAAAACATAATTTGTATTCCAAGAAACAAGCTAGTGACAAATATGTAACTACTTTGCGTATTTGTCAAGTTCCCGTGAATTAAAAAAATTGTGTTTATCAATATATATATGATCAAATTGTGGGTAATTGTTATTCCAAGAAGGCATGTGAGTGCTTGTTGTGCTGTACCAATCCTTCTTTGGAAGAACAATTTAAATTGAAAACGGGATTGAGAGATCACCTGAATTGGCATATGTGCTTGCTGGCGAGTGTCAGTATTCCAATTGTGCTTCTGTGAGTGCTGTTCGCAGAGAGAGTAGGAAGAACAGGGATACTGGCAGGACCAGGGATCATGTTTCCTCAAAATGATTGCCTTGCTACAGATGTGGATCATGTTATCTTGGGAATAGTCCAGATTGTCCCTCCATTGACAAAAAATTGTGTAAAAGCTAGCAGCATTTTATTTGTTTGTGTTGCAACTTTTCTAGTTTTGTCAGGGTGAGTAATATTTTCACTGAGGGGAATAGTGTGGAGAATGGTGTATCCAAGCTCATTTTAAGTATAGGTATGGATGTTGAAGGGGCTGCTGTGTTGGTCAGTAAACGTGCACCATTCGTGAATTTGCTGAATGTTAATGTGGGATTAAAAGTCATGGCTGACTCTGGTTTACCGGCCACAATGATTTTAGATGAACCGTTTGACAGATTTTGGGTGCGGGCATTGTTGAAGCCCTTAGACATTAGACCTGTGACTTATGGTGAGCACAACATGGAACATTAGGATTCTTTGATGATTAGCTAATGTTTAGGGATCTCAACATATTTTCCAAGATTTATGTTGCCAGAAAAGGCAGGGATATCCTGGAGTGGATTGATCAGGGTTGCCTGGGCATTGTGCTCTGACGTGGCAACATTAATCTGGTAATGCTTGTTAAATGTTCTGTTAAATGTTCTGAGGATGGATTTGGCTGTGTGTTTGAAGAGCGCATGGGATGTGTGAAGGGTTTTGAGCACAAAATAATTTTGAAGAAGGGGTGGTGCCAATTGCACATAAAGGTATGGATGTGCCTTTGAGTGTAAAAGATGACTTAAGAAAGTTGCTGAAGGATATGTGTGATAAGAACATTACAGAGCCTGTGATTGCTTCTGAATGAGTTTCAGCTATAGAAGGGAGCACAGACTTGTTCATGTGTAGACCACAGATAATTAAACAGACATATCAGAGATAAGTTCCATCCTTTCCCAAGGTCCAAGTGATGCTGCACTATTGGTGGAGGCCAGGTAATCCACTATAATTCATTTGAAGTCTGCAGGTGCAGGCCTGCCTTGAAAGAGAATTGCAAATTCTGACCGCCTTTATAACACTGTTTCGTGGATATAATTATATCTGCTTGCAGTTTGGACTTCCCTCAGCCTCAAGCATATTCCATTTGATATTTGCTAAGACACGTGAGCAGCATAATGCCGTCCTGAACAAGGTCCTGACAATTGTTGGTGAGGACTACATATGATATGGTGAGTGCAATTTTAGAGCCACCTGTTTCAAGATACAAACCAGCTCTGATCTTTTGTTGGCATATGTAATTACTACTCAAGATTCGTTGAGGAATATGCTTCACAAGATAAGGACCAGCTCAGATCTTTTGTTGATATATGAAATTACTATTCAAGATTCATTGCGGAATATGCTTCACAAGATATGGACCAGCTCAGATCTTTTTTTTGTATATGTGATAACTACTCGAGATTCATTGAAGGATGAGCTGCTCTTATGGAACCATGAACTATATGTTTAAAACATGATAAACTCAAATGGACTGAAAATGATCATGGAATGTTTTAACAAATTACCTATTGCTCTCCAAAGTGACTGCACTAAAGACTTAGGTTAGTGGTCATCAAAGCATCATTATGGTCAATGCTAATTTAGTGGGTATCGTTGCAGTAATGTGCCAAAATGCTAATGGAAAACACTATTGCTTGTGCTTCAAGAATTTTAAGTAACACCACGAAGCGACACAGCACCATTGAACATGAAGCGTTAGCATGTTCATGGGGGATATAAAAGTTCAAGATTTATGTTTGGGGCACACATTTGTTTTGTGCACTGATCATAAGCCTTTCATATATATGTTAGGTGACAAAGTCTGTGCTAATGCTTCACCTAGACTGATAAGACTGTTTTCTAAACTGTATGAGTATACTTTTAATATGGGATTTGTGTCTGGAAATGTGAATGTCAGAGCAGACTGTTTATCCATGTTACCATTGCCAAATGCCATGAGTGAAACTTCAACTTAAGGTAAATTTGTTGTAAATGGTGTGGATATCACAGACGTTTGTGAAGGGGACATCAGTGAGTGTAAACAGAGGGATGCATTAAAGAATGACAAGTGGTTGGTAGAAGCATATAAGTAGGTGTGTGGAAGCATGGCCTGATTTGAGTAAATTGAAAGGCAAATTACATAGTAGGAGTCAGGTTTCATCAGAGTTGTTCATGGAATCTGGTATACTTTTGAGGGTCAGGACGCTAGCTCTACCAACTGTTTTGCGATTGCAGTTGATTACGGTGGAACACAGTGGACATTTAGGTTGTGGTGCTGCAAAGAATTATTTGAGAAAGAAATTTCGGAGGCCATCAATGGGAAGTCAAATGGATGATTTTGTGTTCAATTCTAAACAGTGTTTGCTTCATAATAAACATGTGTGTTCCACCAACACTGTGTAGCGTCCCTTACAGTTAGCAGAGAAACAGTGGGAAAAAGTAGCTGTTGATCTTGCAGGGGCTTTTTGTTTCACTTCCTTTGGAAAATCGTTTTAGATTTGTCCTAGTTGATACTGCAGAGAGTTTTTGAGCAATGTCTTTACTATCAAAGGTTTTCCTGTTGAATTGGTTTTAGATAATGGCGTGCGGCTTGTCTTAGATAAAATGGAGTTGTAGTGTTGATAAGAAAATGAAAAGAATTTGGGGATTAGTAGTTATAGTTTAGGCTTAGTAAATTAACTGACTGGTCTCAGAAAGAACCCAGACTTAAGTTAACAAAAAGTAAAGGAAAGTATATACCCCATTATGTGAAAGGCAAACAATGATGCAGAATAATCCCCCAAATAATACATTATCAAGTGTACCTTACCAGACCCTCCCATTCACAACAAAATGATGAATCTTTTATTTGGTAATACTCATTAGTGCAAGTAAAGTACCTGTTCCAAGTGTGTTGTGTCCCAATATCTCTGCCTTCTCCAATAAAGTGATACGCCAATAGGACTGTCTCCGTTTTTAAATCTTCGCTGATAGTCCAGCAAGGGAACAAAAGAGAGGATAGGCATGGGAGACATCTTGTTTTTTAACTTCTTTTTTAGGAAACGGAGGCTTTCTATTACAGCAGACTGTCAACATTTGCTAATTTTAAAGTCAACAGTTGAACTGAAGGTTAAATTACTCCTTCTCAGCTCTCACCGCTCAGACAGCCCAGGCCAAGTAATTGCTGTGTCCTCCTTGATTGATTGCACCATGCACACTGGACCACTCTATCTCAGTTTATTATTTATAATATGCTGTCCGTGTAAGTAAGCCACACAGCATCTATATATCTATATAAACACTTTTTAAGCAGTCTTCCTATCAGTCTGGATAGTAGTGTTCATCCTCAAACTCAGGAGGTCATTCGGAGGATAATTACTGACCAAATTTGAGATGTCAGACCAAATACCCTAGTCATTCTCCGTTGTTTCTATTAACTTGCTTTTGTGGGTTTTAGAGTAGCTGGTGATGGTGTTGGCTGCTGTTGCAGAGACTGTAAGCCAACAGCACCGGCCTGTGTGGAGGTTGAAGGCTGCACTTCAGAGTTTCTGCCTCAGCCCCAACTTTGCTGTCGTTTTTCTAGATCAGTCAGCTTACTGATGATCCAAGTCTTATAAACTAAGACATCCATTTCAGTGATAGGAATGAAAGTGTCCAGTGCTTTTTTGTATTGTGGATCCAGTATCATGGCACAGATTTAGTCTTTGGACTTTCGTTTTCTATCACTTGATTAGTGTTCAAGCGAGGGATTAAGCTATCCACCAAAGAAGCTGCTTCTTTATTGACACTGGTGAACGTGTGTTCCATCTTTTTCAACTGCTCCTCTAGCAGATGCAACAATGGGATTGCTTGGCTCATGGTACTATCTTTTTTAAAGGAAGTAGCATTTGCATCAGGTGCTCCAGTAGACCCCATTTGTCTACCTTCAATGTCATGGCTTTGGCAGTTGCATCCCCTCTTCTTGAAATTATATAATCGTTGACAGATTTGTACTGCTCAAACACTCGGTCCAGCTTGTAGTAGTTTGAGTTCCAATGTGTTGGCACTGCCTGTAGGAAGGGTTTTTACAGGTAGTTTATTAGCACACTGAAGGATCCTCAGCTGCTTCTGGGCTTTGAATGAATGACTGGAATGATGTGTATTCCTTGGCAGGTGACTGGTTTTAAATTATAGTGTTTATTGTACTAAAAGTCAAGCCAACACTCACATAAGCCAGTTTTATGCTTTCATTTTGAATGAGACACTGTAATACACCACGTGATCCCCACTGCTGTTGTTTTCCTTGCTGTAATAAAGAATTGTGAGCTTTTACACTGAAGGACTATAGCCTTCCTAGTTACACTGAATGTGTTGTACCTAAGCAAGGACAACCTGGCTGTCCAAGGCTGTATTTCATACTTTGTATCAACTCATGGTACCTGAATATACTGAATCCAAAGTAATAGGATTATGAGAGAATCTTCAACTGTATTTCGTAGTAAAATGTTTCTTCTTGCTTATTCCCCATTGGTGCACACACTTGGAACCATGTAGTGAATGTATGAAATCCTGCGTTTTCACTGTTAGGGAGACTCATTTTTCCTCACCTTAGAAGGTGAATCTATGCTGGATTTTCTATTGAACTTTACTGAGTTCTTTAAACTTATGATTTATGTATTATTATACTAACTGTTTGGTAGTCCATCTTATGTATTTCTGCTTTATATTCTCTAAATAACCTTTAGCATCTGTCTGTCATTCATATGGAGAATGGTACAGCTTTATATTAATGTGTAAGATCTACAAGAGAAAGATGGCTCCAGTCGAGGGGGCGCCAGAGTCCATACAGGGACTACACCGATCCTGGTCCAAGCCATTGGCGCTCATTGGACAGGTAAAGGCTGACAGATTTGCACGCTGACACCAGTATGTTGCTGACTACCACTTGTTTTTGAGAAAGTCCTGCACAATTAGATTGATGCAATGCACCAAACACAGGACTCTGAAATATCCACCTTCGGCCATGGCTTTCACTATATTACTGCCATTGTCAGTGGCACAAATCCAATTGTGGGACCTCTGGATTTAAGCTCGTCTTTGACCTTGGTATTAAACTCTTCCATGATGTTGGCAGCTGCATGCGATCCCTCCATGGTGAACATCACAACTGCTGCATGCTGACAAATACCCTCAAAAGCATCATCTGCGGCGAGACCAGCAGCTAGCCTTTCCCATTGTCGAAACAGGCTTTCTCATGGTTCAGGTGGTATGTCAACTCCTTGGTAAACATAGCCTTAATAGTAGGCTGTTTTTCTTGTGGTTCTACTGCCACAAGAGACCTACAGGCAATAGAAGCAGGTATGCTGCCTGGGCTCTTTGGGGTGGGAGTTGCAGTATGCTGCTGTGCCTTGTGCCATACAGAGGTTGCTGCGGGTAAGGATTATATACTATGAGGAATGCTTAGAGGTCTGCTTTGCATGATGCTGCTGCTTGCATCCTCTTCTTCCTTCTCCTCCTGACCACCTTCTTCCATCACTTTAGTATTGGTTCTGGCTTACTACCATCAACTATGCTTTTAAGGTTCTTTTCCCACATGATTGTGTGTTGATTTTTCAATTGGGACAGTTTGCCTCTGGTACCATAGTGCGCACCTGGATTAACGCAACAAACTTTCTTGTGGCAAACGGAGCATATTGCAATTTTTTTCTTATGTGGGCTAAGCATAAAGAAGTCCCATACTGGGGTGGAGAACTTTCTTACTATAAAGCTAGCTGGTTGTGTTGTTGTTTGGCGTGATAGGGCTGTGGTAGGGATGGTGGTTGTGGCGGCTGCAGGTTTCTGCGGTTTAGCAAATAAAGCAGTGTTGCTGGAACCACATGAATCTGAGCAGGTTGAATAGAGGTGATCTGTACATCCTCTGTGCCACTCTCCACACTGATGATAACTGGCTCGTCATCATCAACACCACCTTCTTCATTTGCGAGGCTTTGAAGAAGCTTCCTTTTCCCTTGTCTCTCGGACTTGGCTGGTGTCCAATTCATGTCCGGATCATCAGAAAGGGGCTTGGAGAAAATGGGGAGTGCTCTTTCTTCTCCTTGCTGGAAATCATGAAGCTGATGGGATAAGAGCAGTCTTCTTAACAATATCTTGCTCAGCAATAACCTCAACCTACTGTTCTGCTCCTACATCCAGAAAATTCACTGCTGACTGCGGCTTCTTTTCTCCACTTTCCTGCAATGATGCGATTTGTAGCAGAGACAATTCCCATTCAGATTCTCTCTCTACATAACTGCAGTGCTAAGAGACATGACCTTAAGTTTTGGTGGTGGTGGTGCTGTTGGTGCAGGAATCCCAGACTCTTTCTACCCAGAAGAGGCTGCAGCAGGTATGTCATATTTCCTGTAAAAGGATGAGGGCTTGATGCCAGTGGTGGCACTGGCAATTTGCTTCTTCTCTTCTCCACTGGACATTTCTTTGGCAGGAACATCCTTCTTTGGGACCATCTTCTTAGCATTAACATTTAGCACTTAGCACTAGGAGCAGAAACACTTAGCAGTGGCGGACTCCTGAATCACTGTCAGCTGACTCCTTCAGAAAATTCAGTACTGTGTGTGGTGCCTTCTCCAGCACCAGCAAAGAAAGCAACAACATAATCAGTGAAATGTGGGCAATAAGAAGAATCTAGCCAATGTAACATGTAAGTGAAGTCGTCATCATCATCATCCCAAAACTTTACAGTAGTGTACACAAAAAATATGCATAAACAATTTTTTCACATGACAACGTTAAACCGAAAAGGTTAGTTTATGTCCCCCAGAGCCACAGTGGGAACCCAATTGTAGGTAGGAGATGCAGGAAAAAAATACATTAAATATTTGTTGGTGCCCCACCAGGTCCTAGGGCCTATTAGGACTCTATGGGGGGCAGGAGGAGGTAGGCAAAAATTGAAAGGAAGACCATTAATGCTGGTGGCCCACCAGACTCTAGGGCCTATGGGGACTCAATAGGAGGCAGAAAGAGACAGGCAAAAAAATAATTGAAAAAATGAAAAAAGAAAACAACAACACACTGTGCTATAATCAGCTACAAGCACAAATATATATATCAAGAATAAAGAAAAACATGAATAAAAATGTCATAATCCTCTTCTATCTATGGTCCTAGAAATGGCTTTTAAAAGTGGAATAAAGGGATTGAAGCACACACTGGTTGCACAAAATGGTGATATGGTAAGGTAAGGTAAGTTTATTGCAGATTAATCAAATTCATTGCAAAAGTACAACACTAAAATTTGCATGTTAGCAGAGGTTAAAAGAGCCACATTAAGTTCAATAAAACAAACAATTTATGTTAAGAATAAAAACCAAACAAACTCAATGTAAGTGAAGTAAGTGCTAATGGCACCGGACAAATGATAAAAATGCTGTGTAATGGCAAGGTAATTTTTCACAAACAATTCACAGTTGGGCCTTTAAATTAAGAGTCTTGTACCTGAGTTAGCTACCTGAACCAATAACAGCAGGGAGCAATCTCTAATGAGCAAGTGTAAAACAAAGATTGAATTGCGCAGGGGATCACACTATACAGTAGTGACAGTAGTGACTGAGCGCAATAAGTGGGATGTAATGCAAAAAGTCATGTTACTCCAGAAGATTTGGAGCAATGAGGTTGTCCCCAGAATGCAGAAAAGAGGGGAAAAAGAAAAGAGAAAAATTATGTTGTGCTGGGGGTCACTGACTGCGATGGAGGCAACCTTTTTTCTTGCAGTAGAAACCTTGCGGCCTTGCAGGAAAGCTGGATGTTATACCAATTTAGAAGCGCCATCACTGTGGGACGACAGGATCTGATCTGAAGAGCCCTCAGGGCAGGACATAACAGTTTACGTCTGAGTTGGGTGATAGTGGGACAAATGCACAAAAAATGTAATACACTTTCTTCTGAGGGACTGCATAGCCAACAGTGGGGTCTGGCCAGGTTTGCTTCCAGGCTGGAACCAGATCTTTCGATGGGAAGGCACCCATATGGATTAAAAGAAGAGAGTGTTGAATGGGCTGTTAAATGTAAGTAATGAGATATGGTTGTGGGCTCCAGTTGGTATAAGAGTGAAGAACTAACCATCCGAGCCTCTTACGGGCCATCTCTGCTTTGTCCAGTGTCCAAGAATGTAGTTTAACCGCTTTGTTGGTGATGTTTTTTGAAGGCGGTGAAGCAGATGTTTGAATCCCATGCTTTGGCCAAATTTAAATTGGTTAGTGCTTACTGAACCACTGTTAGCCAGTTGTTTTTATATATGGGATGGTTCTCCATTTCTGAACCAGCACAGAGCAACAAGTGAGTCAGGTAGAGCTGATCTAACCTTCCAACACAATTTGATGATTGCACACATCCTTACTGGGGCTTGATGAAATAAACCAAACTCCAGTCTCACCTGTGCTTGTGGGATGTGTTGCGGAAGTTGGAAAATTCGTTTGAACAAGAGAGGTTGGAGCTGGTTTTGAGTAGTATGCATCACTCCCCTTTAATAATTCGGAGCCATAGGTGAGTGAAGGGAGGAAATTGGCCCCAGTGAGCTGTAGTAGGTAATTCTGTGATGTGCTCCCCATCTTCTTTTGCAGCAAGTTGAAAGTGAATGGTATTTTTTTAGCCAGGGCTCTCCTTTGAAGTAGGTGCTCTTTGAAAGATAAGCTGATATCCATTAACACTGCCAGGTATTTGCAAGATTTGGCCAGATCTAAGTTTTTCCCAGCTGCTTTCCACTTAAATGTGGTAAGGTGGGAACTGAAATCTGCCTAGAAGCAGATTACCTTTGTTTTTCTTTTAGTTGAGTTCCAGGCCCAGCATTTCGAAGTATTCAACTAGATTTGTGATTAGGCGCTGGACGCCAATCGGTGTATGACTAAGTAAAATTATGTCATCTGTGTATTGTAGACATCCCACTGGTTCATTCGCTAGTTTTGGAGGGTTTCCTTCTTCTTCCAAAAATCACTCATCGAGGTCCACCATGAAGATGTTGAATAGGCAGGGAGCAAGAACGCACCCCTGCTTTAAACCGGTATGTGTGGCGATCTTACTGGTTGTTCTGTCGCCATTGCCTATTTTTACTTGAACCCATGTATCTGAGTGCAGATTAATTATGGCCTCCAATAGTTGCTAAGGTACGCCCCAGCTGGCCATCTTGCCCAAAAGCGATCTCTCGGTAGCCTGTCAAATATAAGGTGTAGAATACTACCTCTCCAGGATACCGTGATGGAGTTGGTAATAAAGGCCTGGTTAAACAGCGAAGTGAGGTATGAGGCTCAAAAAGGTTGATCATGCTTTAACAAGGCATTTGGGAGCCAATTTCTTTCGGGGGACCCGCCTGGTCTCAATCTCTTAAGGGTGATCCGGACTTGCGATTCTTTAAGACATGGGCCCTCTGGAGGTTTTACCAATATAACTTCTGTGAGAGTAGTTTTTGAGATTGATGTGGCAATCTGCACACACTGTTATGTGACCTATCCAGTCGGCTTCTGAGATGTTGGTGTTTTGATGGTGAAATCTGTCATTTACAGGTGTGCTGATTTCTGACCAAAATTATTTACTATTTTTAATTTTGTATGTGTGCAGGAGCTTTCGCCATACTTTTGTCTGGTACATTTTTTTACCTTTCCGGATGGCCTTTCTGTAGGTTTGCCTTAGAGTTGAAGTTTGGTTCCTGGTGGCTTGACTGATCTTTGGATCCTGCTTCCAGAGATTACTGATCTCCCTGTTTAATTCCTTTTTTCAGTGAGAGGGATGTGGTGAACCAGTATGCGCCTTTCCTAAAACTGTTAGAACATTGTGTGGAATTAAGTGAAAAGGTAGCGGTGAGCGCCACTATCAAAGTCTCCCAAGATAGCCACGATGATAACCTTTGTGTACAATTCGGTTGAGTTAAAAACAGGGTTATATAGTCCATGATTGTGGCTGTCACATTCCATTCCAAGTGAAGCGCTTCAAGTTATAGGCACTGGGTGCCACAAGCAGGTCTTTAGCTCGATGGGCTCTGGGTGGACATATCAAAAACTCCACGTGGTGGGGGAGGTGGTAGCTCTCCACTCTGGCTGTTATGTGGTAACGAGTGATCATGGAGAGCAGCTCTATATCTACACACGTGTAATCCAGGATGGAGTTGTTTTTTTTCGATGTATTGGTAAAAGCTGCAGGTTGATCTTGGGCAAGGCAACCGTTGAGTGTAAACAGGCCAATGTTCTCCAGGGCCATATCACACGCTTTCTCGTGTTGGTCATTTCTGAAATGGGTTGCGATTACTGGCGGTATAGTTTGAGTGGCACCAATTAAATATTGTTGGCACAGATGTGTGTTGGTTTGTTAAAATCTCCTGACAGAATCATGCAATCTTAAGGGAAAATATATTGTAGGGATTTAGGTAATGCTGTTAATGATTCTATCTTTCCCGTTTTGCTCTTCTGACTGGGATGAATGTATACATTGCAGACTAAAAGACTAAGGGCCAGATGTATGACTTGCCAAATAGCGACTTGCAAATTGCATCGCTTTTGTATGTACAACAGTGTCTTGGACACTGTTTGCGATTCCCAATGGGGCCGCAAAATGTGAGGCTCATGAATATTAATGAGCCACTCGCATTTTGCGATTCCATTTGGAATGGCTGGCCCTCCCAGGGATGGTGGCCTGCTGGGCTCAGCAGACCACCATGTCTGGGACTGCTTTTAAATAAAGCAGCTTTTTTTTTTTAAATGCAGCCCGTTTTCCTTAAAGGAAAACGGGATGCATTTAAAAAAAAAAAATGAAACGTTTTTGTTTAATTTTTTAAGGGCAGGCAGTGGTCCCTGGGACCACTGCCTGCCCTTAAAAAACAATTTTGCATGCATTTGCAGAGGGGAAGGGGTCCCCTTGGGACCCCTTCCCATTTGCGAATGCATTACCACCTACTTGAAGTAGGTGGTAATTTGCGAGTGATTTGCGACAGCAATTGCGGTCGCAAAACATTAGTACATGGCTATGGAGTCGCTATTTGGAAGGGAACGCCCCTTCCAAATACCGAGTCGCAAAACAGTATTTTGCGAGTCGCAATTTATTTGCGGCTCACAAAATACTGTTTGTACATGGGCCCATGGTTTTTAGTGTGCTCAAACGGGTCTAAGACCCATTTGTGCATGCTAAAAACCGTCGTACATCTGGCCCTTAAGTCACTGACGTTACTTTGTGATGTTGGTAGTCTCGGGCTGTAAGTTTGATGTATTGTGCCCATGTTAGCCCCAAGTCTATTCGTTCTTGGTGCTGTTGCAGATGAGTTCCTATGTATGTAGAGAGGCCGCCTGTGGCTCTTTCCGCCTTAATTCTGTTTGATGCTTTTGTAATTGGACTCGGCTGTTCAACCCATGTTTCCTATAAAAGCAGAATGTCAAACTTTTGGAGGTAGGTGGTAAAATCGTTCTCACACACCTTAGTAGTGAGGCCATTCGCGTTCCAAGACCACAATGTTAGGGGATAGTGGCCATTGGTTCTTTCCATATGTTTTTTGTGTTCTTGCTTCCCTCTTGCCTCCTTGGGCGGGACCCTGCAGTGTTCACAAAGAGACTTGCCTCATATAGCTGGGAGCTCCTGGGACAGCAGTTTGGTGAATGCTTAGGTTCTGCAACCTATAAATAGATCCATTTGTGGGGCCAATTGCTCCCCTCAGCACCCCGCTAGTAGGTATGTCACACTTCTGAAGTTGTTTCTAGTGTGGATGAAGAGGGCTGGGGTACTGCTCTGAAACTGACCTTCTTAGTTCAATGCCCATTTGAAAAAGCACTCCCTGTGTTGCCATACTTCTGTGGCTATACTTGAATTAATCCAGGTTATTTCGCAGCCGGCCATTACTGTGTTTAAACTCTATTCCTTCAATTTGGTGTGTTCGCAGATGTTTAAGATTGTTTAGGGCGCTTGCCAGTTTTAAAATGGCGCTCCTGTTTAAAATTCTGTGCTGTCCTCTGGAATCATTTCAAGCATTTTTAGGTCTTTTTCGGAGTCAGCTTCAGTTTGTGGAGGAGCTCAATGGCTGGGCTGGGTCGCTAACCATTTTTGCTTTTCTAGATGTTGCCAGAGCTGGTTTGACCCTGCAATAGGTAATAACGGTGGAGTGGATTCGGCTTGAGCCATGTGATCTTGTTGGCTTGCTGGTACACCATGACTTGGGTAAGTCTTGGTGAGACTGGTTGATTGGATTGTGCTGGAAAAATTCATTCATATGTCAGTGACCTGGAAAATGCAGTTGTTCAGAATCTGTGGAGGCTGGTCAATTGGATTGTGTTGGAAAGATTTGGCCATATATTGATGACCAGGACCAATGCAGTTGCTCAACCTCAGTGGAGGCTGTTTTTAAAGCATTGAAAGGAATTGCTAGCGATCATGCACGGAGGGGGGTAACTTGACTTGATCCATCCCGGGTGATGGCTACAGGGTAAATTGTGTCCTGTTGTTCTCTAATAGTAGTTAGAGAATGGGCATCCCGAGAATGTTGTGTCTCAGAGCGGTTGGGCATAGGAGGCAACTTGGCTGGCAACCTCATGAAGGCGGATGTGGGCTCTTCTTGGCCATGGGATACTTGCCCCCATGTTTCATAGTTGAAGTAATTGGAGTCTTTAAAGGACCCTTCATTTTTTTAAACAATGGATAAAGGGGACTGTCCCCTGCTGGAGTTCATTTTCCTTTGAGTTCTGGTTGCTGTCTGGTCCCATTTGGGTGTAGTTATTGTGAAGTGGGATTTGTGCTTGTGCTACTTGTCTTTTCTGCTTGTTATTCCTTGCTTTCCTAAGGGGTTTGTGCTCCCTTTTAGTTAGGGAGGGTGTTTGGTGCCCCAGCAGGCTAGGGTATCAGGTGTTGAAGATCGCCCCGTGCATATCTGTTTGTTTAATGTTTCTGCTGGTTGCAGATTGTGGGAGGGCGGCTTTGGGTTCTCTACAGCATCCTGGAAGTCCTTGCATCCATTCTTGTCTCAGGGTGCCTGCCGAGGGGAGGGGGGGGCAGACATACGTGGGCTTGCTGTAAAAACTATGTTGGTCGATAACGAGGGTTTTGATTATTTGACTTCCGGTAAAATGTCCGGCAAGATGTTAGGGATGGTTTTTAAGTGTTCCACGGTTGAGGAACATTGACATGAGTGGTAGACGGTATCAGGGTACTTTTGCACCCACCTGATCAAGCTATTTAATTCCTGAAGATTCTGATCAATGCTGACATGGGCAGCCAAGGCGTTCAATAGGCCAACTTGGATTCCGAGTTTTTCAGAGTGAAATGTTAGAGCCTAGGAGATCACCTCAATTGTGTTCAGCAATGGGGCCCACAGGGGGGCTGGAACGAAAGTATTGTCTGTGACATGATTGGCATCAGGTGAGTGCACCTCTGTGTCGCTAAGCTTGGAGGCAGGGGAGTCAATGTTATGATCTGGTTATCCCTCAGAGCTGGGCTTGGCCTGTGGGCTGTTGTCAGACTGGGTAACACAGCTGTCGTGCTGAAGCTTAATCAGAGAGAGCAGGGCATTGCAATCATGTTTGGGACCTGAATTGGCTGTGGTAATATGATGGTCCGTAGCACCATCATGGTTCTCATCAACTTACAGTATTTAAGAGTTCAGTCAATGATGAGAGGTTTGGTAAAGTTTTAAAGAGCTTTATTTCTCATTAAGAGATTAGTAATTGTTTTTGTTTCTTATATTCAGGTTAGTCAGATAAGTCTGTTTACAGAAATATCAACAGAAATTTAGATAGAGCCAACATGAAAAATAACAGCGTGTTCCATAAAGGAAAGAGTCCCTATATTAATTTAAAGGATCTAACCTATCCTATGAGGAACCCATAAAGAGTTCCATTTGGAAAAGAGCAAGATTTTTTGGAGCCACAAGTTAAAAGCTATAAAGGATCGAACTCCCCATAAAGATCAGTTTTGGAAACTCAGCCGAGTTCCCCCAACAGTCACAGTAGCAACCGCTAAATCAGGTAAAGGAAATGATCACAGCAGTAGCTATGATTAGGCTTTCCTGTTTTCATTTTCTATTTTTAATAAATTCTGGTGTTTTTTTTTTAATGTTTTCAATACCTTAAAAAAACAGTGGTTATCAGTGGTTACATATTTTCACGGCATTCAATACAACAGAAACAGTGTTTTTCTGGTGTTTATGGAATGTTTTGCTTTTATTATTGCTTGCTTTCTGCACTGATAGTACGTGTGTATAGACAGTGTGCATACAGGGTATATGAGGTCCAAATAAATTTTTACAAATCAAACATTGTAGTACATCATACAATACTTCTTCAGTGAGTCTTGGGTCATGCGCGCTAGCCCTTTCCTTCCCATATAAACGTTTATCTGTGAAAAGGCCCTCTCAACATTGGCACTTGAGACAGGCAATGCCAAAACAGCCAGTACACAATTTGCTAACTTTGCCCATTGACATAGCTTTCCATGCCAATACTGGTGCACCTGAATATAGCGATTCTCTGGGACAGGTTCTGCAACATATGCATTGAACTGGGCGCATATGTCCTCAGTTATTGAAGCGGCCAAAAATGAAACAGTACTTTTCAAAGTCCGGCGAAAATTCCCCTTTATGGAAGGGATCTAGAACTTATACAGAGTACATCAGTGAGGCTTCATTGACTTTAAATGCCGTGGTTGGTGAAGGGACATTTCAATGCATCATTGTAAGGCATTTCTCATGCACTGTAAAATAAAATGTCCTTAATTGCTCCTCAACATTTCTTTGTTTACCAAGTTGCAAGAATTCTAACATGGAACATGTTGCAGTGTCAAAGTCACTAAAAGTGTCGCCCAGCCTACTCTCAGGGAGATGTTTCACATCTATACCAATTACATTGAACACTTGGTAGACAAGGGTATTTTCAGACTATAGTTTTTTTAATATGCCCACTAAAGCAGTCAAATCAATTCAAAAACATCTTTATTTGGCAGGGAAACTTGCCATAAAAGCAATTTAAAATACATGCAAGGAAGAATAAAATAAACATCGACGGCAGCCAACATGTATCATATAGAGCTTGAATAAAAGCATGGCATACATAAATAAATTGAGTAAAAGAGTATAGGATCTTAGTCAAAGTGCATCGTGCTTCTTGAACGTACAGCTGCCTTAAGAAACAAACTTGCACAACAACAGTTTTCATTGTCAGTTAAATCTTGCAGACACCTAAAAGCTTGTTGGCATTTACAATAATTTCTGAGCCTTAATAAAGATACTAACTACATTCACTTAAATAAAAAGTAAAATGAATCATGGTTTGCTTAGATACATTGTTGCACGGGCAAACTTGTGAGCTCAAATTGTGCTGGAAACTTGGTGGGAAACAGAGGGAATATTTCAGGGTCCCTGCTCTAAATCGAAATAGGAGGGAGCGCACCCAGCTCCCGGTTGTATTTACCAGGTAATCGGTTGACACAGCACCAAAGTTAGCAAGCAGGTAATCCCCAATGGTGGATTTCTGTGATTCTTCATGTAACCTAATACCCTGCAATTTTTTTAACAACAGGGCCTGTGCTTGCTTTCTGCTGGCTAGCGCACCTATAGCTGACTCAGAAACAGCAAACCTTACACCAATCCCTTCCAATTACTTTTTTACACAGGGCAGCCAGGGAATAGAGAGCCCTTTGTCACAGGCCAGGCAGTCAAAAAGTATCTTTCTAGCGAGTGAGGCTTCCACATTGCTCATAACAGGGAGCCACAGCAGCACAGGACAAATATGTATCTGGTCACATAAATAATTTAGTGCTAACTCCTTATGGCAAATCAAATGTGAGGTTGATGCAGGTACCATTAATTATTGCCCGCAAAAGCGGTTTCTTCCATTTGCAGTGATTGTGGGTCACTAATGCCCCATATTCCTGCCCCGTAGGTAGCAATGGGTACACACTGAGCTGAATATATTTGTAACAATGGGGCAAATAAATCCCTAAATATGAAAAAGTGCTGGGAACATATTTGATCCTACCGTGATGGGTGATGATAGTATGCGCTTTGTGCCACAGGACATAGTAAACGATTTTGAAAAATTAATCCTTAGATCTAATTTCTCCATAAAATCCACAAAGGAATTGACTAAAATAAGTAATGCTTTCAGGGTGCGGGCCATTAATACGGCGTTATCCATATATAAAAGTACAGAAATGGGTGTGCCGTTTTTGAGGACATAGGTGGTGCTATTTATAAGGTTCAGACTGAGGTTATTTATATAAAAAATAAATAACAAAGGGGCAAGCACACATCCTTGACGCACACCCTGTTCAACATTAAAAACATCAGATACTTCCCCACCCGTCCCACACCTAACACATGCTTTTGTCTAATCATGTAAAGATATTAAATTGCGCACCAGTGTTGGGTCCATCCCTATTCTGATTAAAATTTGCCATAACTTAGCTCTGTTTACAAATTTGATATTTTTTGACAAGCTGAAAGTAAAACTTTATTTGCAAATTAAAAAGATCGAGATCACCTTTCAGTATATAACTTAAACATTTGAAGTTAACCAGAAGTTAGAGCAGGGACAAGGGCACTTATACACCAACATGTGAACTCTTAACTTTCAAAGTGAGATTCTAAGACTTTAACCACTATGTCAGAAGTGACCCTTAGCTGCTTTGCTTTAAAGCATAACTATAACATTTGAACAAAACATTTTGATAGTTTGTATGGAGAGACCATTCTATAGACAATCTCTCTCTCTCTTACATTCCATAATGGGATGAAAGACAGACAGAAAGAGAGAAAGTGATAGAGATAAAGAAAGAGAGAGACCGAGAGAGTGAGAGAAAGAGAGACAGAGAGAGAGACAGAGACGTTTTTAAGACTTTGAAGAATGATGTACTTAAAATGAGATATTTTGGGACAAATTGAAAAGAAAACAGTATTTGCCAATTAAAAAGAGCAAAATCACCTTTCAATATATCATTTAAACAGTTCAAGCTGAGCAGAAATTAAAACAGGGGCATGACCATTGAGACTAAAAAGACTAGGCTTTGATGAAATGTGAAGATTGTGGTGTACTATATGGTATGGTTGTGTAACCTTACTGTTTAATAAACTTCCACAACTGTGTTGGGTCCAGTCAGCCTCATTTGCAAAAACATTTAGCTCATCCCTGGCTGGCTGTGGCTTCGAGAAGTCCTTTTTAAGCTAGTATAAGGCCAGCTGCTGCTGTGCTACTGGTCTCCCTTTACAGCGGGTCCACCTGTATCCTTTGGTGGAGGCTTGTGTCCCTTGGGGGTGACCAACCCAGACTCAGATGACACTCCCAGGACCAGCAGATTTGGTTGGCCATCGAGGATCAGTCTCTCGGGATGCCCAGCGGCGGTTGGTGACCATTCTAGGAATGTGGCTACCAACTTGCCGGATGGAGCTTCTTCAGTTTTGACGGCCCTGGAGCTGGTTCCAGGGGGTCAGCTGACTGACCCTTGGAGTCACTTCTTTGGTCTGGGGCTCGGGAGTGACTTTTTCTTGAGACAGGAGCCACAGGCACACTTCACTCTTTGCTAAGCCAAGGTGCAGAAGGTTCAGTCCAGCAGACAGTCAGGCATCTCTTACCAGTGCAGCAGGGCAGTCATTCTTCAGTCCTTTTTCCAGTTCCAGCATGATCTGAGGTTCAGAGTGCCAGGGGTGTCATATCTATGCCTAGAAAGTGCCCTTGGGTATGATGTGGTTACTACCGCTTGGGTTACCAGGATCCCTCCCTCCCTGTGATGACTTCCGGCTATGTGTGGCTTCTAGCAATCCCAGGGTGCACGATTCTGCCCACTCCAAAGATGTCTATAGCCTTCCTTGGATGTTAGGCGCTTGGTAGCCCACCCTGGAAGTAAGGCTACTTGTGGGCTACTCGCCCAAGGGAAAACCGGTTTGGGTACTTGTCTCCCCACTCTGTTCCTGCCATTTGCCCACCAAAGGCAGCTTCCCCCTTTCTAGCTCGTCTTTTGGGATAACAAACTGTGTGTCTTCCTGCAAGGGGGAGGTAACACCTCCCTCTGTGGCAGACCTCCATTGTTCCTGAGCCTGGGAGTTATTCACACTACTCCCCAGGATGGCAGAAGTCTATCTGGTGGCTAGCACCGGATAAACTGGGCAACAGACTGGCAAATTTCTAAAAGTTGCCTTTCTCTAAAAGTCACAATAAATTTGACTTGGGCATCAAGTCTGGTTTAATGCCACGATTAACTTAATACCTTGAAGTACTTATGTTGGTAGTCCCATTCAGAAGTTTTCTGGATTGAGATGTCAGCTGGTACCTCTGTATTAGCCAACTGGGCTATTAACTGTTCTACTGTAAAAACTTCAATTTGTGGGATTTGCTGTTAGGACATATTAAACTATATATCCTACTTCATAATGTACAGCTCCCTGTAGGCCTTCATTAGGGAAGACTGACATATATTGTTAAGGGAAATTGGTGCTTTGCTATTGGTTTAAATGGCAAAGTCGAATTAGCAGTTTTGAAACTACTCTTCCAGGTTGCAGTGGTAGCCTGGGAGCCATTTTGAACTTTGTCACACACAGGATGGCACAATCACACCTGCAGGCCTGGGTGGACACTCCAAGCCCTGGTTGCCCTTGATACCATATATTAGGGACTTTTAAGTAAGTCACCTTATGCCAATTGGGGGTATCCAATTCAACACACGTTTTGTAATGGGCTAGAACAATGTCACTGAGGTCCGGTTAGCAGGCCTCAGTGCACTCTAAGAGTCAAAAAATCAGCAGCATCGGTCCAAAAAGTTGGGGGTTAGCATGTAGAAAGAGGCCTTTCTTTACATGCCCCTCCTCCAGATAAAAGATGATATGTAAATAACCCTTATCTTGGCATTTCTTATCATCTAAGTGGAAGAACCTGGAAAGGCCATATACATTGGCATGGTCATTCCCGGGTCTGTGTTCCACTGCACAGTCCATGCTCTGTAGGGTAATGGACCACCTCAAGAGTTTGGGGTTCTCTCATCTCATATGCATCAACCAGTTTGAACTCTGAAGTGAGTCCTATTGAGGAACCAAACAACAGCAAAGGATTCCTTCTCAATGGCACTGCT
Organism: Calotriton arnoldi; assembly: GCA_963921515.1. Lineage (NCBI taxonomy): Eukaryota > Metazoa > Chordata > Amphibia > Caudata > Salamandridae > Calotriton > Calotriton arnoldi. Next base: position 4,299,330 of record CAWUFW010000151.1, on the reverse strand, counting down.
CTCTGGGGAGGAGTGGCCTGCTGATAAAGGCAACTGGTTGGCCCTGACCCTGGTCATTCAGCTGTGACAACACTGCCCCAATCCCATGTTTGGAAGCATCAGTTTGGACAACAAACTCATTGCTAAAATTCCGCACCTTTAGGACAGATGCTGAGCATAAACCCTCCTTTAGGGTATCAAAGGCCTTTTGACATTGGTCAGTTCAGATGACTTTTCTGGACTGTTTCTTGGAAGTTAGCTCTGTTAAAGGTGCCATGATGGTAAAATAACCTTTGACAAATCTTCTGTCATACTCTGTCAGGCCAAGAAAGGCTCTGACTTGGGCTTGTGTCTTAGAAGCTTTCCAGCCCAGAATTGTCTGGATCTTGGGCTGGAGAGGTAGGTAGGTAGGTATGAAAACAGGTTTATTTAGACAATTGTCCATAACACATTCTAAAAAAGCTCTAACAGTCCTCCTGATTCCGCTCTAATTCAAAAAAGGAAAACGACGCACCTGCTCCTCCACCGGGAACGCTCCGAGAATCTGGAACTCGCTGTCATAGGACCTGCGTGACAATCAATCATTCCTTCAAGTCAGAAAAGAACTTAGACTGCTTCTTCTCAATAAATACCTAAACCTTCCCCCTTAAATGATCTACCTTGCCTGTTGCTCCTACCTCCCACTCACTAATGAGCCTGATCACCTCTACCATGGAAAAAAACCTGTGACTCCACATCCCCTATTACTGGAGCACTCTGCCAAAGCTACCTCCAAACTGTTTCGTCCTCATATCCCACTGTCTACTGCAACCTTATATAGTATACTGCCACCATATATTTTGTATTTTGTACTTACCCTACATGCACCTCATGTAATTGATGCCATGATACCATAACTACCTCTGGACTTTATTGTCCACATATTGTACCGTCCACTGTATTCTTCTTATTTATATTGACACTGTGTATTTTTTATCCTTCTATATGTATTATCACTATGTACTTAGTAGTTTTTTTTACTCTCCCCACATGCACTCCTTGTAATTGATGCTGTGCCATAAGAAATACCTCCGGACTTTAATGTCCACATATCCTACCATCTACTATATTCTCCTATTAAATTCTGTCACAGCATATTCTTTACCTCTCTATGTACACCACCTGCACATCTTGTAATTGCTATTGTGCTAACTCTGTAAAGAGCTCTGATACCCTTGTGTCAAGTTCGGGCTATACAAAACTCAATAAATAAATAAAATAAATAAATACCTGGTCACCAAAGCAGCCTTAAGTCCAGTTTCACACTTTATATCAAGACGGCTATAGACTTCAATGGAGTGGTTCTGATGCTGGGGGTACAGGATGTTGAGGACGCTCTAGGTGATGTGCAGTCGATGGTGCTGTCCTTATGGTTATTCCTTGGTCCACGGGTAAGGTGGGGTGACTTTGGCCACAGGGGTCAGTGTCCCTCAAAGTCCTCTTTGAGTCAGTAGAAGGCCAGCTGTGGCTGGGCTGCCAGTATCTGTATGCAGCAGGTCCAGCAGATTCCTTTGGTGAAGGCTGGTGTCCGTCTTTGATGACCAATCTAAACTCCGATGACACTCCTGGGCCCAGCAGACTTGAGTGCAACTTTTGGATGTTGAGGATTGGTCTCTTGGGGTGCCCATTGGTCAGTGGTGATTTGAAGAATGTGGCTACAGACTTGCTGAAATGGGCTCCTTCAGCTTTGATGACCCTGGTGATGGTTCCAGGAGGTCAGCCGACTGACCCTTGGAATCACTTATTTCATCTGGGGCTCGGGACTGACTTTTCCACAACCCAGAATCACAGACACGGTCCTCTCTTTGCTAGCGCCATAGGTGTGGCAGAGGCAGCCCAGCAGTCGGTGCAGCCTCTCTTGCTAGATCCAGGGGTCAGCAGGGCAGTCCACCTTCGATCCTTTCCCCAGTTCTGTGGTGATCCGAGGTTCAGCGTACCATGGGTGCCATATATATGCCCAGATATTGCCCTGGGGGGATGATGCAGTCACTAGCCAATGCCTACCATGATCCCTCCTGCCATGTGTCAACTTACAGTTAAGTGTAGCATCTAGTAATCCCAGAGTGCACTAGTTTGCCCACTTACAAGATGTCTGGACCCTTCCTTAGATGTTAGGAGTTTGGTAGCACACTCTAGAGGTGGGGCTATCTGTGGGCTGCACGCCCATGGGAAAAATGGTTTGACCACTGGTCTCCCCTCTCTGTTCCAACCGCCAGCCTGTCTACATGAGCAAAGGGGCAGCCCTACATGAGTGTGATCGCCATTTGCCCACCAAAGGCAGCTTTGCTTTAAAAGCTCACCTTTTGGGACAACACCCTGAGTGGCTTCCTGCGAGGGGCAGGTAACACCTCCCTCTCTGGCAGATCTCTATTATCCCTGAGCCTGGGAGTTGTACACTCTACACACTACTCTCCAGTATGGCAGACACCAGTGAAAAACTGGACAACAGAGTGGCAACTTTCTAAAAGTTGCCTTTCCTTAAAACTTACATAAATTCGACTTGGCCATCAAAGTCGGGTTTAATGCCATAATTAATTTGATACCTTGAAGTACCCATTTTAGTAATCCCATTCAGAAGTTAGCGGGACTGAGAGGTCAGCTGGTAACTCTGTGTTGGCCAATGGGGCACTGCCTTCTCCACAGCACAAACGACAATTTGGATGATTCGCTGCTAGGAAATATTGAAAATATATGTCCTACTTAAGAATATATAGCTTCCTGCTATAGGGCTCAATAGCCTTTCCTTTGGTTGACTTATGTATATATTGTTAAGGGAAGTAGAGCCTTTGACATTGGTTTAAATGGCAAAGTTGAACTAGCAGCTTTAAAACTGCTCTTCCAGGCTGCAGTGGCAGTCTGGAAGTCCTTTTGTATTTTGTCACACACAGGGTTGCACAATCAATTCTGCACCCCTTCCTTACATATGACATTCGACCGAAGCATTTTGATGTTAAAAAGAAAGTAATGATCTTTCACTATGAATGGTTAACATTTGAAATCCTGGTAAATGAACAGACCAATGATCATTTAGAAACAAGGACTCCAACCTTTAACCTTGAGAGTGAGTGTCTATGACCTTAACCACTAGGACAAAGCGACTCATTTCTGCTCTGCGTCAAAACATAACTCTATCACTATATGGAGAGACCATTGTACTGACAATCTCTCTCTCTTTCTCTTCCATCCCATTATGAGATGGGAGAGAGAGATAGAGAGAGCAAGAAAGAGAAAGGGAGAGAGAGGTTTTTTAGTCTTTGATGAATGATATACTTAAAATGAGTTATTTTTTGACAAATTGAAAAGTAAAGTATATTTGCCAATTAAAAGAATTGGATTACCTTTCAGAATATAACTTCCACATTTGAAAAATACCAGAAATTTGAACAGAGACAAGACCATTGAGACACAAAGAATTGAGCCCTTGACCTTCAGAGTGAGATTTTAACCTCTAGGCCGCAAGGGACACTTTATTTTGTTGTGCCAAGACATAACTATGATGTTCAATCCAAACATTTTGGTGTTAAAAAGAATTATATGATCTTTAATAATAATTATATTTGAAAGCCTGATAAATGAACAGACCCATGACCATTTAGAAAACAGCACTCCAGCCCTTAACCTTCAGAGTCAGTGTCTATGACCTTAACCACTAGGCCAGAAGGGACTCTTTAGTACTCCGCATCAAAACATAAGTCTATCATTCAAACCAAACATTTTGATATTTTGAAGTCCTTGTATGAAGAGACCATTAATGGAATGGAAGAGAGAGGAGGGAGTAAGAGAGAGAGAGAGAGATAGGCTTATGATGAATGATGTACTCAATATGAGATATGTTGGACACATTGAAAAGAAAATGTTATTTGCCAATTAAAAAGAGTGAGATTACCTTTCAGTATACAACTTGAACATTTGAAGTTGACTAAAAGTTAAAGCAGGGACATAACAATTGGGACACCAAGACTTGAACCCTTGAACTTCAGAGTGAAATCCTAAGACCTTAACCACTAGGTCAAAAATGACTCTTTTCTCTGTTCTGTGGAAGATATAACTATGACATTCATCCCAAATATTTTGATGATAAAAAATAAATTCTTTCACTATGAACGTTTAACATTTGAAATTCTGGTAAATGAACTGACATATGACCATTTAGAAACAAGGTCTAGAACCATTATACTTCAGAGTTATGGTATACGTAGATATTAAAGTCAAATAAAATCCTCTTTGGTTCAATCAATCACTCAATAACCATACAAACCATATCACCAAAATATAAAGGTAAAAATAGAAAGCATACACAAAATATGCAAAATAAACAGAAACATGTCCACTATTACAGAAGGAACAAATGTATTAAGCCAGTATGTACTGTATATAAATCTTCTTGAACATCACATTCTGCATAAAAAATAATTCTGATATGTACATTTAGAAGTTAAAAACACCCAATTCTTGAATCCTACAAAATGAACATTAAACATATAGCATCACAATTAATACCGCATGAATAAAACAATACAATTTCATAAAAAAGTAGTACAATTTCATTAAAAAAACAACAACACAGTGGGAGAACAGATCAGACAGAATATCATGTCATTAAATCAGCACTAGTCTGTGTCGGATCATTTGTTTCCTGTCGAAACTTCAATGTCTCTTGACTCACAAATGTCCCAGAGATCTAGCGTCCTAAGAAATAGTAGAGCATCGACGCGTTTCGGTGGGCCTTACAATAACACAGCCACCTTCTTCAGGAAAGAGATATCTCCCAGCAACAGTTTGTTCACTATACAATACAATATATAAAAAACAAACATCAAAATTAAACATAAATATTGACCCAACCCAAATTAAAACGTTTATATCCTGGTGATACAGATCAATTCATAATCACAACCACTCTTTGCCTAACATAGCAAACGATAATATATTAATCAACCACAGTGGGCTATCAGAACACAAAAAGAATGATCAGGAAGTATCCATATTAACCAGCTCCAGACCTCCCTTAGTGATAATATAATGTATAATTCATAGGCTAGAGCCTTCCTTGGCCTATACTCACATGGTAAATTAATTAAAGTATGGGGAAAATATACTCCCAAACTTTCCTTTCTAATGGTAAAAATAGATAATTAATCATCAGGGCCTGTAATAAACCACACGTCGACAAATGCCCTCAAATTAATTCATTCGTAAGTGTAGAGAGTCTCCAAGCTACGTGATAAAAAAGTACCTCAGTAAATGTTGAAAACAGCTTCAGCCCGGTATCGCTGTGAATAATTGAACACCCCTGTTAGGGTTAACCACACTATAATGTATTACTTTTGATCGCATAGAGACCTGCAAATGAGTCAGAGGTACTCAAAGTTAATATCATATAAGTGGCAGATCCCCAACGACATAAGCTATTCTGAAAATGTTCAGGAATTACCTATTTTAAACATCCACTTGAAAGGAATGGCGATGATAAGTGGATAAAAAACTGGATAAAAAGCTCCGATATCTGTATCTAATAAGAAAGGATATATTTCAGATAAAAAACTCCGATATCTGTATCTAATAAGAAATGATATATTTCAGTAATATTTCTTAAAAAAATGAATTAAAACCGATTTGTATTCATAAATGTGTTCTATACCTTAAAATCAGGTAAATGATGATTCCCTCCGACAAGTATACAGCCAGGGAACTTGTGCAAATACAGAAAAGAAGATTTATTTTGCTGGGTGGGTCACTCTTGCCTCACCCTCAACTGACTTGTTATCTGTAGAACAAAAATATAAAAGGTTGTGTCAATTTTCATGCCTCTAGTGTACTACTCTTACTGGGTTACTCTGGATAAGACTCAATGCATTAAAAATGCCCAGACATCTAATCTTGTCAATTATAGCGTAATGCCAATAGATATCGGAGTGGCTCATACTCATTAATTGCTACAAAAAACCATCTTACTAAATATACAATCGTATAGATTGCACCAGAGAAAATGTAACGTCCCTTTCTAGGATTCAGGAGGTGTTAATACCCTCCGCGCTTAGACAAGTTCTTACATATGTCTGTGCCCAGTCGCTATCTTACATCAACCTGGGCTTGCTATGTCCTTCATATAGTTGAAAACCACGGATTTAAATAGGGCTCGGGTATATCATAAAAAAAACCTTCCCTCGATCCTCATCATTATTTAGGACCTATCCCAGAGAATTCTTATTATTTCAAGAAATACCTATCCACATGGGCATCTCCTTAACTTAAAATTCTAATACTCTCCGGGGTCAAATCCTCCGTGTTCTATCAAATCCTACACGGCAACAATGGCACTTTTTTATTACGAGAGACGCCGATCATTTGATTCAAAGAGCGATTAATGTCTGCCTACATCAGGGGCGCCATCTTGGAATGGAGCCTGTCTCCTTTCCGATCCATAGAAGAACTAAAGTGCTTCTTAAGCGCTTAATCCAAAATTTTCTAACAGTTAAATCAAAACTTAAGAAAATAACCTAAACTTTATTTCCCAAATAAGCTTAACCAAAATGGCAGTGACACCTACTATCACGAATAGTTTATCTAATCCGCGAACCGATCTATTGGCTCATCCCAAAAAAGTTCTGTCCAGGGCATGAAAATAGGGGAGGCACCCACAAGTATATCTAATATTAGATAGCCATACTTAGTATTTTCTATGAGGTTCTTATAATGGACCACCAGCTGATATTATACTCATATCTATCTAAAGAGTTCCAATACTATCATAGATACTTTCCGGGGGAGCACTTAAAAAATACTTTAAAAATTGGAACAGACTTATCGTATTGTATCCCCCTAAAATGTATCTTTTCCAATAATTTGGAAACACGAGAAATACAGATTAAGAAATGGAGCCCCACTCATAGAGTATGGGGACCAAGGGTTAATTAACACTAAGTAATCGGTCCCATTCTTCCCTGGAATGTAGACCATTATGAACAGTGTTTAGTTTGGAAATGTACCATTGTTCCCTTGCTTTGCGTTTCAGATTAATATTACCTCCTCTTCTATCAATGGTAATTTTTTCCAGATTAAACCATTCAATATCCTGTTCTTTATGGCCCAATTCCTCAAAATGCGCCACTAGAGGGGCAGTGATTTTTTTGGTCCTTATAGCTGACTTATGCTCAAGAAGTCTGTTAAGTAGCTCTCTACTCGTCTCTCCTACGTAACCCAAACCACACGGGCAACGCAAGAGGTACACAATGTTTTTGCTGCGACAGTTATTCAACGTTTTTTATGACAGTATTATTCCATTGTGGGTAATTTCCTTAGTCTGTATGCATTGTGCGCTTACATTACACGACCCACATCTGGAATTACCTTTGGCCACGGTGTTGTCCAACGTTCTTTTCATATTGCGAGGTGCCTCTCTATAGGTGTGGACCAATTCATTCCATAAATTTCTGTTTCTTTTAAATGCAAATAGGGGTTTCTCTAACTTAGTATCTTCTTCATCATTGAGAATTTGCCAATTCCTGTTAATCACATTTTTTATTTTATTGCTGACATTTGAGAACTGACTAACAAACACAATCCTATTTGTCTTCTTCTAATTTTTCTTTCCAGTTTTGTTGATCATCGAATCCCTATCATAAAATCTAGCTCGCTTAAAAGAATGCGTAATCAGCCTCTTAGGATAGCCTCTGTCTTTTAATTTACCCTTTAGTACCTCCAAATGTTTATAAAAATTGTCAAGGTTAGAACAGCTTCTCCGAAGACGGAGAAACTGACTAAAGGGAATATTGTCTCTTTAAGATTGAGGATGAAAGCTTGAATAGTGCAGTAATGTATTCTTATTCATAGGCTTGGTGTAGAGTTCCACCGCCAAAACCCCGTCCCTTTCTTTGATCGAAATATCAAGAAAATCTACTCTAGTCTTACTATATTGGGAGGTAAATCTCAGATTTTTGTCCCCCAGGTTTAAACAGCTTAGAAACTCTTCCAGCTTATCCATCTCCCCTTCCCAAATGAAAAAAAGTTCGTCAATGTAGCGGTACCAGCCCGCTACATTTTCGAAAAAAGGGTCCGATTCATTATATATGTGCTGTCTTTCAAACTCTAGGGGCGCATGTAGCCCCCATGCTGGTCCCCTTCTTTTGTCTAAATAGTTGGTCCTTAAAAAGAAAAATATTATTCTTAAGAATCATCGAGGTGCAATCAATGATTAAATCTTTATTAACCCCCTCCAGCTCCATCAGAACACCCCGCACTACTTCAATGGTGTTCTCTTGGGGGATGTTCGTGTAGAGAGACTCAATGTCCAGAGTAACTAGACACTGAATCTCTCCATTAAATGGTTTCCCCTCTAACATAGAGATAATATGAGAGGAGTCTCTCACATAAAAGTTCAACCCACTGACTATGGAGCTCAAAAAACAATCAATATATTTGCTTAAGGGTTCTAACAAAGAGTCTATACTATTAACTATCGGCCTCATCAGAGGATCTATACTATTTTTGTGTATTTTAGGGAGGCAGTAGAGTGCCGGGATTTTAGGTTCAGTATTGTTTAAAAATCTAAATTCTTCCTCACAAATCCACCCATTGTCTCTGGCCTCTATCAGAAGTCTAAGGCAATCTTTAGATTTTGAGATAAGACAACTACCCTGTGTGGGTTCATAGTGTTCCTCTACCTCTAACATTTTAAACATCCTGTTTTCATAATCCTGGGTGTGAAAAATAACAACACCTCCACCCTTGTCCGCGGGTTTGATCGTTATATTATGATAATTTTTCAGTGATTCGATAGCCTCTTTACCCTTTTTGCTAATATTGTGTGGTAGGAATTGATGGTCCTCAGAAACAATTTGTTGTACACTACTTTCAACCACCTTCTCAAATATCTCAAGATTTTTTCCTACTTGGGCCAAAGACGGCGTGAAAGAGGACTTTGGGCTTCAGACCAGACATGTTAGTGGAGTCTCGTAATGGGCGACCCTCCAAAAATCTTTTTAATCGTACTTTTCTGAAGAAAGAACGAAGGTCCTTCTCCAGTTGAAATTTATCAACATGCGAGGAGGGAACAAAACTAAAACCTTTTCCTAACACCTCAATTTCTATCCTGCTGAGGTCCCTACTAGAAAGGTTTATTACTGGTGCTCGGTCTGACGCCAGTACCTCTGATTCCTCGTCCTCATGTATTCCTGAGGTGGAGAGCCCCGTATTTGTCGACCCCTCCCTGGGTTTCCATTGTACCTCTGTCCCCTTTTCGGTTTCTGATCTAAAAAGAAGATTTCTTTTGCTGGGTGGGTCACTCTTGTCTCACCCTCAACTGACTGGTTGTCTGTAGAACAAAAATATAAAAGGTTGTGTCAGTTTTCATGCCTCTATTGTACTACTCTTACTGGGTTACTCTGGATAAGACTCAATGCATTAAAAAGCAAAAGAAATCTTCTTTTCTATATTTGCAAGGTTTTTTTTTATGATATACCCGAGCCCTATTTAAATCCATGGTTTTCAACTATATGAAGGACATAGCAATCCCCGGTTGATGTAAGATAGCGACTGGGCACAGACTTATGTAAGAACTTGTCTATGCGCGGAGGGTTTAACACCTCCTGAATCCTAGAAAGGGACGTTACATTTTCTCTGGTGCAATCTATACGATTGTATATTTAGTAAGATGGCTTTTTGTAGCAATTAATGAGTATGAGTCACTCCGATATCTATTGGCATTACGCTATAATTGACAAGATTAGATGTGTGGGCATTTTTAATGCATTGAGTCTTATCCAGAGTAACCCAGTAAGAGTAGTACACTAAAGGCATGAAAACTGACACAACCTTTTATATTTTTGTTCTACAGACAACAAGTCAGTTGAGGGTGAGGCAAGAGTGACCCACCCAGCAAAATAAATCTTCTTTTCTGTATTTGCACAAGTTCCCTGGCTGTATACTTGTCAGAGGGAATCATCATTTAACTGATTTTAAGGTATAGAACACATTTATGAATACGAATTGGTTTTAATTCATTTTTTAAGAATTATTACTGAAATATATCCTTTCTTATTAGATACAGATATCGGAGTTTTTATCTGAAATATATCCTTTCTTATTAGATACAGATATCGGAGCTTTTTATCCAGTTTTTTATCCACTTATCATCGCCATTCCTTTCAAGTGGACGTTTAAAATAGGTAATTCCTGAAAATTTTCTGAATAGCTTATGTGGTTGGGGATCTGCCACTTATATGATATTAACTTTGAGCACCTCTGACTCATTTGCAGGTCTCTATGCAATCAAAAGTAATACATTTTAGTGTGGTTAACCCTATTAGGGGTGTTCAATTATTCACAGCGATACCAGGCTGAAGATGTTTTCGACATTTACTGAGGTACCGTTTTATCACGTAGCTTGGAGACTCTCTACACTTACGACTGAATTATTTTGAGGGGATTTGTCGACGTGTGGTTTATTACAGGCCCTGATGATTAATTATCTATTTTTACCATTAGAAAGGAAAGTTTGGGAGTATATTTTCCCCATACTTTTAATTAATTTACCATGTGGGTATAGGCCAAGGAAGGCTCTAGCCTATGAATTATACATTATATTATCACTAAGGGAGGTCAGGAGCTGGTTAATATGGATACTCCCTGGTCATTCTTTTTGTGTTCTGATAACCCACAGTGGTTGATTAATATATTATCGTTTGCTATGTTAGGCAAAGAGTGGTTGTGATTATGAATTGATCTGTATCACCAGGATATAAATGTTTTAATTTGGGTTGAGTCAATATTTATGTTTAATTTTGATGTTTGTTTTTTATATATTGTATTGTATAGTGAACAAACTGTTGCTGGGAGGTATCTCTTTCCTGAAGAAGGTGGCTGTGATATTGTAAGGCCCATCGAAACGCGTCGATGCTCTACTATTTCTTAGGACGCTAGATCTCTGGGACATTTGTGAGTCAAGAGACATTGAAGTTTCGACAGGAAACAAATGATCCGACACAGACTAGTGCTGATTCAATGACATGATATTCTGTCTGATCTGTTCTCCCACTGTGGTGTTGTTTTTTTAATGAGATTTTACTACTTTTTTATGAAAGTGTATTGTTTTATTCATGCGGTATTAATTGTGATGCTATATGTTTAATGTTCATTTTGTAGGATTCAAGAATTGGGTGTTTTTAACTTCTAAATGTACATATCAGAATTATTTTTTATGCAGAATGTGATGTTCAAGAAGATTTATATACAGTACATACTGGCTTAATAAATGTGTTCCTTTTGTAATAGTGGACACATTTCTGTTTATTTTGCATATTTTTTATATGCTTTCTATTTTTACCTTTATATTTTGGTGATATGGTGTGTATGGTTATTGAGGGAATGATTGAACCAAAGAGGATTTTATTTGACTTTAGTCTTACTGGTGCCCCACCTCTTTGGTGTTTAAAGGGCCCCTCTCTCGCTTTTTGAGATACGTAGACATTAACCACCAGGCAAGAAGTGACTCTTTATTGCCTTGCCTTAAAACATAAATATATCATGCAACCCAAACATTTTGATATTAAAAATAAATTAAATGATCTTTCATTATGAACATTGAACATTTCAAACCCTAGCATTGAGAACCCAGATCTGGAACCCTTTATCTTCAGTTGTACAGTCTAAGACATTAATTACTAGGCCAGAAGTGACTCTTTGCAGTCCTCCTTCAAAACATAACTATAACTTTAGAACCAAACATTTTAATATTTTGATATTTTTTAATCCTTGTATTGAGAAACATTTGTATTGAGAATCCTGCTCTCTCTCTCTCTCTCTCTCTCTCTCTCTCTCTTTCTCTCTCTCTTTCTTCCAACACAAAATGGGATGTACAAGACAGAGAGAGAGAGAGAGAGAGAGAGAGAGAGAGAGAGAGAGAGAGAGAGAGAGAGAGCGAGAGAAAGAAAGAGTGACAGGGAGACTTAGGCTAAATAGTAATGATAAATAGTAATATTTGGCTTCACGCAAACTACCAGAGAAGACCCAAAAAACACTTTTAATTTAAAGACCTGTTTGCAATTAGGGGTGCACCTACACAAGCAGAGTGGGAGCTCTGTCACAGCTCAAATTAAGACTGTAGCCTCCCTCGTCCACAGTTTGCAAGTGGAACTCTCAGCAGGGGCATATTATCAAGAACGGCGTTAAAAATTATCGCCGCTTTAGCGGCAGAAAACTGCCGCTAAAGCGGCGATAATGGGCTTGATAATATGCTCTGGAGAATTCCAATAGAAGTCCATGTTCTGGTGTGAACATGGGCTTCTATTGGAATTCTCCAGGGCATATTATCAAGCTCATTATCGCCGCTTTAGCGCCAGTTTTCTGCCTCTAAAGCGGCGATAATTTTTATCGCCGTTCTTGATAATATGCCCCAGCAGACACTTTGGGCCATATTTATCATTGGGTTGAGTTGTCCTTGTGTCACACATTGTGTCGCAAGGGCAACGCAATCCTTAAGTCAGATTTACCAAGCAATGCAAGGCCAATCTTCATTGCCCCGCGTTGGTAGGTAATTCTGGAGTAGCGCAAGACAGTGCTAGTTGCTGCCTTGCGTTACTCTGCCCTGGTAAGGCATTGCATGGGGGGAGCGTGAGTGTTCCCATGCCTTCACCAATGGATTTTGGCGCATTCCCAGATTTACCAAGACTGGTAAACCTGGGAATGAATCAAAATGCTATGCCTTCCTGACAGAGGCGCAACAAATAGAAATATCTTTATTTCTCCTTGTTTCCTCTTTCTAAGTGTGTTGAATTTTGCAGCACACTTAGAAAGAGGAAACATAGTCATGGGATTGTTTTTTGCAGGAAGATGTCCCTTCCTGCACAAAAGTAATTCTGCCTCCAAAGCAGGCACCTCTGCACCATGACGCAATGGTACCTGCATTGGCGCTAGGCTGCACTGAGTGCGCCATTGCACATAGACAGCAGGAATGCAGCATATCTTGATTGATATGGCCCATTCCTGCCATCTCCAGTTGACGCAGTGCAGCGCAGCAAGTTGTCTTGCTGCACTGCATCACCGTTTGATAAATCCGGCCTCTTGTTTTTAATGTCTAGCGTGTGTTCACTCTATGTGCTCTTTCATCACTGCCTGAACAAATGAAAGGTTGCACCTCTCCTGTAGCTCTTCAATAGTTTTTTTCTGTATATGGCAACTATGTATAGCCTCCTCTTGTAACTGTACATTTTGGAAGGGTAATAAGGAGAATAAGCTAATCTCCCCCTATATCTGGCCAGGTTCTGAAAGTTATGCCCTTTCAAAGACATGCTAAAGACACACAATTGATGGACGGAATGCAGAATAAATCAAAACATTCATTCCCAGTCAAGAGATCTGGGTTAAATACATCATTCTTTTGCTCACCATGCCACCCCAGTTTAGACCTGGCCATATGCAAATCAGTCTTGACCCTGTGCCTCATGGGAACAGTCCAGCCCGAACTGCCAAGCCAGGTCCTCCCTGGACCGGAAACAAGCATTCTAGGACCGGTTTCAGGGTTTCACCCCTAATCAGCCAGGATAGCTTGATTCCAGTGGCACAGTGACCTGAAACCAGTCCTAGGTTGCTTGTTTCCAGTCCAGGGAGGACCTGTCCTGGCAGTTCGGGCTGGACTGTTCCCATTGGGCGCAGGGTCAAGACTGATTTGCATATTACTGGGTTCAAACTGCAATGGCATGGGGAGCAAAAAACGATGGATTTAGGCCCATATCTCTGTACTGACGTGAATGTATGACATTGTTCTGCAATCTGTCCATAAATTGTTGTTTTTGCATTTGTCACCCAGAGTGGGACGGGTATGCCCAGACGTGGGTCCCGTGCTCTCCATGCCACTGGAGTCAAGCTATCCTGGCTGATGAGGGGTGAAACCCTGAAACCGGTCCTAGGATGCTTGTTTCCAGTCCAGGGAGGACCTGTCCCGGCAGTTCGGGATGGACTGTTCCCATTGGGCGCAGGGTCAAGACTGATTTGCATATGACTGGGTTCAAACTGGAATGGCATGGGGAGCAAAAAACGATGGATTTAGGCCCAGATCTCTCTACTGGGGTGAATGTATGACATTGTTCTGCATTCTGTCCATCAATTGTTGTTTTTGCATTTGTCACCCCGAGTGGGACGGGTATGCCCAGATGTGGGTCCCGTGCTCTCCTTGCCACTGAATTGAATTGAATTTGAATTTGTAGGGCGCACAGCTACCCCGAGGGGTTTCCCGGCGCCGGCCAGTAGGAGAGCTGAGAACTAGTAAGAAGGATCTAAGACTTGAAGAACCAAGGGGTCGATTCACTGAACTAATCTGAGATAAAATCCTAAACTTACTACTTTTGGTATTCACAGAAGGCATTTAGTAGTAGTAAAGTTAGGACTCCTAACTTTACTACTACTAAATGCCTTCTGTGAATACCAAAAGTAGTAAGTTTAGGATTTTATCTCAGATTAGTTCTGTGAATCGGCCCCCAAGTCTTCAGGCTTTTGCGGAAAACACTATAAACGGTTTACTCACGTAGTGAGATAGGTGAAGAATTCCACAGGGTTGGTCCTAAATAAGAAAAGGACCGGCTGCGCATGCGAGAGAGTTTGAATTTCTGGACAGAGAACCTCATCTGGTAGACAGAGCGCAGAAGACGCGGAGCTTGGTAGCGTTGAACTGACTTTTGCAGATATCTGGGGGCTAGTCCAGTTTTGATTTTAAACATGAGCATAGGGCTTGAAATTTTATTCGGTTCTCCACCGTCAGCCAATGGAGGCCACGGAGGAAGCCGGTGACTGATGAAAATTTAGGCGCCTGACATAAAAGCCTATAGAAAACAACAATGTTTCAACCGGTATTATTGAGAGAACTAGTTATCAAGTATGTACACGACATTACAAGAAAAGAAAATAGGGAGACTCATAATTTGGTTTGAATGTGCTCAAGGCATCATATATTTGGATGAGTATAAGAAAGAACAATGGTTGTAGAAGACAATTGGGAACAGTTGCATCAGCACTGTAAGCAATTATTGCATAGGCAACCCGAAAACTTTGTGCACGCAAGTGCTCGTGACACTCAAAGGTGAACGGCGCAGGTGACAAGTGGCAAAAAAAGCGAGGGCGCAATGTGAAAAAGTGACTAATATATACAAAAACGACTTATGGTTCAAAAAGGATTATTTACATAGATTGATCATATATTCCAGGCATTTTTTATTGAACCATAGTAAAAGAGGCGCCGGAGTTAGTGCTGGTATGTCGACGGCGTTTCTATCCTAGTTACTTGGGATCATCATCAGGACCAGGTTACCATTTTGAAGGTGCTATACAGGGGAGGGAAAAGGGGAAAATGAGACATGGGAAGGGGAGGCGCGAGGAAACAGCAGGAGTGTGGGGGAAGCGGGCGGTGAGGCATACCTGAGGAAGCTGACGGTGCGATGTCCAGGAGGCGGTATGGGCAGCAAGGCTTGTCCCACCAGAAGGGATTATTAATCAAGGAGAGGAGGCCCTACGGAGATTGGTGAGAGAGAACAGTTAGAGAAGCGGACGGTGTGGGCCAAGGAGGGAGTGCAGCTGCCAGGGGCTGTGACCGTTAGTGTACTTAGCAATGGTGAAGTACGTGTGAATAACTTCTAGGCCGAGGGTTGGTGATGGTTGATGGTGCCAGGTTCGGTTAATACAACCTGTGGAGGAACTGTGAGTCCGGTACCAAAGGAAGGCGGAGCGGGGACTGCCTGAAATTGAAACGGCCGCATAAGTCCAAGTGGAACATAGGATGTGGGTGGGACACGGCGCGGCGTCGTGTGGTCAAAACTTACCAAGGAATTAATCAGGAGGCGTGGGCCAGGGTGTCAAGGTGAGCGAAAACCGGGTCGGAGCCCCGATCCACTGTTTGCGGACTGGTGGAGCGGGTGGAGAGGAACCGCCGGATGCGTACACCCTAAGGGATAGGGAAAGCCGGGAGTAAGAGGAGCAGAACCCGGAGGGAGATCGGGTGCTGGAGGAGCGGCCGGGGGAAGGATTAATCGCAGCATGACTTACCGCAGTGTGATGGAGCTAGCCGGGGCCAGGCGAAGGGCTGTTGAGTCGTTTGGTCCTGTGTCGGGTCCCCGGTCAAAAGGAGGCCGCCACAGTAGTGATCGGCTGAGTTTAGTTCTGGAAGGCACGGTCTAAGCCGGAAGCTAAGTAGCAATGACGGGAATGGCGAGCTGCGCATCCATTTCATGCCGTTTAGGGGGGCGTGGCTGCGGGATGACAGACCGGTTGTCAAGGAGTCAATAGTGAAGCTCCAGGGCAGACAGACCGGTCAGGAGGCAGGGCAGTGATTGGAAGAAACGGGAGGGGCGGAAAGGGGGAGAGGGGGCGTGGGGGAGCAAGGGGAAGGGAACACAATTCAAAAATTCAGTTGGAAGATGTCATTTAAACGAAGTGGAAGCAAAGAATAAACATAAGCACAACAGTTTCATATAGTAGAGTGATATGGGCACATACGGATAACTGTGGAGCATCACAGATAAACCTACAGTTAGGTAGAAGGCCATACGCGCAGTACATAGAACAAATGTGTGTTACAGAAAAATTATCGTGGTCAGTAGCTGAAGGTCACAGTGGGGTGAGCCATGGATTGAGTGACCTAAAGTTGGAGCAAGTGTGGTAGTTACAGTTGGACAGTACTGTTCCATTCATCAATGGTGTTTAGTCCAAGATTCACAGAATTGCATCTGGTGATCCATTAGCACTCACTCCTATTCAGTAGTAGTTGGAGATTACCTCCCCTGGTGGGTAGCGCAGGTTGGTCAATGACCTGCCACGTCATTTCCAATTCACTGTGCTGCTTCTTGATGTAATGGGACAACAACGGGGCGGTCATGACCTTACAGTGAATGCAGCTCTTGTGCTGGATTATTCGTTGTTTGACCATTTGGGTTGTTTGGCCGATGTAGATCAGGTCGCAGGGACAGCGAATCGCATAGATCACGTTACTAGAATGACAATTAGTGAAAGTTTTCAGTTTGTGGGTAATGTTGTTGGTAGTAAATTCCTTAGTATTCAATGTGAGGCAACATTCCACACAGTTCTGGCATCTGTAGTGTCCAACGATAGGTGGAAGACCCCATGTGGCAGTAATGGATTCCTGCAAGCTTGGTTTCGTGGGCCATGTAATTGCATGAACGAGAAGGTTAGAGAGAATGTCACCTCTTTTATATGAAAAGAGCGGGGTTGCTGGAATGGTTCATGCGTTCTCAGTATAGACCAGTTTTTCTTAATGATCTTGCTGACCTGGTTGCTGCAGGGGCTGAACGTGGTGACAAAAGGAATCCGAGTGTTGGCATGTCTGTTCTGGGGTGTAAGGAGCTGTTCTCGGTGACAGTACCAAGCTCTTTTGTGTGCCCGGGAGACCAATCGGGGTGGATAGCCTCTTTGAAGGAGTTTGTTCGAGAGGATGGCTGCCTCACGAGAGTAATCCTTTCGCCACTTGCAGTTTCTTCTAATGCAAAAGAATTGTCCGTACGGGAGGCCATCACGGAGACTGCGGGGATGGTAACTAGAGTAGTGTAATAGGGTGTTGCGTTCCGTGGGCTTCCTATATAGGATGGTACCTATTTTACCATCCTCAGCGTGCAGGGTGCTGTACAGAAAGGGGAGGTCGTTGGATCTGTAGTCAGAGGTGAATTTGAGATGAGGTTGTGACTGGTTCAACCAATCCATAAATGCATCTAGGGTATCGGTCGGGCCTTTCCATAATAAGAGGATGTCATCTATGTAGGGTCGTCATAACAGAATATGGTTCTGAAAAGGATTATTAGGCGTAAGGATGTGAGTCTTTTCGAGGTTGTAAACAAACAGAATTGCAAAATTGGGGGCAAAGCATGCCCCCATAGATACACCCTTGATTTGGAGATAGAAGGTGTCCCGGTACAAAAAGTAGTTATTTTCCAAGGCAATCCTAAGTAAATCCATGATGAATTCCGTAGGGATCAAGGTCAGTTTGGGTCTGGTTTCAAGAAGGTCCTGGATGACACGTAGGCCTTCATCATAGGGAATGTTTGTATAAAGAGATTCGATATCGAGTCCTGCCATGAGTTCGGTGTTGGTGTCAAATGGTCTTTCCTCAATGGTGTTTATGAGGTCCATGCTGTCTCGTATAAATGTTTCCGTCATTGGTACAAAATCTTTTATGACAGGGTCGATGTATTTGCCCAGTGGTTCAAGAATGGAACCACACCCAGAGACACTGGGGCGGCCGGGTGGGTTGGTACTATCCTTATGTATTTTGGGTAATACATAGATGACCGGCGTGCGAGGGTGTTGGTTGTTCAAAAACAAAAACTCTTTTTGTGAAATGATGTTCTGGGATCTGGCCTGGTTTGTTATTCTTTGAATCTTTGTTTTCAGGTCTGGTAGAGGGTCTTTGGTCAATGGACGATAGTGGCAACCATTGGATAGTTGTCTCTTGATTTCTTGTTCGTATTTGTCGATGTCCATAACTACAATGCCCCCGCCCTTGTCAGCTGGTTTTATGATCAAGTCCGTTTTTTCTTCAAGATTCAGTAATGCTTGTTTTTCAGGCCAGGGAAGGTTATACGGGATGTACTCAAATTGATTCTTGAGGTCGGCCACTTCACAGAGAACCAGACGTTCAAACGAGAGTATTTCGGGGGGCATGGAGGCAGATGGAGGGTTGAAGGTGGAAGGTGGGTGGAAGGGGCTTCTGGTTGTCTGTTGTGATGATGGTTTGTCAGAATAGAATTGTCGTAACTGGATACGTCTGAAGAACTGCAGTAAATTTTCTTGTAGGTCAAAGAAATTACTCCGTTCAGTTGAGACAAATGTAAGGCCTCTACTTAAGAGCGTTGTTTCCTCGGAAGATAGGGTATGGCTGGATAAGTTGAATATAGGGATTGTTAGACCTGGTACCATTGGCGTGGGTCTCCCTTCCATTTTTTTTGCGCTATGTCTCCTCTGTTACTGACCTGTTTTTGCTGGATTAGATGCTTTGGGCACTTTGCCACTGCTGATCAGTGCCAAAGTGCAAGTGCTCCCTATGATAAATTGATGTATGGATTAGTGACTCCATGTTTGGCCTATTTGATTCACTGTCAGACCGTAGTACAGTGCACTGGTTGTGCCCAGTGCCTGTGAATCAAATGCTGCTGGTGGGCTTGCAGCACTGGTTGTGCCACCCACAGGAGCAGCTTGTAAAGTGTGTCTCAGGTAACCCTGGGCGTAGTTCGCGTAGTAGCGCTATGCGTAGCTACGCGAAGTGCACTTCGCATTACGCGAGCTACGCGTAGCACTACGCGAACTGCGTAGTGCGGTAGGAAATGCTGTTCGCAATGATTGCACAGTGCCGGATGCTTGTCCGCACTGTGCAATCATTGCAAACGACATCTTGCACAGTGCAAGCGGTCGTTTTCTGCCGCTCGAGTAGATTTGTACTCGAGCTGCAGTTTTCTCAACGCAGACTGGTAGTTTCTCATTGCGAGCGGTCGCGAGCATACGCGGCCACTCGCAATGAGAAACCTGACCTCCCCGCGTTGAGAATCTCGCTGGGAGGTTTATTTTCCACGTTCGCGATCGGCAACTTGATGTTGCTGATCGCGAACGAGGAAAAAGTCTCGCCGGGATGTCATTTTGCTCGCTCGAGGTCGCCAACTTGACGTTGAGGACCGCGAGCAAGCAAAAAATGCACGCTACGCGTTTTTGCACTGTGCTACGTGCAATTCGCATAGCGCGTAGTTGCGCAAACTACGCAAACTACGCAAGCGTAGCGTAGTTTTCCGCCCAGGCCTAGTCTCAGGCCTGCCATTGCAGAGCCTGTGTGCAGTCTGGTATTCAAAAAAGGTGTGACGCGCGCTGTGCGAGTCACCTTGGGTTGCACAGCCTTATGCACATTTGTGATCAACATTATTCACGTACTCAAAAGTATTCAAAAAAGTTCAGTCTGTTTATTTCTATTCATTTTTCAACATTTGTCCATCACATCAAAGGTACGAAATTCCACAGTTTTCTTCCATTTATTTGCACAGGATTTGCCCATCCGGGCCTAATCACAGGCATGTTATGAAACTCGAATCCTCCGTTAAAACTTTAACATCACCCAATGCATTTCGGTCCTTATGACCTTCCTCAGGGGTATCTACAATAGTAAATGAATATCTGTCAGACAAACGAAATAATTCTTGTGCAGCAACTGTAAATTAACCAACTTTTTTAACCCCTACCCCTTCGATGAAAATTTCAATGTTGTTAAAAATAATACTCGATTCCATCTCCTACTTGCATGTTCAATACCATTCACCCCCTATCCTCCATTGATTACCAGCCCCCACCCACCAAACAGTGCTCTATAATCCTCCATACAAACATAACATAACATATATAACATAAAAACATAACTCACAATGATTCCACTAATGCAACTAATCATTAACCCGTGATATCTCCTACAAGAATCCTCCCCGCTTTACAACTTTCCAACTCTGCTATTTTAAATGGTTCAATCCCCGGTTCCTACCTACGGTGATCCTGCCACGTCCGAACAGCGTGCCTCTAATCTCTTGCATTCGAAACATAATCAGATTTAAATCCCCCCGCGCAACTGCTTAAAAAACCGTACGTAGCTTCCCCAGCTGTAAACAATTTGTATCACCTGACCATACTCTCCGCCCTCCAGGATTCTCCTACAACCCAACTACCATACCCACAATCCATCTAACGTGAACTCCACATAATCATACACCCTGCATTTTTCAACTTATGCCAAACGACCCCATGACCTCCCCATTAATAAACCAAAATTCATAGTGCTCTCCCCTGCTGCTGTCCATAAATTCCTTAAAAGAATTGTTTTAAGTGCCAAATTAAAAGTTGCCCCGTTACCAGTATCCACCTCCCCCACCTGTAAAACAAACGTTAGTTCGGTCGCCCTCTGACATTTAAAGAGCATTCCTTAATAAGTGAAATATCTTTCCCACTATCTCTGTGATTATCAATCCATAAATCAACCAAAAATTAACCAAAAAATAAACAGTGTCCATAATAATCCAACAATTAAATGCTGCAAATGATGCTTTGCTGGCATATGAATACTCCATGTTCTTAATGTTCTTCCAGCCAGTGACTCGTTTCAGCGGCCTTTGACGTGAAAAATATTGCTTTTTAAAGCTCCGTACTTCAATTTTCCAGTCGGGGTGCTTAACAAGGTTGGGACGGAAGTTATGAAAGTCACTGAAAATGTCTCAAAGCACACCCATATTTATGTGATCATGTCTTTTTTCCTCCTTTGTTTTTCAAGTTTGGCGTGCATACCCTCTTAGTGCCCCGTCCCGGGTGCACATATGTAAATACTCAAAAAAGGTGTGACGCGCGCTGTGCGAGTCACCTTGGGTTGCACAGCCTTATGCACATTTGTGATCAACATTATTCACGTACTCAAAAGTATTCAAAAAAGTTCAGTCTGTTTATTTCTATTCATTTTTCAACATTTGTCCATCACATCAAAGGTACGAAATTCCACAGTTTTCTTACATTTTATTTGCACAGGATTTGCCCATCCGGGCCTAATCACAGGCATGTTATGAAACTCGAATCCTCCGTTAAAACTTTAACATCACCCAATGCATTTCGGTCCTTATGACCTTCCTCAGGGGTATCTACAATAGTAAATGAATATCTGTCAGACAAACGAAATAATTCTTGTGCAGCAACTGTAAATTAACTCAACTTTTTTAACCCCTACCCCTTCGATGAAAATTTCAATGTTGTTAAAAATAATACTCGATTCCATCTCCTACTTGCATGTTCAATACCATTCGCCCCCTATCCTCCATTGATTACCAGCCCCCACCCACCAAACAGTGCTCTATAATCCTCCATACAAACATAACATAACATATATAACTTAAAAACATAACTCACAATGATTCCACTAATGCAACTAATCATTAACCCGTGATATCTCCTACAAGAATCCTCCCCGCTTTACAACTTTCCAACTCTGCTATTTTAAATGGTTCAATCCCCGGTTCCTTCCTACGGTGATCCTGCCACGTCCGAACAGCGTGCCTCTAATCTCTTGCATTCGAAACATAATCAGATTTAAATCCCCCCGCGCAACTGCTTAAAAACCGTACGTGGCTTCCCCAGCTGTAAACAATTTGTATCACCTGACCATACTCTCCGCCCTCCAGGATTCTCCTACAACCCAACTACCATACCCACAATCCATCTAACGTGAACTCCACATAATCATACACCCTGCATTTTTCAACTTATGCCAAACGACCCCATGACCTCCCCATTAATAAACCAGAATTCATAGTGCTCTCCCCTGCTGCTGTCCATAAATTCCTTAAAAGAAACGTTTTAAGTGCCAAATTAAAAGTTGCCCCGTTACCAGTATCCGCCTCCCCCACCTGTAAAACAAACGTTAGTTCGGTCGCCCTCTGACATTTAAAGAGCATTCCTTAATAAGTGAAATATCTTTCCCACTATCTCTGTGATTATCAATCCATAAATCAACCAAAAATTAACCAAAAAATAAACAGTGTCCATAATAATCCAACAATTAAATGCTGCAATTAAATGCTGCAAATGATGCTTTGCTGACATATGAATACTCCATGTGTGCAGTCTGGTATTGCCATGTTGACTTGGTAAGTGCACCCACTTACCAGTCCCCAAACCTTCCCTTTCCTGCATATTAGTCACCCCTAAGGTAGGCCCTAGGGCAGGGTGAATTGTATGTGTAAGGCAGGACATGCCCTGGTGTGTGTGGCATGTCCTGATAGTGAATTACAGCCAATTTCGTTTTTCACTATTACAAGGCTACCTGTCCCCATAGGCCAGAATGGGCAGTTTGATTATAACATCTTATAATCCTAACTGACCCCGGGAACATGGTAGAAAAACAAATTTAGTATGTCTGAACTCAGAACGATAAAATACATCTTTTAGTGAAGTTGGTTTTAACATTCTGTGTTTGAAAATACCACTTTTAGAAAGTAGGTATTTTCTTGCCTAACCATCCAGCCTGCCTCTGCTAGCTTGTGTATTGTATGTCTGGTTTTGTGAGTGACAGGGGCTGGGGGACTCCAGGAGACAGGGTGAGTCAGCACAGGGCTGAATAGACCTATCTGCATGTAGAGTGGTGGGAGGAGTAGCACCTGGGCCTGAATAGGGCTGTGCCTGCCTTCCACAATGCTGGCTCCACCTCCTGTGGTGCGTCTGATGTCCCTGGCCCACATTGATAAAGGAAGAAGGTGTGCACTGGCAGAATGCACCCAGAACTGGTTTGGACTAGGTACAGGACCCTCTGCCTTCAGAGGACAAAGGATTTGCTAGTATAAATATTGGGGCCCAGACCCCATGACTTTAGATCACTTCTGGAACAAACAAGACAAACCTTTGCTGAGGAGAGGAACCAGAGAAGCTGAAGGAGGAGACTATCCCTATGCTATGTGCTGTTTGAGGGATTGGCCTGCAGTGGTTGCCTGATTGCCAAAGAAAGGAGAAAGGAACTCTGTGCTACTTTCATCATCTTGCAGAACATCTCCAAGGGCTTGAAGATTGAGCTTGCCTCCTGCTGAAGTCTCAGGGAAACAAGACATCACCAACCAGCTCCCCTGAATTCCCTTGCTGGGAATTTGAAGTGCCTGCTGCTGTGTTGGGCCTTCTGAGAGACTGCGTGTCGCTGGGAGCTGGAAGCGCGACTCACGAAGAAGAAACGTGTTGCCACCGCAGCAGTTGTCGTCGCATCGCCGAGAAAGCGTGCTGCCGCTGTCGCCATCGCATCACCGAAGCGCCTCGCATCACCGGAGAAGATTGTCGCCGTCGCAGAAGACGCCGTCGCATCACTGGAGAAGCATGTCGCAGGGCCTGTCGCGGCTCAGAAGATTCACTGAGTCGCCGCACGGCCGTCGGGTGTGCACGCATCGCCCCTTCGTTGTCGCATCAAGAGGAAGACGCCATTTTGTTTCATTGCACCGGGTCGTCATCGCGACGCTGCGGGTCGCATCGCCACAGAAGCGCAGTAAGAAACGGACGCATCACCTCCCCACGCGGTGAAGAATTGATGCATCACCTCCTCTCCGGTAAGGAACTGACGCATCACTATCCCCTACGCAGCAGTAGGGAACTGACGCTTCACCTCCCCCGGAGCAAGGAACCGACGCATCACCGTTCTTGCGTGTAAGGAACCGACGCATCACCTTCCCTGCAACTCTTTTGTTTGTATCGCGTTACACATCCAAAGGTACATTGAACATTGAGTGTCGCATTTACCATCTTTATTGAACTGAACTATTTTCTACCATTGACAGTCATATTTTTCATAGTGTATTGTGGATTTTTGTCGTTTTGGGTCTTGTGTTAAGTCTATATAAAAATACTTATTTTTATAATACAACCTGTGTGGTGTCCATCTGTAGTGTTGTCACTGTACTACTGTATGTGTTCACAAATGCTTTACACACTGCCTCAGAGATAAGCCTGCCTGCTCGTGCCAAGCAACCAAGGGGGTGAGCAGGGGTTATTTTAGTAGTGTATCCCCCTTACCCTGACTAGAAGCAAGGGTCCCTATTTGGACAAAGGTACCTACCTCTGCCAACTAGAGACCCCCAGTTCTAACATTGGTGGTCAGCGGTGAGGATTCTGGACTTGCATTTGTGACTCATATACAGTAATTGGTGTATACTACTAGTGAGTGCAGACCAAACGCAACCACATACATTTTTGGTAGATTGTTTTTTCCTGGGATTTCTATTGTTGCCAAGAACTGCCAAGTTTCACCATGAGCAAAACAGCGTCCATCGCATCTGTTGATTTTGATTTTGAGGAAGAGAAACTAGAAAGTTACACTGTGAAACAGCTGAAGCACTTCTGCAGGAAATTTAAAGTTGCTATGACCGGTCTCTCCAAGAAGGATGAGTTCCAAAAGGCGCTGAGGGACTGGGTGGAAGAAAGGAGCACCCCTGAGCATATGGAAGAGCATGAGGAGGGGGCTGAGGAGGCAGGAGGGCAGCTAGATGGGCTATTGGGTCCAGGGGGGAGGAAAGCACCTTCCCCAGCAGGTAGCAGTGTTTCTTCCAAGGGCCTGTCCCCAGGAGAGCTGGAGGACAGGGAGAGAAGTAGGATGCATGTAATGGAGCTGACCAAGCTTAAGATGGGTGGGCAGTTAGAATTGGAAATTAAGAAATTGGCCCTAGAGGAAAAGAGGATGCAAATGGAGCAAGAGAGAAGTTTGAGGGAGTTGGAGTTGAAAGCTAGGAGCTTAGAGATTACTCCCTCTGGTTCCAGCACACCGTCCAATCCTGTTGAAGCCAGGGTGTATATACCTAAAGATGTGGTCAAAGAGTTTTATAAGAATGATAATATTGATCAATGGTTCAAGGCCTATGAGGTAGCTATGTCCTCCCACCGGGTCCCTGAGAAGGATTGGGGAGTGGGGTTGTGGGGGCGGTTCCTTAGTGAGGGGTGGGATACCTTATTAGACTTGCCCTCTGAAGTCCACAATTCTTATAGCCATATGAAGGAAGCATTGATGTCTAGGTATGGGTTGACTCCTGAACTGTATAGGCAGAGGTTTAGAAATTGCAAAAAGTGGGAGTCCAGTACCTGGGTAGAATATGTGACTTTTTTTTGCAGAGCATTGGATGGTTGGGTGAAGGGTAGCAAAGTGAATGATTTTGAAGCGCTCTTTGATTTGATTGCATGGGAGCACTTGTCAGGAAATTGTTTTCCAGAGCTACGCCAGCACCTTATTGATAGTAGGCTGACTAACCCTAGGAAGCTTGCTGAGGAGGCGGACCGCTGGGTGAGCACCCGGGTCCACAAGGGTCACGTGGGAGACTCTGCCAAGGGTGGGCAGGGTCCCCAGCAGAGGAGTGGGGGGGACAAGGGTAAACAGAGGGAGTTCCAGAAAGGGCCCCAAAGTAATCCCCAAGGGAACGAAGGGAAGGGTTCCCAGCCTCCCCCTGAAAAGAAGCCAGGGGCCCGACAGATAAGCCTGTTCACAGGAGGCCCAAGACTTGCTTTAAGTATGGTCAAGTGGGCCACTGCTCCTGGGAGACTAGATGTCCCTTGTATGGAAAATCAGCACCCACTGGTGCACCACCTCGGCAGGTAGCTAGTGTAGCCCTGGGGGAGGAGATGGGTGCCCAAGGTGGGTGGGGTCCCGTAGCAATGTCCTTGGTCTCTTTAGGAGACAGTGAGATGGTCCACAGGGCCCAACTGCCTGATAACACTAAGAAATACAGGCAGTGGGTGACCATCAATGGCCAAAGGGTGGAGGCTCTGAGAGACACCGGAGCCAGTGTGACAGCTGTCAGTTGTCGGCTGGTGTCTGAAGAGCAGGTGATCCCCAATGCATTCTGCCCAGTAATTTCCGCGGACAACTCAGAGAGCCACTGCAGAGTGGCTCAGGTTCCCTTTGAGTGGGGGGGGGTCTCAGGTAACTTTCAAGTAGCTGTGAGGCCAGCCATGCCTGTAGACTGTCTGTTGGGCAATGATTTAGAATGTTCACCTTGGGCAGAGGTGGAGAGAAGGTCTCATCTAGAGATGTTGGGTCTGCCTGAGTGGGCGTGCGTGACCACTTGGTCTATGGCAGCCAGTGGAGGTGCTCAAGAGGACCTGGAGCCTGAGAGGGTGGCCCACATGCCTGCCTTGAAGAGAAGAGGCAGGGGGCGTGGGAAACCGCCCCCCATAGTTCCCACGGTCCAGGAGGAAGCAGAACCTGAGGGGGATGCTCTGGAACCTACAGGGGAGCAAGTGGCCGAACTGGGGAACCTGCCTGAGCTGACCCATTGGCAGCAAGAAGGAGGACCCTCCAGGGAGGAGTTCTGTGAGGAGCAGAACAAGTGCCCTTCTCTTGTGGGTTTGCGGCAACAGGCCACAAACCAGGTAGAAGGTGATCAGTCTGGATCACATTGGATCTACTGTGAGAATGGTCTCCTGTATAGCGAGCCTAAGGTTGCTGAGCCTGGGTCTGCCCGTGTGCTGGTGGTACCCCAGCGCTTCAGAGCCTTCCTACTGGGTTTGGCTCATGATGTGCCTTTAGCAGGACATCTGGGGCAGGGCAAGAACTTTGAAAGGCTTGTCACCCACTTTTATTGGCCCCAGATGCGCAAGAGTTCAGAAACTCATTGTAGGACATGTCAGACTTGCCAGGCAAGTGGAAAAAGTGGGAGAAAGCACAAGGCTCCCCTCCAGCCATTCCCTGTGGTTAGCACCCCCTTTGAACGGGTGGGTATTAACATTGTGGGGCCACTGGACCCCAAGACAGCCATGGGCAACAGGTTCATCCTAGTCTTGGTTGACCATGCCACCCGGTACCCGGAAGCCATCCCTCTTCGGACAGTGACGGCCCCAGTGGTGGGACGTGCACTGATGGGGATTTTCTCCCGTGTGGGGTTCCCCAAGGAGGTGGTGAGTGACCGTGGTACAAACTTCATATCCAAGTATATGAAGTCCCTGTGGCAGGAGTGCGATGTTACCTATAAGTTCACCACTCCTTACCACCCCCAAGGAAATGGGCTGGTTGAGAGATTCAACCGGACCCTGAAGGGCATGATTATGGGTCTGGAAGAACCCATGAGGCGTAAGTGGGACGTCCTCTTGCCATGCCGTCTCTTTGTTTACCGTGAGGTGCTACTGAAGTCCCTAGGGTTCAGTCCCTTTGAACTGCTCTATGGTCACCCGGTAAGAGGACCTCTGAGTTTGGTGAAAGAAGGCTGGGAGAAAGCTCCCAGTAAACCTCCCCAGGATGTATTTAGCTACATGCTGGCCTTTAGAAACCAAACTAGGCGATTCAGACAACTCGCTGAGGCGAATCTGGAAGCCAGTCAGGAGGAGATGAAACGATGGTATGATCAGAATGCCACTCTGATCGAGTTTCAGCCTGGATAGAAAGTGTGGGTCATGGCCCCCGTGGAGGCTTGCGCGCTCCAGGATAAGTGGACCGGACCATTTGAGGTGGTGGAGCGCAAGAGTAACGTCACCTACCTGGTGGACTTGCGATCTCTCAGGAACACTTTGCGGGTCCTACATGTCAACCGCCTGAAGCCCCATTTTGAGAGGTCTGAAGTGGGCATGCTCCTAGCAACGGATGATGGAATGGAAGAGGAGACAGAACCTCTTCCTGACCTCCTGTCTGCAACAGAGCAAGATGGGTCAGTGGAGGGTGTGAACCTCTCTAACTCCCTGACACCTGAGCAGCAGGAAGACTGTCGCCAACTGTTGGGACAGTTTCCTGACCTGTTTTCCCTGGTTCCTAGTGTCACTGATTGGTGCGTCCATGATGTGGACACTGGGGACAGTCCTCCTGTCAAGCACAAGGCTTATAGAGTGACTGACAGTGTGAGAGCTTGCATCAAGGAGGAGGTCTCCAAGATGTTTGCATTGGGGGTGATTGAGTACTCTCATAGCCCTTGGGCCAGCCCAGTGGTCTTGGTCCCAAAGGCTGCCGCGCCTGGTGCCACACCCGAACTTCGGGTCTGTGTGGACTACCGAGGACTCAATTCAGTCACCAGGACTGATGCGCACCTCATCCCCAGAGCTGATGAGCTCATCGATCGGTTAGGGGCTGCCCGGTACCTCAGCACGTTTGACTTAACGTCTGAGTACTGGCAGATCGCCTTGACTGATGTGGCCAAAGAGAGGTCAGCATTCTCCACACCAGATGGGCACTACCAATTCCGGGTTATGCCCTTTGGGATGAAGAATGCCCCTGCCACCTTTCAGAGGTTGGTCAACCAGGTGTTGGTTGGGCTGGAAGATTTCAGTGCCGCCTACCTGGATGACATCGCAGTGTTCAGCGCCAGTTGGGAAGAACATCTGCGCCACCTCTGGGAAGTGTTGATGTCGCTGCAGAGGGCAGGCCTCACGATCAAGGCGAGTAAGTGCCAGATCGGGCAGGGTTCCGTGGTGTACTTGGGACACCAGGTTGGGAGCGGCCAGATGGCGTCCCTACAGCCGAAGATTGATACCATTCTGGCTTGGGAACCCCCCAAGACCCAGACAGAGGTGAGAGCCTTTTTAGGACTCACCGTGTATTACAGGAGATTTGTCAAGGGGTATGGCAGCATCGTTGCACCCTTGACAGAGCTGACTTCCAGGAAGCAGCCCAAGAGAGTGATTTGGACTGACACCTGTCAGAGAGCTTTTGACGCCTTGAAGACTGCCATGTGCACAGCCCCGTGCTTCAGGCGCCCAACTTCTTAAAAGAATTTGTTGTTCAAACAGACGCTTCAGAGCATGGTGTAGGGGCTGTTCTGGCACAGTTAAATGAGGAGGGCCCAGACCAACCTGTGGCCTTCATCAGTAGGAGGTTACTTCCACGGGAACAGAGGTGGAGTGCTATTGAGCGTGAGGCATTTGCTGTGGTCTGGGCGCTGAAGAAGTTGAGACCATACCTGGTTGGGACTCACTTCCGGGTTCAGACAGACCACAGGCCCCTCAGATGGTTGATGAAGATGAGGGGTGAGAATCCAAAGCTGTTGAGGTGGTCCATTTCCCTACAGGGGATGGACTTCACGGTGGAACACCGCCCTGGTACAGAACACGCCAATGCTGATGGTCTGTCCAGATTTTTCCGCCTTAGCGATGAGAACTCCCAAGGGGATGGGTAGTTCTCCCCACATTTCAGATGGATGGGACACGTGTTAGACCTGGTACCAATGGCGTGGGTCTCCCGTCCATTTTTGCACTATGCCTCCTCTGTTACTGACCTGTTTTTGCTGGATTAGATGCTTTGGGCACTTTGCCACTGCTGATCAGTGCCAAAGTGCAAGTGCTCCCTATGATAAATTGATGTATGGATTAGTGACTCCATGTTTGGCCTATTTGATTCACTGTCAGACCCTAGTACAGTGCACTGGTTGTGCCCAGGGCCTGTGAATCAAATGCTGCTGGTGGGCTTGCAGCACTGGTTGTGCCACCCACAGGAGCAGCTTGTAAAGTGTGTCTCAGGCCTGCCATTGCAGAGCCTGTGTGCAGTCTGGTACTGCCATGTTGACTTGGTAAGTGCACCCACTTACCAGTCCCCAAACCTTCCCTTTCCTGCATATTAGTCACCCCTAAAGTAGGCCCTAGGGCAAGGTGCATTGTATGTGTAAGGCAGGACATGCCCTGGTGTGTGTGGCATGTCCTGATAGTGAATTACAGCCAATTTCGTTTTTCACTATTACAAGGCTACCTGTCCCCATAGGCCAGAATGGGCAGTTTGATTATAACATCTTATAATCCTAACTGACCCAGGGAACATGGTAGAAAAACAAATTTAGTATGCCTGAACTCAGAATGATAAAATACATCTTTTAGTGAAGTTGGTTTTAACATTCTGTGTTTTCAAATACCACTTTTAGAAAGTAGGTATTTTCTTGCCTAACCATCCAGCCTGCCTCTGCTAGCTTGTGTATTGTATGTCTGGTTTTGTGAGTGACAGGGGCTGGGGGACTCCAGGAGACAGGGTGAGTCAGCACAGGGCTGAATAGACCTATCTGCATGTAGAGTGGTGGGAGAAGTAGCACCTGGGCCTGAATAGTGCTGTGCCTGCCTTCCACAATGCTGGCTCCACCTCCTGTGGTGCGTCTGATATCCCTGGCCCACATTGACAAAGGAAGAAGGTGTGCACTGGCAGAATGCACCCAGAACTGGTTTGGACTAGGTACAGGACCCTCTGCCTTCAGAGGACAAAGGATTTGCTAGTATAAATATTGGGGCACAGACCCCAAGACTTTAGATCACTTCTGGAACAAACAAGACGAACCTTTGCTGAGGAGAGGAACCAGAGAAGCTGAAGGAGGAGACTATCCCTATGCAATGTGCTGTTTGAGGGATTGGCCTGCAGTGGTTGCCTGATTGCCAAAGAAAGGAGAAAGGAACTTTGTGCTACTTTCATCATCTTGCAGAACATCTCCAAGGGCTTGAAGATTGAGCTTGCCTCCTGCTGAAGTCTCAGGGACACAAGACTTCACCAACCAGCTCCCCTGAATTCCCTTGCCGGGACTTTAAAGTGCCTGCTGTTGTGTTGGGCCTTCTGAGAGACTGCGTGTCACTGGGAGCTGGAAGCGCGACTCACGAAGAAGAAGCGTGTCGCCGCCGCAGCAGTTGTCGTCGCATCGCCGAGAAAGCGTGCCGCCGCTGCTGCTGTCGCCATCGCATCACCGAAGCGCCTCGCATCACTGGAGAAGAGTGTCGCCGTTGCAGCAGACGCCGTCGCATCACCGGAGAAGCGTGTCGCAGGGCCTGTCGCGGCTCAGAAGATTCACTGAGTCGCCGCACGGCCGTCGGGCGTGCATGCATCGCCCCTTCGTTGTCGCATCAAGAGGAAGACGCCATTTTGTTTCATTGCACCGGGTCGTCATCGCGACGCTGCGGGTCGCATCGCCACAGAAGCGCAGTAAGAAACGGACGCATCACCTCCCCACGCGGTGAAGAACCGACGCATCACCTCCTCTCCGGTAAGGAACTGACGCATCACTATCCCCTACGCAGCAGTAGGGAACCGACGCTTCACCTCCCCCGGAGCAAGGAACCGACACATCACCGTTCTTGCGTGTAAGGAACCGACGCATCACCTTCCCTGCAACTCTTTTGTTTGTATCGCGTTACGCATCCAAAGGTACATTGAACATTGAGTGTCGCATTTACCATCTTTATTGAACTGAACTATTTTCTACCATTGACAGTCGTATTTTTCATAGTGTATTGTGGATTTTTGTCGTTTTGGGTCTTGTGTTAAGTCTATATAAAAATACTTATTTTTATAATACAACCTGTGTGGTGTCCATCTGTAGTGTTGTTACTGTACTACTGTATGTGTTCACAATGCTTTACACACTGCCTCAGAGATAAGCCTGCCTGCTCGTGCCAAGCTACCAAGTGGGTGAGCAGGGGTTATTTTAGTAGTGTATCCCCCTTACCCTGACTAGAGGCAAGGGTCCCTATTTGTCACAAGTACCTACCTGTGCCAACTAGAGACCCCCAGTTCTAACATTGGTGGTCAGCGGTGAGGATTCTGGACTTGCATTTGTGACTCATATACAGTAATTGGTGTACACTACTAGTGAGTGCAGACCAAACGCAACCACATACATTTTTGGTAGATTGTTTTTTTCTGGGATTTCTATTGTTGCCAAGAACTGCCAAGTTTCACCATGAGCAAAACAGCGTCCATCGCATCTGTTGATTTTGATTTTGAGGAAGAGAAACTAGAAAGTTACACTGTGAAACAGCTGAAGCACTTCTGCAGGAAATTTAAAGTTGCTATGACCGGTCTCTCCAAGAAGGATGAGTTCCAAAAGGCGCTGAGGGACTGGGTGGAAGAAAGGAGCACCCCTGAGCATATGGAAGAGCATGAGGAGGGGGCTGAGGAGGCAGGAGGGCAGCTAGATGGGCTATTGGGTCCAGGGGGGAGGAAAGCACCTTCCCCAGCAGGTAGCAGTGTTTCTTCCAAGGGCCTGTCCCCAGGAGAGCTGGAGGACAGGGAGAGAAGTAGGATGCATGAAATGGAGCTGACCAAGCTTAAGATGGGTGGGCAGTTAGAATTGGAAATTAAGAAATTGGCCCTAGAGGAAAAGAGGATGCAAATGGAGCATGAGAGAAGTTTGAGGGAGTTGGAGTTGAAAGCTAGGAGCTTAGAGATTACTCCCTCTGGTGGCAGCACACCGTCCAATCCTGTTGAAGCCAGGGTGTATATACCTAAAGATGTGGTCAAAGAGTTTTATAAGAATGATGATATTGATCAATGGTTTAAGGCCTATGAGGTAGCTATGTCCTCCCACCGGGTCCCTGAGAAGGATTGGGGAGTGGGGTTGTGGGGGCGGTTCCTTAGTGAGGGGTGGGATACCTTATTAGACTTGCCCTCTGAAGTCCACAATTCTTATAGCCATATGAAGGAAGCATTGATGTCTAGTTATGGGTTGACTCCTGAACTGTATAGGCAGAGGTTCAGAAATTGCAAAAAGTGAGAGTCCAGTACCTGGGTAGAATATGTGACATTTTTTGCAGAGCTTTGGATGGTTGGGTGAAGGGTAGCAAAGTGAATGATTTTGAAGCGCTCTTTGATTTGATTGCATGGGAGCACTTGTCAGGAAATTGTTTTCCAGAGCTACGCCAGCACCTTATTGATAGTAGGCTGACTAACCCTAGGAAGCTTGCTGAGGAGGCGGACCGCTGGGTGAGCACCCGGGTCCACAAGGGTCACGTGGGAGACTCTGCCAAGGGTGGGCAGGGTCCCCAGCAGAGGAGTGGGGGGGACAAGGGTAAACAGAGGGTGTTCCAGAAAGGGCCCCAAAGTAATCCCCAAGGGAACGAAGGGAAGGGTTCCCAGCCTCCCCCTGAAAAGAAGCCAGGGGCCCGACAGATAAGCCTGTTCACAGGAGGCCCAAGACTTGCTTTAAGTGTGGTCAAGTGGGCCACTGCTCCTGGGAGACTAGATGTCCCTTGTATGGAAAATCAGCACCCACTGGTGCACCACCTCGGCAGGTAGCTAGTGTAGCCCTGGGGGAGGAGATGGGTGCCCAAGGTGGGTGGGGTCCCGTAGCAATGTCCTTGGTCTCTTTAGGAGACAGTGAGATGGTCCCCAGGGCCCAACTGCCTGATAACACTAAGAAATACAGGCAGTGGGTGACCATCAATGGCCAAAGGGTGGAGGCTCTGAGAGACACCGGAGCCAGTGTGACAGCTGTCAGTTGTCGGCTGGTGTCTGAAGAGCAGGTGATCCCCAATGCATTCTGCCCAGTAGTTGCCGCGGACAACTCAGAGAGCCACTGCAGAGTGGCTCAGGTTCCCTTTGAGTGGGGGGGGTCTCAGGTACCTTTCAAGTAGCTGTGAGGCCAGCCATGCCTGTAGACTGTCTGTTGGGCAATGATTTAGAATGTTCACCTTGGGAAGAGGTGGAGAGAAGGTCTCATCTAGAGATGTTGGGTCTGCCTGAGTGGGCGTGCGCGACCACTTGGTCTATGGCAGCCAGTGGAGGTGCTCAAGAGGACCTGGAGCCTGACAGGGTGGCCCAGGTGCCTGCCTTGAAGAGAAGAGGCAGGGGGCGTGGGAAACTGCCCCCCATAGTTCCCACGGTTGAGGAGAAAGCAGAACCTGAGGGGGATGCTCTGGAACCTACAGGGGAGCAAGTGGCCGAACTGGGGGACCTGCCTGAGCTGACCCATTGGCAGCAAGAAGGAGGACCCTCCAGGGAGGAGTTCTGTGAGGAGCAGAACAAGTGCCCTTCTCTTGTGGGTTTGCGGCAACAGGCCACAAACCAGGTAGAAGGTGATCAGTCTGGATCACATTGGATCTACTGGGAGAATGGTCTCCTGTATAGCGAGCCTAAGGTTGCTGAGCCTGGGTCAGCCCGTGTGTTGGTGGTACCCCAGTGCTTCAGAGCCTTCCTACTGGGTTTGGCTCATGATGTGCCTTTAGCAGGACATCTGGGGCAGGGCAAGAACTTTGAAAGGCTTGTCACCCACTTTTATTGGCCCCAGATGCGCAAGAGTTCAGACACTCATTGCAGGACATGTCAGACTTGCCAGGCAAGTGGAAAAAGTGGGAGAAGGCACAAGGCTCCCATCCAGCCATTCCCTGTGGTTAGCACCCCCTTTAAATGGGTGGGTATTGACATTGTGGGGCCACTGGACCCCAAGACAGCCATGGGCAACAGGTTCATCCTAGTCTTGGTTGACCATGCCACCCGGTACCCGGAAGCCATCCCTCTTCGGACAGTGACGGCTCCCGTGGTGGGTCGTGCACTGATGGGGATTTTCTCCCGTGTGGGTTCCCCAAGGAGGTGGTGAGTGACCGTGGTACAAACTTCATATCCAAGTATATGAAGTCCCTGTGGCAGGAGTGCGATGTTACCTATAAGTTCACCACTCCTTACCACCCCCAAGGAAATGGGCTGGTTGAGAGATTCAACCGGACCCTGAAGGGCATGATTATGGGTCTGGAAGAACCCATGAGGCGTAAGTGGGACGTCCTCTTGCCATGCCTTCTCTTTGTTTACCGTGAGGTGCTACTGAAGTCCCTAGGGTTCAGTCCCTTTGAACTGCTCTATGGTCACCCGGTAAGAGGACCTCTGAGTTTGGTGAAAGAAGGCTGGGAGAAAGCTCCCAGTAAACCTCCCCAGGATGTATTTAGCTACATGCTGGCCTTTAGAAACCAAACTAGGCGATTCAGACAACTCACTGAGGCGAATCTGGAAGCCAGCCAGGAGGAGATGAAACAATGGTATGATCAGAATGCCACTCTGATCGAGTTTCAGCCTGGATAGAAAGTGTGGGTCATGGCCCCCGTGGAGGCTTGCGCGCTCCAGGATAAGTGGACCGGACCATTTGAGGTGGTGGAGCGCAAGAGTAACGTCACCTACCTGGTGGACTTGCGATCTCCCAGGAACACTTTGCGGGTCCTACATGTCAACCGCCTGAAGCCCCATTTTGAGAGGTCTGAAGTGGGCATGCTCCTAGCAACGGATGATGGAATGGAAGAGAAGACAGAACCTCTTCCTGACCTCCTGTCTGCAACAGAGCAAGATGGGTCAGTGGAGGGTGTGAACCTCTCTAACTCCCTGACACCTGAGCAGCAGGAAGACTGTCGCCAACTGTTGGGACAGTTTCCTGACCTGTTTTCCCTGGTTCCTAGTGTCACTGATTGGTGCGTCCATGATGTGGACACTGGGGACAGTCCTCCTGTCAAGCACAAGGCTTATAGAGTGACTGACAGTGTGAGAGCTTGCATCAAGGAGGAGGTCTCCAAGATGTTTGCATTGGGGGTGATTGAGTCCTCTCACAGCCCTTGGGCCAGCCCAGTGGTCTTGGTCCCAAAGGCTGGCGCCTGGTGCCACACCCAAACTTCGGTTCTGTGTGGACTACCGAGGACTCAATTCAGTCACCAGGACTGACGCGCACCCCATCCCCAGAGCTGATGAGCTCATCGATCGGTTAGGGGCTGCCCGGTACCTCAGCACGTTTGACTTAGCGTCTGAGTATTGGCAGATCGCCTTAAATGATGTGGCCAAAGAGAGGTCAGCATTCTCCACACCAGATGGGCACTACCAATTCCGGGTTATGCCCTTTGGGATGAAGAATGACCCTGCCACCTTTCAGAGGTTGGTCAACCAGGTGTTGGTTGGGCTGGAAGATTTCAGTGCCGCCTACCTGGTTCACATCGCAGTGTTCAGCGCCAGTTGGGAAGAACATCTGCGCCACCTCTGGGAAGTGTTGATGGCGCTGCAGAGGGCAGGCCTCACGATAAAGGCGAGTAAGTTCCAGATCGGGCAGGGTTCCGTGGTGTACTTGGGACACCAGGTTGGGAGCGGCCAGATGGCGCCCCTACAGCCGAAGATTGATACCATTCTGGCTTGGGAACCCCCCAAGACCCAGACAGAGGTGAGAGCCTTTTTAGGACTCACCGGGTATTACAGGAGATTTGTCAAGGGGTATGGCAGCATCGTTGCACCCTTGACAGAGCTGACTTCCAGGAAGCAGCCCAAGAGAGTGATTTGGACTGACACCTGTCAGAGAGCTTTTGACGCCTTGAAGACTGCCATGTGCACGGCCCCCGTGCTTCAGGCGCCCAACTTCTTAAAAGAATTTGTTGTTCAAACAGACGCTTCAGAGCATGGTGTAGGGGCTGTTCTGGCACAGTTAAATGAGGAGGCCCTAGACCAACCTGTGGCCTTCATCAGTAGGAGGGTACTTCCACGGGAACAGAGATGGAGTTCTATTGAGCGTGAGGCATTTGCTGTGGTCTGGGCGCTGAAGAAGTTGAGACCATACCTGGTTGGGACTCACTTCCGGGTTCAGACAGACCACAGGCCCCTCAGATGGTTGATGCAGATGAGGGGTGAGAATCCAAAGCTGTTGAGGTGGTCCATTTCCCTACAGGGGATGGACTTCACGGTGGAACACCGCCCTGGTACAGAACACGCCAATGCTGATGATCTGTCCAGATTTTTCCGCCTTAGCGATGAGAACTCCCAAGGGGATGGGTAGTTCTCCCCACATTTCAGCTGGAGGTGACACGTGTTAGACCTGGTACCATTGGCGTGGGTCTCCCGTCCATTTTTTCTGCGCTATGCCTCCTCTGTTACTGACCTGTTTTTGCTGGATTAGATGCTTTGGGCACTTTGCCACTACTGATCAGTGCCAAAGTGCAAGTGCTCCCTATGATAAATTGATGTATGGATTAGTGACTCCATGTTTGGCCTATTTGATTCACTGTCAGACCCTAGTACAGTGAACTGGTTGTGCCCAGACCCTGTGAATCAAATGCTGCTGGTGGGCTTGCAGCACTGGTTGTGCCACCCACAGGAGCAGCTTGTAAAGTGTGTCTCAGGCCTGCCATTGCCATTGCAGAGCCTGTGTGCAGTCTGGTATTGCCATGTTGACTTGGTAAGTGCACCCACTTACCAGTCCCCAAACCTTCCCTTTCCTGCATATTAGTCACCCCTAAGGTAGGCCCTAGGGCAGGGTGCATTGTATGTGTAAGGTAGGACATGCCCTGGTGTGTGTGGCATGTCCTGATAGTGAATTACAGCCAATTTCGTTTTTCACTATTACAAGGCTACCTGTCCCCATAGGCCAGAATGGGCAGTTTGATTATAACATCTTATAATCCTAACTGACCCAGGGAACATGGTAGAAAAACAAATTTAGTATGCCTGAACTCAGAATGATAAAATACATCTTTTAGTGAAGTTGGTTTTAACATTCTGTGTTTGAAAATACCACTTTTAGAAAGTAGGTATTTTCTTGCGTAACCATCCAGCCTGCCTCTGCTAGCTTGTGTATTGTATGTCTGGTTTTGTGAGTGACAGGGGCTGGGGGACTCCAGGAGACAGGGTGAGTCAGCACAGGGCTGAATAGACCTATCTGCATGTAGAGTGGTGGGAGGAGTAGCACCTGGGCCTGAATAGGGCTGTGCCTGCCTTCCACAATGCTGGCTCCACCTCCTGATGTCCCTGGCCCACATTGACAAAGGAAGAAGGTGTGCACTGGCAGAATGCACCCAGAACTGGTTTGGACTAGGTACAGGACCCTCTGCCTTCAGAGGACAAAGGATTTGCTAGTATAAATATTGGGGCACAGACCCCAAGACTTTAGATCACTTCTGGAACAAACAAGATGAACCTTTGCTGAGGAGAGGAACCAGAGAAACTGAAGGAGGAGACTATCCCTATGCTATGTGCTGTTTGAGGGATTGGCCTGCAGTGTTGCCTGATTGCCAAAGAAAGGAGAAAGGAACTTTGTGCTACTTTCATCATCTTGCAGAATATCTCCAAGGGCTTGAAGATTGAGCTTGCCTCCTGCTGAAGTCTCAGGGACACAAGACTTCACCAACCAGCTCCCCTGAATTCCCTTGCTGGGAATTTGAAGTGCCTGCTGTTGTGTTGGGCCTTCTGAGAGACTGCGTGTCGCTGGGAGCTGGAAGCGCGACTCACGAAGAAGAAGTGTGTCGCCGCCGCAGCAGTTGTCGTCGCATCGCCGAGAAAGCGTGCCGCCACTGCCGCTGTCGCCATCGCATCACCGAAGCACCTCGCATCACCGGAGAAGAGTGTCGCCGTCACAGCAGACGCCGTCGCATCACCGGAGAAGCGTGTCGCAGGGCCTGTCGCGGCTCAGAAGATTCACTGAGTCGCCGCACGGCCGTCGGGTGTGCACGCATCGCCCCTTCGTTGTCGCATCAAGAGGAAGACGCCATTTTGTTTCATTGCACCGGGTCGTCATCGCATTGCGGCGCTGCGGGTCGCATCGCCGCAGAAGCGCAGTAAGAAACCGACGCATCACCTTCCCACGCGGTGAAGAACCGACGCATCACCTCCTCTCCAGTAAGGAACCGACGCATCACCGTCCCCTACGCAGCAGTAGGGAACCGACGCATCACCTCCCCCGGAGCAAGGAACCGACGCATCACCGTTCTTGCGTATAAGGAACCGACGCATCACCTTCCCTGCAACTCTTTTGTTTGTATCGCGTTACGCATCCAAAGGTACATTGAACATTGAGTGTCGCATTTACCATCTTTATTGAACTGAACAATTTTCTACCATTGACAGTCATATTTTTCATAGTGTATTGTGGATTTTTGTCGTTTTGAGTCTTGTGTTAAGTCTATATAAAAATACTTATTTTTATAGTAAAACCTGTGTGGTGTCCATCTGTAGTGTTGTCACTTTACTACTGTATGTGTTCACAAATGCTTTACACACTGCCTCTGAGATAAGCCTGCCTGCTCGTGCCAAGCTACCAAGGGGGTGAGCAGGGGTTATTTTAGTAGTGTATCCCCCTTACCCTGACTAGAAGCAAGGGTCCCTATTTGGACAAATGTACCTACCTCTGCCAACTAGAGGCCCCCCGTTCTAACAGGGATCAATTGTGAATCCAGGTTCTTTATGGGTAAAGTCTCCATAACAGATGGATCCCTGGTGGCAAGGGGATTGTCTATTGTGGTGGGCCCCATTGATGGAGCTTTCTTCTGGTTTGTCATTCTCCGGAGTATTGAAACTGGTA
Organism: Calotriton arnoldi; assembly: GCA_963921515.1. Taxonomy (NCBI): domain Eukaryota; kingdom Metazoa; phylum Chordata; class Amphibia; order Caudata; family Salamandridae; genus Calotriton; species Calotriton arnoldi. Next base: position 4,259,821 of record CAWUFW010000151.1, on the reverse strand, counting down.
GTTGGTTTGTATCCTGCCCCGTCCGCGGCCGCGTCCGTGGTTCTCTTCTTAAAAATGGGGAGGCAGGAGTGGAGGGGGTCTGTTGGGATTTCTTGAGGTGCTGCTTCCCTCCCCCAGGTCGGAATCTTCTATGGAGGTATTGGAAGAGTCAGAGAAGGTGATAGTCTGGTTGTTTCGGAACCTGCCCCAATTGCGGGTTCTCGGTGGATTGTAAGGGGTGTTGTAGAACTCGTCCTGTAAATATGGGTATGTCTTCTCTTTGTCTTAGTTCCTTATGTCTTTTTGTATTTTGGTGATCTTTTTATGAGCTCAAAGGTGTTGAAGGTGGCAATCGTGGTGTTGATTTTGTCTAGGAGGCTTTTGGCATCTGGTAGGGTACTGTCCTCCAGAATGAGTTTTTCAAGCTCAGCAATCTCTTCCAGTTCCTTACGGCTATGTTCAATGGCCGTATCAATGCCTAGTACCATCCAGTGACGTGAGCAAGTAGTCGCCAAATGACTCAAGCCAGTGCGGAACTTGGGGTCCTGGGTGAAAATAGCAGGGGTGTTACGGATTTGTAAGCCCAATGGAATTATGTTTGATTTCAGATATTCCGTTAACATGCGTGCATGGAGGTTAGTTCTGATTTGTTTTTTCCTAAGTTTTTCAAGTCTATCCAAAAGAATCCTGGAGGTGTTGCGGGCAGGGGTAGAGGAAGTGGTGGTTGGGGCAGCAGAGAGTAAGGAGGGACCACTAAGTATTTGTTGGATATAATCATCCGAATATGATGGTGTCTCCCTAGACATAGTGTTTACAATAAATCTAAACAATGTATGTCAATTTAATTGGCAAGAAAGTAATGGTCGAGAGAGGACCTACTTCCTTTGGTACCGGACTCACAGTTCCTCCACAGGTTGTATTAACCCAACCTGGCACCATCAACCATCACCAACCCTCGGCCTAGACGTTATTCACACGTACTTCACCATTGCTAAGTACACTAACGGTCACAGCCCCTGGCAGCTGCCCTCCATCCTTGGCCCACACCGTCCGCTTCTCTAACTGTTCTCTCCCACCGTTCTCCGTAGGGCCTCCTCTCCTTAATTAATAATCCCTTCCGGTGGGACAAGCCTTGCTGCCCATACCGCCTCCTGGACATCGCACCGCCAGCTTCCTCAGGTACGCCTCACCGCCAGCTTCCCCCACACTCCTGCTGTTTTCTCGTGCCTCCCCTTCCCATGTCTCATTTTCCCCTTTACCCTCCCCTGTATAGCACCTTCAAAATGGTAACCTGGTCCTGATGATGATCCCAAGTAACTAGGATCGAAACGCCGTCGACATACCAGCGCTAACTCCGGCGCCTCTTTTACTATGGTTCAATAAAAAATATCTGGAATATATGATCAATCTATGTAAATAATCCTTTTTGAACCATAAGTCGTTTTTGTATATATTAGTCACTTTTTCACATTGAGCCCTCGCTGTTTTTGCCACTTGTCACCTGCGCCGTTCACCTTTGAGTGTCACGAGCACTTGCTTGCACAAATTTTTCGGGTTGCCTATGCAATAATTGCTTACTGTACTGATACAACTGTTCCAAATTGTCTTCTACAACCATTGTTCTTTCTTATACTCATCCAAATACATGATGCCTTGAGCACATTCAAACCAAATTATGAGTCTCCCTATTTTCTTTTCTTGTAATGTCGTGTACATACTTGATAATTAGTTCTCTCAATAATACCGGTTGAGACATTGTTGTTTTCTATACCTCCTTACCCAGATCTCAACCTGGTCTATGGGTTTACTCCTGTTGTTTGTTTCTTCTCTATGACATAAAAGTCTAGCAGCTGCATTCTGCACCACTTGAAGTCTTTGAATTATATCTTTATTGGAGCCTAGATAGAGAACATTGCTGTAGTCCAGCCTAGAAGTGACTAGGGCATGGACTACCGTTTTTTGGGCAGAGATGGGAATCATCCCTAAAAGTTTTTTCAGCCATTTTAAGATAGTAAAGCAGACGGCGGATATCTTAGTGACTTGTTGTTTCATAGAAAGATGCTCATTAATGATGAAACCCAAATTGCAAACGTGGTGTACCGGCAAGGGCAGTGCACCCATTTCTGGGGGCCAATGCTGAGGACCCCACAAATCATGTTTTGTCCCTAAAATCATAACTTTCGTCTTTTCACCATTCAGTTTGAGTAGGCTGTATTGCATCTGATGGAGCCCAGATTTCACCTATAAGATTTATGTATTACTATATGACTAAAAGCTGCTTTAAGTTTCAGACAGTATCGGACTACAGGAGGTAACCCTTAGACCACATGGAGACTAGGGCAGTAATGTGTAACAAACAACTTCTTTGAAATACAGGAGAATCTGCTCCAATTCTTCAGGAGGATACGTCTCAAACAATTCTTCTCGGAAAGACCACCACAAGAACGAAGACACCGCTCACCATTTCAATTACCCTCTACCTTTAATCCACCTTCAATATTGATGCCCACTGAGATTTTAACGTTCGAGAGAAGGATTCTACACGAGATGAAGAACATCCAACGACAACACGAATTTGTGCCCTACAATCTCTCACTAGCAGAAAAACAGGCACTCAACACCCTCAAAACTAATAAAGACATAATCATCAAGCCAGCCGACAAAGGCGGAGGCATTATCATTCAAGACCAAAATAAATACGACATTGAAATCCTACGCCAACTCCACAACCAAGATCACTACCGTCCCCTACCATTGGACCCTCTGCCAGAAATAAAAGCTAAGATACTGTTAGTGACTGAACAGGCGAAATCTAATAACATCATAACAGAAAAGGAATTTGCATACCTGAATAACAGTCAGCCCCGGACTCCAGTACTCGATGTCCTACCCAAGATCCACAAAAATCAACAAAACCCACCCCGTAGACCCATCGTGTCCGATTGTGGATCAATTCTGAAACCAATTGGAAAATATATTGATGGCATCATAAAAGAATTTGCACCCCTTACAGACACATTTCTTCGCAACAGTATGGATTTAATCAACCTCATCGAGGATACTCCGTTCCTCCCAGGCTCAGACCTTATGGTTGGTATGGATATTGAGTCGCTGTACACCAATATACCCCACCGAGAAGGCTTGGCAGTAATAAGAGGAATTCTGGAAACAAGGCCACAACCCACCAGAATCCCAACCGAGTTCGTGATGTCGCTCCTTGAAATTGCCTTAGAAAATAATTATTTTCTGTACAAAGATACTTACTATCTCCAGATCAAAGGGGTTTCCATGGGCGCTTGTTTCGCCCCAAACTTCGCCATTCTGTATGTCCATCACTTGGAAAGTACCATCATACTTACTGACCTCAATCCATTTAGAAACAACATAACATTTTGGCGTCGTTACATAGACGACATTTTGCTTATCTGATCAGGAAACAACACGACCCTCTACAAATTCGTGGATTGGTTACACACCTGCCAAAAACATCTAAGATTCACCATCGACCCCCAGGAAAATAACTTACCTTTTCTGGATTTATCACTACGAGTTGAAGACAATAAAATTGGGACAGCGTTATTCAGAAAACCCACCGAGCGCAATACTTTATTGCTCTATTCCAGTTACCACCCGCGCAGCCTACATGATGGTTTACCATTTAGGCAATTCTTACGGATCCGCCGCAATTGTAAATGGCGCAAGGACTTCTTCAGGGAAGCAGCAATCCTCACAGAAAAACTAATCGCACGTGGCTACCCGAAGAAATTGGTCACCAGAGCAAGAAAACGTGCATGGTACAATCACCGGGAGAACTTACTCATACCTAAGGAAAAGAGGACCAACGCTCAAATCCCTTTTGTCTCTACATTCTCTCCGGCCAGTAAAAATCATCAGGACTAATTGGAATACTCTGGCACCCCTAAACATATTTAACGAACCTCCCCTGTTCTCATACCGCAGAGGTAAAAACCTCTCCGATCATCTGGTGCATGCCATCACCTGGCCACAAACCAACACCAGTGATGGAACTGTTCGAGGTCTGTGGGATCTCCCACCACTTTTGGGACATTATAAATGCCAGAGATGCTCCTCATGTTCCACTACATTGAACACAAAATGTTTTGAACACAATGGAGTAAAGCATGATCTCAAATCCCTCACCAACTGCAGGTCCAGGAATGTTATCTATTCCATCCGTTGTCCCTGCAACCTTCTGTACATCGGCCAGACCACCCAGATGGTAAAAGACCGCATCCTGCAACACCGCAGCCGTATCAGGTGCGATGTACTGACTGCACCCCTGGTCGCACATTTTAAGGAAAACAATCATGCTGAAACTGACTTCACCTGGATGGTTATCGACCAACCATCTATACCCATCAGAGGTGGTGACATCCAGAGACTCCTGAATAGATGTGAGTGTCGCTGGATCGCCCGCTGCAATACTATCGAACAAGGACTGAATACCTTGGATGAATGGAACACCACTCTCATACAATGATCCTCTCCACCTGTGGCTCTCCCACATTGTGTATATTCATCCACCACTCTGACTACCGTGTATTCTCCAGTTCTAGCGGACTGCTTTGTTTTATATTCATATTCATTTTTAATTTTAATGTGTTAGCTCATTGACACTTAAATATAACTTTGTCATCCTGTCAGCATGGACAAACTCACCTCAATCATAACATGTATATAGTGGTATGCGTATTGAACAATTATATGCATCCTTGTTGACACCCTGCTCACAAGCTTTGCTGTGTATAAAATGTATAGACCAGTGACTCTGTACCATATTACACTTTATATATTCTTAAAATGTAATCAACGCATTACCAACAATACCACTCTTCAAGTTATTTTACACGTGTTATGAATGTATTCCTATGCTGCGTTACCCAAGGAAAGGACCATCTTTTATACATAATCTTCCCTAAATACTTAAGGCACCTTTTCACCGACCCATCCTTGTGCACTCGTATCCCCACACAGTCTGTCTTCCCGTTCTAGTCTTTACCGTTTCCCTAGCCCATGTGACCCAGTGAGCGTCTATTTCCTCCTCGGCTCAGAGCCCCATGCACACTGCCTGACTGATGCCGGCGCGTGTGATTTGTTCCACATCTTGAAGAAGTAATCGAGTAAGTACACCCGTGCCGATCTGTTTCTAATGTTCCATCTCGCCACCTCCTTGCGAGGCCGTTCACTACCGGCCCCTGGCTCCCACCGGTAATTGATCTTCCATTAACGTGTACCTGCCATCGCTGGCCCTTGATTGCATCGCCCCCTCGTCCAGCGTCCCCTGTCACCTACCTCTTCCAGACACCTGTCCCTTTATGTTAGACTGGTGCTTCACCACCACCCCCGGCCCCGGGGACATCGCTGTCTCGCGCCGGCTGTGCCCGAATCTGGGGCCTTTGTCCTGCGTGCACCCTGTACCGTCTCCTTACCGCCCCTGACCCGGCCCCTGCATGGGCAGGTCCGTCCAGCTTGCGCCTCAAATCGTGTCCCTGCCCCCCGAGCACTGCCCAGGCCCCCTCACATGGGTCCCACCGTCGCGGGCACCACTAGCGGTCCCTCCCTCCTCTTCTGCATTGTTGTCCTTGCGCTTTTGCCCACCCTGGATCCTACAGTAGGCTTCTCCTTCTTCCACAGACAGCCATCCGAGCTCCTGCGATTGAGTTGCATGCCGCTCCGCCCCCTGTTACTTCATCAAATCCTTGGACATCCTGTGTCCCCCTGGATGAAACCCGCACTATATTACTGAGTAAGTCCACGTATATACTGCATCTGGCGCTTTTAGTTCACCTACTCTTCTCTTATGAGCCTAGACACGCGGTATTTGGCAGCTGCGCCGTTCCCCTGTCTCTTCTTCCAGACTGTTGGCTCGATTGTTTTAAAGCCACCCTCTACCCTACCTGTCCTCTCTTGGTCCACTTAATATTACCTTTGTACAATCGGAATTTTGTGTATTCCTTTATCCCTAGCACTGCTAATCAATTTATGTAACCGGGTCCTGATGATGGCCTAACTTGTCTACAGGCCAGAAACGCTGTTGACTTCCACAGTGGAACTCCTGGCGTCTTTATATACCGGATGCCCTACCTTACTTCTCTGTATTCATGTATCATTAATTGTTTGGGTATCTCAAATTGTATAAAGAATTTTAAGTTCACTTACCTTTTGTTGCGCCCACCACAATCGCTGTATATACCACATCACGTGTCACTTGCGCCATCACCAAAACTTCACGAGCACTTGTATACAGTATATTATCGGTTACATGTCATTTAATGTAACACAGTGCTACCACCTAATGTGATTGTTCATATGAAGTTTAATATGTCCAACATGATCAGCATTTGAAATACAATTTATCTTCTGAAAAAATGTCTCCCTGGCTTTCTCCCCTCTTGATTTAATCCATGGTAATTAATTGTGCCCAGTATACTTGCACGCCAAATAATACCCTTGCTTAAGTTTCAGACAAACTGCATTATAAAATAATAAAAAATGTCACGCAGAGTTTGGTGCAAGGGAAAACATGAATGAGGCCTGCTCAGATGCTTAATGAATCATGTAGAACCATGCTCAATTAATTAATCATGGTTGTTTAATTGTGTTTATTTTAGATTTAACCTCACTGTAGAATGTACATTTAGTTTGGAAAATGTGTTTTCAACTTTCAAAGTAGCATATAATTGTGCTGAATTAACACGCATTATACAGTGTAGAAAGGCTGAATTTGCTTGAGCAGGCTCAGCTCACTGCGGCCTCTGGCCTTGAAGATAAGAAATGGAATGTGCTCTTTTCCTCTGGTCTCATGACCTTTCTTATAATTTACGCCCCCTGTTTCCGTCTCTTCATGTGAAAGACCTTTGCTTGTTGCATACTTTTACCTCCATGCAGTTGTTTAAACAAAGCTTTGTTCACTTCATCACGTGGAGTGAAAGGACTGCAAAGCACACATTTTTCTTATAATATGTATTCTCTGTTTCCGCATAAATTAATACTTTTTGTTGCAGAAAATTTAATTGTTTTCAGGATGTGAAGTCATCTAGCACAAGACTCAAATGTGTTACAAGAACTCGCCTGATTGATGACGTGTCCAGTCAGCCCAAGGGGTGTCGATGTGTTCTGAAGCTCCTATTGGACAAGCTACGAAGACCAAGTCACATGTATTTTTGCTAGAAATATTGGTTGCTAGCTGAGAAGTGTAGGCCTTGCTCATTTTTTTTTTTTAGCTGGACACGAGTCAGAACACACAGTTTTTTTTAAGTTCTGCGAAGCCAGAGATGAAGGGGGGGCCATGGGCAGCTCCTGACACAGAAAGGCAGAGATGAACAGAGAGAGTCAGCTGATAGAACAGGACAGGTTTAGATACTAAAATTCTACGTTTTATGCTTTGACTAACTGGCTTTGAAAAGATTTATTTGTCTTATGCATTTATTTCTCTTTATGGGAGATTTTTGCCAATTATTAATTATTGATTAGCCTTACAAAACTCACTATAGAATTATATTTTCTTAAAACTCTTTAAGAGTTTCTGACTGACATAGAAATAGGTTTTTCTTCCTTTATGGAGTGCCTTCTATGCAATCTATAATATGTTCTGTATTAATTCTATTTTTTCCTATTTTTCAATTCTGTAACCTGATTGATATTTGACTAATGAATAAAGAGTCAGAGAATTTTGATTAGAAAATAAAACCCTTTAAAACTACTCACAATTCCCATTATTGCCTTAAACTGTTATTGCCTTGGCCCAACTCTCACAAGGGGTTTGTTACCCCACGCATCAGGGCGGCCATATATTAGACCTCATTTGTTCCAACTTTTCCATTCAGGTGGACCAGCCTCTCCCAGTTTCTTGGTCGGACCATTTTCTCATCTTCTTTTCTTGGGAAGTCCCGCAGCAGACTCTGCCTACGCGGTCCATTATTCCACCAGTCTTTCGAAAAATTGACCCCCTGCAGTTTAATAGTGCTCTGGCTTCCTCTCGGCCCATCTGTTCGCAGGATCTGGAAGGGAACTTGGTGGGATTTACGGAGTGGATCTCCAATTCTGTGACTGTGCTTTCTCATTCACGCGCCCCAGGACTGGCTAGAGAGTCCCCCTCCAAACCCTGGTTCTCGCCCGAGCTCCACTCTCTGAAACATGATTGTAAAGTATTGGAAAGGCGGTGGCGCTCCAATAACTACTGTTTGTTGGCAAAACTTGCTCTTAGATCTAAACAAAAAAGTTACTATAGGGCGATTGCGGGTGCTAAAAGCAGATATTATTCCGCCCGCATTGACCAGGCTAATAATAACACTAAAGAAATATTTTCAATAGTGCAAAGTTTTGTGGCTCCCTGTGCCCTGGTCTGTTCATTGCCCGTGTCGGAGACCTGGTGCAATATTCTTGCTAAGTTCTTTTGGGACAAAATTCAGACCATCCAGGCGGTCTTTTCCATTGGCTCTAGAGGACCTTTAGCTCTTTCCATCTCCCCTGTGTCCCCTCCGGGCTCTATTGCCAAACTATCGACCTTCTCCCCAGCTGAGTTGGCATGCACCCTTAAAATTCTTAAGGGTTTGAAATCAGGCTCGCCCACTGATCCATGTTCAGCTAGGCTTTTAGCACTATCCGCTGACACCATTAACACAGTTGTTAACAATATTGTCAATATGTCCCTGTCGGAGGGCTGGGTGCCGGTCACCTGGAAACAGGCTAAGATTCTCCCCCTTTTAAAAAAGCCCTCACTAGATGCCTTGAGTCCTGGCAACTACCGCCCAATTTCCCTTCTGCCTAGTCTCGCCAAAGTGTGTGAAAAGGTAGTTACAGGACAACTCACGGACTATGTGGAAGGTGCTGGTCTGCTGCATCCAGCGCAATCAGGCTTTCGAGCCACATATAGTACAGAATCTGCGTTGGTGGAGGTGTCGGAGGCTATCCGGGAGTGTCTGGACGCCGGCGGGAGGGCAGCTTTGATTATGCTGGACCTCTCGGCGGCGTTCGATACGGTGCCTCACTCCCTACTTCTGGCTCGCCTTTTGGAGATTGGTATTGCCGGTTGGGCCTTAAGCTGGCTTACCTCTTTCCTGGCGGACCGTTCACAGCTGATCTGGCTTCCACCGTGCGCCTCCTCTCCCCAACCAGTAGCTACTGGGGTCCCGCAGGGCTCGTCCCTTAGCCCCCTCCTCTTTAACATTTATGTTACCCCGCTGATATATCTAGCGGAGGAGCTGGGGGCTAAGGTGATTGCCTATGCGGACGACACTCAGCTTTTGTTTACTTGGGAGGGTGCCGATGCTGATGTTTCCTCTGCTCAACACTGTCTACTCTCGGTTTTTTGCTGGTTGGCGCAGGCCCAGCTAAAATGCAATGAAGAGAAATCCGAAATACTTTTGTATGGGAAATTTCCTTCCAATTTTAGAGAGCTATTGTGGCCCCCAGGGTTTCCACTGCCGTGCTTGTTGGGTGCTGCCGTTAAAAACCTGGGCGTATGGTTTGAGGAAAACTTAACCTTTGCCACCCATATCAAGAAGCTGGCGGGGTCCTGCTTTGGGATTTTAAAATCTTTGAGGAAGTTTCTCCCTCTTCTCCCAATGGCAGCTAGGGAAACCGTGGTCCGGGCTCTGATTTTGTCTCGCCTGGACTTCGCTAATGCTCTGTATGTAGGGACCCCCAGCTATCTGCTGAACAGGCTTCAGGTGGTGCAGAATGCGGCGGCCCGCCTCTTACTGGATCTTCCCAGGAGGAGTAGCGTTCGCCTCCATCTGTGCTCCTTGCACTGGCTTCCGATGGAGGCGCGGATCAAATTTAAAGTCTTGTCAATTGCCCATAATGCCCTTTATAGCGGGGACCTAGTTACCTGCAAAAGAGGTTCTCTTTCTATGCGCCGACAAGACAGTTGCGCTCCTCTTCTCAATTATTGGTCCAGGTTCCACGTTTTTCTCGGCAAAGGCTGGGTGGTTGTTCCCTTGTTCGTAAGGCGGCCCTAGGCTGGAATACATTGCCTTTGGCTCTGCGCAGCATTTCAGATTCCTGCATCTTCAAAAAAAAGTTGAAAACCTTCTTGTTTTAAGCTCGGATTCATGATCCGCTCAGGTGACCGCGCCAGGACACTCTCTGGAGTAGCCGAGCGCGTTACAAATGTATATAACATAACATAACATAACATAACATAAATATTATTGATTTTTCATGTTTATGCAAAGTCTCCTGATAGTGATCATCACGGTGGCAAAGGTCCATCCCCTTTAAGCGGTAAACAAAAGGTAATGATGTTTTGCATTGAGAAATTACCGTGAAATTACCGCTACATCAGTTTTGGTAGCAGAGTTAAGGTTAAACACCATCACCAAAAGGAGCATAGTTTAAGTTAATACCTAAATAGCGCTACAAAATAATTGCTCAAGTTAGATAAATGTCCAGATCCTCAAAAAGTCCTGATTCCTGATTCCAATGCTCAGAACATGAAGACTGGCAAGGCGGTACTGGAAGGTAATGCAAGAAGGAGATTGCTGGAGTGGTGTGAGTATCAATAGGGTTGTGAAATGTTGTTAATGTGCTAGAAGGTATTTTTTGTAGTGTTGGAAAAAAATAGTAAGGGTTTTGACTGTTGATGACAATTTTGCTCATTTTTACTTGATGGTTTTATTGATTAAATTGGTAATTTTCATAGGACAGAATTATTGATTTTATGTTTCTAACATGAAAAGTTAGTGTCCTGTTCTATATTGTCTAGAAGTACAGGTACGGAGCTACCTGATGGAATTTAGCCTGAAGTAGGCAGAAGAAGAGTGTGGATAAAGAAATCACACTGCAGAAGTACTTTGTCTGTTGTTATAATACCGAAGCTATGGAGGGCTGTAGGTGTTATATTTAGGGACTATTTCGTATGTGAGTAGAGTGTATGAAATAGTGAAGGGTCCACTTGTGAAACTTTGGCCTTATCCCCCGGGGAGTACCAAGACCTCTTTTACACCAAAAAGTCCTCTTGCGAAACTTTGGCCATATCCCTAGAGGAGTACCAAGTCCTCCCGGAGCTTGTTTGAGGGCTGAGATAGCGCTGGCCGTTATTTCTTACTTGCAGTGAAAGAAACTTTCTTTGAAAAGTGAAGAACTATCTCTTTATTTAGTGGAGCAGACAAAGTAGCATTGGTTTATGTTGTTTCTAACAAGAATTTTGGTTAAGAAAACCTAGATTGATATTGCAGTATTATTTTGTGAAGGGAGGGTCAGTAGCAGGAGTTAAACTGACTGAAATTGAAACTGACAGCATTAAAGAAAAGAAATTGCATTGAAATATTGCCGAAATGAAATTGTTTAAAGGTTTTAAGAAACTGTTGGGAGGTAATGTGAAAAATTCGATTTTAATTGGTGATGCTCCTGAAGGAACACCTGTGCATTTTATGTCTACCAATTTGGGACAAAATTCATGTATGTGGGTTCACCAATGGTGCAAGATTACTAAAAAAGAGGGTCCTTTGAGATTTCCAAAAGATGGTACTTTTGAATTGCAAATTATTGACAAATTAAGGGAAGTGTTATGCGAAATAAAGACACCATCTAGAGCTGCACAGTTTGAAGCTTTAAGCATGTGGTAAAAGACAGCAAGAGACAAAGAAAGTGAAGATAAAAAGGTAAAGCACCAGACACGGGAGAAGGAAATTAATGATGACAAAAAGCTTCAAATGAATAATGATTCAGGGGATGAAATATTGGATGCATTATTAACTGAGTGTCCACCACCTTATGTGGTCCCCACTATAAATACTGATAATAGTGTACCAGCAAGTACTACAGTGGCTACTGCTTCTGTTGAACAGAGAGAAATACAGATTGAGAGAACTGTGCAGACATTTCAAATTGACCCACCGCCTGTTGATTCAGCACTGACAGTGATAACCTCCAGGTGTTACTGCTTCAATTGTGACAGATTCAGTGCAAATACTACAAGCTGCAGATGCACAGGCAGTGCCTAGACAAATTGTGACTGTCCTAAATAATATGCCCCCTACTCAAAAAGTTCAAAGAGTTGCAGAAGGAGTAATTATGTCAGGATGTATTTCAGAAACTCAGAATTCACAGATTATTGAACAGAAACTACCCCAGACAGTCCAAGCATTGAAAGGTGGGGGGAAAATGGTCTTTACAACACCAACAGCCCAGGATAAAATGAATATATTTGGAGAAGGGATTTTTATAACCTGCTTTGAGGAAGCAGCAGTGATTAAAAAGATAGAGAGCATGGGGGAACAAATTAACCCAGACCCCAAAAAAGAGAGACAGCTTAATGTTTCAAATTTAAAATTTGAACATGAAGAAATTAACAGTCCCTGCTGTTTAAATCATGAAAGTGTGAACCAGTGTCAGGAAAAATAATTAATTTCCCTGAGTAAGGAAACTACATGTGCAGTAAATACACATGATAGACTGATTGATTTGGCTCAAAAATATGAAATTGATGTTTCAGGAAGTTTTCCATTTCAGAAAAGATTCAGGGTACATATGGATGATGAAGCAAATAAGACCATGAGTTCTTCAGAAATGCAATTACACATTGCAGAAATGGTGAAATATATTTTCAAATGCAATGGGTTTGAGAAATTAGGAGACAAGTGGGCAAGAAAACATGAGAAGAAAAAGACACCACCAGACCTAGCAAGGAAACTGGATAAGAAAAAGAAACCACCAGACCTTGTTGAGGAAAATAATAAACAGGATGAGGGAGAAGCTTTTGCTTACTCATTGAGAGAAATGGTGGGAGAAGTGCATGTTCATGTGCCACGGAACAAAAGTGAACTTGCAGCATTTCTGAACACATTCCCAAAGTTGAGAGACAAGCGTATGCTGTGGTACCCACAAGTTGATGGATTTGTTGAACTTTTAAAAGAGTTGTGTATTGATTTGAAAATGTTCTTTGACATTGCCATGCAGACTAAATTGTGGTCTGAATCTAAAGTTGTTGTGCAAGGGTCAGGTGAGGAGACAATGAAAAATGTTTGCATGAATGCACCACCATTTTCTGTTGTTAAGGAGAAAAATGAAGCAGTGATTATTTTTCTCAAAGGCAGAGTGCCAGCAAAAGATGTTAATTGGGTACAGATTAAAACACTCGACCCAGCCTGCTTAAAGAATTACAGACCCATCTCTCTTTTACCATACCCAGTTAAAATTCTGGAATGAGTGGTTAGTAAAGCACTCTCCCAGTTCTTAGAAACAAATAATATTCTGGACAAGGTGTGTGAGAAGTTGGCCTGGTATATGCTGTTCACTAATTAAAGTGGACACCTTGCACCAGAACAATTCGACTCTTATGGTAGATAGGTTTAAGACAACCTTTATAGAAAGCTATCCTAGTGGTAGCTGTGGAGAGCAGCCTTCAGGCTAAGTCTTGAAGGAATGTAAAGCAGCTTGTTTTACCACACAATCTCTTGAATCACCAAATGAAAAGACACCACACAGGTATATATATCAAATATATATGTATTTATTAATAAACACTCTCTACTAATCTCTTTATGAGATTAGAAGTCAGGAACATATGTACAAGTCAAATGTTATCACAATAAGTTTAGCACAATCGAATATCAGAATCTTAGTTTGCTAGACCTAGGTCTAGGGCATCTAGAATCGAGGGACCCCCAAGAACCACCTCAGGTAGTTGTAGGAGACCCACAGGGGACGGACACGGTGACCTGGCACCGGTGCGAGTCCTGTGCGAGTCTATGCGCTCAGACGCGATTGAGATTTCAATGTTAAAGGTCCCTTGCGTGTTCGAGGCGAACACACCGATCGGTCCTTGTACGAGTCGAAGGACGCGGTCACAGATAGAGATGCAAGGGAGATGGACGCGCTGTGTCTAACACAGACGCAAACCTTGTGCGAGTCAGTGCAATGGAGATCTCAGAGTTACAGGCCCTTTGTGTGTTCGAGGCGAACACCGATCGGACTCAGTACGAGTCGAAGGATACAGTTTTAGATAGTGTTACAAAGGAGATGGACGCGGTGTGTCTAACACAGACGCGAACCCTGTACGAGTCAGCGCAATTGTCGCACTTAGAAAGTTAGAGTTTTAGGACACTTCTAGGGAAGCTACAAGCAAGTCACTTACAGGGTAAGTAGTTCTAGGGCCCACACCCACAGGAGCACCGTAGTGCTGAAGTTACCTCACCCAGGGAGCCGGGTGCATAGGTGTTCTTTGGTGTCGGGTCGCTGCATCGTTTTCAATGGGTGCCAGAGAAGACTTGCTGCTTGCGGCGACAGGAGAAGTGTCCGGAGGAATCCAAGCCTGGATTCGGAAGATGGAAGACCTGAAAGCAGAGGGGACAGTGTTCAAAGTCACTTGGCAGTGACTCGGGGCAAGGAAGATGGATGCCCACCGTCGTCGCAAGATTCAGGTCGTTCGCGGTTGCCTTGACTCTTCAGCCACGAGGTCCAGGAGGCGTCGACGATGACCAGGAGCTGGATTCGGCGTGTCCCACAATGTCTGCAGCTTACTGCGGTGTCGGCGACTCGATCAGAGCCAACAAGCCTTGGTAACAGTAAGTCTTGGGGAAAGTGTGAAGAGGTAATGGCGCAGACCAGCAAGGTCTGGGGGACTCACCCAGCGAGGGTAAGTCAGGGCAGGCCTGCAGCAACCAGGGGAGCCCTTTGGTTTCTTTAGAAAGTCTTCTGGGGACCCACAAGCCGGCTGGCAAGGGATCGCGAAGACGCCTCGGGAGGATTCACTCACAGGGGCCCACGGTCACTCGGGACGTGGTAGGCCTCTGATCTTAGGAGGGATTCCTGCTGGAGGCGGGGACCACACATGGTCTGAAGCACAAGTTCGTGGAACGTTGTGAAGGGGTTGCACTTGACAATAGTGCACGGTACCCAGGGGTCGCGGTTCCTCATTACTCTTGGGGTCCACTGGCCTCAGCTTCGCTGGGGACTCACGATGGCCTTTGAGAAGTCAGGAAATCCACTTCTTGGGCTGCAGGGACTTCGGACTCCGGCGGGAGCGGCGTAGTTTGCGACTGTCGTTTGTAGTTTTTGGTGCCTGCCAAGCAGGGGAGTCACTCCTTGACTCCAAGGAGATTCTTCAGTCTTCCAAAGGTAGTGGAACGTCGAAGGTCCGGGATTCTTCTTGTAGAGCGTCGTCCAGGGAAATCTAGGTGCAATGCCTAGGTTCCCCCTCTTATACTAAAAGAAAGGGAGGGACTAGCTCTATGACCCTACCTATGGGAGGTTCAGGGGAGTGGGTGGCTACACCCACTTCCCTTTGTCCAGTTTCGCGCCAGAGCAGGGACAGGTAGCCCCTGAGCCGGTTTGAACTGGCATATGCACAGAGGAGCCTTCTGCTCCCCCAGTGCAGGACTTCAAAGCACTCTAGGAGTGCACCCACCCAGCCCCAATACACTAAACCCTGTCTGGGAGGTGGTCACACCCCCTTGGGACAGGATATCTATTGTTGGGCTTCCTCCACTGCGAGTGTTGGTCATCAGCAGGAGGGCAGCCCAGTGTCTGTGACTGGTGGCATCCATTTTGTGATGCCAGGGCTCTGCAGGATTCTACCGCGTTTCCACAGTAGGTACATGTCTATCCCTCTAGAAGGGTGGAATGCTACTCCCGCCGCCAGGACTGGCGGGGGGGGTAGTATTCCAAGGTGTTTGACCCCAAACACGACATGTTTCGATGCAGCCATTCCAAAGTTAGCATTTTACCGCGAGGATATAATGCACTTAAAAGTATATGGTTTAACCGCATCCACAAACAGCACCAGAGAATGGACTCTGAGAGCTGCAGAGGGGCCCTGCTCAGGCAGAGGCACCCCCTCACATAGAAGCCAAGCACCCTGCCCTCAGGATTGATAGGGCCTGCCTTAGGGGTGACTGATAGGTTTATATGTGTGTGCAGGAGAGATATAGGGAACCTATATCTCAGTGAGGGGTGCTAGCACTTCCTCACCCAGGCTGCAGTAGCAGGCCTGTGGTTTCAGATTTAGTCTGCTTCCCAGGGTTGGCATAATACATGCTGCAGCCCCTGGTAGGCCTGTGAAGTACCTATGCCCTTGGTACCTAAGGTACCATATACTAGGGACTCATAAGGTACCACAGTATCCAATCACTAGTGCACCTAGAGTGCACTCCAAATCGTTTAGAGAGAACAGAGAGGCTGGGGCCCTGATTAGCAGGGTCCCAGCCAGACTATAGCCAGAAACCAGTGTAAACATCAGGAAAAAAAGTGGGGGCAACATAAGAGGCAGATCCTACTCTCCTACAAGGTGCAATTTGGATTTCGCCCAGGCCATGGGATGGAGACTGCCTTGGTGACTGTTATGGATGACCTACGGATGCGTGCAGACAGGGGACAGTCAGCCATACTGGTTCTCCTCGACCTGTCTGCCACATTTGATACAGTAAACCATGGGATTCTCCTGTCCAGGCTTGAAGAGGTGGGAGTTGTCGGCACTGCCCTAAAGTGGTTCTATTCATACTTATCTAATAGACAACAGGCAGTAGCCCTCCCCCCTTTTCGGTCCAAGCTCTTTAACACACTGCATGGTGTCCCGCAGGGATCGGCGATTAGCCCCATCCTATTTAACATTTATATGAGTCCTCTACTTGCCATCATAAGGTCTCATAATGTTAATTTAGTGAATTATGCAGACGACATCCAGCTCATCCTGTCCTTAGAGGGTGAGCAATCAGTGTCCCTAGAAGATTTTCATGCATGTTTGCAGGACACAGCAACCTGGCTTAGGGAGAACTCTCTTCAGTTTAACTCTGAGAAGACAAAGATTCTACACTGTGCAGTAGGTAGAATCCCCCCTACACTTCCGCTCGATTTTTGGCCAACATCTTCTACTACTCCACTGGCTCCCAGTAATGCGGTACGTAATCTGGGAGTCATGTTTGACAACAAATTGACACTAGAAAAACATGTCAACAAAACGGTTGAAAGCTGCTTTACTTTGATTAGAGCATTTCGGAAAATATTTCCGATGTTCTCTATACAGGCCAGAACGCTGATAGTCCGGAGTACTATCCTCAGTAGACTGGACTACTGTAACGCTCTGTTATTGGAATCTCCACAATACTTGATTGAGAGACTGCAGAGAATACAGACCATGACGGCTAAAATGGCACTACTGCAACCACGCTGTTCCTCCGCCTCCCAGGCACTCTCAGATTTGCACTGTCTGCCAGTCTTGCAGAGGATACAATTCAAGGCACTGTGTATAGTGTTCAAGGCTCTGCATGGACATGGGCCCAAATCCTTGCAGGAGAAACTTACATGGTATGTCCCTCCCCGAGCGCTTCGCTCCTCATCGGCTAATCTGGCGAGGGTGCCTAGAGTTAGGAAAGTTAAATCAGGAGGCAGGGCCTTCAGCACTGCAGCCTCCCGCCTCTGGAATAAACTTCCACCTGATATTAGACAAATAGATAATATCCTGCAGTTCAGAAAAAGGATAAAAACCTGGCTCTATCCCCGAGTATGCTCATTGGCATCCTGCTAATCTTCTCCTGGCAGGGGGCACAGTCTTTCCGCACTCAGCTAGACACCTGTATCACAGCGCCAGGTACCCATAGGGTGTCAGTTGCGCTCTATAAGTAATGATAATAATAATGATAATAATAAAAGAACCACACAAGAGCTAAAAGAATTGGTTCATGAGTTTTGTGAAAGTGTTTGTCTGGAGTTTCAGCAACATAGTGGGAGAGACTGTCCTGATGCCAGTGGCATGAGATTCTTTGTGACTAAGTTGGTTATGTTTAATGTTCTCTGATCAGATCAGTGTGCACGTACAGCAAATATTGGTTTGTTTGCAAAGAAAGCTGATAGATGGGATTCTGAAGGATGAAGGGTACTATAGTGCTGGACAAGGAATGAAGCAGAAAGAGTTTGAGGAAAAACCAATGATGGTACAGAGAAGGTTTGCACAGAAAAGTTTTCAGAATCAGGGGTCGATTCCGATTCGGGCCGGAAATTTCTCCGACCGAGCCGGACCCGGAGAGATTTCCGACCGAATCGGGACCCGTGCAGTCCGACCGAACGAGTACGATGCGTCCGTATGTTATCGGACTCGAGTCGAGTCGGACTCCCATTGAGGTCAATGGGAGCCGGTCGTACAACGCGTACGCGGGCTCCCATTGACTCAATGGGTGCGAAGTCGGACAAGGGCGCCCCCTACAGCGGGTACGCGGCGGCGAGCTCGCGCCGTACACGCACAGGTAGGGGGACCCATGGGTCCCCCCTGTGTGCGACTCGCGCGGCTACGCGTACAGGGGGGTCCGACACGGACCCCCAAAGTACGGCTCCGACAGCTCTTACGAGCCGGACGGCGCGGCTCGGTCGGACTCGCTCAGCGGCGCGCATCGTACTTACCCGGCCGGGAAACGTCTCCATTGCGCGGTGCGAGTCGAGTCCGAGCGAGTCGGTCGGAGCGGTTCGAGCCGGGAGCGAGTCGGTCGGAGCGGTCGGGACGCCCGGACGAGTCGGTCGGAGATTTCGCATCGTACTCGCTCGGCCGGACCCGTGTACGGTTCGGTCGGGAAACAGGGCTCCGAATCGGATCCGGTAAAGCCGAATCCGATTCGGAGCCCTACCGGCCGAGATCGGAATCGGCCCCTCAGTTGTTTGCAGAGAAAGAAAGTGAGTTACAAGGTGTTGTTTCACAAGCAGAAGTAAAAGGTGCTCAAGGAAGATTTGGTGTTTCACAGGATGGAAGTAAGGTGTTTTGGTTTGTGCAAATTCAAGTATGGATGTTGCACTGCTGGAAAAAGTGTCCTTTTGCCATCTTTATAACAGATTTGAGCATTGGAAGAAGAAATGTAAATTTAAACCTGATGCAGCAAATGGAAATGCGCAAACACAGAGAGAAATGCAGGTGCAAAATATGCCACTTCAGCAAATGCAAATGTCATTTCAGAAACAGGTACCAATGACAGGAGTTTTTCAAGCCCAGATGGTCCCACAAAATATGGAAAATGCTCAAATTAATTTAAATCAGTTGTCCAGAGCAAATGTGAATTCTTTCCAGAGACAAAATCAGAACCCATTTCAACAGGTTGCTGTATTTGAAAATGAGAGTTTTAGCCCTAACAATTCTGAAATTACCAAGTCCATTGTGAAAACAGTGGACGGTCCAGACTTAGTTGTAGGAGTTTTAAAAAGAGAAATTACAAACCCAGTTTTAGAGAAGGTTGCAGCAAAAATAGGCCCATTTGAGAAAGGTTACCAATTTGTTGTTTGTGACTCAGGCCTGGCAGGAAAACATTTGTTTTGCAAATTGAACAGCACAGATTACTGTACACTAGATGATGTTAAATATCAGATTGCTGATGAGGATGTACAGTTTAAAATGGCTTAACAAGAGACAGCTGTAGGATTGTTTTCAGAAAAGACAGTTGAAAAATTACCTTCTGATTTGAAAGAAATAATAAACACAGAAGTAAGGGTGTTCACAGAGAAAGATGTCAGAATAATAAAACATGCAGAACATGTCTTATTCAAATTAGAACCAGAAGACATGTATTCAAGAACACCATCAGTTGCAGAAATTTCACCCAAAATTGGAGATAAACTGAGTAAAGGATTGATTGGAAGTTTATGTAACTTTCTGATCACAGGTTTACAGAAACCAAATGAAAAGAACAGAAAAGTGCAGGAGATTAGCAGCATAACTGTTCCATGTTGTCCTATGGTACCGAATCCAGCCAACATATTTTTTCACATTTCATGTGCTGAAGAATGGCTTACTGTTATTGATTTTTGTCAAGTTCATGTCTTAGTGCCATTGCATGAGGATAGTAAGGAGTACTGTCAAAAAGAAGATGAATGTTTGGGACACATAATTGGAAAAGGAGTTAGAAAGGTGTCACCAGAGAGAGTGGAAGCAATTCACCAGATGAATCCATCTCAAAGTCAGAAAGAAGTCAGGATGTTTTTGGGAATGGTTGGCTGCTGTAGTGAGTGGTTACCAAACCTTTCCCTAGTGGCTAAACCTTTACTGAGGCTGACACACAAGGATATGTCTGATCCGCTTCCATGGGACAACAATTGCACAAAAGCATTCCTAGAGTTGAAAGAGAAAAAGTGTTGCGCCCCGGCACTAGGGATGCAAGTTTATTTAAAAGAAACTATACCAATGTGCAGAGAGAGGGAGGGCTGCGCTCTCTCAGTGCCTGTTCAAAAACATGAATGTGTTCAAAAGTCTGTGACGTATTTCCCAATGACCCTTGACCCCAACGTCACAGAAATGCCCAGCTGCCTTAATTTAGTAGCTGTGGTAAATGTCAGTCACAAAAAGAGTGAGAATATAATGAGGGAATGTCCAATTACTGAAATGGTTCCTTCCTTTGTGGAGTTGTTTTGGGAAAATACTATGACCAAGAAATGTCTAAATTTAAATGTATTTAGCTTACTGCCAGCAAATGAAATTGTTTGTGATGAAACTGAACCTGAATATCTAGGTGTCATGAATCTATGCATGAAGCCAAGGTTAGACTTTAATGATGAACGTCTGATCGAGCCCAACAATGTCCATTTTGTAGATGGCCCATGTTTGAAAGGTAACAATGACACATTAGGAGCAGCACATGCTGTGCTCCCTATACATTATGTTGTCAAAGCTTCATGGCTTTCAGTAGTTACCTCAGTCCAAAATTCAAAATTGATTGCCCTTACCTTAACATGCAGTATAACTGCTCAAATAGGAGTCACCATTGTCATGGGAGAGAGAAATGCTAATTCAGTTGTACAATATTGTGTCCTGTTAGCCTATGCATTCAATGGAATTGTTTATCTAATGCTGATGTTAATGACTTACACTTGGAAAGAATTAATAGAGGCTCAAGAAAATGTTTCAGAAGCAGAACAACAACAAGGTTGTGTCAGAATAGATTTTGAGGAAAATGACAACTGCATAGTAGCAAATGTGTTATTACAAAAACTGATGCCCAGGTATAGATTGCCAGTTTCTCTGAAATCAGATCATAATGAGGTCTCAAAGATATGTGTGCAGAACCACAGACTGGACAAAGATTAGATTGTAGCTATCTGCCTGAAGTTTCAAGCACAATAAAGCAACACAAAGACAGCACAGAGTCTCACTTTGCAAAAGACTGTGTCTCAGCATCACTGAAGTGACTTGAATATGTTCATGCAAATGCACTTGTGAAAACCACAGATGAAAAGACTAGCCATTGCTGTGAAGGTCTGGCTGATGTGGAGCGTGTAGTTTCTCACCAGATTGCAGCTGCTACTCAAGATCTGCATAGTGGACAGTGCCAAAACCTTGATCTGAGAAACGTTGTGAACAAAATGCACAATCTGAAGATTTGGCTGGAACCAAGATTGAAAGGCCTGTTCCAAGTGACCCTGGCAATGACTGTTGTGAAGTGTGGTGGCCTTCCAAAGTGGGTGCATGCCTCTCATACACGTATGGTCCTGTGTCCCCTTGATAAAACAGCTCCTCTTCAAGAAAAGATGCCAGCAGTGGTCAAAAGTCCACAGAAGAGGGTCAGTCAAGCTGTAAGGGAAAACACAGCGTCTGAAGCAGCACTAGAGCAAACTGAAGTGGCACTGGCAAAGCAAAAAGTCGAAACTGACTCAGATGAAAGCGGTGTCAAAAGGGTGAATGAGTCAGGTGCAGCCTCTGAAGAAGAAATTAGTGCTGTGGGCCTACGAGTGGAGGTAGGAAAAAGCTGGCTGAAAGGGTATCCAAAACGTCTACAGTAGTCCCTTGAAAAATCATTTGCACCCATAGCTGAAACGTCTGAATCTGAACAAAGTGAAAATAAAAGTGAAAGGCTTGGATTGAAAACGTGATAAGAATTGATGGTGATCTGTCAGAGTTTTTCAGCACCTGAGTGGTCAAATTGCATGGAAAAAGTACAGAATGCCACATTGAATGAACTGTGTGATGCAAGGCTTGAACTGTATGAGCCGCCTTGATGGCAAGCTGGTGACAAAGAGCCAAGAAATGCTGAAACAATAACTGAGAAGAGCTGAAGAGAAAAGAATCTTTGAATGATGAAAGAAAAAGAAGAAAAGAGGAAAAAGAAATAGAAAAGAGAACTGTTCCTTTGGATTTTCCTTTTTATTATTTTAGTTACTTATTTTAGAGACAACTAACTGTTCCAAGAAGCTACTTACAGAACTCTGCACTAAACTTTTGAGCTTGGCTATATATGATCTGATTACAGACAAAACTTGTGTTGCCTTAGAATTAGAGGTAAAATTGTTACATGCTCTGCTTTTGTAATAACAAGTGAACATGAACATACTAATTTTAGTAGGGTTTTTCTTTATATACCTGTGTGAAATTAAGTGTGCTAATGAAATTACCATAGCTACATAAACTAAAGATGAGTAGTAATAAAACATATATTTGACTCAACTAATGATGAGTGTTTTTTTAAAGAAAAGTAACATGTGAAATTAAATAAGTGTGATAATTAACAAATCATTAGAGGTACCAAGTGATTTGTTTATTATCAAAGGGGGCATTGATGGAGCCCAGATTTCACCTATAAGATTTATGTATTACTGTATGACTAAAAGCTGCTTTAAGTTTCAGACAAACTGCATTATAAAAAAAATGGCACACAGAGTTTGGTGCAAGGGAAAACATGAATGAGGCCTGCTCAGATGCTTAATGAATCATGTAGAACCATGCTCAATTAATTAATCATGGTTGTTTAATTGTGTTTATTTTAGATTTAACCTCACTGTAGAATGTACATTTTGTTTGGAAAATGTGTTTTCAACTTTCAAAGTAGCATATATTTGTGCTGAATTAACACGCATTTTACAGTGTTGAAAGGCTGAATTTGCTTGGGCAGGCTCAGCTCACTGCGGTCTCTGGCCTTGAAGATAAGAAATGGAATGTGATCTTTTCCTCTGGTCTCATGACCTTTCTTATAATTTACGCCCCCTGTTTCCGTCTCTTCATGTGAAAGACCTTCGCTTGTTGTATACTTTTATCTCCATGCAGTTGTTTAAACAAAGCTTTGTTCACTTCATCACGTGAAGTGAAAGGACTGCAAAGCACACATTTTTCTTATAATATGCATTCTCTGTGTCCGCATAAATTAATACTTTTTGTTGTAGAAAATGTAGTTATTTTCAGGATGTGAAGTCATCTAGCACAAGACTCAAATGTGTTACAAGAACTCACCTGATTGATGAAGTGTCCAGTCAGCCCATGGGGTGTTGATGTGTTCTGAAGCTCCTATTGGACAAGCTACGAAGACCAAGTCACGTGTATTTTTGCTAGAAATATTGGTTGCTAGCTGAGAAGTGTAGGCCTTGCTCTTTCTTTTTTTTTTAGGAGGACGCGAGGCAGAACACAAAGTTTTTTTAAAGTTCTGCGAAGCCAGAGAGAAAGGGGGGGGGCATGGGCAGCTCCTGACACAGAAAGGCAGAGATGAACAGAGAGAATCAGCTGATAGAACAGGACAGGTTTAGATACTAAAATTCTAAGTTTTATGCTTTGACTAAATGGCTTTGAAAAGATTTATTTGTCTTATGCATTTATTTCTCCTTATGGGAGATTTTTGCCAATTATTAATTATTGATTAGCCTTGCAAAACTCACTCTAGAATTATATTTTCTTAAAACTCTTTAAGAGTTTCTGACTGACATAGAAATAGGTTTTTCTTCGTTCATGGAGTGCCTTGTATGCAATCTATAATATGTTCTGTATTAATTCTATTTTTTCCTATTTTTCAATTCTGTAACCTGATTGATATTTGACTAATGAATAAAGAGTCAGAGAACTTTGACTTTTGATTAGAAAATAAAACCCTTTAAAACTACTCACAACTCTCATTATTGCCTTAAATATTATTTGCATTTGATTTTTCATGTTTATGCAAAGTCTCCTGATGGTGATCATCACGGTGGCAAAGATCCATCCAATTAAGCGGTAAACAAGAGGTAATGATGTTTTGCATTGAGAAATTACCGCTACATCACATCCAAGATGCAACTTTACTCAGACCTGACTGAAGAGCAGAGGGGTCTGACCCCTTAACTGAGGAAAGGGAAAAAATTATCTGGCTGTCGTCAGCATAGGAAAAGAGGGAGAGACCAGCCTCTTCCACAACGCCCGTCAGAGGACGGACATACATATTAAACAGCAGAGGGCTCAGCACTGACCCCTGAGGAACTCCATAAGGGGACTGATAAGAGTTGGAATTAGCTGACGCTGAAAAAACCTGGAAGTTTCTGTCAGCTAGAAAAGATCCGATCCACTGCAAGGCTAATCCAGCTAAGCCCACAGCCTGCAAGGCTCTCAACAAGATGGAGTGAGACACTGTGTCAAAAGCGGCACTAAGGTCCAGTAAGATAAGGGCCACTGTTTCACCCTCATCTAACCTGTGTCTTATCATTTCCGTAACTCCAATAAGAGTAGATTCGGTAGAGAAGCCAGCTCTAAAGCTTGATTGCGAGGTGTGGAGAACGTTCTGAGATTCCACATAGGTGGTCAGCTGCCCGTTTATATGCTTTTCCAGGATTTTAGAGAAGGCCGGGAGCAGCGAGATGGGACTAAAGTTAGATAGCTTTGTGGGGTTGGCATTGGCTTTCTTCAGAAGAGGGAGGACCATAGCATGTTTCCATTCCCACTGTACAACGCCCTCCAATAAGGAGGCATTAAGGAGATCCATGATTATAGGAAGTATAGGCGCGTCCAGCTGTTTAATCACTTGAAAGGGGAGTAAATCACGGGGGACCCCGATTTCATGTTTGCCAAGAGGTGGCCGAAGGAACTAGGTTCCAAGAGGGTCCAATTTTCCAATTTAATGGAGAAGAGACTATTGACGTGTGACCCTAGTTCCGCAGACTCCGGGGTGACAGTAATGGTGGTCTCGGTCTCCGGTAAAATAGTTTGAGATTGTTTACTAAGCAGCACAGAGTGTATTTGTTCAACTTTATCATTAAAGTAGAGGGTTAGTTCTTCACATTGGGTGCCAGTAAGAGCAAGGGGGGAGTCAAGCTATCCTGGCTGATGAGGGGTGAAACCCCGAAACCGGTCCTAGGATGTTTGTTTCCAGTCCAGGGAGAACCTGTTCTGGCAGTTCAGGCTGGACTGTTCCCATTGGGCGCAGGGTCAAAACTGATTTGCATATGGCTGGGTTTATACAGGAACGGCATGGGGAGAAAAAAAACAATGGATTTAGGCCCAGATCTCTGGACTGGGGTGAATGTATGACATTATTCTGCATTCTGTCCATCAATTGTTCTGACCTTTACACTAGCACTGTGACTAATATCTTTGACACCTTTGCGCCAAAACAGTTTAAAAGGATTCCTCACAAACATTCTAAACCTTTGTTTAATGGTGTCCTAAATGACGAACGCCGCAAACGTAGGCTTTTAGAGAGGTCCTGGAGAAACAAGCCATCCACCGCCAGCCTCTATCAGCTAAGGAAAATGAGAAGCGCTTACAATAAAAAAATCTGCATTGCTTAAACTGACCATATAAGGGCGCAACTGGACGGCGCCAAAAACAGACCCAAGATGCTATTTGAAATCCTAAAACAACAAGCAAACCTCTCTTCCAACTCTAACCAGTCCTCCGTGAATCCACTTCCTAGTGGGGAGGACTTCACAATGCACTTCTCTGAAAAAGCTAGGAAAATTGAACTGGAGCTCCAACCTGTCACTCCCGTGGTGCCGCCTCTAAACCTCACCACATCTCCAGAGGAGCTGGTTGTTCCTTCGGCAGCCTCCTTTTGCCTCGGCTGCTCTCCCAAAAGTGACGCCCCTTGGAATTCCTTTATCCTGCCAGATTACACAGAATTACTCCACGAAATGGCAACTCTAAATCCGGCTAATCACTTCAATGATCCACTTCCTGCTAAATTTTTTAAAGACCTCAACTTGGCCATTCTACCTCTTTGGTCGCGGATTATTCATGAATCTCTACTACAGGGGAACATCCCTGATTGCCTCAAAATTGGGCAAGTCACTCCCATCCCTAAGAAGCCTAACGCAGATTTATCTGATCCCAACAATTTCAGACCTATCACAAACATCATGACATTAGCCAAACTTCTCGAGAAATGCGTCCACAAGCAGCTCTGCAACCATATACAGAAATTTCAATTACTGGACCTCTATCAATCCGGTTTCAGAGCAGGACATAGTACCGAAACTGCACTTACGCACATTGTGGATGACGCTCTAAAATCCCTTGATCAAAATGTCCCTTGTCTTCTGATCCTTCTGGACCAGTCTTCTGCTTTCGGCACCATCAAACATGACACCTTGATTAATCTTCTACGACGGAGGATGGGTTTAACGGGACCGGTCCTAAAGTGGTTTACCTCTTTCTTACACAACCGCACTCAAAGGGTTAAACTCAACCAGTCCCTTGCTCCCAGTACCCAAGTCAGGATTGGAGTTCAACAAGGATCCGCACTCTCACCCACGCTCTTCAACCTTTTTATGGAGCCACTCACTGTCATTCTAAACCAGTCTAACATTCATTACCACATGTATGCAGATGACACGCAACTTTACTTGAAGATCTCCTCTCTAGATGACATTAAAACTTTGAATGAGGCTCTTTCGCAAACTCAACAATGGTTAGCCCAGAACCATCTTTTATTGAATACCCTCAAAACTGAATTCCTGCTAATTGCCCCCCACAATCACTCTGCACCTACCCTAGACTGGCTAAAGCAACTCACAGCCCTTAACTGCACCCCACACGTGGTTGACTCCACTAAATCGCTAGGCATTACCTTGGACAAACTACTTAATATGCAAGCTCACATCAGTGCCACTATAAGGGGTGCCAACTTTCATCTTAACACCCTCAAGAAAATCAAACCTTTCCTTCCAACCGAAGACATACAACCGGCAGTACAATCCCTGGTGATCTCACGTCTCGAATATGGGCTGGTGACCCTTGCGAGGCTGCCTAAAGCGAGCTTGGCCCCCCTCAGAGCCACTCTCAACGCATCGTCCAGGCTCATCACAGGCTCCAAAAAACACGATCACATTACACCGGACCTTGTGCAGCTTAACTGGCTGCCTATTGAAGCGAGGATTCGTTTTAAAATAGCTTGCCTCACGCATAAAGCCTTGCATTATAGCACTCCGGACTATCTGGCGAACAAGCTCGTTCTCTCTGGCTCGACTCGGAACTTAAGAAGTACGTCCTCACTTCTCTTGAAACCTCCCAAATTTAAGAAGAAAAGTACATACAAACGTGCTTTCTCTGACCTTGCACCTAGAATTTGGAACGCTCTTCCTACTCAGATTAGAACCAATCCTTCCACTGACTATTTCAAGAAATAGGCCAAATTGATTTTTCTGAATGATCATTAACTGCATCATCGTTTCTCTTTTGCATGTAACCTTGTTTACATTCCTGACATTTTTCCCAACTTAGCGTTCTCCATTTATTTCATGTTTGATGGTTAATTGTCATTTTACCCGAGGGTCCTCACCCTACAGTGTTGTCAAGTATTTTACTATGTTGTGTCAAGGGCACTCTTGCTTGTTTTGCTGAATGTTACAGGAAATATTTTACACCCGAGGAGAAATGGATCTAGGGTGGCCCACTACCTGGTCCCTGATCTTGATTGTATACTCCTTGTGGTGTCACTATATTGACCTCTATTGTACGGATTTTATTCATGCGTGCGCCGTGTGTACAGCGCTCTGATACCCGCAAGGGTCATGTTCATGCTTTATAAAACTTTTTAATAAATAAATAAATAAATTGATGTTTTTGCATTTGTCACCCCGAGTGGGACGGGTATGCCCAGACGTGTGTCCCGTGCTCTCCATGCCACTGGAGTCTAGCTATCCTGGCTGATGAGGGGTGAAACCCTGCAACCGGCCCTAGGATGCTTGTTTCTAGTCCAGGGAGGAGCTGTCCTGGCAGTTCGGGCTGGACTGTTCCCATTGGGCGCAGGGTCAAGACTGATTTGCATATGGCTGGGTTCAAACTGGAATGGCATGGGGAGCAAAAAACTATGGATTTAGGCCCAGATCTCTGTACTGGGGTGAATGTATGACATTGTTCTGCATTCTGTCCAATAGTTTTTGTTTTTGCATTTGTCACCCTGAGTGGGACGGGTATGCCCAGACATGGGTCCTGTGCTCTCCATGCCACAGGAGTCAAGCTATCCTGGCTGATGAGGGGTGAAACCCGTAACCGGTCCTAGGATGCTTGTTTCCAGTCCAGGGAGGACCTGTCCTGGCAGTTCGGGCTGAACTGTTCCCATTGGGCGCAGCAGGGGCGTAACACAGGCCCCGCAGCCCCTGCAGTGAGGGGGAGGCCCCAAGCTCCAGGGGGCCCCCTCAGCACTGCACTTCGGCCAGAGAGGTCTTGATAGTCCGGAGGGGCCCCTCCAAGTACCTTGCAGGGGGGCCCCCTTAATTTTCGTTATGCCACTGGGGCGCAGGGTCAAGACTGATTTGCATATGGCTGGGTTCAAACTGGAATGGCATGGGAGCAAAAAAACGATGGATTTAGGCCCAGATCTCTGTACTGGGGTGAATGTATGACATTGTTCTGCCTTCTGTCCATCAATTGTTGTTTTTGCATTTGCCACCCCAAGTGGGACGGGTATGCCCAGACGTGGGTCCCGTGCTCTCCATGCCACTGAATTTAATTAAATTGAATTTGAATATGTAGGACGCACAGCTACCCCGAGGGAGTTCCCGGCGCCGGCCCGGTAGGAGAGCTGAGAACTAGTAAGAAGAAGGATCTAAGACTTGAAGAACCAAGTCTTCAAGCTTTTGCGGAAAACACCATAAACGGTTTCCTCACGTAGTGAGATAGGTAAAGAATTCCACAGGGTTGGTCCTAAATAAGAAAAGGACCGGCCGCGCATGCGATAGAGTTTGAATTTTGGGACAGAGAACCTCATCTGGTGGACAGAGTTCAGAAGACGCGGGGGTTGGTAGCGTTGAACTAACTTTTGCAGATATTTGGGGGCCACTCCAGTTTTGATTTTAAACATGTAGCATAGGGCATTCAATTTTATTGGGTTCTCCACCGTCAGCCAATGGAGGCCACAGAGGAAGCCGGTGACTGATGAAAATGTAGGCACCTGACATAAAAGTCTAGCCGCCGCGTTCTGCACCACTTGAAGTCTTTGGATTATAGCTTTATTGGAGCCTAGATAGAGAACATTGCCGTAGTCCAGCCTAGAAGTGACTAGGGCATGGACTACCGTTTTGGGGCAGAGATGGGAATCATCCCTAAAAAAATTTCAGCCATTTTAAGACAGTAAAGCAGACGGCGGATATCTTAGTGATTCGTTGTTTCATAGAAAGATGCTCGTCAATGATGAAACCCAAATTGCGAGCATGGTGTACCGGCAAGGGCAGTGCACCCATTTTAGTGGAGCCAATGCTGAGGACCCCACAGATCATGTTTTCTCCCTAAAATCATAACTTCCGTCTTTTCACCGTTCAGTTTGAGTATGTTGTATTGCATCCAAGACGCAACTTTACTCAGACATGACTGAAGAGCAGAGGGGTCCAACCCCTTAACCGAGGAAAGGGAAAAAATTATCTGGGTGTCGTCAGCATAGGAAAAGAGGGAGAGACCAGCCTCTTCCACAATGTCCGCCAGAGGACGGACATACACATTAAACAGCAGAGGGCTCAGCACTGACCCCTGAGGAACTCCATAAGGGGACTGATAAGAGTTGGAATTAGCTGACCCCGAAAAAACCTGGAAGGTTCGGTCAGCTAGAAAAGATCTGATCCACTGCAAGGCTAATCCAGCTAAGCCCACAGCCTTCAAGGCTCTCAACAAGACGGAGTGAGACACTGTGTCGAAAGCGGCGCTAAGGTCCAGTAAGATAAGGGCCACTGTTTCACTTCATCTAACCTGTGTCTTATCATTTCCATAACTCCAAGAAGAGTAGATTCGGTAGAGAAGCCAGCTCTAAAGCCTGATTGCGAGGTGTGGAGAACGTTCTGAGATTCCACATAGGCAGTCAGCTGCCCGTTTATATGCTTTTCCAGGATTTTAGAGAAGGTCGGGAGCAGCGAGATGGGACGAAAGTTAGATGGCTTTGTGGGGTCGGCATTGGCTTTCTTCAGAAGAGGGAGGACCATAGCATGTTTCCATTCCCGCGGTACAACGCCCTCCAATAAGGAGGCATTAAGGAGATCCATGATTATAGGAAGTATAGGCGCGTGCAGCTGTTTAATCACATGAAAGGAGAGTAAATCACGGGGGGACCCCGATTTCATGTTTGTCAAGAGGTGGCCGAAGGAACTAGGTTCCAAGAGGGTCCAATTTTCCAATGTAATGGAGGAGAGACTATTGATGTGTGACCCTAGTTCCGCAGACTCCGGGGTGACAGTAATGGTGGTCTCGGTCTCCGGTAAAATAGTTTGAGATTGTTTACAAAGCAGCACAGAGTGTATTTGTTCGACTTCATCATTAAGGTAGAGGGCGAGTTCTTCAAATTGGGCGCTAGTAAGAGCAAGGGGAGAGTCAAGCTATCCTGGCTGATGAGGGGTGAAACCCCGAAACCGGTCCTAGGATGCTTGTTTCCAGTCCAGGGAGGACCTGTTCTGGCAGTTCAGGCTGGACTGTTCCCATTGGGCGCAGGGTCAAGACTGATTTGCATAAAGCTGGGTTCAAACTGGAACGGCATGGGGAGCAAAAAAAAGATGGATTTAGGCCCAGATCTATGTATTGGGGTGAATGTATGACATTGTTCTGCATTCTGTCCATTAATTGTTGTTTTTGCATTTGTCACCCCGAGTGGGACGGGTATGCCCAGACGTGAGTCCCGTGCTCTCCATGCCACTAGAGTCAAGCTATCCTGGCTGATGAGGGGTGAAACCCCGAAACCGGTCCTAGGATGCTTGTTTCCAGTCCAGGGAGGACCTGTCCTGGCAGTTCGGGCTGTACTGTTTCCATTGGGCGCAGGGTCAAGACTGATTTGCATATCGCTGAGTTCAAACTGAAATGGCATGGGAAGCAAAAAAACGATGGATTTACGCCCAGATCTCTGTACTGGGGTGAATGTATGACATTGTTCTGCATTCTGTCCATCAATGGTTGTTTTTGCATTTGTCACCCCGAGTGGGACGGGTATGCCCAGACGTGGGTCCCGTGCTCTCCATGCCACTGGAGTCAAGCTATCCTGGCTGATGAGGGGTGAAACCCCGAAACAGGTCCCATGATGCTTGTTTCCAGTCCAGGGAGGACCTGTCCTGGCAGTTCGGGCTGTACTGTTCCCATTGGGTGCAGGGTCAAGACTGATTTGCAAATCGCTGGGTTCAAACTGGAATGGCATGGAGAGCAAAACAACGATGGATTTAGTCCCAGATGTCTGTACTGAGGTGAATGTATGACATTGGTCTACATTCTGTCCATCAATTGTTGTTTTTGTATTTGTCACCCCGAGTGGGACGGGTATGCCAATACGTGGGTCCCGTGCTCTCCATGCCACTGGAGTCAAGCTATCCTGACTGATGAGGGGTGAAACCCCGAAACCGGTCCTAGGATGCTTGTTTCCTGTCCAGGGAGGACCTGTCCTGGTAGTTCGGGCTGGACTGTTCCCATTGGGCGCAGCGTCAAGACTGATTTGCATATGGCTGGGTTCAAACTGGAATGGCATGGGGAGCAAAAAAACGATGGATTTTGGCTCAGATCTCTGTACTGGGGTGAATGTATGACATTGTTTTGCATTCTGTCCATCAATTGTTGTTTTTGCATTTGTCACCCCGAGTGGGACGGGTATGCCCAGACGTGGGTCCCGTGCTCTCCATGCCACTGGAGTCAAGCTATCCTAGCTGATGAGGGGTGAAACCCCGAAACCCATCCTAGTATGCTTGTTTCCAGTCCAGGGAGGACCTGTCCTGGCAGTTCGGGCTGTACTGTTCCCATTGGGTGCAGGGTCAAGACTGATTTGCATATCGCTGGGTTCAAACTGGAATGGCATGGAGAGCAAAACAACGATGGATTTAGGCCCAGATGTCTGTACTGAGGTGAATGTATGACATTGGTCTACATTCTGCCCATCAATTGTTGTTTTTGCATTTGTCACCCCAAGTGGGACGGGTATGCCCAGACGTGGGTCCCGTGCTCTCCATGCCACTGGAGTCAAGCTATCCTGACTGATGAGGGGTGAAACCCCGAAACCGGTCCTAGGATGCTTGTTTCCTGTCTAGGGAGGACCTGTCCTGGCAGTTCAGGCTGGACTGTTCCCATTGGGCGCAGCGTCTAGACTGATTTGCATATGGCTGGGTTCAAACTGGAATGGCATGGGGAGCAAAAAAACGATGGATTTAGGCCCAGATCTCTGTACTGGGGTGAATGTATGACATTGTTCTGCATTCTGTCCATCAATTGCTGTTTTTGCATCTCTCAAAGACATGCTGACATTGACGTTGTCATCGACATGGGCAACTGGAATAAATACACTGAGACTGAAGATGAAAATGATGGTGTGACCAATGCACATGCTCTTTTTGGTGGTGCTGCCAATTAACATGCTACATGCCACCAAACTCTTAGATTTGTGATTTAATTGAACAAAAATATTTCTAGGGAAAATACATCGGGAGTCATAATACTGCGAGGTACTTATTAAGATAGTAGGTGAGTATTAGGGCTAAAGTTAGGTTCACGGTTAGAGCTAGGGATAGGGTAGCTATATTTCTGAAATGTGCAATGTATTTTACCATTTTACTGTTATATTGTCTACACTTTACAAGAATGCAAATACCAAAAAGATATTTTGGCAAACGATATGAGAGTGAACTATATCATGGTAAAATCCATACCATCTACTGAAAATATAATTTGTTTCTACCTACAATAAAAATGTACCACAATGTTCAGGCACTGTATATTTTTTCAAGTAGCTACCATAAATCTGAAGAATTAAATCAAGTAGGCTGGGATGCTCTGCTGGGAGAAGTGTCAGTGGAGAAGGTGCTCCCACTTTCAATTACATTTGTGTTGATAATAGTGGCAATGCGTGATATGGCTGCAGCCACATTATGCGACACCTCTGACAACTCCACTGGCTCCCAGTCAACAAAAGAATCACCTTCAAGCTCCTCACACATGCCTACAAAGCTCTCCACGACATAGGACCAGCATACCTGAACCACTGACTGACACTCCATGTGCCCTCCAGACAACTCCGTCTGCCCAGCTCGCCCTAGCCTCCGTTCCCAGGATCCAAAAAAACAGAACTGGAGGAAGATCCTTCTCCTACCTCGGCGCCAAGACCTGGAACACCCTGCCCCTCCACCTCAGGCAATCTGCAACACTGACCCAATTCAAGAAGGACCTCAACACCTGGCTCTTTGAATGATCCTACCCCCAGAGGGACCAGCAGCCCCCCTCCCCCCAGCGCTTTGAGACCTTCACGGGTGAGTAGCCACGCTATATAAGCCCCTGATTGATTGAATGCTTTCACCATTTATGGCAGGTGTCTTGCTTCCTGTGCTTGCAAGACAAACTGTTGATTTAGGCATCAACTCCTCCTGATTATTGATTGTTCACAGGAACAAGGGTTATTTGTAAAATAAAAAGTTGTGCATGATGGCGGTGCCACCTCCGTGTCTGTTGATGCTGTTGTGGTGCTTCATCTTGTAGCCGATGGGTGTGGCCGTGGTGATGTCCGGAGTCAATGCTGGTATTGAGCCAGGACTCTGTGATGAAGGTTACGTCAGGGTGAGGGTGGAGATGGTGTCCCAGATTTCGGTGGCGTGTTTGGAGAGAGATCTGGTGTTGAAGAGGAGGCGTCTTGGCCGACGCAGACGGCATTGTACTGATTCCTGCTGGAGTGATCGGTCCTGGAGTGGAGGTGAAGTGGCAGTGGAACAAGTGAACAGTCCTACTGTGAAGTGGGAAGATGCGAGGCAGCAGTTGTTGTGGCTACCGGGGTCTAGGGTTTAATTTAGTTAATATCTCATGCCAGGCGGCCCTCCCTATACTTTGGTCAGACCACTTTTTGGTTGGTTTTAGGGTAATAATGGAGACGCAACGCAAAAACTCCTCTACCTCTTCCTCCATGGCGGGGTTTAGAAATTGGAAGAATCTTGATGTGAATACTTTTAACCAACATCTTATAACCAACTTTCCTGCCATCTCTTCAATCAATATAGCAGATGCTGACACTATTCAAACTTGGTTGACGACATCTATTGATGCATGTCTTCCAATGTCTAACAAAAAATGTAATAATCATCGTCCCCCTGCCCCATGGTTCTCTGAAAAATTAAAGGTAGTAAAAACCAAATGTAAAGCTTTGGAGAGACGTTGGAGGAAGGATTATGCTCCAGAATCAAGACGAACTTATAAACTGGCAATAAATGATTACCATGCCCTGTGTAAAGCTGCTCGTGCTGAGCACGTAAATAACATCATTACATTGGCTCATAACAACCACAAAGTCCTATTTAAAGTAGTGAAAGAGCTGTCTGGCGCTACATGCCAACCTGCATCACCTGGGCTTAATGAAGCGTAATGTGAAAACTTGGCAGAATTCTTTATTGATAAAATAGAAAAAATGTATTCAGAATTTAATATCACGGCATCTGATATGGAGTTGCAATCAAAGATCAGTGTCTCTACGTCAGGTTGTACCACTCTTCCAATGACACAGACCTCTGTTGCAACACCTGGCAAGACACTTGAAAACTGGTTGCCCCTAGATATTCCTTCTCTTAGTCGCATCCTAAATAGTATTAAATCTGGCTCTCCCAAAGACCCTCTCCCTATCCCCATTCTTCTAAAATTAGATCGAACGCCACTCAATGTTATTTTGGAACTGCTGAATGCTTCGCTATGTGAAGCAATAGTACCAATGGCCTGGAAGCATGCCATGGTTCTCCCTTTGCTAAAAAAAGTGAATGCTGATCCGGCGGAACCATCTAACTTCCGCCCGATTTCACTACTCCCAGCTTTTTCTAAGATTCTAGAAAAACATGTCAATCATCAGTTGACGCAGTTTGTGGACACTCAAAAAATCCTTCATTCATCACAATCAGGATTTAGAGCTGGCTTCTCTACAGAATCCACTCTTTTGGGTGTCACAGAAACTCTTCGCAAACGTCTTGACATGGGAGAAACTGTGGCACTCATATTGCTTGATTTGAGTGCTGCTTTTGACACTGTGTCACACTCTGCCCTTCTACAAGTATTACATTCTCGGGGCATTATTGGATCAGCACTCAAATGGTTGTCGCGCTTTCTGGCTGGTAGGACTTTTCAGGTTTTCTCCTCGTCAGCAAGCTCTAAGGCCCATGCTTCCCCGTATGGAGTGCCTCAGGGATCTATCCTGAGCCCACTACTCTTTAACATCTATGTTAGCCCCCTGGCCACAATAGCTGAAGAAGCTGGGCTAACCATATTTTCATATGCAGATGACACCCAGCTAATTTTCTCTCTGTCCACCAATGAGACATCTAATGTGTCTTCTCTCCAGGTTGGGCTGCAAAAGATAGCTAGCTGGATGCATACCAACAAGCTGAAATTAAACGGTGGGAAAACCGAAGTTCTAATCTTTGGAAGAAACAAAGACCACTGGGGTCCTCAACATTGGCCACCTCAAATGGGTGATCTCCCCTTACCATCTCAATCAGTCCGTAATTTGGGCATAATAATTGATGACCAACTATCTATGAAGCAGCAAGCAGTTAAGGTCGCCTCAACCTGCTTCACCATCCTAAGATGGCTCAAAAAAATACTCTGGATGTTGCCAGATTCTACGCAAAGAACAGTGATCCAAGCTTTGATTGTGTCCAGACTGGATTATGGCAACATCCTGTATTTAGGAGCCAACAAGGAGGTGGTCCGTAAGCTGCAAGTAGTCCAGAACTCTGCGGCTAGACTACTGTGTCAGTTACCTCGAAAGGCTTCCATCTCAGGACCTCTCTGAGACCTTCATTGGCTTAGGATGGAGAATCGCATTAAATTTAAAGCCCTATGCTATATGCATAAGATTAAATCCGGTACAGCGCCACAGTATCTCAGTGCCTTGGTACACCCTTACCTTCCCACGCGTCTCCTTCGTTCCTCCACTCAGGCTAAGTTTCAAGTCCCCAGGATCAAACAAGTACGCATGGGTGGTCGATCTTTTGCTTGTTTAGCTCCTTCTCTATGGAATTCACTCCCCCTACAACTCCGGCATGAAACTATTTATTATAAATTCCGCAGAGACCTAAAAACGTGGTTATTTAATCAATAGGTTAGCTCCCTCTTCTTGCGTGGGTCCGATGGCGCCGGGAAACCTCCGGGTAGATGTGCGCCTTGGAAAATTTAATAATAATAATTTAATAATAATAATAGGGTGCGAAGTTCGGCATCGAAGTACCTGTGGAAGTCCAAAGGGCCAGGGTTCCTGGCGCTGGGCATGGACCAGGCGCGGCTGGGCACATATGGGCTTACCTTTGGCGCACCTATGGTGCGGCCGCACTGCGGCTACGTTGCAGCCTCCATTAAGTAGGTCCTGGGAGGGGCACTGGGGAGGCAGGATAGAGGGAAGTAGGACATGGGAGAGCGAGAAAACTGTGAGAAAAATGGCGAAGGGTCAAAAAGTCAAGCAAGGCTCCTAGGGGACAGGAGACCTTGGCGCTGGTCCTAGGGGGCCGAGGGAACCTGGAACTTACTGCTGCTTGGCGACTGTTGGGTCAGGCAGGTCTGCAGTTTCTGGCAGCAGTCAGGGAGAGCTGGTCTGGACCTGCTCAATGGAGC
Organism: Calotriton arnoldi; assembly: GCA_963921515.1. Classification (NCBI taxonomy): domain Eukaryota; kingdom Metazoa; phylum Chordata; class Amphibia; order Caudata; family Salamandridae; genus Calotriton; species Calotriton arnoldi. The sequence goes on along the minus strand of CAWUFW010000151.1, from coordinate 4,223,160 downwards.
CACGCTGTACCTCATAAACTCAACTGCAGTGTTATGTTGGTCCATTTATGTAATGTGCGCATGTTGTTTTTTTGGATTCACTGTCAACAAAACCAGTTGCGCTTATGAACTACTAAAAGTGGTCTACGTATTGTGTGCTAATATACAATTTTGTCTGCCAGCATTTCCTACAGCAGCCTGAATTTAGAACAGGATGACATATTCCCCTGCAATTTGGATGAGTCCAGAGAAAATGAAGTGGGGTGATTGGTGGAAGCCATCCATGAGTGGTTCTTGCAGGGCCGGTTGGACTCCTCTGGCCTCCATCCCAGAATTGGTCTACAACTTGTACTGCTTTGGGCTTGATATGGGGTTGTATGCCATAAGAAAATGGATATATGATCAAGGTACGTAGATACAGTGTTGTCTTAAGAATTTTTGGGGCCCTGGTCCAAACATACAATATTTTTGTAGAATACATTGATAGGACTATCAATATATAGTTTGCAATCTGAAATTTGGTGGTGAGTGAGTAGATTCTTATTTGTATTGGGCCACTTTCAAACGTGCACTACAATATGCATTAATCACTGAAAAAGTGAATAGGTTTCATTTTGATATGGTGCATGCACACAGAAACATAAATTGTTCCTTCAGCATTGTCATAGATTACGCATACATTCAAATATGAAGATAGAGCAACACACCAAAAGATGGCTGAGCAGTGCTAAAATTGTATATCTGTTTGCTGGTGCTTGGCATCAGCACTTATTTCTAAACGCCAGCTCTTATTTATGGGAATCCACCACAATGTGGCGCTGTGAGTCTATTCTTTTTTTTAGCCAAGCGTGTCAGTGGAATTTTTAGGTATTTAATATACTTTTCAAAAAATGATAAAACAAGCACTTCCTCCAGACCATCCCTATAGTTTGATATGACCTGTAATGTTTCAAAACATTGCCCTTTTTAGAGAGTGCTCTTTAGTGGTGTCAGTGGATGTAGACGGCACCAGCTGTAGCCAACTCCTTTGACATACCTTGGGCCCCGGCACTTTTTTTAATTAAGCACACTCATGAACACACACACACTACATGTGCTCATGCAGACAGGCCCAGGGACATCTTAAGGATTGCGGGGGCCCTGGGCCAAACGTATTTTGGGGACCCCTGTGCGGAACACCTTTGAATTTATGATCCAGTTTCAGCTCATTCATGCCCTCTTGGGCCAAGTCACTACTGGTCCAAATTCTAAACGTGTTTACATCTAATATTCAGGGATAGTGACTTATGTTTTCAGTAGTGTAACACAGCAGCAGCTCACTAATATTACTACTGCAAATAATCTCTGTGACACCCTCCCATTTCTCATATGTGAGGTCCTGGTTTCATCTAAAATAAAAAAAAGTATGAATGTTGCATGAATCATAAGCAAAACATTTCTCTGCAAAATGTCTGTAATAGACTCTCACACATCACCCACATTAAAATAAATTAAAGGAAAACTGTATTTAAAACAATATGTTTAAGAATTATTCAAGGTCATCTGGACATGCCTCCCCTGCAGAACAGAGCTGGCTCTGTCAAGGGGCCCCATGAAAGACTGGGGCCCTGTGCCAGGGCCCACTTTGCCCATGCCTTAAAACGTCTCTGGACAGGCCAACAGACATAATATCATCACAGCACGCAGGGCGAAAAGTATACATGTGCCCATACACACAGACCAACACACGCAGGCTCACATATGGACAAAAAGCATATAGATATGCAATTCCACGCACACAGTCATCAACACATGGGCAGGAAAACAGACAGATTCATAGGAGGGACAGATGAACATGGATGATTTCGACACATAAGCTCAAATGCTCCTGTGGAAAATCTGGCTGTACACATAATGCTTAGACTTTACTGCCTAGGAAGTCACATTATTCCACTACATTCTATTTATTTATTATTATTTTATTATTTTCCGAGTCTTATTGATTCTTCTATGAGATGTTCAGTATATGAAAACCCAAATTCGTGCGCCTTCTCTCTCGGTCTTTTCCCTAAGTTAAACAATACATAAGAACAGAGGTATATGTAAAAGTAAAGGGGGCTTATTTATGAGCCCTTGCGTCACTTTTGCGCCGCTGGTGCGTCACTTTTTTTGACGCACCAGCGGCGTAAAAAAATGCACCATGTTGCGTCATATTTACAAAGTGATGCATCTAGGTAGATGTGTCACTTTGTAAACCCCTGCGCCACATTATACCTGCGCCAGGTATAATGTATGCAGGGTGGGCATTCCGATGCAAGTAAGCCTCGTAGAAGTGACGCAGTGAAATCTATGAGATTTCACTGCGCCACTTCTAGGACGCAAATGCGTCAATATCTTACGCCTGCTTCACAGTAGGCGTAAGACTGACGCAGGCACATTTGAAATGGGACTTGCCCATGTTAAATGACCCATTGCAGAAGTTGCGCCACTTTTGTGACACACTCCAGCAATGCGTCATTTTTGCGCCTACAGATACGTCAGAAATACTGACGTATCTGTAACTCCTTGCGACATGATGTGTCATATTGTAAATATGACGCATCCAGCATGTCGCAAGGAGGGCGCAATGAAAAGTGACGCATCGCTGTTTTCACGCAGCAATGCGTCACTTTTCATAAATGAGGCCCAATGTATCTTTGCGTGTTGAACAAACATGTTTGCACAAACGCTTTATTTTAGAATCTAGAATCGAAGTCTTCCATTACTCAGATACAGATGTTAGAGGTGGGTAGAGCAGTTTTTCCACTATTTTATATAATAATACATCTCAATTGAAGCATCCTTTTCCATAGCCAACGTACAAAACCCAGTATTCTTAGAAGCAGCTTAAATGTTTCAAATATTTTTGCACAGCTTGAATAGTTCGCTCATTTACAGAAAATATCACCTGACAGTTCATGTTCGCTAAAAAAAGCACTAAATGATTTGTATTTGTTATTTTATTATATCTTTAATTAACACTTGGAATTTTCCAATTCTTACACTATTTTCCAATAGATACATGAATCTCATGATTTACAATCACAGAAGATCACGAAATATAACAAAATAGATTAAATAGATACTTTCATAAATAGCTATGTACACAATCTTCCTACTCCTGCGTCCTTCTTTAGTCAGAGAGCTGAGCTTCAAGTGGTACGTCCTCTGCACCCTCGTTTAGAACATTCTAGCATAACCAGGAGGAATGCCCCCTCAGCAGCAGTACCATTAACGCTAGACTTTATCACTGAATGTGCAATTTTCCAGAAAATATCCGGAATGAATTAAGGTAAAATGGTTACCGCCAATGTATTCTGAGGTCTCACTACAATTACTGTGATGGTTGAAATGATGCAATGCGGTATTGTCTACTATTCTGTACTAGACGTTCTACCACTGAGCGTGCAGGTAAGCTTGCTCTATATAAATGAGTAGGTTGACTGGCTAAAATAGGCTTTAATTCATTGGAATTATCTTTCTTATAGGTTATAAAAAGTCAAATTGAAGTGTTATCACACTAAAAAGTGTTAAACAACCAATACAATATATTCATGTCTTCTTTATAAATAATGTAGAAATGCAAAGGCTGTAAACTTTACAAAAATGGAATGTAGACTGACTAAATAAAATGATTTTTCAGATTACCTTCTAATAAATTTGAATGTAACATTTTTCTTTGGTGGTTTGAAAGGTAAGACGGATTGCAGTTTTGATATACCTCTTGAAGGACAGCCAGAAATAGTCAGGCCTTCAATACACTGTGGAATACTTGCCTCAGTGAAGAGTACATCTTCTGCCTGGTGGGAGAGGTAAATTGTGTGAGTTTTGCAAGAAAAGGCACAACACTAGCTGCCATGTTGTGTTTTTTTTGTTGTTGAAATATTTCTTTATTGATATTTTTCGCTTAGTTCACAGAGGATACATATGTCATATAGGAAAATTCTGTGTTTGTGAAATGTTGAGTTGTCAGTACGCTAGCAGTTATGGTCATGCTATAACTACTTCCTGAAGGAGTGTGATCTGGGATATACTGGTGGAGAGTCATATAATTTTTTTAATTATCTGATTTCTCATTTTTGTAATCCAGTTTCCTCAGGGGAAAGAGCAAGGTTCATTCACATCGTCATCTACTTTACAGTTTTTAAAACTATTTGAGTTTGTAAACTGTGGATCAAGCAATGAGGCGAAGAACATTGATTGCGACCCCTTAGATCTCGGCCTTTTCATGGAATTTCATAATCATATAGTGGGTGATACCCACCTGTACTTTGGCCCAAGGTAACGAGATCATGTGTTTAATTGGCATACTAACTCCACATCAGCTTAGCAAAGTGTGCAATCCAATTGTACTGCAACAGACACAGAGATTATCTAACAAAGCAGCTACAATATAATATGTTCGGAGATGCATTATGACTATTTCTCAGGCTGGTAAAGTTGGATTCTTCAAAGAGGGCTGTGCACCCGTGGACAGAAGCAAAGAAAATCAGCCATCGAAAATGGAGGGTTGGCACTTAGTTAATCGTCTGTACAGTTTTTGTAGCCATCGATATCAACCGAAAATAGAAATCCTTCATAAATGGTCATTGCAGTATGGACAGTCAGGAGCAATGCTTCTGGAGAAAAATCTGTCTGTTTACGAAGTACAGCAGCTCTTCGTCTGTGCGGATTTTTTGGCGAGCGTCCCAGTGAGGTTGGTCACCGACTCCCGATGGTCGCCTCGATCGCATCTCTTCTTCACATCACTGAGAAATAATAAATAGACACACACTGTGAGCTCTGTGTGGATTTCATGGCATGTCCGTGTTTTGTATAATCAATACAAAATATATTTATTTCAGATACCATTCTACATATGTAGAATTAATGAATACATCCAACACATACTCGTAAAAAACTATTCATTGCATGCTAAGCTGATTTCACATTTTTAACTATTTATATGTAAACTTGCCTAGTTGACAAATCCTTTATTACGCTAGCAGCTGGGTAGAATGGAGTCACTTCTGTTCGGCTGGAATTCTTAAATCCTGAGAGTTATGTATGTGTCTGGTCTGCATATTACCTGTTGGATTTAGCTGGGAGGCACGAGGGGGGAATAATATGGAATGAAGGGAGGATTTTGGAGTTCTCATGACTTCACTCTTGGGGGAATGTGGAATGTGCCCGAAACAATGGACGAAGCGCGAAACAATCCCAATAAAAGGAATACATACAAAATCAAAGACAAAAGGAAACAGAAATAATACAGCAGCACAGTCTGCTGTAGCAAGACTTACGGAGCCCTTGGACTGCCGAATCAAGATGCACGCCCACTCACCCTGCTGCACAGGAAATGGAACATTTGGCAGAAACCAAAAAACAGTATGTGCTGTGGGTGGACTTCCTCTTTATAGGAGGAAGAGGATGTCAGCCATATTGGAGGGATGGGAGGCTAGTATGCTAACTTTTGACTTAGGAGTTTCTGTGGGAGGCTAAAGCTCATTGTGTAATTACTGTGGCGAGGAAGACGGACGAGGAGGTAATGAAGGGAGGATTGTGGAGTTCTCATGACTTCACTCCTGGGGGAATGTGGAATGAGATGCTTTGAAACTGAGGCAGTTGCTTTTTTTCTGGCTGCCCTACCAGCTGTATCTCTTACACCTGGAAGTAAACTTACCTTAAGAAGCAACCTTGATGTCTGTGTCATCCTTAATGCAGCACTTTTCATTGGTAACGGCCAGTGGTTAATTTGTGAAAAAATAAGTGCCAGTGCTCTCGTCAGGAGGCAGCTTGCACCAGCCCATTGCTCCTATTAGCGCCACCTATAACAGAACTAACTACTAACTATGATGACTACAAGTGGGGAGAGGATGTGGTATAAGGGCCAGTGCTGCCGACTTTGGAGCTGGGGAACCAGGTTCGAGTTTCGGCTAGGCTCAACATCCTGTGATTCTGGGCAAATCACTTTGGGGCATATGTACAACGAGTTAACGCCGCGTTAGCGGCACTTTCCTGCCGCTAATGCGGCGATATTTGTAACAGCCGTTAGCGACAGCTCTCTGGCGATACCTGCCGCTTTCAGCCTCGCCACCCATGTTAGCGATAACTATCGCTAATGACATGCAAGGTAGGCGTTCTCGTGCAAAAACGCACGCTAACCCCACTTCGTGATATTTACAACGATCGCCCGGACCCGCGATACGTTAAAAAAACAGCCGCTAAAGGCCGTTAGCAGCTGGGACTTAAGACCAGAAAATAGCTGGTCTTAAAAATGGAGATAACACATGGGGCCTCATTCCAGCAGGTTATGGTGCTGGACAGCGCTGCAAGCATTTTTGCTGCACTGCCCTGCGACAAAACTACAGGGCAGGAATGCGCACCATCAGTAAGATAGTGCGTATTCCTGGGCCTCAGTCATGAAAAGTGTTGCAGCGCTCCGACATGACTGCGTTGCAACACTTCTCACTGCGCCCTTCTTGCGACACCACGGATGTGCTGTATTCACTGGACAGCGCTCCATGACGCAAGTAATGACAGATACGTCTGGAATCCTGACGTATCTGTCTGCGCTAAAGTCATGCAATGCTGCAGTCGTGTCACAAACATGACGCAACTCCAGCAATGCATGGGGCCAGCCTATCCCTGTGGCACTGCACCACCCTCACGCCTGCCATCAGGCAGGCGGAAGGTACTGACGCAGTGCCGTTCTTGAGGGGTGTCCGGGTGTCAGCGCAGTTGGAGATCCATCGGTGGCGGTTGCGCGCTGCAGTGTCATCTTTTGCAAGCGTTGACGGAGTGGTGGTGCGGAGGGAGTTGACGAGACGTTCTTCGGTGGCCTTGATCCAGCAGCGAGGGGGGGCGATGATGGCGGTGGTGTCCGGTGGGCAAGGTGAAGACGTGATGTATACAATGTTGGTCAGTCCAGGAGAGTCCGGTGTTGTGGCTGTAGTTGGAAGTTCCCGCTGGTGGAGGTGACGTGCTCGACCATGTGTCCTGCTATGTGGCTTGTTGCGGTGACTTGCTGCTTGAGTCTGATGTTGGGGACCTTCCCCAGGAGGGGGTGGTGTTCTGGTCACTGGGGTTGTCCAGGTGGAACTTGAGTTCACCGAGTAGGATGCCGTCAGTGGATGGGAGAGCCTGGGGTGCAATGAGGTCTACAATGGTATCGGAGTAGGGGGCCATTGGCCAGGGGGCCTGCACATGAGGGTGCCGCAATGGATGTGCCTGGGGTTGGTCCGGATCTGGGAGTTGAGGTGGTCCATGGTCATCGTTGGGTCATTAGGGTGTGTGGTCAGTCGGAGTGTGCTTCTGTAGGTGGTGGCAATGCCTCCTCCTGGACGGTCGGAGTGGTCCTTGCGGGTGATACTGCAGCCGTCAGTGATGGCGACGGCGATGTCCGGTCCGGAGCAGAGGTTGGTCCTGGCAGGCGAGGTGGCATCCAGGGTTGATGGCGAGGAGGGTGCTGGCGTCGTAGGGGTGGAGTGTCCAAGAGGAAGGGTCCTTGGTGCTGAGCGTGGTCCTGGGGCAGACGGACACAGACGGGCTTGCCTTTGGCACGTCCATTACAACGCAGGCATTACATCGTTAACAACACAACTCCGACAACGCAGGTGCCTTTACATTGCATTTGATTACAACGCATTGTGAGGTCAGTAATGGGGTAATTTTAAGTTTCTCAGGTGGGTTTGGGTTTCGGATGTCGGATTAGAAATTTGGGGTGTATTCTGGGGTAAAATTTGAAAATTGGGGTGTGTTTTGGGGTCAATTATGAAAATGCGGGTGTGCATTTGGGTCAAATGTGATTTTTAGGGTGTGTTTTGGGGGCTCAAAAAGGAATTTTAGGGTTCACGGTTTGGTTTGGGGTGCAAAGGTTAGTTTTCGGGTTGCACTCACTGAAGTGGGATAGTAATTTTTAGGTCTCCGCTATGCAACACCTTCCCTACTGTTGCAATATGCCTAGTATTAGTATGCATTGGAATGGAATGCGATGTAATGGCATGCGTCGTAACTACGTATGTACCTTTGGCGCACGAGTGGTACGCCCGCTGCGCATGGACGCACAGCGGCCGCCATTGAGAAGTGCTGGGGGGGCTGGACAGCTGGGAGGGGGTAAATGCCGCAAAGAACACTGGATGGGGCGTGGACGCGGGGGTGTGTGTGTGAGCGGGTGTTGTAATTATTTTAATGAGGGAAATCTTACCTCGAAGCCAGGTCCTGTGTCTTTGTTGCTCCTGCTCTCCTGCGTCTGCTTCCAGGAATAGGAAGTAGGCAGCCAGGCTCCCTCCCCTGAGCTATTCACAACGCTGCGATGCGGCGGTGGGATTGGTAATTGGCAACGGGACAAGGCATTCAGCCAGGGGCTGGAGGGGTGGGCATGTTCTCCATGCAGGCTGTAATGCAGCCTGCATTACGAACAGGGAAGTGCGCATGACTGCTTTGGGCGGCCTGAGTGGGCCGACCAAACAGTCATTGCGCACTTGAGTGGGCATGCCAATCCGCCCATGCCCTGCTCCATGCTTGGAGCAGTCCTACCCACCCTCCCACCCGCAAAGGAAACATAGCACGATTACATCAGTAAGTTATCATCATGTGATGTTTGTTCCTCTTCTGCACTGCTTGAAAGCACTGGGGCGGCGCTCTTCCGCCATATCGGATGAGCCGCCACTGGGGGTGCGTCATCTACGTGTGCTAGGCCTGGGCAACTCGACCCCCGGGCGTCCTGCGCTACGCGTCCCACCTTCTCCTTACCTGGACATTGACACTGTGGCGCAATCCGCTGCACTCTCTCCAAATCTGTGACTCAGCCAGCAGGAGCCTCAGCCAGGTGTGATTTCACAAGCCTGGGTACAGCAGTCGCCGCCAAGTCCGCTGGTGAGCCTCCCGATGCAGTTGATGCAGCAGGGCCCCCTTAGGTGTGAAGTTACAGCGCTCCCGCCACACAAGTTCGGCGCAGCTCAGGGGCCTCACCCTCCACAGCGTCCGGCCAGCCCAACTTCATCCGGCCTGTGATGCAGAGAGGCGGCACCCACAGTTGGTAATCCCCTCCGTGCACCCCGGTGTAGTGGTGGATCGTAATATGCGATGCAGACCTCCCTACGTTGGGGCGCACGAGCGCCTCTACTATTAACAGCTCCAAGGTGCGCAAGGCGGTCTTCTCACACAGGTCAGCAACGTGTCTCCATGCCAGACTTCACCACCAGGTACGGGCGATCGTCGTGCCTCAATGTCTACTGCCACGGCTCATCGACTCCACAGCTCCTCCGCATCCCACTCCAGGCGAAGGTCCAGCGAGGCATCCAGGCTCCAGACGCAGGTCCAGCCAGGCATCCAGGCTCCAGACGCAGGTCCAGCGAGGCATCCAGGCTCCAGACGCAGGTCCAGCGAAGCATCCAGGCTCCAGACGCAGGTCCAGCCAGGCATCCTGGCTCTCATCCTGGTCATCCTGGATGTTGGGTGGCTTGCAGCGGTTGTGATGTGTGCTGCACTTGGCCCTGGCTGCTCCATTCTGCATTTTATTGGTTTTTAGGCCTATTTTCTATTGGAGGTTGACTGATAGGCTATTTTTTGCATTAGAGGCAAAAAAAACTCTTGTTGGGCTGACTAACGTGAGTTTTTTTGCCGCTAATGGGCCAATCAGTAGTTTTCGCTCGCTAACGCCGGAATTCCCATCGCCATTGCGCTAATGTTAGCGGCAGTTTTCACCGCGATCCCTGATACTATCGCCATGTAGCGACGACTTGTAAATACGCCGCTAACATGACGATAGTTTTCAGCGGTAAGCGGCAATAAAAATACTGCCGCTAACTAGCGTTAGCGATAGTTTCGCCAGTGCTTGTACATATGCCCCTTAATTTCTCCGTGCCTACAGAAAATGAATGTGTCCTTAACTGGTGCTCATGAAAAGTGCTCCAATACTTTTGGGTCAAGTTTGCACTATAAGTGCCTGTGTTGACGATTAAGTGCTGGTGCAGAGCACTGAAAACCACCGTTTCACATTAAGCACTGGTAACATCACTTTTCATTACCCCATGCCTTTAAGTTCTTTAAAACAGGGAAACAGCCTTTACCACGAAATTTTTACTACAAAATGCAAGTACAATGCATTTTTTACATCAGAATAACTTTTACCACGCTAGTCCTTACCATGCAAGTCTTTACAAAGCATATATGTTTGTATTGGTGACTATGCGGTAAGTAGTTTATATATTTTAAGGGTATTTAAAAAAGGGGGGTTGTGGGGACTCCCCCCATGAAGTAAACTTGTAATCAACATAAATGTAATTTTTTAAAAATATATATAAATTTAATTTACAATACTGTTTTAAGATGTATTGTATAATTTTTTAACAGTAGGTGGCAGTGTTAGACTGTGACTGGATTTTTCTGTAACTGTAAGCGTGGTAAAAGTGTGCGTGGTAGTGGATTGCATGATAAAGGTATTTCAGATGTGATGAATGTAAATGCGTGGTAGTAGTAGGCGTTTTAAAATCTGCGTTGTCTAAACGTGCATGGTAAAGTAATGCGTGGTAATGTCATACAACCTTTAAAACATTGATGATTTTAAGAGTTATACATACGCAATTATTTCAAACAGCTAACACCCTAGCATGTTTCACAAACCTCTCTAGGAATAGGTAAATTACTTAAAATAAAATTGAAATGAAAGTTATTATGTAAATTGCTTTATAATTGTGCAAGAAAGATCAGACGCAGTAGACATTCATAGCAGATAGTAACTTTTCTTTTCACAACAGGCTATCCTTTCGAAATCACCAACCAAAAACTGTATTTTAGGTACCAAAGCAAGTCATGTTTGTTTGAAATTTAGTTTGTTTCTCCATGTTATCTTTTATGTCTTTCTCCCCTCCTTTAGATAGGAACACTGGGAGAACATATTACCTAAACCAGTTTAGGTTCACAGTAGGGGCTTATAAATGTATGTGTCACTTTTAATGTTCCTGCTAATTATTATTCGAGAAACAATAGATACACTTAAACCTACGTACACACAACAATGGTGTGGCAATGAACGGGAAATAAGGAAGCTGAATCAGCCACCTTGCTTGAAAGTACATGCTCAGCAACATGGAGCTGGATTACAAAACAATTTTGACTGACACAATTCCCTTCCCTTGGTGGTAAATTAACCCTTTCCATGCTCATGATGGAATGGTTCCCTCGTGAGCCACAGTGCTTGTGTGCGCATGACGGAACCATTCTGTCATGTGCACATGAGCACTAAATCCCTCAGCTGTAAACAAGGCAAGGGTCTTTGCTCCCTCCATATTTAAATGGGCATATTCAGATGGTGCAGGAGCCCCCAATCTGTCCCTCCGGGGGGAGGAGGGACAAAAAAGCACACTAGACACCCGGGATTCTTTTTTTTTTATAGTTCAGGGGTGGGGTCTGCCCAGAATGGGCATGTTAATGCCCCACCCCAGCCCCCCATAAATGCCACAGTCTTTCTGCCCCCCAAGAGGCAGATGGAGGCAATAGCCCATGATCTGCCCCGGGGGGGGGGCAGAAAGTCCACTAGGCACCAAGTATTATGCTTTTTTTTTAATACGTAGGTGGGAGCAGCCCAGAATGGGCATGCCAATGACCACACCCCAAAAAATTGCCATAGTCTTTCTGCCCCTCAGGAGGTAGATAAGGACAATCGCCCCTTATCTGCCCCCCGGGGGGGCAGAAAGCCCACTAGGCACCAGGGATTATTATTTTGTATACGCTGGGGTGGGGGCTGCCCAGAATGGGCATGCCAATGCCCCCACCCCCCAAAATAATTAGCCACAGTCTTTCTGCCTCCAGCCCCCGGGAGGCAGATGGCGGCAGAAAGTCCACTAGGCACCAGAGCCCACCAGACAATAGGGATTTTTTAATAAAAGGGGGGTAGTGGCTGCCCACAATGAGCTTGGCCATTCCCCCACCCCACATAAATGGGGACCGAAGTCTTTCTGCCTCCCCTAGGGGGTAGGTGAGACAATAGCCCCAGATCAGCCCCCCTGGGGGGCAAAAATCCTACTAGGCACTACGGACTATTTTTTTTTCTTAGTGTAGGGGTTGGAGCTGACCACAATGGGCATGCCAATGCCTCCACCCACCAATAAAAATGGGCATAGTCTTTCTGCCCTCCCAGGGGCATATTGGAACAGTAGCCCCAAATCTGCCCCACCCAGGGGGCAGAAAGCACACTAGGCACTGACTTTTTTTTTGCAATGTGCCTAGCTGTGGATTTTGGGCCCTAACGGAGACGGCACCATAGGAAACCTAGCAAACCTGTACATTTTTTAAACCTAGACACCCAGGGGAATCCAGGATGGGGTGACTTGTGTGGCCCTCACTAGGTTCTGTTACCCAGAATCCCTTGTAAACCTCAAATTTTGTGGGGGAAAAAACATTGTCCTCACATTTTTGTGATGGGAAGTTCTGGAATCTGTGGGGAGCCACAAACTTCCACCCACCCAGCATTCCCACAAGTCTCCCGATAAAAATGCTACCTCACTTGTGTGGTTAGGCCTAGTGCCCGTGACAGGAAACGGCCCAAAATACAACATGGACACATCACATTTGTCCACTGAAAACTGACCCTTTTTTCGCAATGTGCCTAGCTGTGGAATTTGGACCCTAGCTCAGCTGGCACCTAGGGAAACCTAGTAAACCTGTAAGTTTTTGCAAACTAGACACCCAGGGGAAGCCATGATGCGTTTTGGGCTGTTTCCTGGCGCAGGCACTAGGCCTACCCACACAAGTGAGGTACCATTTTTATCGGGAGACTTAGGGGAACACAGAATAGTAGAACAAGTGTTATTGCCAATTGACTTTCTTTGCATTGCTGCCTACCAAATGTAAGACAATGTGTAAAAAAGAAGTCCTTTTGAAAATGTCCTCTATTTCACATGCTTATATGGGTATCCACAATTTCGGAGATGTGCAAATAACCACTGCTTCTAAACTCTATATTTTGTTCCCATTTCAGAAATAAATAGGTTTCCTTGATACCTATTTTTCACTCTTTATATTTTACCAAATGAATTGCTTTATACCCGGTACAATCTGAAAAACTATTGCAAGACGCAGCTCAGTTATTGGCTCTGGGTTCCTCGGGTTCTTGGTGAACTTACAAGTCCTATATATCCCCGCAACCAGAAGGGTCCAGTGGACGTAATGGTATATTGTTTTAAACAATCTGCCATATTTAGAAGAAGTTACAGGTGAAACGTTGGCACATATGGCTGTTCTTTTTTCAACTCAATTTCAATATTTGTTTTTGAACTGTTAATTTCTATAAAAAAACCTTGAAGGATCTACATAAATGACCCCTTGCTGAATTCATAATTGTGTCTACTTTTCAGAAATGTATAGTTTCCTGGTCTCCATTATTGCTTTCACACCCATTTCTAAAAACTAACTGGAAGGAGGTTGAAAGCACAAAAATAGGCTATGTCCCAGTAAAATGCCAAAACTGTGTAGAAAATGTTGGTTTTCTGATAAATGTCTGCCTGTTCCTGAAAACTGAAGATGGTGATTTTAGCACTATAAACCCTTTGTTGATACCTTTTGCAGGGGAAAAAACAGATGCTTTCTTCTGCAGCACTTTTTTCCAATTTTTCTGAAAAAAAAAAAACATTTGCTGTATTTTGGCTAATTTCTCGGTCCCCTCCAGGGGAATCCACAAACCCTGGGTACCTTAACAACCTGCAGGTTATTTGAAGAAAAGGACACAAATTTATGTGGATAAAAAGTTACAGGAGTCTAAGTGCAAACTACCCCAAATAGCCAAATAAAGTCTTAGCACAGGGGGAGGCAGGAAAGGCCTAGCAGCGAAGGGGTTAAGACAGTGCTTGGTGAAAGCACCTTTTTCCAGTGTGTTAAGAAAGCAGGTTTCTGGACGTGGTAATGTGTAACAAGAATGAAGGTGGTAAAGTGTAACAAGAATGTTTGTGCATATTTGTTTTATCGCATTTTGTGTGATGAAGATGTGTTCTGTTGTTTTTTGTGTTGCTGTGTTTTTGTGCTGCATTTGTCCAAAGTGACATTCTGTTTGACTCTTTTGATGCACTATTCTCCGTTATGTTTTCCTCGTGTTATTATGTGGCTTTCTATGTGTTATTGTGTTATGTTGCGTTGCTTACTTTAGATATGCCAAAAAATGCTGCTACATTTCCAGAACATGCCTTTAAAGTTACTGGGGCAAGCAACCATGTACCGCTGTCTAAGGTGGTAAAATAGCATTGCTCCAGCTCTTCAACTATTTAGGACAAAAGCCAGGCCAACACAACTTGGCACTATAGCACAACAATACAACACAATAATACAATAATGTGTTACTGTGCTGTGTTTTAGTGTGTACTTTTCTTCTGCTTTGCTGTTTTGCACTCTTTTATGCGTTTGTTGTTTTTTATTTTGCTTTTTGTTATTTTAATATGCTATGCTCTGTAGTAGTGAAATACATTGTTCATTATTAAATGTTTTGTGGACATATATCAACAATAATATGCCACAAACCAACTTATTTTCTGCACATTTTCCACATTTAAACTGATTATAGTTAATGTAGGCCTGTATTGTCAAAAGGGCTGTTAGTTGATGACATTTATTTGTGAATCGTGAACATTAATTTTGTTGTCGAAAATCTGAAGCAACTTTGGAAACGTGCAATGCTTATTTTTCTCATTTCTCATGCAGAAAATAATGGTTTGTGAGTGGTGGAATTTCTTAATTGAATAGAGGCCTTTTTGTTTCACCTGCAGGTGTGATCAGCCTGTTTGTCTTACCTGCTAGTTTGAAGGTCACAGTCGAAGCCTTCTTGTGAGAAAGTTTTGTATATTATAACTAGGCTGTGCGACTGGAATTGTATCTTTTCAATCTTTACTTGATTGATTGGATCTTTCAAGAAATTACATGCTATCGATAATGGTAGAATTCTGCTGAATGTGTATGCAGCGTTTTAGACAGAGACCACTTTTAACTTCCTTTAGAGCAGATTCCTTTTCACCTTCTTTCAGAGGGATATTCACTTCTAGCTACCTTTAGAGTAGATGCCATTTTTCCCTAACCTGAAGGAGTTTAACTTGACTCGTGGGCAGATGCCTTCCCTGCGTACTAGGAAAAGCTTTACTTAATTTATAGACTTAGCCTTTCAGAGACTATCAAAGCTGACACCTTCTACCTGACTTCTCCGAACTTTCCGGCTTTTCCCTAGTTTAGATGAGTAGGGCTTTTCCTTTATGGGAAAACTGATTCTGCTTTGACTTGTTGTGAGACAACTTTATAATAGTTTTTTTTTCCATTTATTATTTTGAGTTGCTTTCAATTATATTGACTTATGCATCCATGTATTGGCTATAGAGTTACAACTAATTTGATGATTTGAATTTATAACTTTGCTAACCTTTTAATAAGCCTTCGTGGTTTGCAAATCTCATAATATCTGCACCTTTGTGGGGCAAAATGTGCTCCGCGTTACTTAAATGTATAGATTTCTGATGAGTAGTCTCAGTTCAGAACTTAAGTGCACTCTAAACACGAATTTGCACAAGAAATTTGCACGGTGCAAAGTGCTGCATCAATAGTATCAGGCAAAATCAATTATTTAATGCATAGTATAGTGGTAGCAAATTGCTACTCGAGGTCCTGAACTATTTACGGTACCAGTCAATCCCAATTTGTGACGGACAGCATGCATTACATTTGCAATTCCATTTCTCGCTTTATGTACTTCAGCCGGCTGTTACAGATTTTGTCTGTTGAATTTCTGATCAAAAGGCTGTGCTAAATTCCAGGTAGTATACTGCAGCTAGCATACAAGTCAGTGAACGAAAAGTTACCATTATACTCAGTGATAACATCATCAAGAATAGTATCTGCAGCTTTACGGAGCTATAAAAAGAACTTGCTAAAGTCACACATCTTTATGGCACTCGATTTACAAAAGTCAGAAGGTTGAAAGTCGGAGCCGGCTGTAAATAAAATGAGTCAATAAAGGAACAAAGTGAAATAAAAATGTATATAGCGATCAGAAAACTAACTGCACTTCAGGAACAAAAATGTGACAAGCATGAGAATAAAACAACGACAATTCTAGAGCAAAATATACACAAACGCGTCTTCCCTCAGACAATAACATACCGTGCAAGATGAAGAACTGCTTCCACAACGTTGGAGCCTTCCTTTGCGCTTGTTTCACAGAATAAAGCATTATATGTCTGTGGAGGAAATGAATATAAACATGTCTATCATTAAACTGCACTTTTTTTAATCACTACGGTTTGCTGCTTGTAGCTAAAGAGAGGGACACGTTTGCAGTGTAACCAGTGTGCCGAACTTAGAGAGTTGCCTCAATAATGTTTGCAAGGATCCAAGGTAGGTTACGGCAGTCTACATGTCTGATATTCCAGTTCATTCTATAACAGGGCATATCAATTCCTAATTTTGAGATTTGGGCGTTGTAATATGAACCTCCTTCAATATGTTTTGTTCAGATTGGTTCATCAGCTAGGAAAAGAGTTAGAGGGGTGTTGCTAAAGAGAGTCGTGAAATGTTTTCAACAAATTATAGACTGTGGTGAATTTAAGAATGAATGATACTGGAAAAAGTCCTGTTTTGCTTTGGTCTCGTTAATTCCATGTTCTTGTCTAAAAGAACAACCTAATGTTATGCACCTTCCACTACAGAGTAGCTAAAATTGTCTGTAAGCGAGCCCTAGATAAAGGTTAAAAATGATGGAAGAGAAATGTATTTTTTTGCAAACAGGACACATTGGTACACTAGTCCTTGGAACAGAACAGGAGTACTTTCTGTGTAGATGGCCACATTGTTCTTGGGACGAATACCGTCACTCACGCAGAAAGCAACCAATGGCTAAAGTGGGCGGACCTATTGACCCATGCTTTCATGGGCAGAATCAAAATATGAACGACAGTATAAAATGGCAATGGTTGACAAGGACTGATTGAAACCCCCCGTATGTATGTATGTATAGTTATGTATTTTTCAAGGATGTTTTGGGAAAATAAACTGTGTCGACTAACATCAGGCATAAACATACCTAATACACAAACTTTATAGCCAAATCGTTCTGCCCTTAAAAAGAAGTGTTTATATTCCGTATCTGAGCATTTCAACCTCAAACTTGCCAACATACATAAGTAAATAAAATCCAAACTAACACGCCACATGATGGCCGCCTAAATGGCAGTTAGAAGTGGAAGGCTTCGCTACGCACACAGTCACCAACACTGAACACTTTCCCCTCAAGAGGAGCCATACATCATAGGCAACTGATGTGTCCCAGTTGCGCCGTATCCTGCCACAACTAGCACATGGCCTCTCCCACTTTCTTAACATCACACCTCTTCTTCAATTTGTAAATCAGCTTACATAAAACACCAATAGAAAAATATAGCACTTGTTTATAGATACCTCAACAACTACAAACCAATTCCTAATATTCCATCCCCTATGAACCTATTCAGTCAAGAGGGTCACCAGCAAAAACGTGTTTTAGCCATGTTGCGCACCAGCTTGGCTGGTGTTCAGCATGGCTAAACGTTAGTGGGGTAAAGGAGAGGGGAGTGGAGTGTCATAAAGGGTAGTAGAGTGGTGTGCTATGGAGTGCCGTGGAATGGCGTAGATTGTCGTGGAGTTAAGTGGACTGTCATGGAGAGACGTGGAGTGTCGTGCTCGCCATAGATCACCTCATGATATAAGAGTGTGCAGACAGAGGTGGAAATCTTGTCCTTGTTGACCTACCAGTGAATTCAGCCCTGTGAACCACCACATCATAACAGACCAACCGCACACAACATTTAAAAATCAGAAATTAGGGCATTGGGGGCGTGGCCAGATGGCTACCATGGCAGAGGCATAGTGTAGGAGCTTGTGGCTAATTGTAGAATTGTTTGTCTTAGATAAGGCTCTCCTGGGGTTGTTATCCCACCAGCTGAATGAATTTCATTTCCATGTGTCTTGCTACCCCTGCATTGTTTGCTTGGCCCACAACCTGGGTCCAATTTCATACTCCCAACCACCTACTGCCTTGTTTTAATTTGATTTTGATTTGATTTTGGTTTTTGTAAAGCGCTCTAATGCCCTGAGGCGTCTTGGCGCTAGTCTAAGCAGGAAGGGTGCCAACTATTATCCAGATACCAGAGGGAATGGACTTTAGTTACAGAAAAGCCAGGTCTTTAATTTTTTCCTGAAAATTGAAAGATTGGGGCCATTTTTAAATCTAAAGGAAGTCTGTGCCAGAGAGAAGTAGTATTTTTCACGAAGACCCTGCCACCCCAGGTGGCAAGCCTGTGGCAAGGCACCACAACTTTTTTTAACTCACTCGAAGGGAGAGTTCTGCTAGGAATATACCAGCAGAATTTATTTTTAAAATACTCAGGGCCTATTCCTACAAGGGCCTTTTAGGCGATACATAGAGATTTGAATGTGGCTCGTTTTCTCACTGGGAGGCAGTGAAGATCACGGAGAGCTGTGGCAGCGGACTGAAATTTAGGAATATTTTTTAGAAATCTAGCTGCTGAGTTCTGCACCACCTGCAATATCCGCATAGTGTTGGCTTGTAGGCTGAGATAGAGGACATTGCAGTAATCAACTTGCGAGAGTACCAAGGCAATGGCCACTGATTTCATTAGGTTGTTTGGAATCTGATTTTTAATTTTCCTTAAGGTTTTTAATGTAAAGAAAGACGAGGAGATGACTGCATTGACCTGATCTTTATAGGTCAACTTATTATCAAGGAGGACTCCTAGATTCCTAACTTTGTTTTTGGGAGTGGGGAGAGTCCCCAGATCTTTCGGCCAGCATGACGGGGTCCAGAAAGATGTGTTATGACCAAATAACAGCACCTCTGTCTTAGCTGAATTAAGCCTAAGACAGTGTTAGCCCATCCAGTCGCTAACTGCAGACAAGCAGTTGCGAAAGGCTTCGTCTATCCATTGGCAAGAGTGGGAAAGAGATACAATTATCTGGTTATCATCAGCGTATGAAACTAATGAGACCCCAAACAATCGAATGAGTGCGGCCAGTGGGGTAACATAGATTGTTAAATAAAGTTGCGCTCAACGATGAGCCCTGAGGAACCCCACATGGCAGGACATAGGGATGAGAAGTGTGTTCGCCAAGCTGAACTGATTGAACTCTGGAAGAGAGGAAAGATTGAAGTAGGGCAATTGCATTGTCCTTTATTCCTAACGTGCTAAAGCGGTCGATCAAACAACCATGATCGACTGTGTCAAACGCTGCGGAGAGATCGAGTAAGACCAGAGCTGCTCTACCCCCACAATCTAGAGTTGCTCTGATCTCCTCGGTGGCAACTAAAAGGGCCGTCTCCGTATAATGTCCGCTACGGAAAGCAAATTGAGAGTGATCCAGGAGATTGTGATCTTCAATGAAAAGAGACAGCTGTTTGTTCATCGCTCTTTCTACCACTTTGGCTGAAAGGGCAGCCTAGCTATATGACGATAATTATTGGTGTCAAGGAGGTCAAGAGTAGGAATTTGAAATGTTTTGTTGCGAGCTGATCTGGCTGGGGCCCTCGCTGTAAGAAGTTCCTCTGAGATGGCCTCCTCAAAAGGGGCAACCTATTTTGTGTGGATTAATTAGCAGCCTTGTTCGGTCGCGAGGAGGCCCGCGGCATATCAGCGGATCCAGGCACTTTTTGAAACCCGAGTGTCAATTTGGAACTGAGGTATTCGAAACGAGGGGAGAGACGTAATCCAGCTGACCAGCTCTCTACTTCACATTTACCCACTGTGGATTTATTTGTGTATGATGGACTAATGGCACCAACCCACTGGGGTAACAATGTGGTTTTGACTGCTAATACCAGAATGCACTGAGTTGCAAACGCCGTGATAGGCGTAAGTACACGCCCAGATGGGCGGGACTTTGTTAAAATAAAAGCAGGTGTTCGAAACCTTTGGTTGCCAAGGGTGCAGTTTTGTCAGGCTCGTGAGCAAGGGCATATGCCAGAAACGCGTTGAGCCGCGCAAGGAATTTGAAATGTTTTGTTGCGAGCTGATCTGGCTGGGGCCCTCGCTGTAAGAAGTTCCTCTGAGATGGCCTCCTCAACAGGGGCAACCTTTTTTGTGTGGATTAATTAGCGGCCTTGTCCGGTCGGGAGGAGGCCCGCCGCATATCAGCGGATCCAGGCACTTTTTGAAACCCGAGTGTCAATTTGGAACTGAGGTATTCGAAACGAGGGGAGAGACGTAATCCAGCTGACCAGCTCTCTACTTCACATTTACCCACTGTGGATTTATTTGTGTATGATGGACTAATGGCACCAACCCACTGGGGTAACAATGTGGTTTTGACTGCTAATACCAGAATGCACCGAGTTGCAAACGCCGTGATAGGCGTAAGTACACGCCCAGATGGGCAGGACTTTGTTAAAATAAAAGCAGGTGTTCGAAACCTTTGGTTGTCAAGTGTGCAGTTTTGTCAGGCTCGTGAGCAAGGGTGTATGCCCAAAACGCGTTGAGCCGCGCAAGGAATTTGAAATGTTTTGTTGCGAGCTGATCTGGCTGGGGCCCTCGCTGTAAGAAGTTCCTCTGAGATGGCCTCCTCAACAGGGGCAACCTATTTTGTGTGGATTAATTAGCAGCCTTGTTCGGTCGCGAGGAGGCCCGCGGCATATCAGCGGATCCAGGCACTTTTTTAAACCCGAGTGTCAATTTGGAACTGAGGTATTCGAAACGAGGGGAGTGACGTAATCCAGCTGACCAGCTCTCTACTTCACATTTACCCACTGTGGATTTATTTGTGTATGATGGACTAATGGCACCAACCCACTGGGGTAACAATGTGGTTTTGACTGCTAATACCAGAATGCACCGAGTTGCAAACGCCGTGATAGGCGTAAGTACACGCCCAGATGGGCGGGACTTTGTTAAAATAAAAGCAGGTGTTCGAAACCTTTGGTTGCCAAGGGTGCAGTTTTGTCAGGCTCGTGAGCAAGGGCATATGCCAGAAACGCGTTGAGCCGCGCAAGGAATTTGAAATGTTTTGTTGCGAGCTGATCTGGCTGGGGCCCTCGCTGTAAGAAGTTCCTCTGAGATGGCCTCCTCAACAGGGGCAACCTTTTTTGTGTGGATATATATATATATATATCTCCAAACAAAGTCCAGCCTCTCTTCCGATCTCGTCCACCAGTTGGGGTTGGTGCTGACAGGCGGGCGCTGGAACCGCTGTAATATTGTAATCACCTCGTGCTACTCGAGCACAAGAAAAAGTCGCACTCAGGATATACGATTAGTGGAAAAATATTTATTGACTTTGACGCGTTTCGACAATACAGACTTTGTCAAAAGTCATACAATGACCCGGAAGTGGGAGTGAGCTTATAAACACTTCCTGTATAACAATAGACATAGAAAAAATGTGCAAGTTAATGGTACGTCTTAACAATTAAAAAACAGACTACAAAATTTCTCATTTCATTGTGACATAATAATCAGACAATTGGTGAGAATGATATTAAAATACAGTAAGTTAATTTAAATGCACAATTGAAATTTAAATTGCGGCAAAAACACTGAAAAATATCGCGCATTACCAAGTGCCAAGTGGCAGATTGTAATAGTGCTCAGCTTTCTAGCACTACTCTCATGCGCCTCATGTTACGCACTATAGGCTGTGGTTCATGATTAATGGCCAGTGCCAGAAATTTAAGGTTGAAACCAAAGCAATGTCTTAAACAGGAAAGAAGGCCACTGTATCAGGCTCACTATGGGTCATATCAGAAAAAGTGCAAAAAGGGTGTATATGTACAACGGTGCAGGGAAGGAAGATAAAAATCTAAGGTACATTTAGACTCATTAATGTGCGCTTAAGACATAGGTGCAGGGGAGGGAGAACAGGCATTAAGCGACGTCCTCTCGAAGGCATTATCACAATGCCTTCAGACAGAAACCGGCAACGGCCACCCTAGCCTAAGTGCACATAGAGTTCTTCCTCATGGTTAAGGCCTCCGGGGGTCTGCCTACGAAGTTTAACAATATATTCAGATTCCAGGCGTCGCAGATGACATTCCCGATCACCTCCTCTTGCTGACACCGGGACCCTGTCAATACCAAAATAAGTGATTTTAGTACTTTTTGATATTTGCATGCATTAGATCACAGTGCTTCGCAATTGCATATGACATGTCACCATTCCTGACTGCGCGGAGGTGTTCCAGGATGCGCTTCTTAACAGGGAAGATTGTGCTCCCACATAGCGCAAGCCACAAATACAGGTTAAAACATAAACAACAAATTCAGTATTGCAGTTAATGAAATTACGTATCTTCCCCATTTTTCCATTGGGAAGACTGAAGGTTTTTACATTTGTGCTGCAACTACAGGCTTTGCACCTCCCACATTTATAAAAACCTGGGAGTTCCCTCAACCATTTGTTTTGTGTTTTGTTCTTAATGGTGAGGTGACTATGTACCAAAAGGTCTTTCAGAGACTGACACTTACGATATGTTATGTGGGGTGATGGACTGACCAATTTGCCTATTATAATATCACTCTTAATGATTTGCCAGTGTTTACGCACTATATTATGGACATCTTGTGAGGCATGATTGAATGTAGTGATCAGTCGTACTTCCTTCTTCCCCGTCTCCTTGATCTTTGGGACAAGTAGGCTGTTCCTGTCTCTGGCGCTTGCCTTCTCAATAGCTGTTCTAATGTTTTTGCCTGTGTAGCCCCTGCTTCTAAAACGACCCCGCATGTTTTTGGCCTCCCTTTCATAAGAATCAGGAGAGCTGCAATTCCGCTTAGCTCTTAAGAGTTCCCCATAGGGGATACTTCTCTTCAGTCCACTAGGATGATGACTATGTGAGTGCAAAATACTGTTACCGGAAGTAGGTTTTCTGTATAGGCTAGAATGTAATGTCCCCTCCTTGGCCTCAACCTGTACATCCAAGAACTCTATAGTAGTGGGGTGTGTTTTGCTGGTAAATTTGAGATTTAGGCTGTTAACAGACAAACCCTCAATAAAGTTATCCAGAGCATCCTGTGGACCCTCCCATATCAGAAAGATATCGTCAATGTAGCGGGTCCACAGGATGACGTTGTCCAAGTATGTTACATTTCCATCATGCCAAAGGTGCTCCGCCTCCCACCACCCCATAAACAAACAGGCGTAGCTGGGAGCGAAGCAGCTTCCCATGGCTGTACCATGTTCATTGTGACATAATAATCAGACAATTGGTGAGAATGATATTAAAATACAGTAAGTTAATTTAAATGCACAATTGAAATTTAAATTGCGGCAAAAACACTGAAAAATATCGCGCATTACCAAGTGCCAAGTGGCAGATTGTAATAGTGCTCAGCTTTCTAGCACTACTCTCATGCGCCTCATGTTACGCACTATAGGCTGTGGTTCATGATTAATGGCCAGTGCCAGAAATTTAAGGTTGAAACCAAAGCAATGTCTTAAACAGGAAAGAAGGCCAAGATTCATACATCTTGGCAACCATTGATGTTGGTACCTTATATACTTGCATTGAGCACGATTTGGGCATAGAGGCATGCAAATACTATCTGAGGGATAGGCCTTTGACTATGTATGATCACACTATGATATTGTTGCAGATGTTGCAGTTTTGTCTCAATAATAATTGTTTCATTTTTGAGGACCAGTGGTATGAACAGTACACCGGTACAGCCATGGGAAGCTGCTTCGCTCCCAGCTACGCCTGTTTGTTTATGGGGTGGTGGGAGGCGGAGCACCTTTGGCATGATGGAAATGTAACATACTTGGACAACGTCATCCTGTGGACCCGCTACATAGACGATATCTTTCTGATATGGGAGGGTCCACAGGATGCTCTGGATAACTTTATTGAGGGTTTGTCTGTTAACAGCCTAAATCTCAAATTTACCAGCAAAACACACCCCACTACTATAGAGTTCTTGGATGTACAGGTTGAGGCCAAGGAGGGGACATTACATACTAGCCTATACAGAAAACCTACTTCCGGTAACAGTATTTTGCACTCACATAGTCATCATCCTAGTGGACTGAAGAGAAGTATCCCCTATGGGGAACTCTTAAGAGCTAAGCGGAATTGCAGCTCTCCTGATTCTTATGAAAGGGAGGCCAAAAACATGCGGGGTCGTTTTAGAAGCAGGGGCTACACAGGCAAAAACATTAGAACAGCTATTGAGAAGGCAAGCGCCAGAGACAGGAACAGCCTACTTGTCCCAAAGATCAAGGAGACGGGGAAGAAGGAAGTACGACTGATCACTACATTCAAACATGCCTCACAAGATGTCCATAATATAGTGCGTAAACACTGGCACATCATTAAGAGTGATATTATAATAGGCAAATTGGTCAGTCCATCACCCCACATAACATATCGTAAGTGTCAGTCTCTGAAATACCTTTTGGTACATAGTCACCTCACCATTAAGAACAAAATACAAAACACATGGTTGAGGGAACTCCCAGGTTTTTATAAATGTGGAGGTGCAAGGCCTGTAGTTGCAGCACAAATGTAAAACCTTCAGTCTTCCCAATGGAAAAATGGGGAGGATACGTAATTTCATTAACTGCAATACTGAATTTGTTGTTTATGTTTTAACCTGTATTTGTGGCTTGCGCTATGTGGGGAGCACAATCTTCCCTGTTAAGAAGCGCATCCTGGAACACCTCCGCGCAGTCAGGAATGGTGACATGTCATATGCAATCGCGAAGCACTGTGATCTAATGCATGCAAATATCAAAGATTTGAGTACTAAAATCACTTATTTTGGTATTGACAGGGTCCCAGTGTCAGCAAGAGGAGGTGATCGGGAACGTCATCTGTGACGCCTGGAATCTGAATATATTGTTAAACTTCGTAGTAAGACCCCGGAGGCCTTAACCATGAGGAAGAACTCTACGTGCACTTAGGCTAGGGTGGCCGTTGCCGGTTTCTGTCTGAAGGCATTGTGATAATGCCTTCGAGAGGACGTCGCTTAATGCCTGTTCTCCCTCCCCTGCACCTATGTCTTAAGCGCACATTAATGAGTCTAAATGTACCTTAGATTTTTATCTTCCTTCCCTGCACCGTTGTACATATACACCCTTTTTGCACTTTTTTCTGATATGACCCATAGTGGGCCTGATACAGTGGCCTTCTTTCCTGTTTAAGACATTGCTTTGGTTTCAACCTTAAATTTCTGGCACTGGCCATTAATCATGAACCACAGCCTATAGTGCGTAACATGAGGCGCATGAGAGTAGTGCTAGAAAGCTGAGCACTATTACAATCAGCCACTTGGCACTTGGTAATGCGCGATATTTTTCAGTGTTTTTGCCGCAATTTAAATTTCAATTGTGCATTTAAATTAACTTACTGTATTTTAATATCATTCTCACCAATTGTCTGATTATTATGTCACAATGAAATGAGAAATTTTGTAGTCTGTTTTTTAATTGTTAAGACGTACCATTAACTTGCACATTTTTTCTATGTCTATTGTTATACAGGAAGTGTTATAAGCTCACTCCCACTTCCGGGTCATTGTATGACTTTTTGACAAAGACTGTGTTGTCGAAACGCGTCAAAGTCAATAAATACTTTTTTCCACTAATCGTATATCCTGAGTGCGACTTTTTCTTGTGCTCGAGTAGCACAAGGTGATTACATATATATATATATATATATATATATATATATATATATATATATATATATGTGTGTGTGTGTGTACATTTTTATATAATTTTAAAATTATAAAATAAATTAAAATTGCTAATAGTTTATTAATTGTTTTAAAGGAAATATATATGAATTATTATGTATGTGTGTTTAACTTTTTTAAGTTTATTTATTATATTTTTTACATTTATATTAAATCTACTTAATTTTTTTATATTAACATATTTAATATTTATTATTTTATTTTATATATATATATAAAATTCGATATTATGTACAACTATATTTTTTACATCGATATTTTTTTTCCGATATTTTTGTACTTACCTGTTTAAGTATAAGGAGTAGATATTTTTGCATTCTATATTTTTACATCAATATTTTTTACTTCTATATTTTTAACTACGATATTTTGTCAGTTAACCCTGTTTTGCTTCCACCTCTGGAACCATGTGGATTACGGAAGGAGGACAGGGATCAGCAGGAGAGCCGGATTGGTCAGGATCAGCTGTCTGATTTTTCCCTCAGATATTTCAGAGAATTTACTCATGTACCGACTGTTTAGGCTGGCTGGAGAATGGCAGGGAACATTGTCCCGGGCTCCTTGATTCGAGGTGAGAAAACTGTCAAAAATGTCTTGGACCTTCTTCTTAAAGAAGAATGCCAAGGCATTACAGAAGTCACCAATTGATGCTGTAGAATTGAAGGAAGGGATGGTAGTCAGAGAGTTGATGGTCCGGAACAGTTCCTTTGAGGAGTTTTTAGCCTGTTCTATATTTTCAGTGGAAAGATTTGTTTCATGTTTTTAAGTGCAGAGTTATACCAGGGGGCTGAGGCATGGCTTCTCTTTAGAGTTTTGGTCTTTAGTGGCGCTAATTTATCAGTGACTGCCTGAATCCAGGATTTATAGTTCCTGGCAGCAACATCCGCATCTGCCACGGTTGCTGGCTCTGTCGATGACAGAGCATTCCCGAGCTCAGTGGTCTGGATTTTCTGCCAAAGACGGTAGGAAATTTCTGCCAAAACGGTAGGAAGGAAATAAGGCAAGTGAAAACATCACTGCCTTATGATCAGACCATAATAAATCCATGGTATCCAAAAATTCAATATGTGGATTATTAGTGAATAACCATCAAAGGTATGGCCGGCCGAATGGGTAGGCGTATTCACAATTTGAGAGAAGCCAGAGTCATGCATCATATCTATGAGCTTTTCAGTATCATGGTCAGTTGATTTTTCAAGATGATAGTTAAAGTCTCCTAAGATGGTAAAGTCGTTATTTAGGGAGTCTGATTTTAGGAGAGTGCTAATGTTTTGGTGAAACATACTTTTCGCGACAGGCGGACGATACAGAAGAAGGCCATTAAAGGACTGGTTTTTGGAGAGTTCAATATTAAAAAGCAAGGCTTCACAGTCGCTAATTGATATCGGGGAGCATGAGGCTGAGAGAGAGGCTCTATATAATAGAACCAACCCTCCTCCTTTCTTGTGCAGTCTATAGGCTCTAAAGATAGCTTAGCCGGTAGGCATGGCGGTGAGTAGATCAGAATTGCACGTAGGATCTGCCCAGGTTTCCGTAATGAAAAGCTAAGTCGACCTGGGGGCTTTCAAGAAATTTGGCACAGTCGTGCGAGTATTTAACTAATGATCTAGCGTTGATTAGCACGCATCTGATTGAAGGATGATTTCTCTTAAAGCTTTGCATTTTTGAGCCAGAGGTATTAACGCCAGTGTTAAGGCAGAAGAGTTTACATTCGCTGCAAATACAGCTGTTGAGAACAGACGCCGCACATGGAGTAAATACTTTACAGCTTGGATTCTTACCTCCTCTTAAATGTAACAATTCAGTTCTTGAGAAAGGGACCACAGGGATATTTAGTGCTTGAGAACCAGGGGGGCGGGCCCCGGGCGCCGTCCAGACACAGACGGGCACAGACTGGCTTGCCTTCAGCGCGCCAGTGGCACGGACGCGCAGTGCCTGCGTTTAAGTGGCCCGTCATGCAGAGGGGCGTGTCCAAGGGCGTGGTTATCACCTGCACTTCCGAGCACGATAACAGGGAGGAGAACAAAAAAGTGAACTGGGGTCCAGCAGCCCCCGACCAGAAAAGCAGGCTTTCCCCCAAGACTGGACTACTGGTGAATCAAGGTAACAGAAAATAATAGTGTGGAAGGGAAATCATAAAATTATAAAAACGGGTCAGGCCCGATTTGGTATGGTGGCCAGAGGAGCTAGGCACCCCCCAAAAGTAGCACTCGGGTGCTATACAAGGAAAATAAAAGCTGGCACACCAACCTTGCTGCTAGAGCTGCGCGGACGTGCAGTGTGTGCGTTTAAGTGGCCCGTCATGCAGAGGGGCGTGTCCAAGGGCGTGGTTTTCACCAGCGCTTCTGAGCGCGATTACAGGAAGGAGAACAAAAAAGTGAACTGGGGTCCAGCTACCCCCGACCAGAAAAGCGGGCTTCCCCACAAGACTGGACTACTGGTACATCAAGGTAACAGAAAATAATAGTGTGGAATGGAAATCATAAAATTATAAAAACTGGTCAGGCCCGATTTGGTATGGCGGCCAGAGGAGCCAGGCACCTCCTAAAAGTAGCATTCGGGTGCTATACAAGGAAAATAAAAGCTGGCACACCAACCTTGCTGCTAGAGCTTGGTATTCACAGACCTTCCCCAGCCTTATCATTCACCCCTCTCTCGTTTTAATTATTAATTCAGTTTCAAAGTCTGTGTTACCCCAGGTCACAAAGGATGGAACATAAATGTATCCTCCTCCAATGAAGAGGGCAGGGCAGGTTGATCTAACGACCAACACCACTATAAATACACAGACCAACCTCTAAAGCTAATGACTGGCAGGTATTTGAATGTGCATTAGCTTACTGAGAATATAGCAGATTGCAGTTGAGTCACTGTCATTTCAGAATGTGTTTGTGCTACTTTTTACCTTAATTAAACGAACCACATTTACAAAAAAAGAAATTAGCTAGGTTGCTCTGTTATTCCTGTACTCAACTACCGACTATCTCAAAGCTTCACCATTGCACTCTTATGACCAACATATACCTCAGTCCACTTAAATCTTCTCATGTGATCCTTCTTTTTCATGTTTTTCCCCTAAAAGAGATAACACTCAAATCACCCACGTAATTGCAACACGTTATGCAACTACCATCACTTCCTCAAGCACATGACGCAGTTGGAGGGGGATCCCTTGAATTAGGTGGTCTCATTTACTAGAATACTTCACCTCCACAAAGAACCATGAACCAGCCACCTCCTGCATGCCATTTTGTGTTTGCTGCATATCCACAGTGCCAAAGTTCAAAAGACAGGCAACATGTTACTCTGTTCTAGGTCATCCTGCTTTATATCTGGTTTTGGTTTGTGGTACTGATTGTGCCCACACTCTTGCTGCCCATTTTTTGCCAAATGCAGTGGTATAACTTTGTGATTCCTTGTTAGAACTGGGGGTCTCTAATTGGCAGAGATATGTACCTTTTTCCAAGTAAGGACTTTTGCTTCAAGTCAGGATAAGAGTGATACACAATTTAGCTAACCCCTTCTCAACTCCTTAGTAGCTTGGCACAAGCAGACAGGCTTATCCCAAAGGCAATATGTAAAGTATTTGTACTCAAAACACACAGTAATGTAGTGATATCACCACAAAAAGACACAAGACCAGTTTAGAAAAATAAAGTATCTTTATCTAAACTCAACAAGACCAAAATGACAACAATCCAACATACATGTAGTCAAATAGCACTTAAAACAGCTATTTCCAAAATAAAGCTTGAAGAAAACAAATAGCTCCACCTGGGGCTATTAAAACGTTGTGACAGCAATAAATCCAAAGTACGGTGCTGACCGCGAGGTGCGCGTCGTTGGCCACGGAGTCACACGAACCCCCAAACAAACAGTACCTTTGAAAACAAAATCTATGATGATGCACAGCATCGTGGAGGGAAGGCGTCGGTGCCGAGGTCGAGGCCGGCTCTCTGGTTGCCACGGGGGAGGCGAGGCGTTGTGTCCACAAGGAGGTGAGACCTCCGACCCTCGGTCTAGGTCCACTCTCTCCCCACTGCTCCGCTGTGCCGTCTCTTGCCTCCAGACCCCGACCTCCTCCTTGGGAGGTTCGAGGCTGCTGCCCGCTCCTGGGCCTGCTGCCCGCTCCAACTGGGACCAGACTGCCTCCAACCACCATAACCTTTCTCAGACGCTTTTTTCTTAATTTTTTCCCTGTTGTGCCACTGTTATTGTGCCCATCTGTGTCTTGCTCTAATTCCACCACTGTTTTTATTTTCTCGTGCCTGCCTGTTCCTTTTGCCTTTCGCCGCTGCTGCCCCTGCGGCCCCTCCCCCCAGAATTCCCCCCCGGAATTTCCCCTCCAGAATTTCCCCCGGAATTCCCCGGAATTCCCCTGCTCCCGCCTCCCAGCCTCTCCTCCCTCCCACCTCCCCTACTTAATGGCGGCCGCTGCGTGGTTGCGCTGCCGGCGCGCCGGAGGTGCGCCAAAGGCAAGCCCGTCTGCGCCCGTCCACGACCCGACCGCGGCCAGCGCCAGGAACCCTGGCCCTCCCACTACCCATCGCTACGACACCACCACCCTCCTCGCACTCAACCCTGGAAGACTTAGAGAATGCCAACAGGCCTCGCCGAACACGACCCACTGCCAGTTCTCCTGCCTCCACTGCCGCCAGACCCTCACCAGCACCCCGGCCTCCAACACCGCCGACGCCAGCACTGGCGACACCCTAAAATGCATCCTCCTCAACGTACGCTCCATACACAAACACGCCATGGAAATCTGGAACCTCCTCGACTCTCTTTCGCCCGACATCGCCTTCTTCACAGAGACCTGGACCAACGCATCCTCCGCCCTCGACATCAGCAGCGCCATCCCAGACGGATGCAAGATCCAGAGGAAAGACCGCCCCAACCACCCAGGAGGGGGCCTCGCCATCGCCCACAAGAGCACCTTCCCCCTCACCACCTCCAGCGAAACCTTCCCCTCCGCCGAACACCTGCACTTCAAGATCCAGACCACCCCCAAAGCCACACTCCGAGGAACCCTCGTCTACAGACCCCGCGTCCCCCGAACACCCTTCGCCTCCACCATCACCGACTTCATCGCACCCCACGCGATCACCTCAACAAACTACATACTCATTGGAGACCTGAACTTCCACCTCGACAACCCCAGCGACCCCAACTCCACTATCCTTCGTGACAACCTCGCCAGCATCGGACTTAAACAACTCGTCAACACACCGACCCACAGAGCAGGACACACCCTCGACCCCATCTTCGCGGCAGGAAACAGCGTCCATTTCAGCCACACAACGCAGCCGCCATGGACCGACCACCACTGCGAACACTTCGCCATCAACAAACCCAAGGCACCCAAACCAGCCCCACACCCACCACGAAGGAACTGGAGCAAGGTTACCGACGAGCAACTTAACTCCACCCTCAACGAGACAACCACACCTGGGCACCCAACGCAAACAGCGCAAACGACGCAGCCAGAGAACTCCACACCTGGATCTCCAACTGCGCAGATGAGCTTGCCCCGCTACGCAACCCCGACAGACAACGCCCCAGGTAAGCCGCCTGGTTCACAACCGCTCTCCAAGAAGCCAGACGCACCTGCAGACGCCTGGAGAAGAACTGGAGAAACACCAAGACAACCGAAAACCACACCACCTACAAGGACGCCATGACGGACTACCACAACCAGATCAGAGCCACCAAAAGGAACTTCATCCACAACAAAATCCTGGCCAACTCCACCAACTCCAAGGAACTTTTCAGTGTCATTCAAGAATTCACCAACCCACGCAGCGAAGCCACAGACATCACCCCATCCCAAGACCTCTGCGACAAGCTTGGAACCTATTTCCACCTCAAGATCAAAAACCTCTACGACAACTTCATCGACCATCCACCAGGCGCCACAGATGGCCCCCCGCCCCCCAGAATCACCAGCCAGCCCACCATCTCCAACTGGACACCGATCACGGCCAAAGACACCGCCTCGACCATGAAAAGCACCCACTCGGGGGGCCCCCACTGACCCCTGCCCACCTCACATCTACCACAGAGCCGTGGCCGCCATCGCACCCGAACTACAACGCACCATCAACACCACCTTCAAAACAGGCACCTTCCCAGACGACTGGAAGCGCGCAGAAGTCAGACCCCTGCTCAAGAAGCCCACAGCTGACCCCACCGACCTCAAGAACTATCGGCCCATCTCGCTCCTCTCCTTCGCAGCCAAAGTTGCAGAGAAAACAGTCAACAGGAAACTGACACGATTCATTGAAGAAAACGCCGTCCTCGACCCGTCCCAATCCGGATTCGAAGCAACCACAGCACAGAGACCGCACTACTCGCCGCCACAGACGACATCCGCACCCTCCTGGACCAAGGCCACTCCGCAGCCCTCATCCTACTCGACCTATCAGCGGCCTTTGACACCGTCTCCCATCGCACACTAGTCGTCAGACTACACGACGCAGGCATACAAGGAACAGCCCTGGACTGGATCCGATCATTCCTCACCGGAAGAAGCCAAAGGATCAGACTCCCACCCTTCCTCTCCGACCCCACGAAAATCACCTGCGGAGTCCCACAGGGTTCATCACTGAGCCCCACCCTCTTCAAAATTTACATGGCCCCCCTCACAGCCATCGTCCGACAACACGGCCTCAACATCGTATCCTACTCTGACGACACCCAGCTCATCCTCTCCCTCACCAAAGACCCCACCACTGCCAAACTAAACTTCCAGAAAGGAATGCAAGACGTCGCAGTCTGGATGACCAACAGCTGCCTGAAGCTCAACGCCGAGAAGACAGAAGTCCTCGTCCTCGGTACCACCCCTTCTGCATGGGACAGCACCTGGTGGCCGACCGCCCTCGGAAGCCCACCTACCCCCTCAGACCACGCCAAGAACCTCGGCATCGTACTCGACTCATCACTCTCCATGAACCGACAGGTCAACGCCGTCACCTCCAGCTGCTTCAACACCCTCCGCATCCTCCGCAAGACCTTCAAGTGGATCCCCCCTGAGTCAAGGAAGACAGTCACCCACGCACTCATCACCAGCAGACTGGACTATGGAAACGCACCCTACACCGGCATCAACAAGTCCCTACTCCGCAAACTCCAGACAGTACAGAACACCGCCGCCAGACTCGTCCTCGGCATCCCCCGACACGAACACATCAGCCAACACCTACGAAGTCTCCACTGGCTCCCCGTGGAGAAAAGAGTCACTTTCAAAATCCTCACTCACGCCTACAAATGCCTACACAACAACGGACCCAAATACCTCAACGACAGAATCAACTTCCACGTACCCAAAAGAAACCTCCGATCTTCCAACCTCGCACTGGCCGAAACCCCGCGCATCCACAGAGCCAGAGCAGGCGGAAGATCCTTCTCTCACATTGCAGCCAAGACCTGGAACGAGCTACTGGCAGACATCAGACGCGCCCCCTCCCTGAACACCTTCAGGAAGACCCTCAAGACCTGGCTCTTCGGCTAAACAGATCTGCGGACCCCCCCCCCCCTCAGCGCCTTGAGACCCTCACGGGTGAGTAGCGCGCTTACAATTCCCTGATTGATTGATTGATTGAGGTGACATGTTGAATCCAGGACAGGGGAAGTTGGTTGTGTTGGCGGTGAGGCGATGCGAAGTCGGCGAGTTTGTGGAGTCACCCTCAGCAGTTATCGGCAACGCGATAACAGGATGCAGGTACTGGCGATGACAAAGTTGGTGCGAGCGCGAGCATCGGGAAATGCCAATAAATGCAGGTGTCGAATGGTGTCTGAGCTGAGGTGCAGGCTGGGCGGTGCGTTGTGAACTTCACGAGCATTGCCCCTCGCCTCGGTGCAGTTTGTGGAGTCACGGCGGTGATGCTGAAGGCGTCCGAGATACCTTTTCTTGCTTCTCTGAGGTTTCTTCCAGCTCCCAATAGCAGGAACAACCTCCAGAGGCCTAAAACTGGAACAGACACCTCCTGGCAAGTCAGAACTTTCAGCAATAGAGTTCATTGGAGCTGCTGGTGAAGTCTTTGTGTCTCTGAGATTTCCGAACAGGAGGCCAGTACACACAAGCCTTTGGAGATTCTTCTTCAAGCAGGTTTCTCAGCAAAGTTGCAGTCTTTGTCCTTTCCTTGGCAGAAGCAGAAACTGCAGGCCCGCCCCACACAGCAAACAGCAAAGGGGCAGTACTCCTCCTCACAGCTCTCCAGTTCTTCTTGGCAAAGGTCCCTCTTGAGTCCAGAAATGATTTAAAGTCCTTAGGTTTAAGATCCACTACTTATACCCCATTTTGTCTTTGTTCAATCAATCAATCAGGGGTTTATAGAGCACGCTACTCACCCGTGAGGGTCTCAAGGCGCTGGGGAGGAGGGGGGGTGCAGCTCCGGATCAGTCGAAGAGCCAGGACTTGAGGTTCTTTCAGAAGGCATGCAGGGTGGTAGAGCGTCTGATGTTGACTGGGAGCTCGTTCCAGGTCCTTGCTGCTATGTAGGAGAAGGCTCTTCCACCTGCTCTGGTTCTTTGGATGCGTGGGGTTTCTGCCAGGGCGAGGTCAGCGGAGCGGAGGTTCCTTTTCGGTACGTGGAAGGATACTCTGTCGTTGAGGTATTTAGGTATTTTGGGATAAGCCTGTCAAGCAGACAGGCTTATCCCAAAGGCAATATGTAAAGTATTTGTACTCAAAACACACAGTAATGTAGTGATCTCACCACAAAAGGACACCAGACCAGTTTAGAAAAATAAAGTATCTTTATCTAAACTCAACAAGACCAAAATGACAACAATCCAACATACAGGTAGTCAAATAGCACTTAAAACAGCTATTTCCAAAATAAAGCTTGTAGAAAACAAATAGCTCCACCTGGGGCTATTAAAACGTTGTGACAGCAATAAATCCAAAGTACGCATGGGTGAGTAGCTTGAAGGTGACCGTCTTTTCGATGGGGAGCCAGTGGAGGTCATGTGTTCATGTCGTGGGGTTCCGAGGATGAGTCTGGCTGCAGTGTTCTGGATGGTTTGGAGCTTGTGTAGCAGGGTTTTGTTGATACAGGCGTAGAGGGCATTGCCGTAGTCCAGTCTGCTGGTTACAAGTGAGTGGGTGACGGTCTTTCTGTATTCTGGGGGGATCCACTTGAAGGTCTTGAGAAGGATGCGGAGGGTGTTGAAGCAGGTGGAGGCGATGGCGTTGACCTGGTGGGTCATGGTGAGGGAGGAGTCTAGAATGATGCCGAGGTTCTGGGCGTGGTCCGTCGGGGTGGGTGGGTTTCTGAGGGCAGGGGGCCACCAGGAGTTGTCCCATGCAGTGGGGGAGGGTCCCAGGACGAGGACCTCTGTCTTCTCCGAGTTCAGCTTTAGGCAGCTGTCGCTCATCCAGGCTGCGACGTCTTTCATTCCTTCTTGGAAGCTGAGTCTGGTGGCTTCGGGGTTCTTCGTGAGAGAGAGGATGAGCTGAGTGTCGTCGGCGTAGGATACTATGCTGAGCCCATGCTGTCTGATGATGGCGGCGAGGGGGGCCATGTAAATGTTGAAGAGCGTGGGGCTGAGTGAGGATCCCTGGGGTACTCCGCAGTTGATCTCTGTAGGTTCGGATAGGAAGGGAGGGAGTCAGATCCTTTGGGTTCTGCCAGTGAGAAAGGATCGGATCCAATCGAGGGCGGTTCCTCTTATGCCGGCGTCGTGGCGTCTGGCTGCCAGGGTGAGGTGTGTGACGGTGTCGAAGGCTTCGGAGAGGTCTAGAAAGATGAGGGCCGCAGTGTGTCCCTGGTCGAGTAGCATGCGTATGTTGTCGGTGGCAGCGAGGAGGGCGGTCTCGGTGCTGTGGTTGCTGCAGAATCCGGACAGGGAGGGGTCGAGGATGGTGTTCTCTTCGATGAAGGTGGTGAGTTGGGCGTTGAAGAATCTTTCGGTGACTTTGGCTGCGAAGGCAAGAAGGGAGATGGGTCGGTAGTTTTTCAGGTCCGTTGGGTCGGCCGAGCGTTTCTTGAGGAGGGGCATGACCTCTGCCCGCTTCCAGTTGTCGGGGAAGGTGCCGGATTCGAGGGAGGGGTTGATGGTCCGGCTTAGTTCGGGAGCTATGGTGGCGGCGGCTCTGTGGTAGATGTGTGGTGAGCAGGGATCCGTGGGAGCTCCTGAGTGGGTGTTCTTCATGGTCGTGGTGGTGTCTTCAGTGGTGGTAGGTTTCCAGGTGGTGATGGTCGGCTGGTTGTCGGTTGTGGAGAGGGTGGCGGTGTCCGGAGTCTGTTCGCTGAAGTTGTCGTAGGGGGCCTTGATTTTCAGGTGGAAGTAGGAGCTGAGCTTGTTGCAGCGGTCCTGCGATGGGGTGACGTCCGTGGTTTCGCTGGGGGGTTTGGTGAACTGCTGTATGATGTAGAAAAGTTCTTTTGAGTTCCTTGCGTTGGTGTGGATTTTGTTCTTGATGAAGGTCCGCTTGGTGGCTCTTATGCGCTGGTGGTATTCGTTCATGGCGTTCCTGTAGTTGTTCTGGTCTTCGCTGGTTTTCCTGTTCTGCCAGAGTTTCTCGAGGCGTTTGCAGGAGCATCTGGCTTCTTGGAGGTCGGTGGAGAACCAGGCGTCCTTCAGGGGGCGTTGTTTGCCGGGGTGGTGGAGGGGTGCGAGCTTGTCGGCGCAGCCGGCGATCCAGCGGTGCAGTTCTTTGGCTGCTGAGTTGGCGTCGGCCGTGGCAGAGGGGGGGTTGTGGAGGAGGGTGGCGTTGAGGTGTTCTTCTGTGATCTTGCTCCAGTTCCTCCGCGGCAGGCACGGGCGGGTTTGTGGGCGATGGTGGTGTTGAAGGTGTAGTGCACACAGTGGTGGTCTGTCCAGAGGGGCTGCGTGGTCTGGCTGAAGAGGATGTTTGTCCCTCCTGCGAAGATGGGGTCGAGGGTGTGTCCGGCTCTGTGGGTGGGGGTGGTGACAAGCTGGTTCAGTCCGAGGTTGGCGAGGTTGTCCAGGAGGGTGGTTGAGTCGGGGTTGCTGCGGTTGTCGAGGTGGAAGTTCAGGTCTCCGATGAGAATGTAGTCCGTGGATGCGATGGCGTGGGGTGCGACGAGGTCGGCAATGGTGGTGGCGAAGGAAGCGCGAGGTCCGGGGGGTCTGTATACGAGGGTCCTGCGCAGCGTGGTTCTGGTGCAGGTTTGGATCTGGAAGTGGAGGTGCTCTGTGTTGGAGAGGGGCTCGCTCGTGCTGGAGGTGGAGAGACGGAGGGAGCTCTTGTGTGCGATGGCGAGTCCTCCTCCTGGGTGGGGGGGGTGCTCCTTTCTCTGGATGTTGTATCCGTCAAGGATGGCGGTGGCAATGTCTGGGGCGGAGGTGGTGTTGGTCCAGGTTTCAGTGAAAAAAGCGACGTCGGGAGAGAGTGTGTCGAGGAGGTCCCAGATCTCTACGGTGTGTTTGTGTAGGGAGCGTACGTTGAGGAGGATGCACTTCAGGGCTTTGGTGGTGCTTGTGTTTGGTGATGGTTCAGCGATCGTGGGGCCGCTGTCTGTGGTGAAGGATTGTCGGCAGGAGAACTGGCCGTGGGTGGTGTTTGGTGAAGCACTTTGGCAGTCGTTGGTTCTCCCGGGGTTGTGTGTGTGGAGAGCAGCAGAGTTGTAGTGGTGGAAGGTCGTCGATCCAGGGTTCCTGGCACTGGCCGCGGTCGGGTCGCGGACGGGCGCAGACCGGCTTGCCTAAGGCGCGCCTTCGGCGCACCAGCGGTGCGACCCGACAGTGGCCGCCATTAAGTAGGGGAGGGGGGAGGGACGTGCAGCTGGGAGGCGGGAGAGGGGGAGGGGGAGGGGTCACGGGGGCAGAGGTGTCAGCGGGAACGGGGGGAGAAAAAGTCAACAACACACAGCAAAACAACAGAAGGGCACAGGCACGATAGCGAGATAGCAAGTCAATAGCAAGTCAATAGAATGGGCACAGGAAACTGAACAACAATGGGGAGAGAGTACAGGCGGCACAAGGAAGCAAAAATAAAATAAAATCAACAATGGGCACAGAACAAAAGGAAGAAAAATAAAACAAAACAGCAATGGGCACAGGCAAGGACGGCACGCGGACTAAAAATACAGTATGGCTGTGAAAAAAGGGCAAGCGCGGTAACAGGTCTCAAACCCTACCTGGGTGGAGATCGGAGGCAGAGCACAGCACAGCGGAGCTGTTGGGGAAGAGCAGATCTCAGACCGAGGGTCAGAGGTCTTGCTCGCGCTCCCCGGCAGCAGCTGCCATTAAGTAGGGGAGGGGGGAGGGACGTGCAGCTGGGAGGCGGGGGAGGGGTCACGGGGGCAGAGATGTCGGCGGGAACGGGGGAGAAAAAGTCAACAACACACAGCAAAACAACGGAAGGGCACAGGCAAGATAGCGAGATAGCAAGTCAAAAGCAAGTCAATAGAATGGGCACAGGAAACTGAACAACAATGGGCACAGAGTACAGGTGGCATAAGGAAGCAAAAATAAAATAAAATCAACAATGGGCACAGAACACAAGGAAGAAAAATAAAACAAAACAGCAATGGGCACAGGAAAGGACGGCACGCGGAATAAAAATACAGTATGGCTGTGAAAAAATGGCAAGAGCGGTAATGGGTCTTGAACCCTACCTGGGTGGGGATCGGAGGCAGAGCACAGCACAGCGGAGCTGCTGGGGAAGAGTAGATCTCAAACCGAGGGTCAGAGGTCTTGCTCGCGCTCCCCCGCAGTGGCCGCCATTAAGTAGGGGAGGAGGGAGGGACGTGCAGCTGGGAGGCGGGGGAGGGGTCACGGGGGCAGAGGTGTCGGCGGGAACGGAGGAGAAAAAGTCAACAACACACAGCAAAACAACGGAAGGGCACAGGCAAGATAGCGAGATAGCAAGTCAATAGAATGAGCACAGGAAACTGAACAACAATGGGCACAGAGTACAGGCGGCACAAGGAAGCAAAAATAAAATAAAATCAACAATGGGCACAGGACAGAAGGAAGAAAAATAAAACAAAACAGCAATGGGCACAGGCAAGGACGGCACGCAGAATAAAAATACAGTATGGCTGTGAAAAAAGGGCAAGCGCGGTAACAGGTCTCGAACCCTACCTGGGTGGGGATCGGAGGCAGAGCATAGCACAGCGGAGCTGCTGGGGAAGAGCAGATCTCAGACCGAGGGTCAGAGGTCTTGCTTGCGCTCCCCGTCAGCGGCCGCCACTAAGTAGGGGAGGGATGTGCAGCTGGGAGGCGGGGGAGGGGTCACGGGGACAGAGGTGTCGTGGGAACGGGGGGAGAAAAAGTCAACAACACACACAAAACAACGGAAGGGCACAGGCAAGATAGCGAGATAGCAAGTCAATAGCAAGTCAATAGAATGGGCACAGGAAACTGAACAACAATGGGCACAGAGTACAGGGGGCACAAGGAAGCAAAAATAAAATCAACTCAACAATGGGCACAAAACACAAGGAAGAAAAATAAAACAGAACAGCAATTGGCACAGGCAAGGACGGCACGCGGAATAAAAATACAGTATGGCTGTGAAAAAAGGGCAAGCGCGGTAACGAGTTTCGAACCCTACCTGGGTGGGGATTGTAGGCAAAGCACAGCACAGCGGAACTGCTGGGGAAGAGCAGATCTCAGACTGAGGGTCAGAGGTCTTGCTCGTGCTCCCCCGCAGCAGCTGCCATTAAGTAGGGGAGGGGGAAGGGACGTGCAGCTGGGAGGCGGGAGCGGGGGAGGGGTCACGGGGGCAGAGGTGTCGGCGGGAATGGGGGGAGAAAAAGTCAACAACACACAGCAAAACAACGGAAGGGCACAGGCAAGATAGCGAGATAGCAAGTCAATTGCAAGTCAATAGAATGGGCACAGGAAACTGAACAACAATGGGCACAGAGTACAGGCGGCACAAGGAAGCAAAAATCAAATCAAATCAACAATGGGCACAGGACACAAGGAAGAAAAATAAAACAAAACAGCAATGGGCACAGGCAAGGACGGCACGCTGAATAAAAATACAGTATGGCTGTGAAAAAAGGGCAAGCGCGGTAACGGGTCTCGAACCCTACTTGGATAGGAATCGGAAGCAAAGCACAGCACAGCGTAGCTGCTGGGGAAGAGCAGATCTCAGACCGAGGGTCTTTGTGCCAGGATCTCTGAGCCCAGTCCAAACCAGTTCTGTCCTCACTGGTGCAGTATGACCACAGGGGGTGGAGACAGCATTGTGCAAGGGAGACAGGCCCTATTCAGGAGCAAGGAAAACTCCTCCCACTACTCTAACTGCAGACAAGGTCTATTCA
Organism: Calotriton arnoldi; assembly: GCA_963921515.1. Taxonomy (NCBI): domain Eukaryota; kingdom Metazoa; phylum Chordata; class Amphibia; order Caudata; family Salamandridae; genus Calotriton; species Calotriton arnoldi. The sequence goes on along the minus strand of CAWUFW010000151.1, from coordinate 4,183,235 downwards.
GCTGAGATCTGAGTCAACCAGGAAGTGCCAGGCACACCTCAGCCCCCCAGTGGCTGTCTGCAGTGAATGCACTTCCCCAGCCCCTGTCACTCCAAAACCAGACAGTCAATCCACAAACAGGCAGAGGCACACAGAATTGTTAAACAAGAAAATGCCTACTTTCTAAAAGTGCATTTTCAAAGACCTAATTTAAAAACAATCTTTACTAAAAGATGTGTTATTAAATTCTGAGTTCAGAGAGCCTGAACTTTATTCCTCTATCGTGTCCCAATGGGAAGTTCTACTTGTAGGATGTTACAAAGTATCTCCCATGTTATCCTATAGGACAGATAGCCTTTCAATAGTGAAAAAACGAAATCGGCAGCATTTCACTATCAGGACATGTCACACACACCAGTACATGTCCTACCTTTCACACACACTTCACCCTGCCCCTGGGGGCAACTTGGGCCTACCTGAGGTGTGCCTTATATGGAAGAAAAGGGAAGGGTAGGGCCTGGCAAGTGGGTGCACTTGCCAGGTCGACATGGCAGTTCAAAACTGTGCGCAGACACACTTTAGATAACCCCTGCTCACCCACTGAGCTAACTTTACAGTGAAGAACAAGTGTGCAGGAGTCTTGACGAGGCAGCACCTACTGCTAAAGGCAAATAGCACCACATCGGCATGGCTTTTTATGTGCAAATCCTGGCCTATTACTCAGTGGCATACCGTACAATGATGCTCCCCCCCGACTGCCAGGAGGAGCCCCGGAGTCTCCCAGATCACACAGACATTAATTAGTCTTGGGCTAAATGGGGGACCCCTGAAGGCTTTGGCCACCCTTGCACCGCAGGGGCCTGCATTACGCCCCTGTGATGGAGCTGGGGTACCATTTGCTGGGCCTCTCCCTGCCAGCAATATTGATTTTCTCTTTCTTTCTGCTTGAGAAAGCAAAGTGGCTTTCCCAAGCGTTTAAATGTTTCTTATTCCATGCCATTGCACACATTCTGCCAGGCATACAATGGCATGGCAGAAGGGATGGGGAGGGCCCTGCAAAACAAGGAATCTTGGGGGGCCCCCACACTGCAGGGGCTGCTGGGGCCTCCGTTATGCCCCTGCTATTACTATTACAGTGCTCTATATTGATACAGCCTTTCATTTATAAATAAATGCCAACAATGCTTAGCAAAGACATTGGAAATGGCTTATGTGTGCCAGTGCATGGTTGCCGTACTTGCGCATGTCTGTGTTGGTATGCATTATCACGGTAAAGAAAGAACTTTTGGCTTTGCCAATGCTTGTTTTCAATTAAATCATCACTTCCACACTGGCCCAATTATGCATCTTTGGTGCATTGTACCACAAGGTTACGTACTGATTTTATTGTATACACTTGTTAGTAAACGAATGGAAAGCAGGATTCTAGCATCAGACATGGTAAACATTTCAAAGCAGATTACCCATCCTCACCATAGCCAGTTTTTCTCCGTAACTAGTAGGGACACACTTTTGCCCTTGCTCTGCTGCCACTTCGCGAAGATCCGCTTTGTTTCCAACCATCATGATTGGGACATTGTCCTGAGTAACTTCCTGCCAGGAAAGTGTAAACAAAAGCATATTTAGACATTCAAGTGACAGTGTGGTTATGTTCAGAATATATCAGGTGATTTATTTTCATATAAATTTTGCTGAAGTTTTCTTATTGTGGACCTGCTACTTTTTTCGTGAGACTAGATGGAGGAAAAGGACAATATTGAGTTGCATTGATCTAAAGTCCTCCAGCTAGCTATCGTTGATATCCCAGTTAGGGCCTTCCATATCAACAATGAGCAGCCTCAGTGCTTTCTTCACTTTGGGATTCTAGAAGGTCATTTTGCATTGGCAAAAAAATGTACAGTTAGAGCTAAACAACTCCATCAATGACCATCATATACTTTGTGTTTCAATTTTTTATTGAAATTGATATATATATAAAAAAAATAACATAATATAATAACTGTATGCATTGTAATACAATAAATATATAAGAAAATTGTTATATATAAGCATATAGTAAAACTTTCTGAATAATTAATCATATTATATAATTTAATAAATACATAAACATATACATGCAAAGACAAATATTTGGATATATATTGAGGCCATAAAAGATGGAATTAAGGGAAGGGGGGAAGAGAAAGGGAAGGAAAGAAGGGATCACAAAAGAAAGCGATAAGTGAAAAATGTACAAATATGAAGCATAATGCAATATGAGTATGTTCCAAGGAAAAGAAGAAGACACTCATAACATAAAGTAATTATGCTGATTCAAAGAAAGAGAAAAAATAATATTCTTTGATAGAGACAAAATTAAATAAATTACATTATACTACAGATATATGAATATACTGTTACAGAGCCAAGGGAGATGAAGTAGGAAAAGGAATTACGAGATAAGGATAGAAAAAGATAATAAAATGAATAATATAGAGAAATGTGTAAACAATAAATGAAAACAATAGATATATTGTGCAGAATGAAAGTATAAGCAGAGAAACACACATGTATAAATATATATATTAAAAGATACAGAATTACATGTAAATGCTCTGGTGAGTAGCTATTAAAAACAACAACAAGCAATAGATAAATACAATATGTATTAGGATTTATAACCACCAATAATGAATAATGAGTGAGAGTAAGAGGAAATAGAAATGAGATTACTGCGTAGATGGGTCATTAACGTTAGCATCGGTATTTGAAGCTAGAAAAGGTGACCATACTTGAAGAAAGAGATCAGATTGATCCTGTATGTTGTATATAATACGTTTGTAGGAAGCTGTTTGGATCATGGCCACCATCCATGTTTCTTGTAATGGTGGTTGAGGCGATTTCCATTGCCGTAATATACAGATTTTGGCTGTAGCTAAGGCTGTGTGTAAGAGTCGGGCTTGTGGTTTAAAAAGTGATTGTGATTGACGTGTATCATGCAGAAGAATGGTAGCATGCGAAAGTGGAATTTGTAGAGGCATCGTAGAACGTAAGGTTTTACCTATATAATTCCAAAAGGGTTGGATCACTGGACATCCACAGATGATATGAGAGATGTTACAAGACGTACTATCACATCTCCAGCAGTTAGAATGGGGAAACAAGCCAGCTTTATGCAGTTTTGTTGGTGACCAGTGCCAATCATGTAAAATCTTGAATAAGCAAAATTTCAATCGTGCTTCACGTGCACCCTTATTGAGATTGCTAAGAATGTCAGACCATTCATCATCGGTATAAGAGACTGATAATAAGGTTTGCCATTTAGTACGTAAAGATTGCGATAAGGGTTGAGAAAAAAAGATGCGAAGTGAGAGTTTGGTAGAAGCCAGATGTAGCTCCTTTCATCTTACCCCAAGTGTGCAGATATGTCACAATTGGTGAGTCGGGCAAGAGCCATGGTGGAGGTCCTAGACTTCTCCGTAAGGATTGTCGTAACTGGTTGTATTTTGAAAGTTGTATATCAGGCAAATGAAATTCTTCCTGCAGTTGGATAAATGATTTAATATCACCGTTTGAAAAAAGTTGATCTAGGGTGGAAACACCTGCTGTTTCCCAAATAGGCCAAAATATTGATTTTCTATTAATGCGAATTGCAGAATTATTCCATAATGGTGCTTTCCTATGGAGACGAGGATGTGAGCCCAGTAAGCAGTGTGCCCTTTGCCAAGCAGCGCCCATAGCAGACAGAATAGGATTAGTGGAGTCTCGGGGACGAGATTCAGAGCCGTATAAAACAGAAAGACCTGCTTTTGTTAATGAAAGGTAGTGTTCAAGATGTACCCACTGTGGCGCATCCGATGAATGTGAAAGCATATATGACATTTGAGAAAGCTGTAGTGCCAAAGCATAATGTTCCACTGAGGGTAGACCTATTCCTCCATAGGAGCGATGAGCCTTTAGTTTTGAAGCAGAGAGACGGGGTTTGGCAGAGTTCCATATAAAAGATTTTATCTTAGAATCAATTGAACGTAACGTGGTTAAAGGGAACTGAATAGGGAGCATGCTGAGGACATAAAGAAAACGAGAGAGAGTAACCATTTTCACGGCTTGAACCCTGCCCCACATTGAGAGACCCAATGCCTTCCAATTTTTCAAAATCACGTTGCATTTGAGCAATGAGGGGATTGAGATTATCCGTAACCATACCCTCTAGACCTTTGTTCACTAGTATGCCCAAATATTTGCGATGAGATTTCCATTGAAAGGGAAATCCTTGAATGGCCGCTATTGTGGTCCCGTTCAAGATGGGTAGCGCTTCACTTTTGTTCCAATTAATTTTGTACCCAGAAAGGGAGGAGAAGTCATCTATTATTTTTAACACAGATGGTAAAGAGGTGGAGAGATCTGTGAGTGTAAGAAGAATATCATCTGCGTAGAGATAAATTTTGGATTCACCTGTCGGAAGAGAAATGCCCTTAATATAAGTAGATTGTCTTAAGGAGGCAGCTAACGGTTCCATGGCTAGAAGAAAGAGTAACGGGGAGAGGGGGCAACCCTGACGAGTACCTCGATTGATAGAGAATGGATCTGAGATAAAGCACCCACACTTTACCTGTGACAAAGGATTTTTGTACAACAAGCGTATTTTGTTTATGAATTGATCTCCCAGGCCGAATTTTTGTAACACCCTAAAAAGATAATCCCATTCAATCCGATCAAACGCCTTTTCCGCGTCAAGCGACAAGGCCAAAGCGTCATCAGGAAGCATCATATACTTTGGAATTGACAGAATGGCCTGCTGAGCAAGATCAAATACAGACAAATTGATCAGAAACAATGTCAATGATATTTGGAAGAAGAAAATTAAATTCATGCCTGCCTCAAGATGGCAGGGACCTCTGTACTGACAGTGAGCTACCTGTTTGGCGGCTCCACTGAAGACTCTCAACTTTGCCGAGTGACCACTATGTGTGTAGCACATGCTCAGTAAAAGTTTTAGTCTTCCAGAAACCAACTCTCAAACCAGGAGTTTTTTCCTGAAATTACATTATAATGGCCATGATGTGCAGAGATTTTTCACCCTATGTGTTGCAGTCACTGTTTGAGCTCTCTGCTTGAGATCACCATGCCTCGCAAAACAGGCCCAGGTAGGAAAAGCGAGTGATGGTCACCCTACTTTAAATAAGGAAGAGTATCTGTTACATTGACTGGTAACACGATAAAAGGTCAGTGATGTAGGCGGAGCCAGCTGAGGCTTTGGAAGTGTAAACTTGCGCTTCTCACATCATTAAATGAATTTGGAGTTTGGTGGTCTCACCGAAGAACTCATAATAATTGAAAGCTGGCTGATACCATGACTGCTGTTTTTGTAACATACCTCCAGCAGGAAACAGTTTTCACTAATGCCATGTCACCAAAATATTTGAGTAAAACAGTTTTCAGTAATATGACACAGCGGGGACGACTGAATTAAATGTACAAGGGTCCCAATTGACCCAGCCCCAAAAATTTCAAAAGCTAATCCCACCTGCTGGGCAATGATTTTGGTCCTCCTACTTTCAGCAATACTTCAAGCTAGGACCATTCCCCTTACCTGAAAAGACTTGCTTTTGATGCCTATTTTTTTTAAAAGGGACCATGCAAACTACAAGAATATTGCATTTTGGCAATGAGGTATGCTGCGGAAAAAATCTTTGTAAACATTATGTGAAAAGAGTGATAGGCTAGAAGTACAAAGTATTTTTACGAGCACAAACATACCCAGTCAGGGTTTGCAAACGTAAAATGCTGTTAAAATGGGATACAGACGCCTCAATGAAACTTTATTTGGAATGTGTATGTTGTAGGCATCCCTTCGAAAAACCGATTCAGTAGGCAGTGTGTCAGTATTTTAAGACCTCAAAACAATGACAAGTTACCAACTCCCTCACTGGAGGGCTAACCCATTCAGAAAGCGAAATTGCCCCCTTGTGACCGCTTTCTGAATATTGGAAAAAAATTAGGGCTTACACTGTGGCACAGTGGACCACTGCTAACTGACGAACACATTTTTCCTAAAAAGCGAACTGTATTTTTAAACATAGCCCTATTTCCATTAAGAAAAAAGTGTTGCATTTAAAAAAAACATACTGTAAGGAAAAGACTTGGTAGTTTGCTGACCACCCAAGTGATGGCCACCAATCAGAGTGATCTGACCTACTTTATTAATATTCATCAGGTAGGTAGGATTATGACCCACTCTGATTTGGAATTTTATAAACAAACCTAATATTACATAGTTTGCTTGCTGTACTAAATGAAGACATCTTGATAACGACCCCTGTGGGACTCCAGGGGTTGGTAAACGTCCTTGAGACATATGCAAAGAAGAACCATCTAAAATCAGTAATGACAAGACTTAGGTATTGATAAGCAACCATATTTTGGAGACTCTGATTAAATTCTGTTAAGGAATACAAATAGTTAGGTATTTAATTTGACTCTGAAAGAACATGGGCCCATTTTATGACAGTTAAATCAGATTCTTGAAAATGCTTAGCGATGCTGTCCTGAGACTTACCATCAACCACAGCAGCCATTTATTGTATCCACTGCTTAGTGTGAATGAAACTAAAGCAATACATTTACTCACTTATGGTGCTGAACTATATCTGCCTAATTCTTCTGAGACTATTGACAAGATGAAAGCAGTGGTGTGATGGCGTCTGCTCCCTTTGAGGTATTTGAATTTTGTGTTAGCTCTTTAAACTGAGTAGGACTGCTACAGATTGTTTTTTACTCTGGATCTGACCTGACCTCTAGTTGGCTCTTGGTGAGAAATACGGGGGCTATATGATTTGTTAGAACATCCTGCCCTCTGGGGCGGAATGTTCTAATAGCCTTAGAGCCCTCCTAGTCGGCTCTACCAGCCATTAAAGGCCGGCTCCCTTGTCAAAGGCCCTCGGCTTTGGCTTGGGCCTTTAACCCTGGAGCGGGCCTTTAATGGCCGGTAGAGCCCGCTAGGTCATAAAAGCTCATGAACAATGGCGACCAAAACACATTTTGAAGTTGTTTATTATTTTGAAATTTTTATTCAAAAGGTGCTGTTTTCTAATGTGTTGATTCTATGTATTTGTATATTTTACATGGTTGATCTCAAACTTTAATAAACCTATTGCAAATAAATACATTCATTGAACATATCTGTTAAATCTGTTGTCAGAATACGATAACAAGCCAAAGCGAATATTTTTTCTCTTTTGTTATGGAAATGATTCTCAACTACTTTTAATTTTAAATCTTCAATTAATTTGCCATGTTTAATCTATTGTGCCCTAAAAAAATATTTAGAACATGCGGCAACTAAAGGAATAGTTACGAATTTGTGAGAAATAGTTCATAAACAGTGATCACACATCACACTAGAGGTGCATGTGTTTGTTTATAACGTAAAATCACAGCACAACGTTAAGCCCTAACTATCAGTCAAGGTTCACTGTTGCTATTCGGAGTAATGCTCTGTTTGTGAGTCCCCCAAGACAACGGATTAAATGCTATCACATGGTGAAAATGGCGCAAATTTATTTATCTTCAGTTTAAAAAAATGTCAATCCCTCAAACCGGTCCAGAAATGTACGATTCTTTGTTTCGCTGCCAATTATGTCTCTTAACAGTAGCTATTTGCCTCAGCAACCAGCTGACCAAGGACTCTTGAGGTTCAGGGTAAGGTGGTGTGCGGAGATGGGAGAGACACTTTTTTCTGCATTGCTCCTAGATGCTATGATGTAATGCTAGCATTTGTGTATAACGGCCTTATTATGACTTTGGCAGTCGCAGAGCAGGGCCACCACGCTTCCGCCCCGCTCCGAGATGTGCCCCCCTGCATGCACCCCATGGTGCAGAGACAACAGGATGCCCTGTAGGTCCCCCTTCGTTTCCTCACCGCCACAATTTTTATGGCGGTCGCACCGCCATGAAAAGTGTGGAAGTGAGGAAACTCCAAATATGCGGCACCGCCAGCATATTAGGGGCCTCAGATCACTGCACCACCATCATGAATTGTGGATCCCTGGCGGCAGCAGCGTTTCCATTGCGGTCCAACTGCCGCAGTTCTAATATGGCGGGTGGAGCGGCAGTCTGGTGGTCCGCGGATCACCACCACGGGTTTGGCGTGCCACTGGACCGCCAACCCATTTTATGGGCCTAAGTCTTTTGCCAATCATCTTTAGGGCAACACTCTTTTATAGTGAGTCAACTAAAGTTATGATCTATAGATGTTTAGTAATTATAATTTTCTTGGAGAATGTGATTTATTTATTAAGGAGTTTTGTATAACACTACACATCACCTGAGACATGACAACAACGTTGAACTTACTAAAAACGCCTTCTTAAACATTTTGGTTTGCTTAGGTAGCACTTCATTCACAAAGTGAATTGAACCATAAAATAAGCAGAGAACGGACAAACATTTACCAAACTCTCTTTTCCAAAACAAAATTAAAATAAATCCTAACATTTTAAAACTGTGTCTTCTTAAAATTTCTTGTCATGCAAATGTGTGGCTCTATTCTTGATTATGCAAAGTCTGAGGGGGATATTCTCAAGAACGTGTGATAATCATCGCCAAAAAAGGCTATCGCACGTGTTCATATCGCCGTCTATCGCGGGAAAATAACTCTGTGTTAACGTCATATTCTCAACACGGCGGTAACATGCAATAGTCTCCCAAGAACGTGTCAAATGTCTGCGATAACATTACCAGGACGGCGATAAAAATCCAAACCCGAACGCCAAAAAAGTCGCGATGGGCCCGACCGCGATACAAAAATCAGCGATAAGCAGCGCCAGGCCTGCAATTCACACACGTGAAAAATCACTACAAAAGCAGAAAAAAGAACACAAACAAAAACAAAACAACTGCGAAGCACAATGGAGGTAGCCGGAGCAGGAACAGAGGACGAGCAGAACCCCACAAGCCCCCCGGAGGACCAGGCCGGGACCTCAGGGTCAGGGAAGGGCAAGGACAGGAAGAAGAGGAAGATGTGGTTCAGTCCGCAGGAAAACAGGATCCTGATAACGGAGGTGATGAAATACCATCAACAACTGTTTGTCACCTCCAATGTGTCATTGGCGACAAAAAATGGAATATGGCAGTCCATCGTGGCCAAGGTGAATGCAATTGGAGTGCTGAGGAGGACAATGGAAGAGGTCAAGAGGCGCTGGAATGATGTGAAGCGCAAAACCTAGCAGAAACTCGGCAACAACCAGAAGGCAGCAATGCAGACTGGAGGTGAGAGTCCAGCGCCACAGGAGGAGCTGGACGAGATGGAGGAAATGGTGTCCACAGTCATCAGTGTGGAGACGGTGGCATGAGTTGGGGGACCGGACACTGCTCAACATGACCTGACACAACAGCAACAGGGTGAGTAACGACCAGGGACTGGGGGGACGGGGGGAGATGGGCACAATGTCACACATGCACAATTAAGTATAGCACAGTGCACACCCACAATGACTCTGGATCATGTCCCTGATCCCCTTGGCACACTGCAGCACACCTAGAAACAGCAAGTAGGCCCGGTCGACTATGTGCCCAGAGGGGGCCCACCCCACATATCACTAATCACACAACAAACCCATGCACAAGTACAAACACACATCCGTGATGTTGTCGAAATGTCCACTGTCCCGCATCAAATAGGCAGCTCCTCCCAGTCACAATGTACATTGTCATGCAGTTTGTATGTAATTGTAATTGTAATTGTAAAACATTTGTAGAGCGCCTGGTTACCAAAGGCATCCCAGCGCTAGAGGCCGAAGTTCATAATCTACATATCAGTTATGGAAACAAGAAGGTTTTTATGCATTTCCGGAAGACCAGATGATTAGTTTCACACCGAATGGCAAGGGGGAGGGAGTTCCAAAGCCTAGCAGCGTTATATGAAAAGAGGCGACCCCCTGTGCGGGCTTTCCTGATTCTAGAAACAGCTGCCAACTGTTTATTGCATGATCGCAGGGTTCTCTCAGGATGGTAAAAGGAAATGAGAGAACGTGTGATAGGTGGGCCAGAACCTAACAACACCTTGTGTGTAATGCAGAGAGCCTTAAACTGCACTCTCTGCTGAATAGGCAGCCAGTGAAGGGCGGCCAGGGCAGCCCCTGCTGACTGTCGGCTGGGGATATTCAAGAGTTGTCGTGCCGCACAGTTTTGTACAATTTGTAATTTCTTAATCGTGGAGCAAGGTGCTCCTAAGTATAGGGCGTTGGCATAGTCGAGCCTAGAAAGAATAAGGGACTGGACCACCACTTTCCTTGCAGAGAAAGGGAGGAGGGGAATGATTTTCCGTATCATCCTCAACAGCCCAAAGCAGCTACCAGCAACTTTCCTTGCTTGTTCCCCAAAATCAAGGTTACGGTCTAACCAAACTCCCAAACTCTTGATATAATCTTTGGGGGATGGGGGAGGGCCGAAACAACTCGGCCAAGAAGATATTATATTGGGTATAGAAGGTTTAGCCAGGAACATGAGCTCCGTTTTAGATCCGTTGAGCTTCAGGAATGAACCCTCCATCCATACTGCGATCTCTCGAAGACACATTGCCCAGTCCGGGGCGGTGGTGTTGAGCTGATTAAAAGAGACAATCAACTGCGTATCGTCGGCATATGTGATAATTTGAATGCCGAAAGGCTCCACAACACCTGCCAAGGAGCTCATAAACACGTTAAAAGAGTGGGGGACAGGGAGGATCCCTGAGGAACCCCACATCGGAGGGGCAGAGGGTCAGAGATACAGTCTTCATGAAACACTTGAAATGACCGGTCGTCCAGAAAGGAAAAGATCCATTTAAGGGCCAAATCAGTCACTCCTACATCTCTAAGCCTCTGAATGAGCAACTGGTGATTAACTGTGTCGAAGGCTGCGCTCAGATCTAAAAGCACAATGGCAGCGCAGCCCCCATTGTCTAGGATTTTCCTAGTTCCCTCAACCACAGCTAAAAGAGCGGTTTCTGTGCCCTGTTGGGGCCTAAAGCCAGTTTGAGATGGGTGAAGACAGTTATTGCTTTCCAAGAACACGGACAGAGCGCTATTCACATGTTTTTCAGCAATTTTGTAAACCTGTACAATGCGTCAACATACATGTGATAACAATGTTAAACTGCATCTCCCCTTTACATTGCAGAGGGTGAATCTACACCCCCTGCAGAGCAGACGGTACACCTCTTCACTGATGATGAAGAGGACCTCCCCTCCATCGACACCGACGCCCTCCAACGGCTCATGGACAGCTTCGGCACCCCACCTCCAGGAGCAGGGCAGCCCAGCTGCATCGAGGAAACACCACCCCCTGCACAGACCACACAGCAGGAAGCACCCACCACCACGGCTGTCTCCCAGGACCCCCACGAACAATACATGGCCTTCCAGCGCCGTGTGTTAGGGTGCCAGGAGAAGATGGCTGATCAGGTGCGGGTGGGGTTCGACCTCATGGCAGCCAAACTCGATGCCATTCGTGGGTGTCTAAGTCACATCAGGGACCACTTACAGTCCTTAACGGACACCCACAGTCCGCTCCATGCTCTCCAACGAACCATGGATGACATCGCTGGAGTCCTGACTCAGAGACAAGGACAACTGTCTAGTCAGAGTGGCTCCAGCGGTGTCATCCGGGAGTTGGTACACATGCGGAGGACCATGAAGAACATGGAGCGGGTGCAGGTGGAAAGAATGGCTGCCACGGCTGCACACCAGTGTGATGTAGCTGGGATCTACCATGCCCAGCAGATCCTTGTCATGGCATTGCTGCCACAAGGCCTGGCGCAGATGAATGCTGCTGCTGCTTCGACATCCACATCTCCGCCCCCTGATGTGTCAGTGCCTCACAGTGCAGCAGCCAATCCACCTCCGGCCCCTGATGTGTCAGTGTCACACAGTGCGGCAGCCAGTCCACCTCCGGCCCCTGATGTGTCAGTGCCACACAATGCTGCAGAGAAAACACTACCACCCACATGTGAGGCACATGAGACATCAGAGGACAAAGATGCGGATGAATCTGCCTTACTGGTAGTAAGGAAGTGGTAGCATTCTTCTCCGCTATATGGCCTGTTTCTGCTTGGTTCTGCCCTCTGCATCATCACCTTCCACTGTCCCCTGATGCACTCTGCGACACTCACCTTGGACCTCGACATGGACTGCCATATTCTGTTTGGTCACCAATGACACAGCAATCAGACTGTGGACTGAACTCTTCCTCTTCCGCTGTACTTGTCATTCCCTGACGGACTCTGGCTGGCCCTCCACGGGCCAACAATGTAAAGTGGGGTTCGCATGGCCCTGTACTGCTCCAGCCACAACACTCCACTGAATGTGCATTAAACAATCAAATTCACACAGATGTGTCATATCTATGATCATTCAAGTATGGAAGTATGGATGAATGTAGGGTCAGTGATTCCCCCTTACATCCATGTTGCACATGTTGTGGGACTTGAGTCACAGGGTGCAACATTACCGATTGCGGACCGGGTGGCGCCGACACCACATCAGAGACACAAGCATTAGTTACTTTCTTGCCCAGCCCAGAACGGAACCACGCCCAGAGTGCCGGGGTCATCGTTCACACCCCTACGCTGGACTGGCATACGCCAGGCCAGCCCACTCCCCTTACGCTTACAGGGGGGGATGACAACGCTACATGTCCCAGGTCTTCCCTGTAGTGATCTGCTGATCACAGGTCTAGTTGTCAGCATGCCACAGCCACTCCCTGAGGGCTGGTTCACACCCACACCACACCCATCCAGCACAGGCGTCACAGGACATGTGACCCTGCCAATAAAAGGGGCCGGGCGCACGTGCCCGAGGCCATTTCCACTATCTAGCTGAGTGTGTCCGTGTGGTCATTATTTATGCATGAGGGCCTAGGGCCCTAACACATCACATTCCCCACTGCCGGAGGTGACATGATGGCGTCCGCACCACGAGACTCAATCATAAAGGGCCCATGACTTGAGGTGCACAGAGTTGGTGGCATCCGAGGCACTTTGGCCGGCACGGGCCTACCGCCACGTGGCGATGACTTGAGGTGCACAGAGTTGGTGGCATCTGAGGCACTTTGGCCGGCACGGGCCTACCGCCACGGGACGGTGACTTGAGGTGCACAGAGTTGGTGGCATCCGAGGCACTTTGGCCGGCACGGGCGTACCGCCACGTGGCGATGACTTGAGGTGCACAGAGTCGGTGGCATCCATGGCACTTTGGCCGGCACGGGCCTACTGCCACGGGACGGTGACTTGCGGTGCACTGAGATAGTGGCACCAGAGCTGAGCGGGTGTGCAGCCTGCGATGATGCGTAGGCCTCGATACGCCATCCTGACAATCAAGATTCGATTTGAATTGTGATCCCAGCTGGACCGCAGTGTACGCCGAGGGCAGCAGGCTGCACAGACATGACTCCGCGGCGCGGTGCTGCAGGGTGCACTGGGGGCCTGTGGCTTGGAATCCAGCGATCGGCTGAGGAGGTTGCACCGGCACGTGGTGGGCCCTCTTGGAGACACGCCATTGGCGGCAGGTGAGCATTGAGGCCTGGGTGCGCAGGGGCGGGCACTCATCGCTGGTTGGCGGACTGGTCTGGGGACCAGGGCTGAGGTGCAGCAGGCGCACAGGATCGCGTAGGCACCACCGGTCCCGGCGGCGCCCTCGTGGCTGGGTGGGGGGAGTGAAGGTGCAGGGGTATCAAGCTGATACAAACCGTGATGCTTACAGGTATGAGTAATCCTGCATCATGAGACCGTAACAGAAGTTAGTGTGACCGTAACCTTCCTTTTCTATCCTACGAAGGTTACGACCACATGTACTTCTGTTACGGTCTTTTTGTGCAGGATTTGTCTTTCCTGTGACCATTCCGGTTTGTCCAAGTGCTATACACTGTACCAGATTAGGTTTGTGACTATACGGACGCTTGACCATTGTCACCATTTGTCCAACAGGTTTCTGGATACTGACTCCGGAGTATGGAATGGTATTGGGGAGTTCCCGCAGCATATGCAATTACATGAATCCACACGTTGCCCTGATGAAGTTCCCCTTTGGGCGTTGGCTGTGCTTTTCGTATTGTTTATTGGTGTATTTGTAATAAACGACTGTTTTTACACTACTGTTGACTACTAGACTTCATGACCGTGCGCACCCCCATTTCAGTTACTACAGTATTGGGTCTGGGGCACAGTGGCGTCTGGCAACGGCTGGTGTTGGGGTTGGTTGCGCAGGAACACTACGAATTCGAACTGTCGTGTGGTGCGGATACAGGGGCCCGCCGTTGCTATTGTGGACATGCATCCATGACATGGGTGAGGAAGTTTGATAGGGCTGGCCGTGAGACTCCTCCGACTCTGGCAGTTGTTGTTTGGGAGGTACCAGGGGCCAACAGGTGCAGCACAGCCAGCAGCTTTGACTGCGGAGGGATGTTGGTTGTCCACTGTGTTGGTACCGTCAGCCTGTGGGCAATGTGGGTCAGGATGCGGAGAATGGTTGTCCTTTTGTGCCTGTTGTGGGCAATGACTTCCTCTGGCGTTGAGTCTCTGAGGCTGGTGCGTTTTGGGAACGTCCGCTGTCCTGTTCTCGCTGCCTCGGTGGTAGTCAGGGGGGGGCTGGGGGTGGTGGCGGTGGGTGTTGTGGCCCTCTTGTGTCTCCGAGCTGCACGATCAGTGTCTCCATGACATGTGTTGGTCTTCAGGTGTGGCTCTGGACTGGGCTCCCTTTCATACTGCAGGTAGTCGTCCTGCTTAACACCAGTAAAAGGCAGGTGTTAAATCCCTGCTGCTAACGCGCCTTATCGCCTGTTTTTGGGACGCATCGCAGATCTGGCCGGTCGTTGAGAATATCGCGAAGTGGTGTTTCCGTGTGTTTTTGCACGGGAACGCCTACTCTGCATATCATTAGCGTTAGTTGTCTCTCTCATCCGTGGCGATATTTTTTGCGGCAGCTATCGCTGGTAAACTGGCAATATGGGCAGTTTGCACCAGCTTGAGAATGGGGCGATAATTCTTTCGCCACTTTTGCTGCGCTAAAGTGCCGATAACTCAGCGATAAGTCCTTGAGAATATGCCCCTGAGAGTGAAAATATACTTAAATTGAACAGAATGTCTCCAATTGAGGCCACCATGATCACTACAAGAACAGGCTCAATTAATATTATGTGCACCTCATTTGTATTGATATTGTATACAGCCAGTCTAAAGTGTTCCATTGCTTCGGAATAATACTGCGTCTGACACACACACAACAAATTACTATTGTAAAAAAGAGACACACTATTAAAAGCTTTGGAGAGGTGTGGAGCAGGTGTGGAGAGGTGTGGTGCAGCGGCCAGGGCAGCTGACTTCGGAGCACAGGGTTCACGGTTCGATCCCCGGCGGCAGCTCAGCACCATGTGACTCTGGGCAATAGCTCACTTAATTTCCACTCCGGCCCCCAGCATCTTGAGACCCGTAAGGGTGAGTAGCTGCGCTATATAAAAAAGGACTTACTTACAAAAGCTTCTAAAACACACCTGGACTCTGTAATATAAAATCCTCCCTCAAGTGACTGGTGCTTACCATCGCTCTGTAGTCAGCCTCTAGCCGCTGTCCAGGGATCGTGCCTAAGATTCCAGGATTTGGGAATTACCTGATAAGCTCCCCTGTTGGAAGGGCATTCACTCTATACAGAAGTGCTGCATACTACGTACACATTGGATGGTATGCATTTTCATTCTGATTGAATTATGCTTTATGCAGGGTTTTCAAATGCAGGTTAAAAGCACAGGGACAAAAGCAGAAAGCTAAGTACATTTTCTAACGAGAACTTGATTGTAATTGAGCCTATACTCCCACAATTCTTCCTTTTTCTGACTAGATGAGTTCTTCAGAGGAACGTGGAATAAGCGAAGTTTGGTTGGCACAGGAGATTCTTCATGCCACTGTATGATTACATGACCACTCGGATTGTTTGAAATTGCTGTATTGCTCCTTTATGTATAATAAATATGGGCTCCTTACCGAAATCATGTCCACCCATTCCCGCACATTTAGAAAGCTTTTCTCACACGATACATCATACAGCAGCAGGACTCCATCCGCTCGTCTAAAGTATGACTTTGCAATACTTCGAAATCTAGAAATAAGGAAAAATGCATGCTTACACCAGTTCATAACACATAATTTCTCTACGTACACTTTAGTATAGTTAGATTCATCATGTACAAAACATGTTTCTTGATCGGTAGGTGTTATATGTCTGACAACCTACCCAACTGTGACTCACATATTCATATAAGATAAGCATGTCTTTTAGGTCTTGCTACATACAGCTTGAGCTGTCAGAGGGACCATCTTCACCACCTTCTTGTAGGATTTTTCTATAGTAATTGGGTTGCTGGTTGACGGGGTGGTGAAATCTACTCAAGCAGCAACCACAATCCTTGTCAGGGTTAAGTCACAAGCAAACCCCAAATTGATCTGTGCTCACGCTCTGGTAGCGTGGCGCAGAGCAGTCAGGCTTAACTTAAAGGCAACATGTAAAGTATTTGTGCAACACTTCAAACAGTAATAAAATGAAAAAACTACACAAAGAGGATCCCACACCAAATTAGAAAAATAGAGTAGATTTTGAAAAATAAAACAAGACAAAAACAACAAAAATCTAATCAGTAGATCCGGAGGTATGTAATTGTAAAGATTTAAATGAAAATAGCACCAAGAAGGCCAAAGTGCTACTCGTGGCTATCTGGTCGTGCGAGACCTAGAGAAA
Organism: Calotriton arnoldi; assembly: GCA_963921515.1. Classification (NCBI taxonomy): domain Eukaryota; kingdom Metazoa; phylum Chordata; class Amphibia; order Caudata; family Salamandridae; genus Calotriton; species Calotriton arnoldi. The sequence goes on along the minus strand of CAWUFW010000151.1, from coordinate 4,166,514 downwards.
GTCACAAGTTCAGGCTGACCACGATGGAGCGCGGGTCGGATACAGGGACCTGGTTTGTCCGGCTGAAAGTTACCTTCTCAGTCCAGCGCAAAGAGTCCTGTTCGTGGTGGAGGGGGCCACGAGGAGCAGGGAAGCGTCGCGGACGATTGCCAATGTAGCACGAAGAGCAGGCCTGGCATCGCGGATGGTCGTCACTATAGTACAAAGATCCTGTTGTCGTGAATGGTCGGTCTGGTGCTTCTCAATGCCTCTCTCTGCAAGCAGTAGATGCTGTAGTGTGAAGGGTCAGGCTGATGAAACTTTGCATTGGCGGGCTGTGCTAGTGACAAGATTTCAGCGCCAACAGGCCTGTTGGCAGTCGCGAAGAGACCAAAAACTTGAATTTAACCTCTGATGCCATGCCAAGGATACAAGGCCTAAGGGGCTCCACTTGGGGGCCAGGGGCTTGTTCCAACTGGATCTGGGTGATGGTTTAGTTGGTTGTGTGCCTGTAATGTCTCTGTTGCTCTGAACAAGAGGCCAGGAGACAGACTAGTCCATGGAGTAACTCTGGGAGTCCTGGGTTCAGGTGGAGGGCCAATCCCTCTGACTCAGGCAGCAAGCCAGTAGGGCAGCAATCCAGTAAGAGTGTAGTCCAGCAAGACAGTAGTCCGGCAAGGCAGTAGTCCAGCAGGGCAGCAGTCCAGCAGAATGGCAGTCATTTCAGCAGCACACCAGCCTTTCCTGGAAGAGTCTCAACAGGTCAGAAGTGTACTGAAGAGTTAGTGTCTGAGGTCCAATATTTATACCTGGTATCTTTCATCTGGAAGGTGGGAGACGCTTCTAGAGGTTTCCCTTTTAAGTCTCCAGACAACCTGCCTTCCCTGTCTGGGCTGCAGACTAACTACATGGGGTATGCAGCCCTATGTGTGGAGGCAGGACATAGCCTATTCAAATGTAAGTTGGGCTGTGCCCAGATCCGCCCTCCCATCCTGCCAGTGATGGCCCATCCAGGCACACCTAAGCTCACTATTGAATGTGGCTGTCCAGGATGAATACACAAAGCCCAACTGTCAGCTACACCCAGTCATGTGAACCCAGGGACAGGCTACAGGCACTAAATGGGTAAGGCCAGGAAAATGCCAGATTTCTAAAAGTTTTTTAAAAATGAAACAATCTGACCACCTTTTTTGTCTTGCTGCTATTTATTTAGGCAGACTGCGGGCCAATGTTTGTATATTTCTTGGTCCCGGTTATTTCTTTACCCTTGTCCAGGCAGTTAATAACTTATTTTATACATTTATGTACAAGCCTGAAAATAAGCGATACACAATTCAGTTTGAGATAAATCATTGACAACAACAATGCACATAATAAGCAAATTATTTGAAATCAGACAGTGCAAAATCAAACAGTGCTTGAATCACAAAAATCGGAAATATTACACCAGTAATAAATTTTGTCAACAAAAAATAACCTTGCAGTACTCTCTATACAGCAATTTATTTTTCTTTGAGAGTTGCTGACCATGGGGATTAAGCTTTAAGTCTAGGGGAATAAAATCTATGTTCAATATCCCTTTATTGACTTTTGGCTACAACCAATTAATATCCCTCATGGGATTTTTGTGGAAAGGTGCCGACGCGTTTCAAATCCCCGTATTTATCATGGGATTATCCTCAGGGCAATGACACGGTGTAATCTGTGGAAAATAAAATGCGTAAAAGTAATCAATTGTTATACATTCCCTTCTCTGTGAAGTTTAGATTTGGTTCTAATCAAAATTGTAGGGTACCTGGACTTGTTTTATAAGGTTTCCCTTTAAGTTGAGCCGTTTATTCTATTTAGAATGTCTGCTATGAATCTAGAGAAGAAAAGAAAAGAAAAAGCAGCATTGCTATAGTGTGTGGAATGAAAGCGTATTTGGAATTTACAGCCGGATTTAATCTGAGGGGCTTAGTTGTAGTAATCATATATCGCATTTGTTGTTTGCTTCTAATGTTCTCGGTTCGCCGTGGAGACTACATGGAAACCGCAGCCGCATTGCATGTGGGAGGCGGTGGGCTCTGCATGAGGCGATTGTGTTTCAAAATCTTAAGGAGAAAGGACCTGATCAGTTTCCCAAGTTTCTATTTGCGCTTAATGAACATACATTGTATCGATCCACTTACTGGCAATTTAACGCGGTGATCCTACTCGGTCTCTCCTTACTTGACGGGCTCTTCAATTGCCGTGCATGATTGAAAGTCTAAGGCAGAAGGGCAGAAGGATTTGTTCAATTTGACTATTCCTCTCGGCAAGTCCTTTGGTTACATGTACACATTATGCAAATGCGTTATATCTTCCGACTTACTTAACGGTTAACGCAGGAGCTCCGGCGAGTCTCTCCTTCACTCTCAGGCTCGAAGTCCGTTGGAAGTTAATCGTTGTTTCCGGTTTACGGCACTTGTTTTTCGGGTGATAGTGAAACATGGAAAGTTTCCTTAGGTATGCTGGATGTTCTAGTTTTTAAGTTTTTTTTTCGAGTTTTGTAGCTCACATTGGAAATGCTCAGCTCGCATTCTGGGATTTAATAAAGTGATGGTATTTATTGTTCTTTTGAATAAAAGAAGCTAACCTTTCTGGCGTCAGCTGGGTGTTGTGGTTTACCGAATATTTTCTTAAAAAACGTTCTTTGCTGACCGGAGGTCTGTTCTTTTAAATTTTAGTACATGCTTTTTTTCGTGGATTATTACATAGAGGTTTTAGATAATTCTGTCATTTCATTCAACCCCTTCTGGGCGCTGTTACATTTTAAAATGAGGTATGCCTCCTTTCTTAATAATGAAGTTTCTACATTTCCACCTCGGGCGGTTGTTTGAGGACGGCTAATACTGTCCAAACAAAATCTCTTTCAGAGTGCTTCTTTTCCATAAAATGGGACACCATGGGTGCTGACTGCACTTGTTTTTTAATTCTGGAGCGATGTTGCACAATCCTTTGGTTCACTTGTTGATTCGTTTTTCCTATGTACAATTTCGGACAAGGACATTAAATAGCATAAATTGTGTTTACTGTTTTACAGTTTGAAAACTCTTTGTGTTTCCACTTAATTGCGTCATGGGCGAATTCTGTGCCTTCAATTGTGCTCTTGCAAACTGAGCAATTGCCACATTTGTGGTGGCCTTCTAAGGGCTTCAAGTTCCATTGGGCACGTTGGTCCTTCTTTTGAGTTATAGGTGCCAAGTCGGCCCGTATGATGTTTTGGCCTATACTCCTGCCTTTTTTCATGGCAAACAGTGGTCGCTCTAATGGACATTCTAATTGAGTAAGAAGATGCCAGTTGTTCAAAATCATCTGTCGAAATGTATGAGTGTGGGGACCAAACGTGGTCACCCACACTAATTTTTCAAGGGTTTTCTTGATGGGTTTTTGTGAGAAGTTCCTCCCTTGGTGTGTACCAGGCCTGTTTTGTTGCATGCTTGAGCATCTTTCTGGGGTAACCCCTTTCTTTAAGTTGGTCACAAAGGACAGCTGCATTGATAAAGAAATCCTCCTTTCGAGCACAGTTCCTTCTGATTCGTAACAGCTGACCATATGGAAGATTGTCACGTAAGCTCCTTGGATGGGAACTTCGATAGTGTAAGATTGTATTCCTATCTGTCGGTTTGCGGTGTAGGGTAGTCATCAACTTTTGTTCTTGGGGAATTACTTCCACGTCACGGAAGGTCAATCTTGTTTTACTCTTGTTTATGCTGAATTTTATATCTGGATGTCTTGTATTAAGCCATTCATGAAAAGATTGAAGTTCTTCTTCTGTGCTGTTCCAAAGGCACCAGACGTCATCGGTGTATCAATACCATTGCTGGATATGTACCTCAAATGGATTGTTATTGATAATGAACTTGTCCTCAAAATGGGCCATGTACAACACCGCCATTTCTGGGGCGATGGGACAACCCATCGTGGTCCCTTTTGTCTGCATAAAGAATGTTTCCTCGAATTTAAAATAATTTTTCTTGAGGGCTATTTCTGCCAATTAAAGTATAAATTCAGTGGGTACTCGGTGGGGCCTTTTCCTGGTTTCCAAATAGTATTCCATACTTTGCAAAGCTTCCTCTTGCGGAATCTGTGTATACAAAGAGATAACGTCCAGAGTTACCTTCCATTGGTAGTCAGAGTCAAAAGGATGATCTTCTATCTTTGTAATAAAATCCATTGTATCTCTTATATATGATGGTACTTGTTCAATGAATGGTTTTAAAAAGATGTCCACATACTTTGCTATGGGTTCCAACACGTAGTCGCAGCCAGAGACAATTGGTCTGCCCGGTGGTTGTTTGAGACACTTATGTATTTTCGGTAGAAAATAAATAACAGGAATCCTTGGGTGACTTTTGTTGAGGAACTCAAATTCCTTAGGTCTTAAAATGCCTTGCTCAAGTCCTGCTTTTAGTTTGTTTGATATCTCTCCTTCAATTTGCCGTGTGGGATCTTCCTTCAATTGCCGGTACCAGTCTTTGTTCATGATTTGACTCTTTGCTTCTACTATATACATGTCTTTTGGCCAGATGACTAAGGCTCCGCCCTTATCTGCAAGCTTTATTATTATTGAATCGTCCTTTTTAATTCTTGAATTGCTGCTTGTTGTTGCTTAGTGATGTTTCTTTTGATGAATTGTTTTTTGTTTTCCAACTGACTAATGGAAGACAAGACAGCCTGTTCAAAGGCGATGACTTGTTTAGAGACACTTTGTGGTGGTGGAACAAAACTGGATTTTTTAGTAAGTCCTGAGGGTTCAGTGTTGCCTTTGTTTTCTTTTCCGTGAAAGAACACTTTTAATTTTATCTTGCGGAAAAATTCTAATGCTTCTATCTTCAAATTTGTGAAATCAGTTTACTGGTTAGGGACAAATTTTACTCCAAACTCCAAAACTGATTCTTGTGCTTCTGTCAATTTCCGGTTGGATAGATTTATTATTGAGGTAATGCTTACGTTTTGTAAAAGTTTCTTCTGGTCCTCATTTCCCATGGCTGCTGTTGCTTGAACCTGACTCGGTTTCTTTGGTCGCCCTTTTCTAAAAAAGAATTTTGTCTTTTTGAGGGACCCTCTCTGGGGTCAGAGTCTCCTGCTGAATCTGAAGATGACGATTCTGAAAAAGTCAAGAATCTGTTCTTTGACCGGCCTTGGTACTCAGATAGGGCTCTGCGTGAGTCCACTTTTGTGTAGTAGTCGTCTTTTAAGTAGGGATAAACAGCCTCTATATTGAACGACTTTGAATCTTTTTCAAACTTTGTTGTTTTGAAATTAAGTGTTGTCTTTGAATGTCTGTATCTCCTTGTCAATTTTTTTCAGTAATGCCTTAGCTTCTGACACAGTGTGGTTGTTTCGGATTGTTTGAATCAAACTATCAAGCTCTTCTGCTTCTTTCTGGCACAGTCTTTGGGCTGTTTCGATGGTGTGTACCATGAGGTCACGACTGCATTTGGTACTTATAAAACTAAAGCCCTTTTTATACTCAGGATCGTCAATGAAAATTACAGGAACATTCTTAATTTGTAGGCCCCAGGGAATGGCGCAAGCTTTTAAAGGCTCCAATAGAAAATGTCCATGCAGCTCTGTGCGAATGTGCTTTTTGTTTAAGCGAATAAGTTTCTCTGATTCGTTATGCTGCTTTGCTGTAGTACTTAACGTTATGGACGAGAAGGGGGAAGGTGTAGAAATTAAATTTTGAATGTGTGATTCAGTGAATGAAAGTGTATCTTTTTCAGACATATTGTTTAACAGGGAGGGTGGTGGGCCTACCTGTTTAAGACTTTAATCAATAATGCTTTGGAAAAAGCAAATTTATTTGCATTACCCTCGCGGGTGAAACCCGCTCTAACAGTTAATCATCTGTGGGGTTACGTCCTTATTGATGGCCCAGATAGGACGTGGGAAAAGTTTTTAAAAATGAAACAATCTGACCACCTTTTTTGTCTTGCTGCTATTTATCTAGGCAGACTGCGGGCCAATGTTTGTATATTTCTTGGTCCCAGTTATTTCTTTACCCAGATTTCTAAAAGGGCAGTTTCAAAATTGTAATTTAAAATCCAAGTTTACCATGAGAGAGGATTTTTCATTACATTTCCAAAGACATTTCCAAAGACATCAAACATGAACTGGTTGCCTGCTCCCATTTGGAAATCATCATTTAATAAATGAAAGGTAGTAAGGTAACTCCAATGTTATCCTATGGGAGAGGTAGGCCTTGCTGTAGTGACAAACAAATTTAAGAATTTCTCACTACCAGGACATATAAAACTTAAAAGTACATGTCTAACTTTTTAAATACAAGGCACCCTGCCCTGGGGGCTGCCCAAGGCCTACCCTAGGGGTGTCTTATATGTATTCAAAAGGAAGGTTTGGGCCTGGCAAAAGGTTTATTCTGCCAGGTCGAAATGGCAAATTTAAACTGCACACACAGGTTGCAATGGCAGACTTGAGACATGTTTAATACACTACTTAAGTGGGTGGCACAATAAGCGCTGCAGGCCCACAAGTAGCATTTGATTTACACGCCCTGGACACAGGTAGTAGCACTTTCCTAGGGACGTACAAATAAATTAAATATAGCAATTGGGGTGTAAGCCAATTCCACCATGTTTTAAGGGAGAGCACTTTAGCACTGGTTATTAGTGCTAAAGTGCACAGAGTCCTAAGGTCAACAACAATGAATTCAGCAAAAATAGATGCTAAAGGCAAAATGTTTGGGGGAAGAATATCCATCTGATCTGGTGTCTTCTAGAATATTATTCAGTTCAACTAGTCACTGGGGAATGATTTAGATGCAGCTGAAATAGCTGAGACATCAAAGTGCTTTTTACGAACAATTCATTCTGAGACAAGTGCTCTGGAATACATTAAACCATGGATGTTAACCATAATGTAAGTGTAACTTGCAGTAGAGTGAAAGTGTATCAGCAACATGGAGAGGTGGAAAGAGTTAGCTAGAAAGATCAAAAAAGGTGGAAGGAGAAACAGAGTTCGGGATTAAGAGATCTGATCATTCATACAGTAAAGGAAGCAGAGGAAAGTATTTAGACTTTTAAGTGCAGATGAAGGAGTAATGTTCTGATATTGTTTCAGAAAATGACTTTGTTCTGTGACAACTTATATCTGCTGGAAGAGAGCTCTTTAGTTGGAAAGGGAGTACTATGAAAAGATTTAGAAGCCGCAAAGTTAGATATACATTTTTGGATTTCAAGATATAAAGTCTCTTTACTTCTGAGGTTTCTCGTCCCTCTACAGACAGGAGTCAAGATAGGTGGATGGTTTTAGTTTTGGAATTTTAAAAGTCATACAGGTTAGTTTGAATTTGATCCTTGCCTCCAAAGGTAACCAGTAAAGTTCTCTCAGTATTGATGTGACATGATCATTAACAATACTTTATAAAGTACATATAACAAGTTGCACAGAGAGAATGGGCAATGGGTCAACCGCCGTTAGCCACTGGCTCCTATGTAGTGTTCAAGGTTTGCCATTGGTTAGAAGGACTGTTCTTCAAACCATGGTATTTTGTGGAAGATTATATGGTTCCAACATTGCTCTCATTAGAACCTTGTGATAAGGGCCTACTTACGAGTTTGGCAGTCCATAGAACCACCAAACTCGAGGTAGAGGTGTGGTGGTGGTCGGGGACCACCGCACAAGCAGGAGACTGCCGCTTTACAAGTACGGCAGTTGGACCTCCCTAGGACTGCAGCAACTGCCAGGGATCCATGATCCCTGGCTGTGGTGTGGCAGTCTTGAGGCTGCAATTTGCTGGGTGGTGCCACTGCAACACTGCCAAGCATATTACAAGTTTCCTCACCGCTAGTGTTCTCATGGTGGTTCTCACTCCATGAAACTGCTGGCGGTGAGGGAAAAAAGGGGGCCCTACAGGGCCCCCTCCTGCCCCATGCACAGGGGTTCATGCAACATGCATGCCTGTTCCTGCACGGCATGGACTGCACAGCCCATGCCATGCAGGAACATCTATTGACGGTCCTGCGGCGGTGCAGTTAAAGCTCACATATGAGCCTTTGTACTGCACCCCTACGGGACCGCCACGCCGCCTGACAGACCACGAATTAACTCTTTATCTGGCAGGCAGATGGCGGTTGACTTTGGCAGACCTGGAGCAGGGCGCTGGCATGGCGGCCAGCTCCAGGACCGCCAAAGTCATAATCAGGCCCTAAGACACAATTCAGGTAGTTCTCACTTCCTGTGTCTCCCACACCACTCACATGCTTTCCCTTGTCCTTTCATCCTTGCTTCCTGTCATCCTCACTCATTGCCCCATTATTCTCCCTGCTCCTCCCATCCAACCCCACTATTATGATACCCCTTGCCATATTTATTTGCCTCCTTCACTTTTGTTATACTGCCTTGCTCATTCCAGGAAACAGCTAAGGACCAGTTCCCTGTGTAGAATACATAACATTTGCACATACAAGTGACTGTACTATCTGTAGATATTAGGATGGTATTTTTCAAAACTTACAGGTGATGCATTCAAAGCCTTGCGAACGTGAAAATCAAGTGAATATGCAAATGTATATATTAAATTCATGCCATTTCTCTTATCTGCCCTGCTCAAAATAATTGCACAGTTGAGAATTGTTGCCATTATTCCTTTCCACTTTCAAGAAAAGAAGACATTCAAGGTAATCTAGTCTGTTCACAATTCTCTGGCAGCCTAGATTGAGGGGGCTGTGGTGGAAGCTGATGAGACCTCTATTACAGGCTTAAAGTATTGCATCGTACTGCAACAATTATATGTCTCTAACTCAAAGGACCTCTAGTATTGACTGAAGGTACTGCAGCCTGTTTTAGATAGGACTTGCATCTGACTCAAGGAACCTCTACTAAAGTACTGCAGCCTGCATCGGGAAAGTGCTGATTGCAGTTCTTCAAGTGAATGTAAATGTGTATTTTTTCTAAAGAAAGACATTGGATTTTCCAATGCTTATTTCTATTTGGAAATTAATATGTAATATTTAATGTTCTGATGAACAATCATGGAAACAAACACTTTTTCAAAACTGTTGGAAAATGCACAGTAACGATTTGTGGTGTCAATATCCATCTGGACCACATTACTTCTTTCCCATAGAGTGAAAGAGCCACCTTAACCTCTCAAAGTTGCCATTGTTCCTAGGAGGCACAGGTATAGGACAGCATCAAGGCAGAACATGTTCTTTCTGTTATGGTGCTTTGGACCCTGTATTCTGGCCTCTCTGTGGTGGGGAGATGGCTCAAATGAAAGAAGGCAATTAATATGATCTTAGGTTGGCCAGGTGCACAACAACCTTATTGAGTACTAGGTATAGTATGTTACCATTGTCTGGTGCTCAGTCAACAGTGATTGTTTCTAACTATTCCCTGAATGGTCCCTCTTTTAAAAAAAGTCAAATACAAGGGTTTGTAATGGCAGGATTGTTTGCTTGATGATTTCCTATTCAGTACAGATGTAAACTGAAGTAGGAGTGTATTGTGACCTATGTGAAGAATAGAATGTCTTTGAGAAGTATCGATGTACTATTAACATAGGTTTAACTATCAAGTAGTTCATACATGCATTAAAAACTGTGCACATTCAATTTCAGTTACCTCTCTTGTCCTGCAGTATCCCATAGCTGTAGGACTGTCGGTTCTCCATCAACCACCAGCGTTTTCATGTGAAAATCAACTCCTTTAAATGCAAAAATAGTTATCTTAGCATGGTGCTACACTATGCAAGAAAACAATGTAATATCATGAAGGATTACTTTGGATTCAAAAACCCCAACTAAAATCTATAGGGTGAGGTCTTCTTCTGCTTGTCATATTTATACAATTATTTTTTCAGATTTTTCTGTTTATTGTTTTCTTTATACAAATCAACAGCTACAAGTTCAAGGTGGGATTGTGTCTCCCTGTAGAGAGGGGTGACCGTCATTGATTTTTCCTACCCATGTCTGCCATGTGAGAAAACTCTCTGGGTGCTGTAGCACTTTTGTAAAGATAACAGACTCCCGCTTTGGAATCTTCTTTTCTATAAACAAAAACGTTTGCAGGGCGAGCACTCACAGACCTTCAGTGCTGAGAATGGTGTCACTGTAGCAGTAACTCTCTTCACAGCACAGAGATGCCCGCCCGGCAAGCAGGTAGCTCTAAACAGGGCTTCCACCAGAATGGCAGATGGTATGACACCAGAGTATCATAAGTACATTTTGGCTGACAGAAATATTGTGTCCTAAATGTTGTTTACAAAATTATCACCCCATTCGAGATAAAAGAAAGAAATCTACACCCAATGGGACGATCTTTTCGTAAACAATCTTTTGCACATAATACTTCTGTCAGAAGATGTTTTTCTAATAATACACTGCTATACAATCATAGCAGAAGCCACGGCCACCGCACACATAGACAGCTAAACCATAGACTCAGAAACATCTACTGGCAAAATGTCCGCCCTAAATAAATATCTTGCTACATAGATTTAAGCATGCACTTAACATGCCATACATGCACTTGCATTCAAAAATTTAAATATTACCAAAGCCGGTTGACTAAGAGGCAGAGAAAATTCAAACTTTTGGTAGGATATATTAATTATGAGATATTTTTGAGTCCATGTGCTTATAATCTACGCTTTTTAGTAAAAAAAAATTCAATGTATCGATCCAAGAGGTTTGACCTCTAGCAAGAGCTGGGTTAACTTGTCCTTCAACAACACTTAAATGGGCATAATCAAGAAATGGGCAGGCCTGAGCCCTGCCAAGTAGATATGAATTTAGTTGACTTTGTCTGGCGTTATTGCTTACTTCGGTATTGCTCACTTGGGGGGTCATTACAATAGCGGGCGGATCGCCACCGCCCGTATGGTGGTGGCGATCCGCCCACCATATTCCACCGCCCGCATGCCAATTCCTCCCCGCCACATTACGTTGGCGGGGGGGACCCCGGTGTACGGAAAGACCGTCCGCCGGTTTTCCGCCGGTCCGACAGGGGACCGGGCAGAAAAGGGCACTAATGTGGTGGCGGTGTCTGCAAGACACCGCCATCCATATTAGGATGTTGGCGGAGAGCAGCCTTTCCATGGTGGCAACGCCGCCATGGAAAGGCATACGGTCTTTGCTGTTGGGGGCCCGTTGCGGGCCCACCAAGATGTTGGGGGGGTGGGGGGTGCACATGGGGGTACCTATGGTACCCCCCTGCATTTGCGTGCACAAGGTGGCAGGCACCGCGCAGTGCCTGTCACGTTGTGCATGCAAATGCACATCATGCATATATGGCATTGTGGCGGGTGCTGCTTACAGCACCGCCCGCCGCAATTCAATATATGCGGGATGCCACCGCCACCGTGGCGGTGGCATCCTAATGCCTACAGCGGGACCGCCGCTCCTCTGGCGGACAGTCCCATTCACCGTTACGGTGGAGGGCGGACTGTGTCCGCCCGCCATCGTAATGTGCCCCTTGTTTTGCTGAAATCTCCAAGCACAACATCAAAACCACTGGTCACAATATGCCCTTTGGTCTAAAAACCATCTGGTGAGAGGACATGTGATCTAATTTCTCATTATGCCTTTAATGCCCTGCCCATATCAGAGAAACTGTGCACTGGTTCAATGAAGCAAAGAAAACTCATTTGCTCTATTTTTCCAATTTAGAACGGAAGAAACAGATTTTGCTCAATTCAAATCAGCATAAGATTGTGAAATCAAGGTTAAAAAGGCAAAACCGTATTGTTGAAAAATATGCAAGTCTAACAGGTCATTCATTGTAAAGATCGAAGTATACGCTGTTGTTCTCTCCGACCGCAGGGACTTTTTACCTCTTTCACAACAACTACCAGATAAATATCATTCTGTTCATATCTGATATTATTTACAAATACCAGACAGTATACAAAAAATCTTTTTGGCCTTGAAAAAGCCCCCGGTCTTCGCCCCATCTAGCGGGCGAAACATGTGTTGGCTAGTTTGTTTGCAACACTGATCTACTAATAACCTACTGATTTTCAATACATTTTGACTGGAGACAAAAGAATTTCTATATCTTCTGATTCTGTTTAAATCTGTCTGCCTGCATCCATTATTTCAATATAGTCCTATGTGGGATTAGGGGTTTAGCCTACTACAAGTTAAAGCAGTGTCCAAAAAACACAAAGTCAATAAAGGGAGACGAAGCCCTTGATTTTTACCCCTCCCTGCAAAACCATTCATTATAAGTGAGAGTTTAACAAATACATCATAACCCGTGAGTAGCCCTCATAAAAAAAAGAAACGGATTGTACACTATTTTTGCTAGCTAATGCAAGAAAGAGCTGGCTGATTTTACTTCAACCATGGAACAGCACTTCACATTGAAAAATAAAATAATAATAGTTTGCAAAAGAGTGTGAAATCATTTCCGCCAAATTTGCCCTAGTGCTAATACTGTTTCTCGATCCATTATTATACAACCACAAAAATTGTGCAAATGAATTTGCACCATTTGTTGACCCAATGCAAAATGTCTGAGACTGTTACAATGTATTGGCATCTTCCGTGACATGAAGCCATTTCTATTGACTTTTTCAATTAACTTAAATTGAATGTAATAATCTGAATCATTTTCTGACATCTCTGTTATGAAATGTTGGACAGTTAATGTGACACCATTTTAAGCAGAGGCTAGATGCAGAACTAAAACCTAAATAAATTCAAGAACTTACCCAGGGTGGCGCTGGTGTTCCCCCGAAATTCATTTTTGCAAAGTCGCATGAGAAAACTCGATTTTCCAACTGCAGCATCACCTGCCAGGACAATCTTATAAGCCTTCGCCGGTTTAGATTTGTGATCTCGGTCTGTAGCATTTTCCTTAAAATTGAATGATAGTCAAACCTTTACAGAAATATCTCGGGTGTACAAGCAGATCAGTATAAAAAAGCAAAGTGAGGGGAAAGAAGCCTCACATCTGTATACTAATGAAAGCAAAGATGATAGGTGCTGTGTGCTTCAACAAAGGATAGAGAGGAGAAATAAATTAGGCGGCATGTTGAGACTCAAGGGTTTCAAAGTTTGAATATCACTCTATGATTCATAAAACAATGCCTGAGTGTGAAAGTAAAGTACCTGGAGTGCAATATATACGGGAAACCTCCAGCAAGGATCGGTTGAAGTTGGAGCATAGAGACTGCAAGGTGGTTTCTATCGAGGCAGCAGGGCTGTAAGTGACCTTTACATACTGCGTCCTTGTCCCAGTCATTACCTATGAGGTTGCAACCTCTTCCATACAGGAAAAAGAAACCAGGAAATTCTGCAAAACCAAACCCTGCCCGTTCCACCCAAAACACCATATATTGCTTGGTTTACCCAGCATTCTCCTGTTTTGGTTTTCCTGTCTCTGACTTCGAAAATAAAACACAAAAAGTGTGGGTAAAAGCCTGTGGGCGGTCTTGGGTGTCTTACAGAAATTATTTTTTGTTTTGACGTGGTTCACAGATTTTTCCTAGTGGTCTTGAGCATCAGCAAATCAATTCTTTAAAGATATGCCATTGCAAGATCCCCAAAATAAATGACGGCTGGGCTTGGATTTATGCGGATTCTGTAAGCGTTTCTCTGCAAGGCTTGAAGTGATTAAAATCTATGGACTGCTGACAGTCGTAATATTTTTGGTTTCTCCAGGGGCGTAGCTTAGTTATAGTGAGTTTTTAGGACTGGTGGATGGGGAATGAGGGTGAATCTCAAATTTGCTGACTAAAAAAGCAGTGCACCACAGAATGAATGAGTGAGGTGACCAAAATTCAGGAATGACTGATCCCATGAAGAGCAGAGTCAGTATTGATTTGCATCAGTTGATCATTTGGGGCTGATTTAGAGTGTGGTGGACAGGTACTCTGTTGCAACTGCAACGGAGTATCCTGTCTGCCAAACTCAAGGTTAAGCCTATGGAGCAAAATGTACTCTGTCAGTGTAAAACTCACTTCAAAAGCCTAAACGAGTAGGCGCCATCAGAAGTAGTCCATCCGACCATCCACCCTGTTAAGTGAGGGCGGTCAGATGGCTTTTTTTTTACTGTCCGTCACCGCCAGATATACCCAGGTGGCAAGGTACAGTAAAAAAAGAAAAATTACCCCCACACCATGGGAGAAAACTGGTGTGGGGGGGCATTCATTTCATTCTTTATTTTTCAAATACAAATTCCTGCTTTGTGTGTTTGTTTTGAAGAAAAAAAAAACTTTGGAAAAGTTTGACAGCCAACTGTGTTGTCTGACGGAGCCATCCGTTAAACATTTCCTACACTGAAAGGAACTTTCCTGATTGAGGTTCTTACCAATGTACAGAGATATCTGCCGGTCTGGTGGATATTTCTACATTTGGTCTTAGAGGCAGCAAAGCCCTCCACCACTCTGTCTTCCTTTACTCTGTGTGCTATAATCCTAAATCAGGCCCTCTGTCTAGTGTGGCACAGTGGGCAAAAGAACAATGGTTTGGATTGGTAAACTAAGGGATCACCACTGGGTTTTTACTTGAAAGCATTCGTCCCATCACCTTTTGTGTGTTTAATTGCCTGTAATATGATGGGAAAGTTGAGACTGGCAAAGCTTTCCAAGCTTTCTACGGCCAATGTTTGCGAATTCTAAATAGTAGTAAATTTGCAATCATTTAGGAGTACTTCTATGGATGAAGATTTGCTACGTTTTTGGTAAACCGGTCACTGTGGCGCATATTTACAAAGAAGTGGAGCAATGCAGGGCAGCAAGAAAAGGTGCTGTGGTGTATTCTGTCACCTGAAGAGAGTAGAACTGTACCATACCTGCAAAGAAATGGCGCAGTTATCCTCTCTTCATGCTCAGGTGCAATTTGGGCTGCCTAGGGGCAGCACAGGTACCCATGCACCGTAGTGCAAGGGTGTCTGTGTTATGGTCAGTATAGTTTTTGTACAGGAAAGAGTACCTTTCTGCACAAAAACTATCAGTAGGGGCTTTTTCCTTTTTCAGAATGCAGCATACGTTTCTCCTTGATACGCCACCCTCACGCAGGTGCACCATTTTGGCACAAACCCATGTCTAGGACTATTTGTAAAAATAGGTTTGTGTCAAAATCCACAGGTGGATGCACGGGAATGCCCACGCACCACCCACAGAATGCTTACTTGATGCAGAGTAACACAAGGCAGCACAATGCGCTGCATTGCGTTACTTTTTCTTACAAAGCCACGCAAATCGACATTTGCAAGGCTCTGTAAATTCCCAAAAAGCTTTTGTGTCAGGACTTCCTTGAAAAACGGATGCAACCCCAATGCAAAATCTTTGTAAATCTGAGCCTAAATATATTTAAGATCCCGATCCCAAAAATTAACATGTTAAAACCTCTTAGTGAAATCGGGATGACAAGAAAAACTACACAGACATAGCAGGCCCCACTCAGGACCTCTAGAACCAACTACCAAGCCAAAAATGCATTTACTTGGGGGGGTGTCACTAAGCCCCAGGGTTTCCTCTTACTTGGATATCGGTTCAATTCTGGCCCAGGCCCACCCTGCTCATGGTGCACCGTGCGCAGATCAGAGAAGTGCTCTATATTTATAATACTGGCCCATGTGGCAAATTCATATGGAATAATCATTTGGAACCAATTTCCCACTATGTTGGTCTTGTTCAAAAATGAAATCTTCTTTTACCTGCTGTTAGACTTGGCATCTTTTGGCGTGTTTCCCCTGACTTTTTGCTTTCTGACCTCCCGGTTTTGACTCTGTTTTTGCTGGTGTGATGATTCTGCGCACTTTCCTCACTGCGGTCCAGTGGGAAAGTGCAAGTGCTCCTGTATAAAATGTGTTATGGATTGGTGTTTCCATGATTGGCCTATTTGGTTTATGTGTCAGTCCCTCGTAAAGTGCACTGCGAGTGCCAGGGCCTATAGACCAAATGCTGTTGGTGGGCTGCAGCACTGGATTGTGCCACCCACGCAAACAGCCCGTAAAGTGTAACTCGGGCCTGCCAACGCAGAGCCTGTGCGCAGCCTGGGGCTGCCATGTCGACTTGGCAAGTGCACACCTTGCAAGTCCCTAAACCTTCCCTTTGCTACATGTTAGTCACCCCTAAGGTAGGCCCAAGGTACCCCTGTGGGCAGGGTGCGGTGTATGCGAAAGGTAGGACATGCCCGGGTGTGTGCGGCATGTCCTGATAGTGAATTACAGCCTAGTTCGTTTTTCACTATTGCAAGGCTACCTGTTCCCCCTAGGCCAGAACGGTCGGTTTTGATTATTACAGCTTATAATCCTAACTGACCCCGGGAACATGGTAGAAATTCGAGTTTAGTATGCCTGGACTCAGAATGATAAAATGCAGCTTTTAGTAAGGTTGGTTTTACCATTCTGGGTTTGAAAATACCACTTTTAGAAAGTGGGTATTTTCTTGCCTAACCATCCAAGCCTGCCTCTGCGGAGATTGTGTATTCCGTGTCTGGAATGTGAGTGACAGGGGCTGGGGGGATGCCAGGAGACAGGGTGAGTCAGCGCAGGGCTGAATAGCCAGATCGACCTGTAGATGGGTGGGAGGGGTCGCACCTGGGCCCTGGATAGGACAGTGCCTTCCCTCCACAATGCCGGCTCCACCTCCTGTGGTGCGTCTGATGTCCCTGGCCTACTCACTGAAAGAAGGGACGGAGACTTGTCAACAAAGTGCTCCAGAACTGGTTTGGACTAGGCAAAGGCCTCTCTGCCTTCAGAGAACAAAGGAATTTGGGATATAAATATTGGGGCCCTGACCCCATGAATTTAGATCTCGCTGGAATCAAGGAACCTGCCAAGACGAAGAGCTGGAAGAGCTGCCAGGAGGAGTACTGCCCCTTTGCTGTGTTGTTGCTTTGTTGGGTTGGCCTGCAGTTGCTGCTTCTGTCTTGGGCAGTGAAAGGACTTGGGAGGGGTCGCACCTGGGCCCTGGATAGGACAGTGCCTTCCCTCCACAATGCTGGCTCCACCTCCTGTGGTGCGTCTGATGTCCCTGGCCTACTCACTGAAAGAAGGGACGGAGACTTGTCAACAAAGGGCTCCAGACCTGGTTTGGACTAGGCAAAGGCCTCTCTGCCTTCAGAGAACAAAGGAATTTGGGATATAAATATTGGGGCCCTGACCCCATGAATTTAGATCTCGCTGGAATCAAGGAACCTGCCAAGACGAAGAGCTGGAAGAGCTGCCAGGAGGAGTACTGCCCCTTTGCTGTGTTGTTGCTTTGTTGGGTTGGCCTGCAGTTGCTGCTTCTGTCTTGGGCAGTGAAAGGACTGGACTGAACTTTCTACGAACTTGTGCTGAGTATCTCCAAGGGCCAGAAACCGAGCTGGCCTCCTGTTAAGAAGTCTCAGGGACTGCAAAGACTTCACAAGCCTCTGGGTACCGCTGCTGGAACGCTGTTTCAGTTGCCACAGAGGAAGGGACCTGCAACCGACTCCGTCAACCGAATCCATCCCTGGCCGGTGACCTGTTTGCACCGCAGACCGCATCGCCCCGCTTCGCATCGCAACCCTGGTCTCACCGTGGGCGGCGTCCGACGCCGCCAACATCGAGCCGCTGCTTGCACCGTGACCTGTGGGCACCGCAGTTCGCATCGCATCGCTTCACTGGGCCAGCCGGACCAGACCGACACTGTCGCTGCAACTGGCTCAAGAGTCGGGACCGCACCGCATTTGGGGCACCGCTCGCACGTCTGTGACGCACCGCTCCGACTCGCACCGCTGTCCGACGCCAGCTCCCGCACTCCGGCTAGGTCGCTGCATCGCAACCTGTCAGCACCGCATCGAGCATCGTCTCGCCCTGCATCGCACGCCTTGGACTCACCGACTCCGTCTGCCCAACGCTCATCGAGCCGCTGCCTGCACCGCATCGAGGGACACCGCACCTTGCATCGCTCCGTCTTGCACCGCAACCGCGACGAACCCCGACCGGCTCGTACCCTCCGTACCAGCCACAACGAGAAAAGGTACTGTGACCGAGTCTGTTCACGACTCTGCTGGCCCGTATCGACGCGGTCGGCTGGAACTGTTAGACTCTGTGGTTTTCAGCATCACGGTAGGCTCGGACGGAGCTACCGACTCGTACGAACTTTGCTTTTGTGCTATTCCTGCAAAGAAGAAGTTAACGTATCAAGTATTCATTAGTAAAGTACAGTATTGTGGATTTTTGTCGTAATTGGTCTTGTCTTGAGTATATAAAATATTGGTTATTTTTCTAAACTGGTGTGGTGTCCGTTTGTAGTGCTTACACTGTATTACTGTTGGTTATGTGCAAATGCTTTACACACTGCCTCTGAATTAAGCCTGACTGCTCGTGCCAAGCTACCACGAGGGTGAGCAGGGGTTACTTCACGAGTGTAACAACCCTTACCCTGACTAGGAAGAAGGGTCCCTACTTGGACAAAGGTGCAAGCCCTTGCCAACTAGAGATCCCATTTCTAACACCTGCCTTCTTTGTATATACACTCTGTCTCCTGCTTAAGCTAATTGGTGTATGTAAATGTGCTTATGTTTTTTAAATATCTTTACATAAACCACAAACAGTTTATTTTGAAAGACTTTTTAATTTGACATTGTATGCATCATTGGAATATAAGCTTAAAAAGTGTTGAAGCAATGATCAATTCCATGAAGAATAAGTAATAAAAATGCATCTAACTTACAATAAAACAAACTGATAAAATTCTATCTCTAACCAATAAAGCAAAATCAATAACATAATCATAAGGAAAGAACAAGAAAAATGCGTCAAAAGACCAAAATTGTAGCATATAATTTTCTGTCCTTTACATATTCAACAATGAAAGGCTAAATTCCAAAGCAATTTGTGCACCTATGTTGAAATTACATGCTCAAATGTTCAACAAGTGGAAATATAGGACTGGGCTTTACAAAATGTGTCTTTACACTTCTAAAAATATAGTTGTGAATAATTCTGCGTTACCGGGCAGAATTGTCCTATGAAGGCTGTTACACCCCCAAACGTACACATATGCTGGTATGCATAAACATTTTCAAAGCCTATTCTTATCTGGGCGATGGTTACAAATGTACTCCTATGAAGGGCAGTAGTAAAAGTCTATCTAGAATCTCTTCCTGATAAAAACAACAAGGAACTTTCATGCATGCTAAACATTGCTAGATCACTAAGCAAAAACACAGGACACAAACAGGGCCTATGTACAGACCATAAATCAGACCTCCGTTTCATCAAAGAAACCTAGTTACAGGATAATGCAGCACATATTCTACATGAAGCAATACCTGACAATTAAGCAACTATCTTCATAAATTGACCTAATAGAAAAATTGGAAGAGACTTAGTGGTAGTCCATAAAAATACATTACCCACATCCTTCTTTGAAGGCTACAACATTTGAGAACGTAAAACAATACTTATTCACTGTTCTCCATCTCTAACTTTTAGATATCAGCACTTTGCATATACAGGATTGATCTCAAATACATTGAAATGCCTTCTTCAAATCTGATAATTCTTGCTCCTTCTGGGGGTATTGATCAAATAGTTGTACTCCTGATATTGATGGAGCAAGGTCTCGTAAGAAAGAGACTTGCTCGGAGGCAATCCTCTCGTTTAACTCATTAACAGAGTTACTAACCATGTCTTGTGAATAATTAATACGCACCACATAAAATACGCGGGTTAGCGAAGCTTGCTTATGTGTGTACTAACGCGGATAACAATGAAAACGGACTAATACCGCTTTAAACGGGGAAACTGTTGTGCGCATGCGTCAACTGCATCTACGCAATATGACGAGCTAACACTTGGAGGGAAATTCTAGCGCATGAGCAGAAGACACTAAAATGGAGTCTTGAAGACTCGCGTGCATGGCATCTGCTCAGCTGAAACTAAAACAGGCTATTTTACTAATGCTAATGCGGGGAAAATATTAATAAAAGAACGGGAATAGATTAGAGGTGGGAGGTATACAGTGAGACCATTTATTTTGTGAAAATAACATTTCTCTTTTGACTTTATTATTAGTGCGCATTTGGGCCTTTCTGGTATGACCGGACTAGATGAAATGACGCAACACTTGCGCATGCCTACTGAGTGAAGCTATGAAGGTCAATGACGAAGCATTTGAATGGAGGCCAAATCGTAGCGCCATGTCCTGGGAACGGATGGTGAAAAGTTCAGCGATGTGATGTTCTATTCTTTATAGTGTCATTAATGTTGCAAGTTTGCTACATGTAGTGGATGGGAATAAAATTTTGAATAAAAAATTAAGGGGATGGGTTTGCGAACAATGGTCTAACAGAGTATAGTGACATGTAAGCATGGTGTGATGATCATCCCCCCTTGCCTGACCAATTAGATTTAGTATTTTTACGATATTGTAACTTTAGTGGGTGGAACATGAGGAAACGAAGGTATAATTAAGGTAGCCTTAGTTAGTTAGTTAGACTTGGAGACGAGACTGAGACGGAGATGCTGTCTGGGAGTCGGGGATGCTGTTACTGGAGAGATGCTGTGAGGTGCTGATGAAGACTCGAATGCAGACGCTGAAGAAGAACTTTTCTATCCTAACTTAATTGGGTTAGATCAGAAGATCGCGGAAGAATCTCGAGGAGGAAGAGAGAGTCAGAGAGGGGTGCGACGCAATTCGCCGGTATTCTAGAGAGGTCACCTATCCTGTCCTGAACCCTGTCCTGAAGTCTTTGTCTTCTGACCTATCCTGGGGACACTTACCAGCCCTTTGGCCAGGGAGTTGGTCTTTCACACCATTCTTGGTAACTATAATTTCATGTTATTTGCAAATGTACTTTTCTATCTGTCCTCTCCCTTTCTGAGCATTAATTATTGTATGAGTCCGAAGTATATATTTTGATGTTTAATCAATTGAACTTCTCTCCTAAGAATGAGGGTGACTACACTGTATTTTTTAAATGATTCACATGCATTTAATTTAGATAAATATTTAAAACTTTCCTGAGTCTGTGATTATTTTCGTCAAACCAAGAATAGTTAAGGGTTAAGTTAATTATCACCATCAACTAGTTCAACTAATGGTCCATCGACCAGAGGAAAGAACTTTTTGATCAGTGAAAGGTTAGTTAAGCGAATTAAATAACTAATCCTGAGAAAAATAAACTATAAACCACTCCAGCGGTTTACTCAATGTGTATGTGTTTTTATGGGCCCAGGTGAGTATATGGTAGTGGAGTATTTGTTATTGGTTTACCGCTGGATCAATATCATGTGGGCATTTTTTGAATGACACTTATTGGCTTTGCCATGTGGATTTGTAAATCGCACTGGTATTCTAGTGCTGAGCAGATGTGTATTTCTTGCCCTGCCTATGGTAGGTTGGTTAATTAAAAAGCCAGGTCTTCAGCTTCTTCCGGAATACAAGAAGAGAAAAGGAGGCTCTGATGTGGAGTGGAAGGCTGTTCCACACTTTAGGAGCAATATACGAGAACGGTCGTCCTCCTATTATGGTTCTGTTTAAGCATGGGAGATAATGCGATCAGGAGTCCTGTAGAGCAGAGGTATCTGGGTGCTTGGTGGAAGGAGATACGACTGTTCGGGCAGGTTGAGCCTTAGTCATGCAGCGCCATGAATGTGTGTAAGAAGTTTGAATTGAGAGCATTTCTGTATCGGTAGCCAGTGGAGTTGTGATTTGAGT
Organism: Calotriton arnoldi; assembly: GCA_963921515.1. Lineage (NCBI taxonomy): Eukaryota > Metazoa > Chordata > Amphibia > Caudata > Salamandridae > Calotriton > Calotriton arnoldi. Next base: position 4,144,901 of record CAWUFW010000151.1, on the reverse strand, counting down.
TCTGTGTGGGAGGCTGAGGATGAGTCTGGTTGCTGAGTTCTAGATGATTTGTAGTCTTCTAGTGAGTTGCTTGGTGATCTCAGCGTAGAGATTGTTCCCACAGTCTAACTTGCTGGTGGCTAGGGTGTGAGTGACAGTTTTTATTGTGATGCTTGAAAGACATTTGAAGATCTTTCTCAGCATCTTCAGGGTGTGGAAGCAGGATGCAGTGATTGAGCTGACATGTGCGGTCATGTCCAGTTTGCTGATGATGACTATTCTGAGGTTCCTGGCATGGGTTCTGGATGTTGGGTCCAAGTTCGACTGTCCACCACTGGAGTCTAATGGTGGGGTGATCTTGCCAAATATCACTACTTCTGTCTTTTTGGTGTTGAGCTTGAGACAGTTGGCTTTCATCCAGTTAGCGATTTCAGTCATGCAGGCGGTGAACTTGTTTATTGTGTTGGGGCTCTTGCCTGACAGCGAGAGTATTAGATTTGTGTCATCGGTTTAGGAGAGAATGTTGATGATGTGTGCTCGGATGACACTGGCCAGAGGGATCATTTGATCATATATGTGTTGAAGAGGATGGGGCTGAATGATGAAACTTGAGGCACTTCACAGATGAGTTGGTGGGGTTCCGAGGAATGAGGTGCCCGGGCTGACAGCTTGTGTTCTATCCGTTAAGAAGGAGCAGATGGCCAAATTCATTCCCATTTACTTGTTTTCATGTCTCCAGATTTCTGTCAGAGATATCAGATTCATGTAGATTTTATTGCTATCAAATATGGCTTTTAATATTTGTTATGAACTATTGTGTTCTGATGAAAGCTCAATTGTCATTGACTTTTGTAGTTATATAGTCTTTGGTTTTTCAATTTGCTGCCTCCTTCAAATTTGTTTCCTAACACATTCTTTCCTGTTTAACATGTTCCACAACTAATTGTATCACATGCTTGACCAGAATAAAAATAGTGCATGTTGTTTTAACTCCTCTTACTCTTGCTTACTAGTGAGGCTCTACAGCGATGGCCCGCTATAATTTTTACAGATTATTAGACTATTAATATTTAACAATCATGACATTTCCACTAAGGGATACATGGAAAATAGACTAGTAAGTTCTTCACCCGCAGAACTTTTATTTTCTCTGTTTAATCTCTGTATTCCAGTCAATGTAATTTGTTAAATCCTTTTAAATAACTTTAGTCAGAAAAGTGATTAATAGAAGTGTGTGATTTTCATAATTATATCATGGCACATCACTCAGCTTGCACTTCATGGAATCAAGATCATGCCATTTGGGAGTAACACCAGTGTTGCTTACCTGCGGTGCAAGAGCTGAAATGCACTTCCGTGTTGAGGCTCCAGAGCTGCTTCGACTGACAGGCTGTGAAATTTTCCAGTCTAGTAAGGTACTGCCATCAAGCCCGTCTGACTCTTCGTCTCTTATTTCTGGAACCTGATGAAAATATTACAACATCTCAATAACCTCACACTGATAAACAATATTAGACTTTGATTTTCAGACTATCACCGTTTATATCTTCTCAAAACCTCAAGTACTACTTGGCAATAACTTAGGCAGCTATCTACCACTTCTCTACATAGCGTTATGTATTTGGTTTAATACTTTGCTCCTGGTTAGGATGCCGTGAATTTAGAGCTGTAATATCGTATTCAATATATACTCTTACCACAGGATTCAACATTTACCAGGTGCAGTATTACTTCCCTATTCTGAGTTTATCATCACAGGATGGTGGTTGACATGGTACTACAGCATGCTGTCCCATGTTCTGAACAGCAAAACACAGAATGTAGGGTATTTTCCAAACACTCATTCTGCCAGTCTTTACACAGCATAATCAGTGGCAGGCAACACAAACAAAAAGTGGTTTGGCAAGTGGAGGGGGAGAGAGGGGAGCACGGGGGTTATAAATAAAAAAAAATAAGACTTACCTGAAGCTGCTGGCCGGCTCGCACCTCATTGTTCCTCTGCTTCCTGGTTCCAGCAGACACTGGGACAGCATCAGAGACTCCCTGTGCAATCCCTGCGCTGCTCTCATGCTATTACCAAGCGATACCAAAGGGGATGATGGACGGAGCGTTAGAGCAAATCAAACACTCACCCCCAGTCAACTGATCTGGGTTTAATCCATCATCATTCTTTAGCTCACTCCACCACCCCAGTTCAGACATGGCCATATGCAAATCAGTCTGACCCTGTGCCTCATGGGAACAGTCCAGCCCGAACTGCCAAGCCATGTCTTCCCTGGACCGGAAACAAGCATCCTGGGACCGGTTTCGGGTTCAAAACCCTCATCAGCCAGGCTATCTTGAATCCAGTGGAAAAGTGAGCAAAGGACCCACGTCTGGGCATACCCTGCCAACTTAGGGCGAACAAAGCGATACCAAAGGGGATGATGGACGGAGCGTTAGAGCAAATCAAACACTCACCCCCACCGAGTCCCAGGATGCTTGTTTCCGGTCCAGGGAAGACATGGCTTGGCAGTTCGGGCTGGACTGTTCCCATGAGGCACAGGGTCAGACTGATTTGCATATGGCCATGTCTGAACTGGGGTGGTGGAGTGAGCTAAAGAATGATGATGGATTAAACCCAGATCAGTTGACTGGGGGTGAGTGTTTGATTTGCTCTAATGCTCCGTCCATCATCCCCTTTGGTATCAGCTTTGTTCGCCCTAAGTTGGCAGGGTATGCCCAGACGTGGGTCCCTTGCTCACTTTACCACTGGATTCAAGATAGCCTGGCTGATGAGGGTTTTGAACCCGAAGCCGGTCCCAGGATGCTTGTTTCCGGTCCAGGAAGACATGGCTTGGCAGTTCGGGCTGGACTGTTCCCATGAGGCACAGGGTCAGACTGATTTGCATATGGCCATGTCTGAACTGGGAGTGGTGGAGTGAGCTAAAGAATGATGATGGATTAAACCCAGATCAGTTGACTGGGGGTGAGTGTTTGATTTATCATCCCCTTTGGTATCGCTTTGTTCGCCCTAAGTTGGCAGGGTATGCCCAGACGTGGGTCCCTTGCTCACTTTACCACTGGATTCAAGATAGCCTGGCTGATGAGGGTTTTGAACCCGAAACCGGTCCCAGGATGCTTGTTTCCGGTCCAGGGAAGACATGGCTTGGCAGTTCGGGCTGGACTGTTCCCATGAGGCACAGGGTCAGACTGATTTGCATATGGCCATGTCTGAACTGGGGTGGTGGAGTGAGCTAAAGAATGATGATGGATTAAACCCAGATCAGTTGACTGGGGGTGAGTGTTTGATTTGCTCTAATGCTCCGTCCATCATCCCCTTTGGTATCGCTTTGTTCGCCCTAAGTTGGCAGGGTATGCCCAGACGTGGGTCCCTTGCTCACTTTACCACTGGATTCAAGATAGCCTGGCTGATGAGGGTTTGAACCCGAAACCGGTCCCAGGATGCTTGTTTCCGGTCCAGGAAGACATGGCTTGGCAGTTCGGGCTGGACTGTTCCCATGAGGCACAGGGTCAGACTGATTTGCATATGGCCATGTCTGAACTGGGGTGGTGGAGTGAGCTAAAGAATGATGATGGATTAAACCCAGATCAGTTGACTGGGGGTGAGTGTTTGATTTGCTCTAATGCTCCGTCCATCATCCCCTTTGGTATCGCTTTGTTCGCCCTAAGTTGGCAGGGTATGCCCAGACGTGGGTCCCTTGCTCACTTTACCACTGGATTCAAGATAGCCTGGCTGATGAGGGTTTTGAACCCGAAACCGGTCCCAGGATGCTTGTTTCCGGTCCAGGGAAGACATGGCTTGGCAGTTCGGGCTGGACTGTTCCCATGAGGCACAGGGTCAGACTGATTTGCATATGGCCATGTCTGAACTGGGGTGGTGGAGTGAGCTAAAGAATGATGATGGATTAAACCCAGATCAGTTGACTGGGGGTGAGTGTTTGATTTGCTCTAATGCTCCGTCCATCATCCCCTTTGGTATCGCTCATGCTATTACCAAGCATGACAGCAGCACAGGCATTGGCCTAAGCAGGCTGGTTTAACACTCACTCAGGCACAGGGAGTCTGTACTGTTTCTCCAGCCTGACTGCAATACAGCTGGGTTGGAGAAACCTAACTGTGCATGTCTGTTTGGTCGGCCTGAGACGGTCGGCCAAACAGACATGCGCACTTAAAAGTGCACATACCACTCCATTCCTCCTCCCTCCCAGGTCCCCGCCCCACCCCTCCTTACACACGCTGGCTCAGCCAGCAGCTGAAAAATAAAACAATGATAAAATATTGTTTTATTTTTCAGCTGCTGGCTCTGAGCAAGTGGAGAGATGCTCCTCCAACATTGAGGAGGAAACGCCGCTGGGCATAATTTGTTCAGAGAAAAAGTGAATAATTAACATATGTTATAATCCCTGAAAGGGTTCTCCGTCACTTCACTCTATGAAAATCCAGAAAGCAATATCTGAGAGAAACCTGCTTGAAAAAAAAGTGAAACTGCAGATTTGATCTGTAAGCCCCCATTATTCATTTTATGCCTCATTCTAAGCAGGAACACTCAGAACACTGCAGTATTTTCTTAGCCTGTGTTATTGGTATTTACCATGTGCACAGTAACCCTCGAGGATTGTGGGGCACTTATAATGAGGTCCCTCACGTTTAGTAGGTATGATTCAAGCTTGTTTATGAAATCGGGAACTTTTCAAATATTTACAATCGACAAACACAATTCTCAAACATTAGAGATTGAAAACATGTAAAAAAGTTTAAGAAAATATTTTTTAATTTATTTTGTTTACTTAACCACATCTTAAAAAATGACACATGACCAACAAAAAGATGAACACAGAAAAAACAATAACATGCATAATAAATAAAAATCTATTAATCCTTTCTTACCGGTTCTATAACTGTAAAGGAGCAATTTTGGGCATTAGTGTCTCTATGATAAATATTTCATTAAAGCGGCTCTCTGCCTGCAGGATTTGGGCAGGTAGATTGACGAAAAAAATGAAAGAAGGAATTGTACATACACTTAAGAACAATTAGCAAAATTTGAGCGTCCTGAAACCAGCAAGTACTAGAAAGGATTTACCTCACGGCTTGAAACGAAGTTGACAATAAAAGAAAAATATCAATGGGTCCTAATTCTAGTCCCCTCATTGATACAGAATGGAGCAATGAACTATGGCCCTAGCTCTCTTAATTGCCACTAGAAATCTAAAGGAAGCACATCTGAAATAACTCTACATCGTCCATGGAAGAGCCCAATCAATTAGTGGTTTGCACATCATAATAGCGTACAGATACTCCAGTATTTTTTTAATGCAACCATAAATTATGGTAGTATATATAAATGTAATCAACCTCAGAGCAGTTGGAACAGAAAACTTGAACATTCTTTCGATTATGTTTTGGAAGGTGTTTTAACCCTCCTCGTCTACTGCAGAAAAATGTGGACTGTTGGAAATGGCCCTTTCTAGGGTGCTTTACCTCGACTTTTTGCTTTTCTCCTTCCCAGTTTTCCGCTGATCTAGGTGCTAGCTTTAGGACTTTAAGAGCGTTTGACACTGCCATTTAGTGCCAAAGTGCTGTTCTTGTCATATACATACTGATGATTGGTGCATACATAATTGGCTGATTCAAGTGAGCTATAAGGCTGTTGTCTAGGGGTAAGACATATACTCAGGGCATGTAACTCGAATGCTTCTCCGTGGGCCTGCAGCACTGGTTGTGCCATCCATGGAGGTAGCTCATCCATCGTGCCACAGGTTTGCTCTGATGGGGCCTGTGTGCGCAGGTTAGTGTTACTAGGCTTGGAAGTTAAAAAGCTATGCAGCAAGGTTCTTCATGTCTCTTGCTATATTGGAGTTCTCCCTGGGGACAGGGTGCAGTGTCGGAAAGAGGTAGAGCATGTGCGCATGTGTGTTACATGCAAGGGTCGTGAATGGTACCGGATGGTTGTTCGGTACGATGGGGCCTGCTTCTCGCATTGGATTTGCATGGGGGAAAGTAGGGAAAGGCTATTGAGCAAGATTCCCTACGTGCAGAAGAGTATAGTGTTTGGTATCGATGAGCCCGTAATCGCGAATCCTCTCTGGTAGTGCGAGTGGATTCAACATTAAGTGTGTGGAAATGTCACTTTGGGAAAGTAGGCATTTCGATGCTCGTGGCTCTGTGTGCCTGTCGGCCTGGCTCCAATTCACATCTGGATGCTGGGGGAACAGCTTCGTCTGTGCATTCCTGATAGAAGGCCATAAACTAGGGGCACAAGGGAAACTGCAGACGTCTGACTCTGAAGAACCTCTCTGGGACGGTTACGTGGGGGTGGAATTGGCACCTGGATTCCAAGGGGCACTGGCCTCAGAAGTTACAGACACTTTTGGATTTGGGACCATACTATGCTGGTTTGATGCTGGGACATTCACATGAGGAATCATTAAGGCAGGAGGGACTGCAACTGGATTATCCGCAGACTTATGGTGGCCTGTAGCTTGTCATGCTCCAGGAAGGGGACTATCGCTTGGTGGGTTTTGCCTGGACGTTGCTGGTGCCAACTGTCGTGGCCCAGGTCATAAAGTACTCTCCAAGGGCCTCTTGGATGGCCTCCTGTCCAAGAGATCCCAGGGACACAAAGGATCTCCCTGTTTCCACAAGATCGTAAGGACCGCACAGAGGTGCGGCTGAAAAGGGTGGAAGTGATCTTCGGATGCGATAAGGACCATCCTGATGTACACAGCCTATGCAGAGGAGTGTACTCTCAAAGATCAGCAGCCCACCTGAGGTGCTGGGACGTGAGGATTTAGAGTAGTGCGGGGGAAGCTTTCAGAGTCTGAGGGTCCCACGTATGCAACTAGGGGACCTATGCTAGCTTGCACTCTGGGGCATGTGGTGTCCAAGGGGTGTTGGGAGACTTGAGCTGGGAGCTGAGACTGTCTTCAACCTCCAGATCGAGAGGGCGACAGTGCCTGACATCCCGGCCTCTGTTCAAGGTCACTGGCTCCCTCTCCCTGGACACACGCCACAAGGTACTTTGTTGTGGAGAACATCGGGACGGACCTGAGGGGTTTTGTTGTGCCTTGTGTGCACCTATATCTGGCTGTCGAGAGTTACAGCAGCTTGTACCTCCACCTGAAGGGATTCACTTCTCCAGACTTTGAAGTGCGCCTGCTTCCTGGGTCACAACCTTTTGTCTATGGGGGGATAGCGATCCCTCACTCGTGCAAGTGCCATCGGGTGCCTGGAGACCTAATCTGGATGGAAGAAACTAAGTAACTGTTTCTTTCCGCTTTAGGTGGTTCCGACATTCTAATCAACGTATTGCCATCAGGGGCAACGTGCCTCGTTGGCTGGGGTAGTTGAGTGACTGGAGGGGCTGGGTCATGATGCATAGTAAAAGGCCAGTGATTTCTTGACCATTGCAAATGTTGGGGTATGCAATATTGGGAATTTCGTGTTTGTTGATTACCTCTGAATAGGGCATAAATGGTTCTGCCGTTCTGCTGCTAATGGGAAAGTTTGACAATTGCATATAACTGTAAAGTATATAGTCAATGTGTAGATCGTTTTGGATTTCAATGCATATATCGTGTTGATTTCAATGTGTGTTTGTGTAATGCAAAGACCAGTGTTTTATACATATGGTGTGGAGTATTTTTGTAGCGTACGCAGTGTGTTGTGTGGGTGGTGTTGTGCCAATACTTTACATATACATATTATATAAATTATAATATTAATCTGTATTATATATTAATATATTTATTTTTATTCATATGTATTCTGATGATACACAGACACACATAAAATTATCTGGAGAGCCTGGATGTTGTTAGAGAGTTGTTGACTACCTTACGCACTTCCAAAGCGAATGTATAACTATTGGTTCTGTCCCAATGTACCAAATGTGGAAGTAAAATATGAAAGTCTTGTTACTGCTCCAGACTTCTGTTCAACTACCACACCTTTGTGTGTCTCCAAAGCCCGAAGTAAAAGGGCTATAACCTGGGAACTACTCTCAATGCCAATATGTTTCTAGAGCCTCTGCTCAGTAAAGCCTCTGAAAATGTATCCTTTGATCTATGCTTCTTTCATGACATCCTGGCACCCCCCAAACCCTACTCCAAAGATCTAAAACTGGGAGTTGTGAACAATTACGACATGTCTATAAATATAAGTTTAACAACATACTAAAAATGTATGATCTGCCTCAATAGGTTGCCATGGTGCTCACTTATATTGAATATTGCAACCACACCTACATGGTCCTTCCATTCAAGTTTATGATCAAGCACCAACAAGCACAAAACTACATATTCCATGATACCATTGGATTGAAACAAACTGACCTGTTCTCTCCTGCAATGATACTCTATGTAACGTTCTATTGTTTTAGTTGGTTATTTTTGTTGACTTGTGGCCTTACACTTCTGAGAATTAGTCCTCCACTGCAAAATGCCTCATAAAACTTCCTTTTTACTCCACTGTTGAGCATAGCTTACTTATGAATCACCCGTGTGGCCACTGTTCTGCCCTTTCGTTCTTCTACTCATGAATAAACCACTTGCCTGTGCTGATTCTTCCATAACCCCCCTTTTCAAGACGGGATCGCACAGTCGCATCCTGATGCCAGCAATCATATTAGGAAGACGCCAGATGCCATGCAGTGTTGTCAATGGATACTTGCCCCTTCTGTGCATCTAGAGAGTAACTCATTGTGCTGCATTTATTATCATCTTCCCCTGTGCATTACTTCAGCAGTAGAACTTTCACTAACTTCACTAACTAGGTAAGCACACTGAAATGGATCTCCAGGCAGTTAGTTGTGTTCTCCCTAAACTTTCTACTAATGTGCTTATATTTCAATTAGGTAGGCACCGTACCTATCACCTTTTCCCTGACAGTAAGGCGTAGTGCATGTGTGACTCATGTTACCACTCCAGTCATAGATTTAGTTTGCATTAAATGCTTTTTGTCTTCCTTTTTCAGTTATCTGTGCCTGAAGTTAAATCCCGGGCCGGGTGCATGGCTAGCTGCAACGAGATGGAGGTCGTGTCGTGAGACCACTCCGGCCAGCGACCCAACAATCCAGCAGCAGCCAGAATAACCCAGATGCTGATAGTCTCTACAGGTGCCACTCCAAGTCCGGAGAAACTGTTGGGAGGCCAGCATTGCGCCTTCAACCTAGCCATGACCATGCGTCCTGGGGGCGTGTCATCCTAAGGCACAGGCTGAGTCTGCAAGTCCTGAGCAGGACCCAAGGACTGCTCCGTGCATTGCGTTGCACGGAAGCCGCCTATTGAAGTTGGCACAGTGATCCGGCCCCTCCCTGAAGACCTTGGGGTCCCTGGAGTCAGGCCGCTGTGCCCCATCAAAACTGTGAGTTTCTTACCCTAGGGAGTCCCAGCGTGACATGGCAGCAGCCTGCACCACAAGGCCCCTGCAGCCCTCACACTGCATGCACAGTTCCCCCGTGGATTGGGACCCCCCCAGGCCTCCCGTCTTTTGACACCCTTTGCCTTCCATGAGGGGGGGGCATCCCCCTTAATAATACCCTGATATTCCCACAGCATTGAGGAAGGAAGCCCGTTGTGAGCCTAATAGGCGACATTGGTTGGGCTGTCCTTGGGGCGGGAGAGGCCATTGGGGAACCGCCATTACACCCAGACCTGCCCGAGACCACGCATCCAAGGCGCGAGTCATCTGGCGGTGTGAGCAGAGCCAGCACGACCAGTTGGACCCGAATAGCAGTGAGGGAATAGCACTGCAGCCACTTTCTCGACCACAGACATTGGCGTGGGGATCTGCCCTCCCTCCTCTTTTGTAGGCCTGTGAGGCCCTGGAACTAGGCCGCTGAATTGCTGTGCAAGCAGATTTTCCCTCCAGGGGCTCAGACAAGCCGTGACAGTGACCCACACAGTGGGGCTGTTGTGGCCCTAATAATGCACATGCAGCTTCTCAAGGGGCCCCACCGTCTGTATTGGCACTATTGGACTAATAATGGAGAGTGCTTATCCACGCCAGATGCCCTAGAGCATCTGCTGGTGCACACGGAGAGTACTGTGCCTAGGCTAGCGGGCACATGTCGAGTACTACACGAGCCCTGTGATGTCTGGGCTCCTAATATAGTGGCCTGCATTGGAGGGCAGTTGTGAGCTTGACCGCGTGCCCTTGGGGTGCAGAAGGTGACTTTTCCCCCTACACACTGCCTAAACAACCCACCATTTGGAGCACCTCATTATCTGCTGAAATCATTAACCCGGAACGGTCCCCATTCATGTTGTGGTGGAAGAGCTAGCTTGCCCTGGAACTGGTGCAGAGGAAGCCAGTGTGCCTCCTGTCAAGTGAATTGACTAGAGTGTGGCAGGCAGCACATAGGTCCTCTCCAACAGCCGCACATTCATTACTCCTCGCTAACGCCTGACATTGTTGCCCAGCAATTGCCTTTTGCCTCCCCTCTTACCCCACTGACTGCCTCCGTGGAAGCCTGTGCAGAACTTGGACTGCTCGTGCCTCCCCTTGCCATGCCTTGTACAGGCTTGCAGGGTGTTGTGGGTCCCGATGTTGCAGATTACTAAAACCGACTGGGGGCCCCACTGGAGACCCTCTGCTGTGGCCAGTTGTGAATGGCCCCTCAACTTCCTGTGGGCATCACTTGGCACCCATGTGAGACCCCGACTGTGCAGGACATCAGAGCACAATGCCAGGGGTACTCATCAAGGAGCACTGGTGAAGCTGAACTTTCATCGCCAAGACTGCTCGTGCCGCCCCGGTGTGATGCCTTGCAGTGGAGGCCGGGGGACAGGCAGGTCTGCAGGTAGCAGACACCCATTGTAATACAATGCTTCCCCCCTCTCCTGGAGTCTGTTAACCCAACAATACTGCTGCAACTCAAGTACTAGTTGGCCCGTCGCCTCCAGCGATGGAATGGAGGGGAGATGGGGCTCCCAGCCGGTGGGGTGTCCAGAGGCCGTGCTCACTGAACAAACGGAGCAGGTGACGCCACTGGAGGAACCAGCCACAACACTAGCGGATGCTAAGCTGGACAAATTTATTATTGCCATAGCTGACAGCAAGCAGGATCTAGGCATAAGTGTTGATGAGGTGGCAGTGGAAGTGGGACTATTACGCGATGACCATAGAAAAATCACTGCCCGTGTCATGTAAGCAGAGAGGACGTTGATCGAGATTCGGGCCACAGTGTCTGACCTAGAAGGGCAGCTACGGTCCCTCACGGCCAAGGTCCATGAGCTAGAAAATAGAGCAGAAGATTCTGAGGGGAGGTCCTGCCATAACAATCTCTGAATCGCAGGCTTCCCTTAAGGGAGGATGGCTCAGACCCGGTGCTAATCTTTGAGACATGGTTGGCACAAGCATATTGAAGTTGATCATTTCTGTGTAATCATTACTGACAGTATTATATAATGCTTATATATGATATGTGTGATTTATTTCATTATGCTTGAGCCTAGTTACTACGAGTTTGACTAAATATGAAATGTTGAAATTAAAACAAATTGAGATGTCTTTTCTCCTTAAGCTGCATTATTTCATAACCTGTTCAATGAACTTTGATACATTTTCTCTAATGTTGCTTTATTTGGTTCTTGGATCATGCAACATTCCTTTTGACAACAAAGATCTTTCTTTTACCCCTTTGTGTGTGAACAATGGGAAAATTAACTCTTCCCTATATCCGTGGAGTGCAACAAAGTAAATAAGCTCTTTGTCAACTAATCTGTAAGGATGGAACGGACAGTTGCTTCTCATGATGTGTATGGGAAAAAATGACAGAGTAACAATTTATACCTGGAAAGACGGAAGGATGATCACATGATGATCAGACCTTTGTGGACCCATCATTGATGTCATGATGACAAATATGAACTTTATGGGGCATATTATCAAGAACGGCGTTAAAATTATCGCAGGTTTAGCGGCAGAAAACTGCCGCTAAAGCGGCGATAAATGGGCTTGATAATATGGCGTGGAGAATTCCAATAGAAGCCCATGTTCACACCAGAACATGGACTTCTATTGGAATTCTCAAGGGCATATTATCAAGCCCATTATCGCCGCTTTAGCAGCAGTTTTCTGCTGCTAAACCGGCGATAATTTTTAACGCCGTTCTTGATAATATGCCCCTATGATTACTTCATTCAGGAGAAGGAGTAAGAGCCCTTTTTGAGGAAAGCTTTACCTAAGCTCAGACAACCCTGTTTCATCTTTTCTTGCCTCCAACCTGCATGTCAAACTTACTTTTATGATGCTTTGCCTTGCTGATGAACTTGCCTGTTGGGCAATTTGGAGCAGTTTGGTGAGAAATCAGACTTGGACTTTCATGATTTATGCTCCACTCCCCCGTGCCCATTCCCATGGACTTTTCCGCTAATGGACTTTAACTTGATCTCCTTGCTCATGCTAAGAGAACCTTTTTGAAAACCAACTTCTTGCTTTGTTGGTGGTAACAATTGTTTTGTTTTCCAAAAACCATCCTCTTTATGGATGCTTTACTTAGACAGACATTCTTCCTTTAGTGGAGCAGTTAGTTTTATGTTGAAAGGCTGCATATTGTCTTGTATATTTGCTTAGAAAACGCACAGAAGAAAACTGTAAAGGAGGGTGAGCTTCTGCAAGGAATGAGATTGATGACACAGGGTGTTGTGCTGTGATTGGTCGGTTGGTGTAAAGCCGCGCTGAGATTGGTTGACTATGTCATAGAATGTCACGCTCTTATTGGTTGTGATTTTAATTTCCTGGTTTTGAGGAAAAAGTGACCATACCTGTTAGAATAGGAGAAGATACACCATCTGAGGGTACACCAAGATACATCGTATTGCTGGACAAAGGATAACATCCATGTCTTTGGCTTGAGCATTGGCATGAAATTACAGAGAATGACGAAGGTCTAACGTTTCCTCGTTATGGGACATTTCATTTGAGAACTATTGAGAATTTCAGGAGGAAACCATACGAAATGAAACCACCTCCTAGACAAGTTCAAATTGAAGCTTTAAATACTTGGGAACACCTAGCTTCTCAGAAAAAGAAAGAAAAATATTATGCAGGTATAGGAAAACCCTTGATTACCATGCAAAAGCTAGATGGGATGCACAACAAAAAGCATGATGTTGTTCAGGGAACAAGAATGTATCCCTTGATACCTGCTGAAGGAGAAATTGGGGAAAACGAAAAGAGAAAAGGAAACACACAGAGATAAAAAAAAAAGTGATGCTAAAGTGGAAGGAAAAGATAATGACATAGATGACGATCTATTAAATGACTTAATGTTGATTCGTCCACCACCATACAATGGATCTCAGAGTGAGAGTGCAATAGAGAAAAATACACCTGAGATTCCAAATGCCCCTGTTATGCCTGAACTATCTTAAGAAACTACACCGTTTTCTCCTGTAAGAGGGGGAACAGAATTGCCAGCTACATTGAAACCAATTGAATTGAATGCTCCAGAGGCTTTAACTGTTCCTGTTACTATTGGTCCTGTTGTACTTCTTTATAAATCTGGGTCACAGGTAAATACTGCACACACTCTGACTGTACCTGCAGGAATGAATACTGTACATGGTAATCCAATAGATTTGACAACGAGATAGTTGCTTTAGAAACCAATGGTTCCCACTGAAAGTGATACTACTGGTACTAAGAGTATAAGTTCCACTTTAAATCAGACACAAATTGATCCGAGAAGAGGAATGTTTCAGCGTTTATCACCTTTTTTGTCCCCAGAACAGGTGGGCCTCCTGAAATAAGTTATCATGATACTGAAATGACTGCACCAGTGGGTATTTCAGTTCCTGATACATCTGCAATAGACATGCAACCTGGAACGAGTAGAGATTTGACTAATAGAGATTTGCATTCAAGCATTTCAAGAGAAACATCTGGACTTACTTCACAAGAATTAAATGATAGGCTTAAAGGATTTAGTATTCCAATTAATAATAATCAAAGTTCTGATGCTGCTCCAGTCTCGGTGAAGAAAAAATATTAGATGTAGCCAAGCTGGAAGAAAAAATGTTGGGAACTCTAAGTTCATCTCGATTAGATACCTAACAGGAAGAGGAACTATTGTTTCTGTGTAAAGATATTACCAGGCGAGCGAGACAAACACATGAGAAGCTAGTTGAATTGACTCAGAAATATAAAATCAACCATCAGAAATCAAAGGTTCTGCAAAAGACATACAGATTAGACTTTAGTGACAAAGTTTGCAAACATGAAGCCAGTTGGAATGAAATTACAGATTAATGAATTGATGACACTGATCAAGAAATGGAACGAGAGAGAGAGAGATGGGAAGGTGGATGGTCTAAAAAGAAGGAAGTACAGAGAGTTAGGATGCAGAGACTTCCAGTTGTAATTGACGAAGGATTAGATGAAGTACAGATGCTTCCTATGAGAGGTACCTGCTGGAGGTTTTAGTGCAGGTGCCATGGACTAAAGGTGATATTTTGTCATTCACAAATGAATTCCAGAAATTGAGAGATAATCCAGTGGAATGGTATAGACAGATTGAAAGGGTTTGTGAAAATCTCAAAAGTCCTCTGGATAGATTTGAATACGAGGTTTGACATGGTTCCTGGAGACTTGTGGACAGAGTGTAAATTCTGTACATTGGCCTGACTCAGAACCAGAGAGGGATTCTACAGCAGGTGCCCCATTTCCAGTGGTATTGAAGAAATACCAACAAGTGATTACTTTCCTGAAAACCAAGATTTCTACTAAAGCAATCGATTTGCTAAAAATTGACAGAAATACTCAAGAACTTAAAGAATCAGTTCATGCTTTTTACAAGCGATTGATACAGGTTTTCAAACAGTACAGTGGAACAGAATATGTGGCAGAAAAAGATATGGGACTTTTTGTTTACAGATTTGTGAATGGTTTGAGACCTGAGATTATATCCATGATTCAGCAGCATTTACTATGTTGGTAGAACAGACCAAATGATGAGATTTTGGGTTATGCAAAGTACTGTGAAGGCGAATTAGAAGTAAAGCACAGAAAGCTGAAGGAGAAATGATAGCACAGATGAAAGCAGTACAAAAAGGACAGAATCCTTTTGACAATGCAGTTTCAGCACAGGGAGGACTTAAAACAGTTCCAGTGATGCAAGGTGATAATGGTCTTCAGCAACAGGATTTCCAGTCACAAGGTAGAGGTTGTGGTGTTTCAGTGGATTCTACAACGGGTGTTGATTTGTTGGTGTTGAAGAACACAAATCCTTATCTAGTGCGCAGAAAATGTGGACATTGGAAACGCGAGTGTAAATTTCATGTAAATAATTTTGGAAATCAGATGCAGAATGGAGGGAATGCACATTTTCATGGAAATGACATGGTCCAGATTTAACAGACACAAAGACAGAGAGTTAAAAATCCTAATACATCCCAATCAATTACAGATACCTCAAGCTCCGATGCCTCAACAGACTGCTCAGGTACAAAGGTACAATATGAATCAGAACCAGCAGATCAATAGAAATTAATTCCAAAATGTGTCACAACAGTATTTTATTCAGACAGACGATTTTCATCAGGACCTATCAGTCTGACAGTGCCTGAGGGGGGGAGGAGGACTACATGCTTGGCACAGCCTTAGAGGTTGACCAGGGTGGGCCATATGTGGATGTAGAGGTAAACAGGAATCATGTCTCATTCCTCGTTGAAACTGGTGCTACCTTCTTTACTGTAAGAACAGCAGAGGGTCCTAACCTACCCCTCTCAGAAGAAAGTATCCAAGTTGTAGGAGTTTCAAAAGAAATTGGTCCATCCCAATTTTAGGACCAGTTCCTGTTAAAATAGTGTCCTTTGAGGATCGACATTGATTTGTGGTGTGTGATTCAAGTCCAGTGAATCTGCTTGGACGAGCTCTACTATGTAAGTTAAATTATTGAGTTTCATACCAATGATGAGGAGGTTTTTTTTAAACTTTCCCGATAGAGACCTGACATGGGAATGTATCCCATACTGACCAAAGGGTTCTACCCATTGAGCTGAGAGACACCATGTTGCCAAGGATATCTTAAGGATTTTAGGGGCCCTGGGCCAAAAGAATGTTTAGGGGCCCTGTTCGGAGCAGCTTTGAATTTATGATCCAATTTTAGCTCTTTCATGCCCTTTTTGGCCAATTCACTGACAGTGCACAGGCACACTAGTCCAAATTCTAAATGTGTTTGCATCTAATAGTCAGGGATAGTGATGTGTGTTTTCAATATTGTAACACAGCAGCAGCTCACTAATAATACTGCAAATAATCTCAGTGATAACCCTCCAATTTCTCATACGTGCAATCCTGTTGCGATTTAAAATATTTTTATATGGATGTGACACAAAACATAAACACACTTTCACTGCAAAATGTCTATAATAGACTTTCACACATCACACATCACCCACGTAAAATATAAATTAAAGGAAAATGTTATTTAATCTATTTAAGAAATATTAAAGGCCATCAGGGCAAGAATTTCTGCAAAACAGAGCTGGCTCTATCAGGGGGCCCCCTGAAAGGCAGGGTCCCTGGGCCAGAGCCCACTTTGCCCATGCCTTAAAACGTCTCTGCAAGTTGCCTATAGTCTGGGGGCAGATTTACAAGAAAGTGACTCAGTGCGGAACGCAAGCCATTTGGCTGCGCTGCACTGAGTCACTTTCAAAGCATAGGGATGCGACAAATTTACAACAATATGTTGCATCTCTGTGCTTCCCCCTGCGCTGGCGCACAAACTGCTGCCATGCGCCGGCGCAGGCACCCTTGCACCATGGTGCAAGGATGCCTGCGTCGTAGGGAGATTGTTTTTGTTCAGGAAGGGTTCCTTTCCTGCACAAAAACAATCTGAAATGCTGTTTTTCAACTTCTATGTGTGCTGCGTGTAAAGGGACCATATTTACAAGGACAGGAAAAGTCAAGAAGGGTGGCTTTTCCTGTCCTTGTAAATATGGAGCAGTAACATGCGCCACCGGTACGACACAAAAAGTGACGAACCGGTGGCGCAAGGGGCTTGTAAATCTGCCCCTGAGAATTTACAGGCAAAGATATCGGACTAGTCAAAGGTGTTGAACCAGTCCAAATCACAGTTAAACCCAATACAGAGTATCCAAGACCCCACAATACAATTTGATTCAAGATACTATTGCTGGAATTACTCCTGTGATCAACTCAAGGATTGGGCAAGGGATCTTACTATATTAGATAATGAGGACATGTATCTCTCCCATTATGGGTTTGCAGAAGAGGAATGGCAAGTGTCATATTGTGCAGATTTGCAGAAGGTGAATGCCATTGTTGTCCCCTGTTGCCCTGTAGTACCGAATCCAGCTGTGATCCAGCTGTGATCCTATTTCAAATTCCATGCGAAGTTGAATGGTTTTCAGTCATTAATTTATGCCAAGCTTTCTTTTCTATTCCTTGCATGACGATAGTCAGTTCCTTTTCACTTTCCATTTCGGTTTTCGTGCCTTGGCATAGTGCTGAGTCCCACAAGGGTATGAAGAAAGCCCCTCAATTTTTAAACAGATTCTCAAGAAAAATCTAGAGTCTCTGGTAATGCCAAATCACTTATTTCTAGTGCAGTACACTGATGACCTACTGGTGGTGTCAAATATGAAAGAAGCTTCCAAGAATGCTACCATTGCCCTTCTGAATCATCTGGACACAAATGGACATAAGGTATCCCCGACAAAGACACAGTTTTGCCAAACTGAAGTCCTATACTTAGAACACCACTTTGAAACAGGAGCAAGGAAAGTGTCACAAGAAAGAATCTAAACATGAGTCTGCCAACTACCCAAAAAGAAGTCTGCATGTTCTTAGGAATGGTGGGCTACTGTCAACAATGGATTCCAAATTTCTCATTGACAGCAAAACTTCTCCAAAGGTTGACACACAAAGAAGGGTCTGATCTGGTACCCTGGAATGGCAGTTGTATGACAGCCTCCACTGAGCTGCGAGAATGCCTTTGTAGGGCACCGGCTCTGGGAATGCCTGATTACAACAAGTGCTTGGTGTTATTTTGAAGTGAGAGAGAAGGCTGCGCTCTTTCAGTACTGACACAGATGCACAGAAGCAATTGCAGGCCAGTCGCTTATTTTTCAGCGACTCTTTATCCTGTGGCTGCAGCGTTGCCTGGATGTTTGAAAGCAGTTGCATCTACATGTGTGAGTCTTGAACAGTGTGAAAGCATAGTCATGGGAAATCCACTAACTGTGTTTGTGCCTCACTCAGTGGAAATACTGTTGACCCGTACTCGGACATAGTATTTAAACAATAGTCGATTGATTAAGTACGAACAAATACTTCTGTATGCAGAGAATATTACACTTAAAAGATGCGCAATATTGACCCCATCCACTCTGTTGCCACTGCCTGAACTTGAAACTGTGACTGATAAAGTTGAAAATGAATGCCTAGATGTGACTGAATTATGTACTGAGCTAAGACCTGATAATGGATGAGCCATTGCCATGTATCTGATCATGTGTTGTTTGTTGGTGGTTCTTGCTTGCGAGACAGCAAAGGAAATCTGAAGGCTGCATATGCTGTTTGTAGTATTGCAGGTGTTGTGGAAGCATCATGGTTGCAAGGAGTGTATTTGGCTTAAGATTCAGAGCTGATTGCCCAATGCAGTCTTGCAGCATTTCAGAACAGCTCAGAGTCACAATTTTTACTGAAAGTCAGTACGGCTTTGGAGTGGTACATGAATTTCGGCAATTGTGGTCACAGTGAGGGTTCATGATGACTTCCTCCAGATCTGCCATATGAAATGGAGAAAGTGTAAGAAACGTTTTGCAGTCCCTACAATTGCCTGCCCATATTGCAGTAGTCAAGTGTGTAGCTCACAGGCAAGGCAACTAACTATGTGACTGTTGGCAATAAATATGCTGATGAGATGGCCAAACACTGCACCATAAATTCCCATACCTTTAATGGGGATCTAGTAAATGGAACATCAGATGTCACAAATTGCAACCTATTGTTAACCGCAATAGACACCTAGGAAGAAGTTAGATCATTACAGGAAGGAGTGTCAGCAGCAGAACAACAAAGTTGGATGCGAGTAGGTTGCACCAGAAGGGAGGATGATGTTTGGATTTACACTGATGGCAGACCTGTATTACCTGATAGTTTGTTACCACCTATGTCTAGACATTATTATAGTGCTGCACATGTGGGAAGAGATGCAATGATCACCTCTTTCAACAAGTGTGGTTTAACCCCAGATTCAGATCAATTGCTGAAAATCTCTGTCAGAGATGTATAGTGTGTCAACAACAAAATGTTGGAAAGAGAACACCTGTTACAATGAGCTATGTAGAGAAATCAGTAGGTTCCTTCAACTAGATGCAAATTGATTTTATTGAAATGCCCCTTTGCAATGGATTGGGATATGTTTTGGTTATTGTTTGCATTTTCTCAAAATGGGTGGAAGCTTATCCAACATGCAGGAATGACAGCTTGACAGTAGCTAAATTGTTATTAAGGGAGTTAATTCCGAGGTTCGGCTTCCCAACTTCTCTCAGGTCAGACCGAGAAACTAATTTTTATAATGAGGTCCTGAAAATGTTATGTGCAGCATTACAGGTTGAACAGAAGCCCCATTGCAGTTACTATCCAGAGGCGTCTGGGCTTGTCGAACAAATAAATGGCACATTGAAATCTAGATTGGCAAAGGTGTGTGCTTCAACTTCTTTGAAGTGGCCTGATGCATTGCCTCTTGTGTTGATGAGTTTGAAAAGTGCACCAGACAGGAGAACAGGATTGTTGCCCCATGAAGTTATAATGGGCCGAGAGTTGAGACAGCCACCTGTTCCTGCCAATGCTCTTGTTAATATAACAGATGATCTGGTTCTGGACTACTGTGAAGGTTTCGCTGATGTGGTATGTTCTGTGTCTCACCAGGTTGGAGAGGCTGCCCTTGCAACTCACCAGGAGCAGTGACATGACCTCAGTCCCACTGACTGGGTCCTGGTGAGGAAGCATGTGTAAAACTTGTGCTTGGAGCCCTGTTGGAAAGGACCCTACCAGGGGATCATGGTTACCAACACTGCTGTAAAGTGTGGAGGTTTCCCGAACTGAGTACATGCTGCACATACTCACAGAGTCCCATGTCCCCTTGTTGATATGTTGATATAAAAGTACCTGTCCCTGCTGTGCCGGTGGTTAGAGAGAGACAGAGGGAGCAGATTAGTCAAGCTGTTGGGGACCAACAAACAGCTGGGACAGGACTTTTTTGGCCTGAGGGAGGTCCAAGAGTGTCAAATAGTGTCAGTACTGAAGGGGTCTCAGCCAGTAGAGTTGACTATGAGAAGTGTTGACCTAACAAAAGGCCTAGTGCACCAAGAAATCGAGTTGTACCCAGGGACGGTTGGCCCAGAAAAGGTGAGATACTGCAACGTTGCTTAACAGAAGGAACAGTGCGAGTACCACAGACCATTCCTGAGAGTTCTGAGCACTCTGACCAGAGTGGCAGTGATGATGAGTGAACAGTTAT
Source organism: Calotriton arnoldi (assembly GCA_963921515.1). Lineage (NCBI taxonomy): Eukaryota > Metazoa > Chordata > Amphibia > Caudata > Salamandridae > Calotriton > Calotriton arnoldi. Next base: position 4,124,425 of record CAWUFW010000151.1, on the reverse strand, counting down.
AAGGAGATCAAAAAGAGCAAGAGTACCCAGTCAGAAGTACTCATCTCCTGAATGAACTTATCTGGCTGCAAATGAGAGCAGGAGTTTGCTACCTTTTGCTTTAACAATACGAGTCCACCTGAACCTCCTTGAAACAAGGACAAGGACTGACGCAATTTATCCTAAATATACTCATCAACTAAACTGATTTGCGCATTTCTCATTTTGAAGAGAACCATTGAAGTGTGCCATGATATTTTTGCACCGTCCTTTGCAGAATTGCACAAACCACTTGCTACTATTTTTGCAATTTTTTTAAACAAGCATATAGTCAAGAGTGATAGGAGAGATGGCTGGGTTGTGCAACGTTAATGCTGTGTAATGTAGTAATCTTTACAGAGGTGAATCTTTAACTCTTTCCTAAATTGGAGCAGTGTTGGTGCAGTCCTGATGGATGAATATTTACATGTGTATGAGTGTTAAAGAGAAAGAGGGAATGTGAGTATGTGTATGAGACACAGTGCATTATAAAAGTGTCTATGGTTGATGTCTGTTTGAGTGTGAGACATTGTGTTTATATGTGCTGTATCTAGTAGTAGTAGTCTACTGCCACACTGCAGGTGCCAGCAAGGAGGCAGCCCTGTGGTATTTGAAGGGCTGGTGGAGGGCGATGGGACTGGCAGAGCAGATTCAAAACAAAGGCTTTACTACTGCCATCAATTTGCAACCACTTCGTGTTTCAAACTACGATGGATACAAACCCTTCCAACAACATTAGAGTGGAACATGCACAGATTTTATTTCAGTTTATTCAGTTCTTCTTAATGCATTTCTCAAATTTAATATTTCAATTATGTAATTGATACCATTGAATCGTACAGTACAAACTTTTTAAGGTCATGGAACTTACATCTGTGTCAGAAGCATCACCTCCAAAGCTCTCGTGCGTAAACTGCGTTCTTGGAAAATTCCTTGGAGGCTTGTAGTCTGCTTCTGAGTCATATTCATTTGAGTCTCTCAGGGTGGATAAGCCACTGTCTATACAGCTCTCAGGCAGGCTGTCCACCTCATAGTTCATTCTTTGCATAGGGTCACACATTGCCAAAGAATCATAATCCTCATCCATGTAGCATGAGCGTGGAGAACGACTGAGGGAACGCAAATTAAAATTAAAGAACGTCCTTGAGTGACCACATTCATGATTAGTACATCTTCTATTTTCTCCAAGCAATATAATGAAAGGCACAAATGATAACCCTGTATTGCATACCTTACAGTTCATGTAATTAGTGCTGTGAGTTGTTCATTAGATACATCCCTTCATGTGAATGTCAGTTGTTACTTTGCAAACAATTACTTCGGGCAAATGGAAAGCAGTCAAAATGAAGCCACTACGAGAATGGGTATTGGGCTCATTATTCATGCAGATGCAATTAGTCATCATTACATGTTGTAGATAGGGGCCACTCAACAAAGATCTTTTTAGACCAATCACACTGAACTGTGCAAAAAGTAGGAGTTACTACTGGAAAACACGTCAGTGCCAAACCATGAATCAGTTAGGTAAATGCAAAAGAGAAGTGAGGAACTAAGGGCAGATTCTGCTATTGGTAATCTGTTTGTGCTCCTGATGGGAGGGCGAAACACATCCACCTCACCGGCAGGAGAAGATTTGCGCATTTAAACACTGGGGTGATGATTTTTCCTTTCCCCAAGAAAAAAGCTCAATGGTAGTCATACCGCTCCAAGACTCTGCCACTTAACTATGTCTATTGAGCTCACTGTCCGCATTCCCAGTACCTATATTTGAGATGTGTAGGAAAAGCAGAAGGATGTGAACAGGACATCTTCCTTTTTAATGGATGTCCCATTACAGCCATCCTTTAAATTAGGAAGTTGATGAAGCATACAAAAACCAATCATGATGAGCATACGCAGGTGATGAATAATAAAAATACAGAATTTGTTTTGTCTTATTTAGATCTAATTATTCTATTTTAATTGAAGGAAGACAGTAGCAGAGTCTGATGGAGAAAATACTCTGAAAAAGTAATAAACGCTAAAAAAAATAATCTTACCTGTCATACGATGGAATTTGCAGATTCTGGCTTTCATTAAACCTGGGACTGTTTCTTGAGATGGTATTCCCTGGCGAACCATTGGCTACACGCTGCAATACACAAACACAGCTGTATTGAGTCCTAATGTGGATAACATTTTACATTTCCTGTGTGGTTTCTGATGATTATTGTTAATGTTTTATTGCCACAAACCATGTGGAACGAATTCATATAAACTTGAACTGGAGCAAAACTTGAAATGTCCAGAGTCCTCCTATAATGTTATACTGTGTTATGGACCTGATTAAGAGTGGTCCACACCTCATAAATTGTCATGCTGTGGGGCATGTTATTTATTGAATGTTATAAGCATCGCCTATTTTGAGTTTATCCTCCAAAATGGGGCATAACATAAAGATTGAAGTGCATACCGCAACAAAATTTACATGTCCTGGTATTTACCACAGTTTTCTTCCTGGATAAATATTTGCAGGTTTGTTTGACCTGTCGAAATTTATAGGAAGATACAATTCTTAGTGCAAAACTTATAATTCTGATATGTGTGGTAACAGGACATATCCCACATATTAACATTTACTGACCGACTAGTAGTAAGGGCCATGCCTGCTTTGCACTGGTGCTCATACAGAGATGCTCAGAGCATCTTATAGGTGCTTAGCGTCATGTAGCATATTAAACAAGTTTTGCACTGGTGCTCATATGGCGATTCCTGTTGCATTTCATATTTCCACCTGCCGTCCTATACCATATTCAATATGCTTTGCATCAGAGCAAATGCAGAGAGGCCTTGAGCATCCCACATTTTCACCTGCCATATTATAACGTATTAAAATGTTTTATATTAGAACAATATAGAGATGCCTGGAGAACCTTATAGGCACTTCTGCCGTACTATGCCACATACTATGCGAAAGAGTCTTTACAACATGGCAATTACCATGCAGTGCCTTTACCACGCAGCTTTTACTATGCATGCATTTACCATGCATGCATTTTTTGTTTTTACCACGCATACCATTACCATGTATGGTAAGTCTGTTAAGGTAAGTATATATGTGTGTGTGTACATATATATGTATATGCACACACACATATATTCAACTAATTATATATATTTACTAAAAAAAACAAAGGTTACAAGGATGTTATAGTTAGGCTCAGATTTCATTCGTATAAAACCATAGAAATTCAGCAGTTATAGTTACCTGAACTAACTATAATTTACGCCCCCACAATGCACTGCTTATGACCTCACATATTACATCACACATGACATGGTCAGTGACATCACTGATTTCATCATCCAGTGATTGTGAGTGTTTTCTAAATGTTTCTGAGTGTTAAAGATATAAACTAAGATACCACAAAAGACAAATGAGTATACTTTGTGTACTACTAATGAGTGATAGTATTTGTAACACATTTTATGTGAGTGGCTGTGTCACTGTGTGTATCCTTGAGTGATAAGGTGTCTGAGTGGCTCAATGGTGTGTCAGTGGTTGTATAGGTAAGTGAGTGGCTTACTGGTGTGTGAGCAGGTGTGTGAGTGGCTGTATGGGTGAGTGAGTGACTGTGTGTGGGTGAGAGATTGGGTGTGTCAGTGGTGTATGGGTAGGTGAGTGGGTTTGTGAGAGTATAGGTGAGTAATGGGGTATGTGAGTGGCTGTATGGGTGAGTGAGTGGGTGCATAAGTGGTGTATATGCGAGTGAGTGGGTATGTGAGAGACTCTATGGGTGAGTGAGTGAATGTGACAGTGGCTATATGGGTGAGTGTGTATTGTGTCAGTGACTGTGTAGGTGAGTGACTACATATCATAATATCTGCATGAGTACATGAGTGGGTGTGTGAGTTACTGTATAGGTGAGTGAGTGGTTGTGTGAGTGACTGTATGGGTGAGTGTGTGTGAGTAGCTGTGTGGGTGACCGAATCAGTGCGAGTGGTTGTATGGGTGTATGAGTGGGTGTGTGTCTGTATGTTTGTATGACTGCATGTGTGAGTGGCTGTATTGGTGAGTGAGTGGGTGCATGAGTGGCTGTACGGATGAGTTAGTGGTTGTGTGAGTGGCTGTATGAGTGAAAGGATGTGTGATTGGTTCTGTGGATCAGTGAGTGGGTGTGTGAGTACTTGTATGGGTCTCTAAATTGGTATGTGAGTAGTTGTGTGGAAGTAGGTGTATGAGAGGTTGTATGGGGTGTGAGTGAGTGTGGGAGTGTTTTTTGGGATGATGTCATCAGTGATGTTATCAGTAATGTCATTTGAGATGTCATCAGTGACGCCACTGACCATGTGTTAGACCCAGTGGTTTCCGGCTGGCTAGGACGCATCGAACCCAGCCAGAAGCCACCAACCCAGTTAGGATGAGTACGATACCCATGTCCGATAACCTGTGCTCACCCTTGGGTAGCTTGGCATCGAGCAGTCAGGCTTATCCTCAGGGCTCAAGTGTAAAGTATTGCATTGGCACAACACCACCCTCGCAACACAATGTATAAAACACTGATCTTGGTATTACACACACTGACACACATTTAAATCAAAACAAAATACACATTGTATCTACCCTTTACAGTTATATACAATGGTCAAACTTTCCCATTAGCAGCAGAATGGCATGAAAATACACACCCTAATCAGAGCAATTCATCCAACACAACATTCCGCAATATTGCATACCCCCAACAGTTGCAATGCTCAATCAATCACAGGTCTTTGACTATGCCTCGTGATCCAGCCCTTCAGTCTCTCAACTACACCAGCCAACAATACTTGTTGCCCCTGATGGCGCTACATTGATTAGATTGTCAGAACCACCTAAAACGGAAAGTACAATTACTTAGTTTCATCCATCTGGATTGGACCTCCAAGCACCCAGCAGCACCTGCACAATTGTGGTATTGCTATACCCCCCGTAGGCAAAAGCTTGTGACCCCAGAAGCTGGTGCGCTTCCAAATCTGGAGAAATGTTTTCCCCTCAAGTGGAGGTGCGAGGTGCTGTAACTCCACATAGCTTGCCGTAGGTGCTCACAAGGCACAACGAACCCCTCGGGCCCCGTCACGATGTTCTCCACAACAAAGTACCTTGTGGCATGGGTCCAGGAAGAGGGAGCCAGAAACCTTAGACAGAGGCTGTGATGTCAGGCACTGTCGTCCTCCCAATCTGGAGGTCGAAGGCAGTCTCAGCTCAGGTCCCCCAACATACCTAGGACACCACAGACTCCACAGTGCAAGCTAGCACAGGTCCTCTGGTTGCAAGCACAGGTTCCTCGGACTCTGTAAGCTTCCCCCGCACTCCTTGAACTTCTCATGTCCCAGCACCTCAGGTGGGCTGTTGATCTTTATGAGCGCACTCCTCTGCACAGTGTGCTGACGGTGTATGTCAGGACGGTCTTTGTCCCAACCGACGATCACTCCTGATTTCCGACTCACCTTCAGCGATCTCATGAAAACAGGGAGATCCTTTGTGCCCCTGGGATCTTGTGGACATGAGGCCAGCCAACCGACCCTTGGAGAGTACTTAGGGACCCGGGTCATGACAGTTGAAACTTAGTTGCAGGCCAGCAACTTCCAGGCAAAATCCACCAAATGATAGTCCCATTCCTGGAGCACAACATGCTCCAGGACACCACGAGTCTGCGGATAATTCAGTTGCAGTCCCTCCTGCCCTAATGATTTCTCTTGTCAATGTCCCAGCATCAAACCAGCACATTATGGTTCCAAATCCCAAAAGCGTCTCTACCCACAATCGCCTTTGAAGATCTGATCAGTTCAAAAGGTCACCTTTGAAATGCACAGGCCCTCTCTAAATTTTATCCTGTCTGCCATCCTACCCTGGGAGGTTTGATCCCTATCTTTAGTGGGGCCAAGACCCTGCCCCATGGAATGCAGGTCCCAATTCCACCCCCAAGCAACCGTCCCGAAAGCCCCTCAGAATCAGAGGTCTGCGGTTTCCCTTGAGCCCCTAGTTTATGGCCTTCTAATGGGAACGCACAGATGTAGCAGTCCCCCACCCCCCACCCAGATGTGAATTGGAGACAGGCCAACAGGCACACACAGCCACGAGCATTGAAATGCCCATTTTCCCAAAGTGACATTTCGACACACGTGATGTCGGATCCACTCGTACTACCGGAGAGGATTCGCTATTATGAACTCATCGATATCAAACACTGCACTGCTACTATTCTGCACATAGAAATTACTGCTCAATAGTCTTTCCCTACCATTCCTCATGCTAATCCAATGCAAGAAGCAGGCCCTGTTGTACCAAACACACTATCCGGTGCCATTCACAGCCCTTGAATGTAACGCACATGCACACATGGCCTATCTCTTCCCAAGACCGCACCCTGTCCCCAGGGAAAACTCCGATATAGCAAGAGACATGCAGAACCTTGGCTCGTAGCTTTTTAAATGCCAAGCCTTGTAACAGAAACCTGTGCACATAAGCCCACCAGGGTAAACCTGTGGCACGATCGATGAGCTTCCCCCATGGATGGCACAAGCAGTGCAACAAGCTCACTGAGGATCATTCAAGTTGCATGCCCTGGGCATATGTCTTACCCCTAGACAAGGGACTTACATCTAACTTGAATCAGTCAATCATGTATACAGCAATCATCAGCATGTATATGACAAACACAGCACTTTGGCACTGAATGGCAGTGTCAAACGTGCCCAAAGTCCTAAGACTAGCACCTAGATCAGCAGAAAAACGAGAAGGAGAAAAACAAAAAATTAAGGGAAAGCACTCTAGAAAGGGCCAATTCCAACACCATGCCATAAGTGAGGTCATAAGCAGTGCATTGCAGGGGCGTAAGTTATAGTTAGCTCCGGTAACTATAACTGCTGAATATCTATGGTTTTGTACAAATAAAATCTGACCCTAACTGTAACCTCCCTGTAACCTTCGGTTTTTTCACAGAATTTCTTTTTTAATGTTCTATTTCCTAACTATAATGTCCCTGTGACCTGCTGAATTTCTATTGTCTTTTAAGTAGTAGTCACGTTTGCAAAGTGTTGGAGAAAGGGGGTGGGAGTTGCCGGTCAGGCTTTTTTTCTATTTATTTTTATTTATTTGGGGAGGGGCTGCATGGAACCCCGTCCCTGGGCCAATTTTGGCCCCAGAGACCCCATACCCCGGACTCTATTGTGGGTGCCCTGGTCTCACCCAGGGTACCCACTCACCACTGATGGGGACTGCGGGGCGAGCCTGAAGGCCCCTGCGGTCCCTACGGACCCCCTCCTCCTGCGGCAGCCGGCATTGCTTTTACAGAGACGGAGCTGCTGAACATGCAGCTCCCTCTCTGTGAGAGCAACTTTGCTCCACTTCCACCAAGCAAAAACATTCTTAATGATCTCGCTTACTGGAAGCGGAGTACATAATGCTATGGCTTAGCAGTGACTGCCAAAGCTGCCGCCAAGCCATAGTAAACAGCTATGTCTTGGGAGTGGGCACCCCAGTACATAGCAGGAGCCGGCCCTGGGGGTTGGTGATCTCCAGGGCCAACTATGGCTCCAGGAGGAGGGGCCCCCATCCTTTCTTTGACTTTGCCCTTAGGTGATGGTGGTCCACTCTGTAGCGTGGGGGCCACGCAGCCCCACAGCTTCAATTTAATAAAAGCCCTGGTGGGGTGTCAGTCCCTGGCTGCAGGGGGTCCACGTGGCCCCCCACATTAGTTGACAATAAAGCCCCGGGAAGGTGACACCCCACGGGGCTGCAGGAGGAGTCTGGGAGGCCCCGACATTGTTTTCTGTTAAAGCACAGGGAGGTGGCAGTCCCCGGGGCTGGGGGAGCCCGAGAGCCCCCCAATTAAAAATAAATAAGCCCTGGGGAGGTGGTGGTCCTCGGGGCAGCGGGGGAGGCCGTATGGGCCTCTCCTGCATTCATTTTTAAACAGGCCCGAGGAAGTGGTAGTCCAGGGGCTATATTAAGCCCCAGGAGGGGGGCCCGTACGCCCCCTCCCCTTTAAAAAAAATGCCCCCGGGACCTGACCCACCTGTGGTCACATAATTAACAAAGCGTATGAGCCTGTGCTTCATTTTCTTTTTACTTTCAGCAGGATCCACATATCCCACCAAAAAGAAAAGAAATTGCTTTTTTGGCCCTGTTGGGTCTCTGTGGGACCCACCCCCAAGAGGCCTAGGGGGTCAGATTATTTCTACCCTACCCCCTTTTATTTTTTAATGTGTATCTAGATAGATAGATAGATAGATAGATAGATAGATAGATAGATAGATAGATAGATAGATAGATAGATAGATAGATAGATAGATAGATAGATAGATAGATAGATAGATAGATAGATAGATAGATAGATAGATAGATAGATAGATAGATATTACCTACTGGCGGTCGCCAGTAGGTAGTTAGAGTTAGGACCTTGTTTCTATTCAAAAAGTGTTTTTTCTTTTGCCAATATCTTTGGCGCCGTTTGACGAATCTTCGCGACATTTTCAAAACTAATGGTTCACTCAGGTCAGCTCTTGTCTTGAAAGTTTCGGGGTGATTCGTTGAGCAAGGGCCGAGAAAAAAGAGGGGTCCCAAAACGTGTTTTCTCCATGTTAATTTCCATAGGAAACTTTAGACAAAGCTACAGCTCGAACTGCTGAACAGAATTACACCAAATTTGGCAAAAAGGTAGCTCTTGGTTCAGAAAGCGTGCTTATTTTTTAAATGGTGTAAATCCATTCAGTAGTTCCTGAGAAATTTAAAAATAAAAAATATCGATATCTGGTGGCCGAGGAGGATTCGTGAACCCTCCCGAGCACGAGATTCATTTTGATTGGCTGTCAACACTCCAAACCAAGAAGTGTTGGCAGCCATCTTGTGACTCGGTAAAACCGAGAAAAAAGAATAAAAAACAAGAAAAGGGGGCAGGCTAGAAACCCCCTGACCCCCTAGGCCTGCTCAGGGGGCCCCACAGGGACCCTAAAATACCAAAATAAGCATTTTTTTAAATATTTTCAGCCAAATTCACGCTGGAAGCGCGAATCCGGCTGAAGAAATGAAGTGCGGGCTCCCGCGCTTCGTTTCTTTAAGCCCCCGGGTGGGCCAGGTCCCGGGGACAATGTTCAGTTATTTAGGGGGGCCCGGGGGCCCCCGCAGCCACAGGGACCGCCACCTCCCTGAGATTCATCAATATTGTGCGGGGGGCACGCAGCCCCCCCGCAGCCCCAGAGACCGCCACCTCCCCGGGGCATTATTTATTTTATGGCGGGGGGCCTCACGGGGCCCCCAAGCCCCGGGGACCAACACCTCCCCAGGGCACTCTGTATGAAAAGGCCCCGGGGACCACCACCTCCCCGGGGCAATGTGCATGTTGGGAGGGGGCCACGCGGGCCCCTCCTGGAGCCCTCTATGTCCCTGGGGACCACCACCCCAAGGTCCGGCTCTAGCAATGTCCCAGGGTGCCCACCCCGGGATATTGCAGGAGGCGCGTTTGCAGAGTGGTGTAAAAAGGGGGCGTGGCCTCAGACCACTCTCAGCAATCCAGCTATGTGGGGCTTACTGGAGGTACCTGGTGGGCAGGTTGGCCCCCAGGGACCCTCAGGAGGCAAGGGTACTTAATGTCCCAACCCAGATCACGCCAGGAGGTGCGTTTGCAGAGTGGTGAAAAAAGGGGGCGTGGCCTCTGAGTACCTCTCAGCAATCCAGTTGGGTGGGGCTTACTGGAGGTAACAGAAGGGCTAGTTGGCCCCCAGGGACCCTCAAGAAGAAAGGGGACTTCATCCCCCAACCCAGAGCGTGCCAGGAGGCACGTTTGCAGAGTGGTGGAGAAAGGGGGCGTCGCCTCGGACCACCTCTCAGCAATCCCACTATATGGGGCTTACTGGATGTATCAGGTAGGCTAGTTGGCCCCTAAAGACCCCCACAAGCGAAGGGGACTTCAATCCCCATCCAAGAGCGTGCCAGGAGGCGCGTTTGCAGAGTGGTGGGCAAAGGGAGCGTGGCCTGCTATGAGAACTTAGCAATCCTGCTGTGTGGGACTTACTGGAGGTAATAGGAGTGGTAGTTGGTCTCCAAAGATGTCCTTAGGGGCCGACTACCCCTCCTGTTACCTTTAGTAAGTCCCACATAGTGGGATTGCTAAGAAGTCTTCGGAGGCCATGCCCCCCTTTCTCCACCGCTCTGGAAACGCACCTCCTGGCACACTACGGGTTGGGGGATGAAGTCTACTTTACTCCTGAGGGACTTAGGGGCCAAGAAGCCCTCCTGGTACCGCCTGTAAGTCCTACGCAGCGGAATTCCTGAGCGCTGGTCGGAGGCCCAGCACCCTTTCTGCACCACTCTGCAAACGCGACTACTAGTTAAAGAAGCATTTGCAATGCAATAGGTCTCGCATTTGCAAGAGTTAGAGCTATTGGCGTTGTAAATGTGAACATTTTTTACTAATGTTTTTTGGAGTGGAGTGGATGTACGTTGTGTGTAGTGGAATTATGTGGTATGTTGTGCAGTGAAATTATGTGAATAGACTTTGACTTTGATGTGGATAGAAGGTATGTGGTATTTAGTGTATAGGAATTATGTAGAGCGGGATTATGTGTTATGGAGAAAATTATGTGGTATGGTAGTCTGTGTTGTGGAGTGGTAACCTCAGGTTTAGTCTTCCTCGTTTCCATAGAAGCTAAACTATAAACTCAATGAGACAAAAAAAAGAAGGAACCATTGAGGAGCACTTCTGGACCTAGTCAGAGGTATGAGCAGGGCCACTGGAATTATGCGACTGTTTGGCTGCACCGACTTTCGCACAATTATACATTTTCCGCATTTGCCACATAATCCATCATCTGCTGCATAATCTGCAGATTTGAACAAAAAACCTTGTTTATAGCTCAAACTGCTCAAACGCTACCAAAAATGCAGCGACAAAGTGTTACAGCGTGGTGGAAGGCCCTTTGCAAAACCTAGAATGGTCACCTGTTACTTATTGCTAAATGTGGGTATTAAATTTGTACTAATGGTGTGCAAACCACTCTTGCCTCTTTCTACACCTCTGTTGCCTCTTTCTGCACCTCACTTGCTTCTTCCTGTAACCCTCTTGCCTCTTTCTGTACCCATCTTCCCTCTTTCTGTACCTCTCTTGCCTCTTTCTGCATCAGTTTCCTCTTTCTGCACCTCTCCTGCCTGTTTCTGCACCTCTCTTGTCTCTTTCTACACTTCTCATGCCTCTTTCTGCACCTCTGTTAGTTCTTTCTGCACTTCTCTTGCCTCTTTCTGCACCCCTCTTGCCTCTTTCTGCACCCCTCTTGCCTCTTTCTGTACCTCTGTTGCTTCTTTCTGCATCTCTCTTGTCTCTTTCTACACTTCTCTTGCCTGCTTCTGCACCTCGCTTGCCTCTTTCTGCACCTCTCATGCCTCTTTCTGCACCTCACTTGCTTCTTTCTGCACCCCTCTTCCCTCTTTGTGCAACTCTCTTGCCTCTTTCTACACCTCTCTTCCCTCTTTCTGCACCACTCTTGCCTAATTCTGTACCTGTTGCTTCTTTCTGCACTTCTCTTGCCTCTTTCTGCACCCTTCGTGCCTCTTTCAGCACCTCTGTTGCTTCTTTCTGCAGTTCTCTTCCTTTTTTCTGCACCCCTCCTGCCTCTTTCTGTACCCCTCTTGCCTCTTTGTGCACCTCTCTTGCTTCTTTCTGCACTTCTCTTGCTTCTTTCTGCACTGCTCTTGCTTCTTTCTGCACCTCTCATGCAAATTTCTGTATCCCTCTTGCCTCTTTCTGCACCCCTGTTCCCTCTTTCTGTACCTTTCTTGCCACTGTACGCACCTCTTTTGTTTGTTTCTGCACTTCTTTTGCCTCTTTCTGTATCCCTCTTGCCTCCTTCTGCACCTCTGTTGTTTCTTTCTGCACTGCTCTTGCTTCTTTCTGCACCTCTCTTGGGAATTTCTGCACCCCTCTTGCCTCTTTCTGCACCCCTCTTGCCTCCTTCTGCACCTCTGTTTGTTCTTTCTGCACTGCTCTTGCTTCTTTCTGCACCTCTTTTGCCTGTTTCTGCAACTCTCTTGCCTCTTTCTGTACTTCTCTTGCCTCCTTTTGCACCTCTGTTGCTTCCTTCTGTACCCCTCTTGCCTCTTTCTGTACCTCTGTTGCTTTTCTGCACTTCTCTTGCTTCTTTCTACACCTCTCTTGCTTCTTTCTGCACCCTCTTGCCTCTTTCTGCACCCTTCTTCCCTCTTTGTGCACCTCTCTAGCCTCTTTCTTCTGCACTTCTCTTGCCTCTTTCTGCACCCCTCTTGCCTCTTTCCGCACCTCTTTTGCTTGTTTCTGCAATTTTTTTGCCTCTTTCTGTACCCCTCATGCTCCTTCTGCACCTCTGTTGGTTCTATCTGCACTGCTCTTGCTTCTTTCTGCACCTCTTTTGCCTGTTTCTGCAACTCTCTTGCCTCTTTCTGCACTTCTCTTGCCTCCTTCTGCACCTCTGTTGCTTCTTTCTGCACTTCTCTTCCAAAGCGGGTCTGCTGCTGGTTCACATTGATGGCTGAACGCGGAGCAGGAGGTGCGTCTTGTATCAGGGAGCTGTGCATCTTTTAAAAACACGTAAAAAGAACTTGAATAACTTGTGATGGCAACAAGCAGACCCACTTGGGTTATGAACTTAACTACCTGTCCCATCATGCATTGTAACGGCGAAGGCGATCTGCCGGCCCACATGGGTGTGACTGTATAAAATTGGGGGAAGTACTGGCAGTATGTTTGGCCGTCCTGGTTACAGTTTTGCCTTGGATGAAGGGTGCAAAGCCCGAAACGCATTGCATTAAACACATTAAGCAGCTCCCTCTTGGCAGTTTACTTACCTGGGAGTGCATCTCACCATGGGGCAACTCTATGATGATGAAATATGACTGCCGGCCCGGTCAAGAGATGCACCATCGCAATATCCAAAGCGGGTCCGCTGCTGGTTCACATTGACGGCTGAACGCGGAGCAGGAGGTGCGTCTTGTATCAGGGAGCTGTGCTTCTTTTAAAAACACGTAAAAAGAACTTGAATAACTTGTGATGGCAACAAGCAGACCCACTTAAGTTATGAACTTAACTACCAGTCCCATCATGCATTGTAACGGCGAAGGCAATCTGCCGGCTCACATGGGCGTGACTGTATAAAATTGGGGGAAGTACTGGCAGTATGTTTGGCCGTCCTGGTTACAGTTTTGCCTTGGATGAAGGGCGCAAAGCCCGAAACGCGTCGCATTAAACTGCTAGACAGTGTTTTATTAAAGCAGCTCTCTCTTGGCAGTTTACTTACCTGGGAGTGCATCTCACCATGGGGCAACTCTTTGATGATGATAGATATATATATATATATATAGTGTAACAGTCTGTTTGAATCAGCAGGAGGGAGGTCCCCTTGTCTTCTCACCTATTGATTTCCAACTCACACACGTGGAGGTCATTGGGGCGATAAATGCAAGTAAGAGTGGAAAGGCACCAGGCCCAGATGGGGTACCAATCGATATGTTTAAATCGAACCCTCCATTATGGAACCCGCTGATAACTAGGTCCTTCAAGCCTGCTGTGCGAAAGGTTTTATCAATACTTGGTCGGAGTCAATAATTGTACCGATTTTTTAAAAAGGGGAACGGGGAAACCCTGCTTGCTACCGTCCGATATCTTTATTAGATTCCCCGATGAAGGTAGCAGGAAGGATTGTTTTGGAACGGTTACAATTATGGGCAGAAGAAAATAATATTTTAAGTGATGTTCAATATGGTTTTAGGCAGGGGCTATGAACTAACGAACAGGTTCTCAATCTTAGTATTTTAATTGGGAAATACACTCAGGCAAAAGCAGGGAAATTCTATTTTGCCTTTATTGACCTTACAGCCGCTTTTGACTGTGTTATACACAGTAAATTGTGGAATATTCTGATGGATTTAAAGGTCGATCCAGTTTTGGTTCAGTTTTTGCGACAACTCTATACTGGGGCAACTGCCAAGGTTCGATATGGAACCGAAGGGGAATGTACTGCGTCATTTAAAAGTAGAAAGATGGGTTAGACAGGGATGCGTCTTGGCACCATTCCTGTTCACTCTTTATACTAATACTCTGGAACAGGAACTGGCGTATGTTAACAAGCGCCCGATAGTCTCCCTTCTCTCCGCAGACGACGCAGTACTTATGGCCCGTACCCAGCTAGGCCTACAAAAAGCCCTTGCCTCTTATACTAGCTTTATGGATAAATTGGGTTTAAAACTGAACGCCAAAAAAACATTTGTCATGACCTGTGGGAGGGGGAAACAGAAATGTAGGACCCTGCCACTTGGGGGAAGTAGGGTAGAATCCACAAATACGTTTACGTATCTGGGTGTCTTATTTGATCGCACTGGTTCTTGGAGTCAGGCGGTCAAGAGTGGTAGCCTTCTGTTTATGAAGTCGACCGCGGCTGTGGTCAATTTCTAAAAATAAATGGGTAAAAGGCCTCCGGGCATTCTCCTTAAGATTTATCAGGCAACATGTGTGAGTATTGCCATCTATGGGGCGGGAGTTTGGGGCTTTTATGATTCTGTCCCTTATTCAATATGTCGAAAATGCATTTTTAAGGTTTATTTTAGCAGTACCTGCCAGTTCCCCTGTTTTTAATTGTCATAGTGAGTTGGGTATTCCATATATTACAGATGTTATCAAAGCACAACCAGTGCTACTTTGTCACAGGATTTGGACCTCCAGTAGCACAGGTCTGAATCAAGAAATAATTAAGGACTCAATGAAGTTGGACCATGCGACCAAGATTACTTGGTTGAAATACGTAAAGAATTTTATGAATGATGTTGGGCACTTAGATTATTATACTTGCCCAGAGACAATGAATTCTATTTCCCGGAAAGAATTTAAAGCTATATGCATGACCCACTTAGAGACAACCAGACTTGCATTGGAGATGAATAAACCCACAGTAGTTCAGCATCAACTGATTTTAACAACATATGACATCCAACCATATCTTTTAAGCTGTCTAGGGGGGTATAATAGGTACGTTTTAACTCGTTTTAGATTTGGGACTTTCTATCGAACAATTAGCTACCCAGAGATGAATAATTGGTCCAGAGAATTATGTTGTTGTCCCTGTGACGATTTGTCCCAACAAACAAATATCCACGTGATTTTATTTTGTACATTTTATACTAAGGAAAGATCAAGATGGATCCTGCCTTTACTAAGGATGGGGGGATGGAGGCAATGTCCACCTGTCTTCGCTATATTTGCAATTATTGGAAAGTGATTATTGCATTGGAGTTATGGTCGGTTTTCTAAAAAGCATACTGAGAGCGAGGAAAAGTATTAATGTTTAACCCTCTTAGAAAGTAGGCCAGAATTTAATGTATAGGATCGCTCTGTATGTATTGTATATCTCTTACTACGATTTGTTTACTGCGTTTGGATTAAGTGCAACTTGTAAATGGACAAGATGTAGAAGCATAGTATACCTGTATTTTAAAGCTAAGAATATTTAAATTGTTTTTATCTGTTATGTTTGCTTTTGTCATTTTATATTTCTGAAATCGAATAAAGCTTATTCTGATTCTGAGATATATATATATATCAAAACAAAACCCTTTCAGGCATAGAGTGACGAATAAATTATGCAAAAACAGAAGCAGAGAACTCTGGGTAGTTCTCAAGTTTAGGTGAAAAGAAGCTCCAGTAAGAGCACTCTCAACACCAGCGACACTCTAAATTTGCTCACCTCAAATGACTGCTTTTCTATCAAAGTCTTTAAGCATAGTATTAGCGCAGTGCTATCCACGTCGAAATAGAAAGGGACAAAGTCTTTTGCCATTTTTACAGCAAAGTCTTTAAGCATAGGATTAGCACAGTGCTATCCCTGCCGAGCTGTAAAATGGCCAATGCCTTTTACCACTCCAGGCACAGTATTACAGCTTTGGATTGGTAAAATACCATCCAAGCCAACCTGAAATAAATAAAAGCAACCCCTGACACGTGTTTCGCTCTCGTTAGAGCTCTTCAGAGAGGTATAGCTTTGTCCAGACACAAGGGAGCACCCAGTATAAGTCAAAACAAAACCCTTTCTTCTTGAGTTATTCTCCCCGCATAACATTTTTTCACACATTCCATCAGCCAGTGGAAACATCCATCTCGCTGCCCTTCTTCATTCAAAGAGCGTAAAGCAGCAATTGTGCGCGAGAGAGAATCAATAAAGTTTCGCCAGGCTGCCGTCTAATCTGAAGAAAACAACGGACTCACCTGTTTGTGTTTGGACTCTGTAAGATGACGTAAAGGCAGTGTTAAATCACGCAGTTAGTCGAATGCAAAGACTTCCACCCGTGATCAAGCCTCGTAGGAGGAGAAACGCGTTGGGTGTTCTTACCTGTGTGGCTTCTCGCATGGATTAAAAGCATTTTTACCACCTCCATCAGGCGTCGGTGTACCTTTCTTCAGGGAAAGGGAGGTGTTGTTTGCATATATATATATATATATATATATATATATATATATATATATATATATATATATATATAAATGCTCCTTTTTCACCTTTAGCCGGCGCACTCGCAGACGGGTGCCTCAGTCGCAGGGGTGTATCCGCGTTGATAAATTACAGCTACGCGGAATCAGGCAAAGTCCTGCTCCTGAATAAGAGGCACTCGGGGGTGAGTTTCCAGAATCTTAACTACTCGTGCAAAAACAAACGCGTTTCGGCAGTCGCCTTCCTCTCACCGAGGAAGGCGACTGCCGAAACGTGTTTGTTTTTGCACGAGTAATTAAAATTCTTGGAAACTCACCCCCGCGAGTCCCTCTTATTCAGGGCAGGACTTTTCCTGATTTCGCGTAGCTGTAATATATATATATATATATATATATATATATATATATATGGACTGAAGAGTTTGCCGCTCTATTGGGACGCATTCGCTAGAGGTGAGGTCAGGAAAGAAGGCAGCTCACATGACATCTCCCCATCTTTGTGCTGCGACGCGTTTGGAAACTCCTTCCTCTGGGCAGGATCAGGCAAAGAAAGGCAACGAGGGACTGACTGGTAGGCTGCGGTTGCCTTTCTTTGCCTGATCCTGCCCAGAGGAAGGGAGTTTTCCCGAAACGCGTCGGGCAGCACAAAGATGGGGAGATGTCATGTGTGAGCTGCCTTCTTTCCTGACCTCACCTCTAGCGAGTGCGTCCCAATAGAGCGGCAAACTCTTCAATCCAGATTAATGTGGCCCAGGCCACGGGTCGCACCACCGCGAGACCGGAGCGGGTCTGCTGTTTTGCACTGTCAGAGCAAGTGCGGAGCTGGAGGGGTCAACTATATGGAAGGCGTCACCCCGGAACATTGTTTGTCCCATATGGATATTTTAATGACATTTGAAAGGCAGTGCCCACTTGAGGGAGTAAAGACTACCAGTCCCATGATTCAAGCTGTTGTTACTCACCTGATTTACATCGAGGTTCCAACTGAAAATAAAAGAGGGGACTGACTGGTAGGCTGCGGTTGCCTTTCTTTGCCTGATCCTGCCCAGAGGAAGGGAGTTTTCCCGAAACGTGTCGGCAGCACAAAGATGGGGAGATGTCATGTGTGAGCTGCCTTCTTTCCTGACCTCACCTCTAGCGAGTGCGTCCCAATAGAGCGGCAAACTCTTCAGTCCAGATTAATGTGGCCAAGCTCCAGGCCACGGGTCGCACCACCGCGAGACCCGAGCGGGTCTGCTGTTTTGCACTGTCAGAGCAAGTGCGGAGCTGGAGGGGTCAACTATATGGAAGGCGTCACCCCGGAACATTGTTTGTCCCATATGGATATTTTAATGACATTTGAAAGGCAGTGCCCACTTGGGAAGTAAAGACTACCAGTCCCATGATTCAAGCTGTTGTTACTCACCTGATTTTAATCGAGGTTCCAACTGAAAATAAAAGAGGGGACTGACTGGTAGGCTGCGGTTGCCTTTCTTTGCCTGATCCTGCCCAGAGGAAGGGAGTTTTCCCAAACGCGTCGGCAGCACAAAGATGGGGAGATGTCATGTGTGAGCTGCCTTCTTTCCTGACCTCACCTCTAGCGAGTGCGTCCCAATAGAGCGGCAAACTCTTCAGTCCAGATTAATGTGGCCAAGCCCAGGCCACGGAGTCGCACTCACCGCGAGACCCGAGCGGGTCTGCTGTTTGCACTGTCAGAGCAAGTGCGGAGCTGGAGGGGTCAACTATATGGAAGGCGTCACCCTGGAACATTGTTTGTCCCATATGGATATTTTAATGACATTTGAAAGGCAGTGCCCACTTGGGGGAGTAAAGACTACCAGTCCCATGATTCAAGCTGTTGTTACTCACCTGATTTACATCGAGGTTCCAACTGAAAATATAAGAGGGGACTGACTGGTAGGCTGCGGTTGCCTTTCTTTTGCCTGATCCTGCCCAGAGGAAGGGAGTTTTCCCGAAACGCGTCGGCAGCACAAAGATGGGGAGATGTCATGTGTGAGCTGCCTTCTTTCCTGACCTCACCTCTAGCGAGTGCGTCCCAATAGAGCGGCAAACTCTTCAGTCCAGATTAATGTGGCCAAGCCCAGGCCACGGGTCGCACTCACCGCGAGACCCGAGCGGGTCTGCTGTTTTGCACTGTCAGAGAAAGTGCGGAGCTGGAGGGGTCAACTATATGGAAGGCGTCACCCCGGAACATTGTTTGTCCCATATGGATATTTTAATGACATTTGAAAGGCAGTGCCCACTTGAGGGAGTAAAGACTACCAGTCCCATGATTCAAGCTGTTGTTACTCACCTGATTTACATCGAGGTTCCAACTGAAAATAAAAGAGGGACTGACTGGTAGGCTGCGGTTGCCTTTCTTTTGCCTGATCCTGCCCAGAGGAAGGAGTTTTCCCGAGAACGTCGGCAGCACAAAGATGGGGAGATGTCATGTGTGAGCTGCCTTCTTTCCTGACCTCACCTCTAGCGAGTGCGTCCCAATAGAGCGGCAAACTCTTCAGTCCAGATTAATGTGGCCAAGCCCAGGCCACGGGTCGCACCACCGCGAGACCCGAGCGGGTCTGCTGTTTTGCACTGTCAGAGCAAGTTCGGAGCTGGAGGGGTCAACTATATGGAAGGCGTCACCCCGGAACATTGTTTCTCCCATATGGATATTTTAATGACATTTGAAAGGCAGTGCCCACTTGGGGGAGTAAAGACTACCAGTCCCATGATTCAAGCGGTTGTTACTCACCTGATTTACATCGAGGTTCCAACTGAAAATAAAATAGGGGACTGACTGGTAGGCTGCGGTTGCCTTTCTTTTGCCTGATCCTGCCCAGAGGAAGGGAGTTTTCCCGAAACGCGTCGGCAGCACAAAGATGGGGAGATGTCATGTGTGAGCTGCCTTCTTTCCTGACCTCACCTCTAGCGAGTGCGTCCCAATAGAGCGGCAAACTCTTCAGTCCAGATTAATGTGGCCAAGCCCAGGCCACGGGTCGCACCACCGCGAGACCCGAGCGGGTCTGCTGTTTTGCACTGTCAGAGCAAGTGCGGAGCTGGAGGGGTCAACTATATGGAAGGCGTCACCCCGGAACATTGTTTGTCCCATATGGATATTTTAATGACATTTGAAAGGCAGTGCCCACTTGAGGGAGTAAAGACTACCAGTCCCATGATTCAAGCTGTTGTTACTCACCTGATTTACATCGAGGTTCCAACTGAAAATAAAAGAGGGGACTGACTGGTAGGCTGCGGTTGCCTTTCTTTTGCCTGATCCTGCCCAGAGGAAGGGAGTTTTCCCGAAACGCGTCGGCAGCACAAAGATGGGGAGATGTCATGTGTGAGCTGCCTTCTTTCCTGACCTCACCTCTAGCGAGTGCGTCCCAATAGAGCGGCAAACTCTTCAGTCCAGATTAATGTGGCCAAGCCCAGGCCACGGGTCGCACCACCGCGAGACCCGAGCGGGTCTGCTGTTTTGCACTGTCAGAGCAAGTGCGGAGCTGGAGAGGTCAACTATATGGAAGGCGTCACCCCGGAACATTGTTTGTCCCATATGGATATTTTAATGACATTTGAAAGGCAGTGCCCACTTGGGAGTAAAGACTACCAGTCCCATGATTCAAGCTGTTGTTACTCACCTGATTTACATCGAGGTTCCAACTGAAAATAAAAGAGGGGACTGACTGGTAGGCTGCGGTTGCCTTTCTTTGCCTGATCCTGCCCAGAGGAAGGGAGTTTTCCCCGAAACGCGTCGGCAGCACAAAGATGGGGAGATGTCATGTGTGAGCTGCCTTCTTTCCTGACCTCACCTCTAGCGAGTGCGTCCCAATAGAGCGGCAAACTCTTCAGTCCAGATTAATGTGGCCAAGCCCAGGCCACGGGTCGCACCACCGCGAGACCCGAGCGGGTCTGCTGTTTTGCACTGTCAGAGCAAGTTCGGAGCTGGAGGGGTCAACTATATGGAAGGCGTCACCCCGGAACATTGTTTGTCCCATATGGATATTTTAATGACATTTGAAAGGCAGTGCCCACTTGGGGGAGTAAAGACTACCAGTCCCATGATTCAAGCGGTTGTTACTCACCTGATTTACATCGAGGTTCCAACTGAAAATAAAATAGGGGACTGACTGGTAGGCTGCGGTTGCCTTTCTTTTGCCTGATCCTGCCCAGAGGAAGGGAGTTTTCCCGAAACGCGTCGGCAGCACAAAGATGGGGAGATGTCATGTGTGAGCTGCCTTCTTTCCTGACCTCACCTCTAGCGAGTGCGTCCCAATAGAGCGGCAAACTCTTCAGTCCAGATTAATGTGGCCAAGCCCAGGCCACGGGTCGCACCACCGCGAGACCCGAGCGGGTCTGCTGTTTTGCACTGTCAGAGCAAGTGCGGAGCTGGAGGGGTCAACTATATGGAAGGCGTCACCCCGGAACATTGTTTGTCCCATATGGATATTTTAATGACATTTGAAAGGCAGTGCCCACTTTGGGGAGTAAAGACTACCAGTCCCATGATTCAAGCTGTTGTTACTCACCTGATTTACATTGAGGTTCCAACTGAAAATAAAAGAGGGGACTGACTGGTAGGCTGCGGTTGCCTTTCTTTTGCCTGATCCTGCCCAGAGGAAGGGAGTTTTCCCGAAACGCGTCGGCAGCACAAAGATGGGGAGATGTCATGTGTGAGCTGCCTTCTTTCCTGACCTCACCTCTAGCGAGTGCGTCCCAATAGAGCGGCAAACTCTTCAGTCCAGATTAATGTGGCCAAGCCCAGGCCACGGGTCGCACCACCGCGAGACCCGAGCGGGTCTGCTGTTTTGCACTGTCAGAGCAAGTGCGGAGCTGGAGGGGTCAACTATATGGAAGGCGCTCACCCGGAACATTGTTTGTCCCATATGGATATTTTAATGACATTTGAAAGGCAGTGCCCACTTTGGGAGTAAAGACTACCAGTCCCATGATTCAAGCTGTTGTTACTCACCTGATTTACATCGAGGTTCCAACTGAAAATAAAAGAGGGGACTGACTGGTAGGCTGCGGTTGCCTTTCTTTTGCCTGATCCCTGCCCAGAGGAAGGGAGTTTTCCTCAAACGCGTCGGCAGCACAAAGATGGGGAGATGTAATGTGTGAGCTGCCTTCTTTCCTGACCTCACCTCTAGCGAGTGCGTCCCAATAGAGCGGCAAACTCTTCAGTCCATATATATATATTGCTTACCCTGTTTATGCGTGGTAAATTCATGCATTGTAAAGCCATGTGCAGTAAATTGCTGCTTTGTAACATCGTTCAACCTATACTATTCTATTCTATTCTATCCTTGGCATGCATTTATAGAGCGCATGGTTACCCAGTGGGCCTCACAGCACTAACAGATAATATCAGTACAACATATTATGACAGAGTTAAATGAACAGCAAAGTTTTCAACAGCTTCCTACAGCTTAGTTCGTCTTAGGTCTTCCGTAACTTAATAGGCAGTGAATTCCATAATTTAGAAACCAGTTAGGCAAAATATCTACTGCCACTTCTTGATTTATTGACTATAGGAATTGTCAGTAGACATAGAGCAGTAGAACACAATATTCTATTGGGAATGTAGGGACGGACCATGCGTTGTAATAGCCGTGGGCCCTTACTGTGCAGAACTTGATGAGTTATGCATAGGGCCTTGAACTGTATCCTACTAGTAACTGGGAGCCAGTGTAAGGAGGCCAGTGCTGCTGAAACAGAGTTGTCTAGGTATTTTCTGCAAAACATGAGCTGCGGCATTTTGCATCACTTTCAGTCTTCTTATAGCATACTGGGGGCTTCCAAGATAAAGATCGTTGCCATAGTCTAAATGCAAAAGGACTAATGCTTGTACTACCAGTCTCCAGCTGGACAGAGACAAAAATTCTAATGTTTTTCTAAGTGTCCTCAGCAGAACAAAGCAGCTGGCAGCTAGCTTCCTCGCTTGTACCTCCAAGGTGAGCTTACTGTCAATCCATACCCCAGACTTTTTACAGCTGATTTGGGGGTAGGATGCCCACCTAATAGTTCTGGCCAGTGAAGTGCTGACTAATGATTAATATCATTGCCAACCACTTACACCTCAGTTTTATCTCCATTAAGATTCACACAACTGGCTGACATCCATTCTGCTACATCATTCAAGCAAGAATTAAGTCGAACAGGGTCTGCAACCGTATCAGGGGTAAGAGAAATAACAATCTGCATGTCATCCGCACATGGCACTATCGAGAAACCATGTGATTTTATAATATCACTCAATGGGCGGACATACAAATTGAATAAAGTATGTCTTAGAGAGAAGCCCTGGGGAGCTCCACACTTTAGGGGATGGAATTCGGATTAGAAAGGTTCCTGGTACACCTCGCATACAGTAGGTTTTGCACCTGTGTACATATGGAGATGGCTAGAGCAGCTTCAGAAGACACTGAAGGCCTGTCCTGATATACTATGAATCCGGTATAAAAAGCCTGTAAATAATATAAAATATTCTAGGAATATCTTATTTTGCTCCAAGAGGATTTTTTTTGTAAATCAAGTTCGCTATCGGAAATGGTATAAGGGTTTGATACCAAAATTAAACTAATCTTTACAGTCATTTTTCATGTTTTCCTAGTTCGTTAAATATTTTTGACTGCAAGGTTACATATTGCACAAATAGGCAGCAGGTGTGTTGTGGTCGCTGGAGTGTTCTATCAGCTGATGCCTCATCCTTCCTGCCAGCTTTTCTGCCGCCATCTTGTCCTTCTGAATATTGTAGATGATTGCATAGCTTCCTTTGTGAAAGATACTTCTTATATTTCGTTGTAGGCCAAGGGCCACTTGAAAGTATCCAAATTATATGCGCTGGTTAGGCCAGTGGAAATGTTAGCAGTATGCACATCTAGTTGTTGTGAAAATGAACAATAGTAAACAAATCACTGCATCTGAAATTTAAATATTCTATTTATAAACTACAAAGTTTTACAGGTCTTGACTACAATCACATCTTTGATTTTGATTTTTAAAAAATGAATGAGTGTGAGCTCAATTTTTTGCAATTAGAAAAACATTTCGATTTTACGGCTATATTTAAATTCAAGCGGTAGTAAAGCACAGGCAAGGATGAGCACAAAATATTTAGCGCAAGGTGCCTGTAATTATTTTCAGATTTGCATGGAAAATTTGGTTGTATCTTCTTCACTTTATGTGGCAATTCGAGCTTCGATGGAACATTATAATAGTGTTTCTTGTTATCATTTCATTTTTAAAAAGTATGTTATTTTCAAATACTTTAATTCAGTGATCTTTGAAAGTGGTGGGGCGTAATACCAGTCAGGAATTCACCCAATTTTTTCAAAATTTGCCTCACTCGTACTCTGTCTCTCTCACATTTACTCTTTTCCCTCAAACTCAAATTGTTCCACTTACTCATTCTCACTCTCACTCACTGTTACACACAAATGTATTAATGCTCACTGGTTCTCTTTTTCACTAACACACTTACAAACACTTGCTGACTCTGGGTCCTGGTGCAACTGCACATGCTGCACACTAGGTAGCTACACCCCTGACTCACTTCCACTTCCTCTCAGAACCTCCAATCGATCACTCATTCTAGCACACTCACACTTCTTCACTCACTCCCTCGTACTCACTTTCACTTTTACATACTGTAAAACTCAGATTCTTGCTCACTTTCATTCTCATTCACACGCTCAAACACACTCACTCACACACTTTCAATCAATCCTAATTCACTCTCAATCACTCAAAAACACATGCACACATGCATACAGAAATAATATTTTATTTACTTACCTTGCTTACTTAACTGGCAACTCGGAGGCTCTATGGCAGCAGCAGGTCAGGAATCTGGTGCTGGGCATTGGAACCATCAATCTATGATTCCCATCAAGGAGCCAGAAGGAGCAGCAAGGGCAGGCTTGAAAAGGGAAGGCCCACCTGAATCCCTGTTAGACCTGGCACCCGTAGCGTGGGTCTCCCCTGCATTTTTTGCCTTTGCCTCCTG
Organism: Calotriton arnoldi; assembly: GCA_963921515.1. Lineage (NCBI taxonomy): Eukaryota > Metazoa > Chordata > Amphibia > Caudata > Salamandridae > Calotriton > Calotriton arnoldi. The sequence goes on along the minus strand of CAWUFW010000151.1, from coordinate 4,099,957 downwards.
TGTTTTTGCTGTGTGTTGGACTCCGTTTTTGCTGTTCAGTGCCAAAGTGCAAGTGCTCCCTTTGTAAAGTGTTGTTATGGATTAGTGATCACATGATTGGCATATTTGATTTACCAGTCAGACCCTAGTACAGTGCACTGTGTGTGCCCAGGGCCTGTAAATCAAATGCTGCTAGTGGGCTGCAGCACTGATTGTGCCACCAACAGAAGCAGCCTGTAAAATGTAACTCTGGCCTGCCATTGCAGAGCCTGTGTGCAGTCTAGTGTTGCCATGTCGACTTGGCAAGTGCACCCACTTGCCAGGCCCTAACCTTCCCTTTTCTTACATGTCAGTCACCCCTAAGGTAGGCCCAAGGTACCCCTGTCTGCAGGGTGCAGTGTATGTGAAAGGTAGGACATGCCCTAGTGTGTGCGGCATGTCCTGATACTGAATTACTGCAAATTTCGTTTTTTCACTATTGCAAGGCTACCTGTTCCCATAGGACAGAATAGGAAGTTTGTTTATAACATCTTATAAACATAACTGCCCCTGGGAACAAGGTAGGAAAATAAAGTTTAGTATGCCTGAACTCAGAATGTTAAAATGCATCTTTTAGTGAGGGTGATTTTTACATTCTGTGTTTGAAAATACCACTTTTAGAAAGTAGGTCTTTTCTTGCTTAACCATCCAGTGTGCCTCTGCTAGAATTGTGTATTGCATGTCTGGCTTTTGAATGACAGGGGCTGGAGAGGGGCAGTGGCTCCAGAGAGCCTGATGAGTCAGGGCTGGGCTGAATGGACCTAGGCTGAATTTAGAGTAGGGGGAGGAGATTTCCTTTCACCTGAATGGGCCTGGTCTACCTTCAACAATACTGTCTCCACCTCCTGCCAGGAATCTGCACCAGTGAGGACAGAACTGGTTTTGGCTGGGTACAGACACTCTCTGCCTTCAGAGAACAAAAGATTTTTGTGTATAAAAAGAGGGGCCCAGACCCCAGACTTTGAGATCACTTATGGGAATCAGGAGGAACCTTTGCCAAGGAGAAGAGCCGGAGAAGCTGAGGAGGAATACTGCCCCTGTGCTGTTTGCTGTCTGGTGTTGGCCTGTAGTAGCTACTTGCTGCCAAGGAAAGGAGAAAAGGACTTTGCTGTTTGCTTTGTCACCTGCTTGAGGAACAGATCTCCAAGGGCTTAAAATTGAGCTTGCCTCCTGTTCTGAAGTCTCAGGGACACAAAGACTTCATTTCTTCTGTCTCTCTGCATCTGGAACTGCTGTTTCAGCTGCCACAGAAGGAAATTGCAACACCGACGCTGGCGAGCGACGCCGTAACCTGCACCGAAGCCGTGGGCACTGCTCGTGAAGAGCACGACGCACAGCCCCGACTTGCACCGTAGGACCGACGCCTGCTGACGCCGTGCCGCATCGACTCCGAAGCCGTCACTGAGGCCGCTGCCTGCACCGGAGCCGAGGACACCGCTCGTGATGTCCACGACGCACCGTCTCGACTTGCACCACAGCCCCGACTTCACCGACGCCGTTGCTTCATCAACGCGGAGCTGATACTCGACGTGGGTGACTCCTGAATCCATCGACACCGCACCGTCATAAGGAACCGATGCCTCGCCGCCACCGTGACGTCACCTCCCAGACACCGTAAGGAACCGACGTCTCACCTCCCCTGCACCGCAGTAAGGAACCGAGGCTTCACCTCCCCTGGCGTCGTAAGGAACCGACGCCGACCGGCGCCAACGAAGCATCACCTCCCCAATGCCATGCATCGTCTTTGATTTCATCAATTCCAAGGTACTGTTATTTGGGGGTCTGCTTGACGCCGCGCACTTCGCGGTCGGCGCTGTTCTTTGGGATTTTCATCTGTCACGATGTCGTAATACCTCCAGGTGGAGTTATCTGTTGCTACAAGCTTTAATTGAGTGAATAACCTATTTTTGACGATATCTTGATAACTGTATTGTGGATTTTTGTCATTTGGTCTTGTTTTGGTTTGGATAAAGATTACTTATTTTTCTAACCTGGTGTGGTGTCCATTTGTAGTGTTTTCACTGTATTACTGTATGTGTTCACAAATGCTTTACACCCTGCCTCAAAGATAAGCCTGTCTGCTCATGCCAAGCTACCAAGGGGGTGAGCAGGGGTTATTTTAGAAGTGTATCAACCCTTACCCTGACTAGAAGCGAGGGCCCCTATTTGAACAAAGGTACCTACCTCTGCCAACGAGAGACCCCCATTTCTAACATTGGTGGTCAGCGGTGAGGATCTGGACTTGCATTTGTGTCATAAAGTGACTGGTGTACACTACTGGTATAGTGCAGACCATTACGCAACCACATACATTGGTGGAACTTTTTTCCTTGGGACTATTTTTTTTCTTGCAACTGAGAACTGCCAATCTTCATCATGTCAAAACCAGCATCACTTGCATCTGTTGATATTGAGTTTGAAGAGGAGAGGGTTGATACCTACACTGTGCCACAACTTAAAGCTGGCTGCAAAAAGTTCAAAATCTCTGTAAGAGGCCTCACCAGAAAGGAGGAATACCTAAAGGCACTGAGGGTCTGGTTGGAGTCAAGGAATGCCAGTGAGCATATTGAGGAGCCTATGGTGGAGGGAGAGGATTTGGAGGAGCAGCAGAATGGGCTAGTGGGTCTGCCTGGGGGGAGGGTACCTTCCCGGGGGGCCAGCAGTGTCTCTTCAAAGGGGCTGTCTCCAGCAGAAGAGTTGGAGGACTGGGAGAAAACCAGGATGCATGAGTTGGAGCTCACAAAGCTCAGGCTGGGGAAGGAGGATAAGGAGGTGGCATTTGAGAGGGAGAAATTAGCCCTGGAGGAGAAAAAGATGCTTTTAGAGCATGAGAGAGGGTTGAGGGAGTTGGATCTGAAAGCAAAGAGTGGCAGCGTACCATCAGTGCCTGGAGAAGGAAAGGTATACATTCCCAAAGATGTTATTAAGGATTTCATGAAGCATGAGGACACTGGTCAGTGGTTCAAGGCCTATGAAGTGGCAATGAGGTCCCACAGAGTCCCTGAGAGAGAGATTGGGGAGCGGGGTTGTGGGGCCGTTTTATCAGTGAAGGAAGGGAGACATTGCTAGCTTTGCCCACCAAGGATCAGATGTCCTATGCCCCAATGAAGGAAGCCTTGATAGCCAGGTATGGGTTGACCCCAGAGCTGTATAGGCAGAAATTTAGAAACTGCAATAAGCTGGAGTCAAGTACTTGGGTGGAGTATGCGTCCTATTTTTGCAGAGCATTGGATGGTTGGGTGAAAGGTAGCAAGGTGAATGATTTGCAGGGGCTCTATCATTTGGTTGCATGGGAGCACTTGTCAGATAATTGTTTTCCAGAGCTACGCCAGCACTTGATTGACAGTAAGCTGACTGACCCCAGAAAGCTTGGTGTGGAGGCGGACCGCTAGATCAGCACCAGGGTCCAAAAAGGTCATATGGGAGACTCCGCCAAAGGTGGGCAGGGTCCATAGCAGAAGAGTGGGGGGACAAGGGTAAACAGTAGGAGTTTTAAAAAGGGCCCCAAAGTAATCCCCAAGGGAACCAAGGTAAGGGTCCCAGCCTCCCACTGAGAAGAAGCCATGGATCCCGACAGGTAAGCCTGTTCATAGGGGTTCCAAGGCATGTTTTGGTTGTGGTCAGGTGGGCCATTTCCAAGGGGATCCTAGGTGTCCCAAAAAGGTTACCACCGCACCCACTGGTGCACCGCCCCGGGAAATGGCTAGTGTAGCCTTGGGGGAGGAGTCGGGTGCCCAAGAGGGATGGGGTACCGCAGAAGTGTCCCTGGTCTCTTTAGGAGACAGTGAGATGGTCCCAAGAGCTCATCTGCCTGATAACACTAAAAAGTACAGGTAGTGGGTGACCGGCTCCCGAAGTTCTGACGGTCCAGGAGGAGGCCGACCTTGAGGGGGATGCCCTGGAGCCTACAGGGGAACAAGTGGCTGAACTGGGGGACCTGCCTGAGCTGACCCATTGGCAGCAAGAAGGAGGCCCCACCAGGGAGGAATTCTGCCAGGAGCAGCAGAAGTGCCCTTTTCTTGTTGGTTTGCGGCAACAGGCTGCAAACCAGGCAGCAGGTGATCAGTCTGGATCACATTGGATTTACTGATAGAAGGGTCTCCTGTATAGTGAGCCTAAGGTTGCTGAGCCTGGGTCAGCCCGCGTGCTGGTGGTACCCCAGCACTTCAGAGCCTTCCTATTGGGTCTGGCTCATGATGTGCCATTGGCAGGACATTTGGGGCAGGACGAGACCTTTTGAAAGGCTTGTCACCCACTTTTACTGGCCCCAAATGCGTAAGAGTTCTGATTCTCATTGTAGGTCTTGCCAGACTTGCCAGGCAAGTGGTAAGATTGAGAGGAAGTGTAAGGCTCCTCTCTAACCTTTCCCTGTGGTCAGCACCCCCTTTGAGAGGGTGGGTATTGACATCGTGGGGCCCCTGGGTCCCAAGACAGCCATGGGCAACAGGTTCATCCTGGTCTTGGTGGACCATGCCGCCCGGTACCCAGAAGCCATCCCTCTCCGGACTGTGATGGCCCCCGTGGTGAATCGGGCGTTGATGGGGATTTTCTCCCATTTGGGGTTCCCCAGAGAGGTGGTGTCTGACCGTGGTACCAACTTCATATCTAAGTATATGAAGTCCCTGTGGCAGGAGTGCGGTGTTACCTACAAGTTCACCACTCCTTACCACCCCCAAGGAAATGGGCTGGTTGAGAGATTCAACCGGACCCTGAAGGGCATGATTATGGGTCTTGGTGAACCCATGAGGCGTAAGTGGGACGTCCTCTTACCATGCCTTTTGTTTGCTTACAGAGAGGTACCGCAGAAGTCATTAGGGTTCAGTCCCTTTGAGCTCCTGTATGGGCATCCTGTAAGAGGACCTCTAAGTCTGGTGAAAGAAGGGTGGGAGAAAGCTCCCAGTACACCTCCCCAGATTGTATATAGCTACATGCTAGCCTTCAGAAACCAGACTAGGCGCTTCAGACAACTTGCTCAGGCGAATCTGGAAGCCAGCCAGGAAGAGATAAAACGTTTGTTTGAACAGAATGCCACTCTGATCGAGTTTCAGCCTGGACAGAAAGTTTGGGTCATGGCCCCAGTGGAGTCTTGTGCGCTCCAGCATAAGTGGACCGGACCATTTGAGGTGGTGGAGCGCAAGAGTAACGTCACCTACTTGGTGGCTTGCAGTCTCCAAGGAACCCTTTGCGGGTCCTACATGTGAACCGCCTAAAGCCCCACTTGGAGAGGTCCAAAGTGGGCATGGTCCTCGCAACAGATGCTGGGATGGAAGAGGAGACTGAGCCTCTTCTGTTGTAGGGATTCTGCACATACACAGAGCTATGCACAGGATTATAGGACCTCAGAGTATAGTGGTGAGCCAACAATACACCTTAGTACCCACAATCCCAACCCGACTAGCATTAGCGTCTCATTAGCAGTGCAGCTACCAATGATTAGACAACCCAGAACATGGTCTCTCTTTCTCAGGACTTGCGGGAGCAAGGACACCCTTTCGTAACTCACTCATACTTGTCCACAACGTGCGTAATAAGAGACACTGTATGGGTTAAATGTTTATTTCAACTATCGTGCTCTAAGATACAGTACACGTGCCAGTACTATGAGCATAATGCATAAGAATAAAATAATAAGCATAGTTACAATTCCATAGAATACAAACGGGGACAGCATTTTATAAAGACAGTGGATATAGGGCTAAATGACATGTCCACCCTCCCCGTGCTAATAACTAGTTTATTATAAAAACAGAAGACCTCTGGGCTTTGGCTGGCAGACCCCCATACCTCAATATCTAGATGCAAGGTTTACATCATCAGACAAGCACAGCTCTTCTCTTTGGAAAGGTTTTTCTCCAAGTGTCTCTCTAACATTGAAATCACAATATTAAAAGCACACAAATTTCTCAAGTGCAGCTGCAGTCAGTGTTATGTCTAAGAGCGTTAGGGGCTGACCAGATCAGCAAGAACAAGGGACATTGTTTTTTGACCTTGTACATGATGTGTAGACGCAACCCAAAGGGAACAGGAGGAAAGGTGAAAGGCAAACAGTTCTAAAATAGCAGAGTCTGGAAAACAAAGGCACAAAGTAACGTGCGCAAAGAGGCATCATGGCAGCTAGGCCTAAGCTAACTTAGCGATGCAGTCCATGAGTCCACAAACCACACTACACCCTCCCTTGGTCAGTCCAGTGGCGAAGACATAGGACGAAGACAGGATTCAAATAGATGGAGCAGAATGGCAAAGTCTGGTCCGGAAGGACAAAAAGAGGGACTGAAAAAGAAAACAAATAAAAACCCAGCGGGAGAGGACGCTGAACGTGGAGACCCACTAATCCAAAAGAGTGTAAGTGCAGAAAAACGCCACACCTTCCAAGAGGACATCGTTGGAGTCTTCAGCAAAAAGAGATGCCATCCAGTCCAACAAATCAAAGCTGCATTCATGTTCCTCGCACGAGGGAGCAGCGAACAGCATTGCGGGACAACTTGCGTGATACTCAATATAGCTTCGTTGTAGGAGAGCCTGAGCAGCCGCCCAGACATCCCATTGTGCTAGAATTCCAAGTGCAGCCGCACGCGCCATGTAGCCAGGTCCGGAACAGTCTCGTTCATGGGCCTCTAAGGGACCCATCAACTGGACAAAATCCGGGCGAGACAGAGACGTATTGGAGAGGCAGTAATCCAAGGACCAGGAGAAAGGACATCGGATGCAAGATATCACAGGTTGCACGCAAGTGAAATACGCAAAGCGAAAAGAAAGTCTATAGGACACACCAAGTGTCGCCAATGGCAGGACGCCGAAGCCGGCGAGGAGGCGCTCACGGAGCACCCGAAGGCGACCGTGGTCGTGTTGGGCTCCAAGAAGTGCAGCCATTGCGTAGCAAACAGACCAAAAGCAATATACCAGCCGTCAAAGCGAGGATCAACGGAACACCGCCAAAGACGCTGGAAAAATTGGAATGAATAAAAACCGGTATTACCCCAAATATAGTTTGAAAGGAGGTAACAAGGCCAGAACCCACAACTTTAAAAAAGTGCACAAGACCTTCGGTGCGGGAAGCATTGAAAACACGGTGAACCAGTTCACCGAAATGTTGTGGGAGGTTGGTGTTCAACAGGGCCTGTATTTCACTGTGGGTACTCGCCACCTGGAGAATGAACGTCTCCCGGGTGGATGTGAGCATAACCTCCTGATTCAATAATAGTGCCTTTATTCTGCTCAATTTATTGAAATCTGCCTTCAAAGTCGGAATGGAAGGCCAAGTGGAACTATCTACGATGCCGTGCGGGGGAGGAAAAAGCACATTTTTGCAGCAGACAACTCTGTGGGAAACTGTTACAATATAGGGTATACCGGCAAGCATGCCACAGCAGTCCTGATTATTTAGAAGGAGATAGCTACCATTTGCAAGCACAGTGAAAGTAGGAGAGATAGAAAAAGCAGGAATACCTTTCAAAATACAAGCAAGATTCGGAGCCGAAACATTACAAGCTCCGTGCAATTTGATGTGTTTGCAAACGAGGGAATGACCCACAGTAGAATCGCATGACTCCCCCGTGAGAAAAACTTCCTTCCCGTCCCTAAGACATCTATACATAAAAGGCAGGGACCAAAGTTCATGCAGGAAAGCACTGCCTAAAGGCTGAAAGCGGCCAACAGGATAATGTTTCATGCAGGAACTGAACTCAAATAAAGAAAAAGGCAAAGCGATTACCCCGTGTACTAGCCACACAGCAGAATGTAGTTCCGCAACTGAGAATGGTAAGGGCTCTATTTTCTCGATATGTAACAGAGTGTATTCCGCATCTTTCATGGACATGAACTGCTGTTTTTCAGTCAAATTAAAAGGTAAGAATAAGGCAGTGGTGTTCAAAAAGTGCCAAGGAACTTTCCCCATTTTAAGGGTTTGCATAGTCCATGCAAACTGCATTACTGAACGCAATTGATTTTGACCATGATACAACACAGAAACATCATCTTGTACAATATCAACAACAGAGGAAATAATATTCTCTAACGTGTAAACTCGGGAAGACAGGGTATTAATACTATTGTCAACAACAGCAAGCACTTTTTCTAAATTTGCTTGATCAATTTCCCGAAGACGGGAAGCAGCTTCAATTTGTGAAAGCTTCCAGAGTTCATTGTAAGTCTCATAAATGAATCTTTTGGTCGAGGACCACGAGGCCCCAGAATAAAGTCAGATAGGTCAATGTTGCCTGATAGGAGGGACAAATGTTGTTTAACAGAATCTAAGGAAGAGTGCTGCAACCACTGTTTACATAATTTACCAACAGAATATGTTGTAATAGTACGAGAGTCAGAAAACCGTGGATCTGGCCTATCCTGTTTATAGCCAGAATCTGTGTCATGAAAACGCAGTTGGCAGGCATTAGATGAAATTGGCCAAGCCAACCAGGGCGACTGAACAAAAGTAGACATATTAAACGAATTGTTCTGGAACAAAGCCTGCAAATTGGCAATGGAAATATTGAAAAGCAAGCTGTCGTTTGGAGTGGAAGACAATACAGGAATGGAGGGTGCATTCAATTGTTTGGAAGTAGCCAATCCCCAACATGTCGTTTGATAGATGGTCTGATTTAAAAATAGAATTTGGGCTGGGATGAGGCAAGCACGGTGCAAGGCTTCTGTGCCCTGCACCTGCCATGCTTTGGAGCCCCAAATAGATTTTAAATCAATGGTGTCACGCCAATGTTCATACCCACCCACAGCTAAGGCGTTTAAAAAGGAACCCGAATACAGCAATTTGGTGTGGGTCAACATGATTTTCTGAGTGGCCGTTGTGTTTAATTTAAAATAATAGGACCCAGGGTTCGACCTATCAAAGTCTGTAAAATAAGTAAACTTATTTCTAAGAGTCTGGGAGCTACCTGGCAAAGGGGTCGGACAATGTTCCCATTGGGTATAATTAAAAAGACCCCGAAGGGTACTGGGTTTATGGAGAAAGTGGTTGCCCCAATGCTGGGAACAATATAAATCGGCATAACTTGCAGAATTCATGTACAAATCTTCAGCATTAAAAGCAGCATAATATTTCAAATCAGTGAATAACGATTCAACTGCATGTACATCCCAATCGTCAGAATGAATATTACTTTTAACGACATCACCCATTGAAACACGGAGGACATTTGGGACATTAATAATTTCGGTTGGTCCATGAATTTGGAAATTTACCGCATCCCATACGATGCCATCAGCAACTGGAAAAGCTGAAATGTTCACAAATGTGTGGTCACGCTACATGATGTGAGATGAAGAATGCGGAGCCAAAGTTCCAGCGACACAGTTCACAGCAGAGCGTTCTGGTAAATAGTGACCATTAATGAGTAGAAAAAAGACTGTGACAAAGCCAATAGACATGAACAGAAAAATCAGGAATAGCACCAACCAGATGTATGTCCACGGGGGGATCAAAAAATTGTCTCTAAACCAGGATACGAAAATACTGAATCTGGACGGGATAAGTGCTGAGGTGGAATCCGAGTCAAAGGAATAACGTCTTGGACTCGGTGGCGGGGTAGGTCTACTCGGTCTCCTCATTGCAGGGGGAATCTGGGTCGTTGTGTAGGCGATCAGGCACATCTACCATCTCAATGGCAACATCAGTGACCGTTTGGGCTGGAGGGCCACGAACATTCGTCCGGTAAATGACAGGACAAGAGACCGCTGCTGTAACACTATTCAGGATCGGCCAGATGTTGTAGCTTGACATTTTCCACTGAGATGTATCTGTTTTCCTTGCGACCAGGAAGCGGCGGTAAGATGACTGTATGAGTACCCTTCAAGCCAAGGACTGGAACCGGTGCACGATAAGAGGGGCCAAATTCTTTTTTGTTCTCCACCTTCTCTCGGACCAGGTCTCCAACTTTCGGAAGCCAGCCGGCAACCGGAATCTGCAGCGCAGCGTCTGTGGCTGAAGGTAAATGTGCGATTGCTAGTTTGTCTCGGGCTTCTTGTAAGTCCTGTAACATAGTAGAATGATTATCTACGTCAAAGATTGCGGATTGCGCCGCCATGTCTAGATCATCAAGGTCAGGCACAAACATTCTTATGCCAAAGAGCATTTCGTATGGGGTCCGCCCACCCAGAGGTCTTCTAGGGAGATTATTAAGTGCACGTTGGACGCTATACAAGTGGGCCAGCCAGTTCCTGCCAGTACCTAAGACTCTAGATGTCAAGGATTGCTTTAAGTCACGGTTCATTCATTCAACAATCGAATTGCCCTCAGGCCGATACGGAGACGAAAATTTCACCTGCACCCCCAGTGAACCCATTGCGTCCTTGTAAGCCTTAGAGGCGAACTCTGGACCTTGGTCAGAATGGAAGGTGCCGCAGGCGAAAATTCCCACAAAGACTCGCAAATCCCTGATGACATTTCGAGCGTCAGCACTCCGTTGTGGCCAGACCCAGATGAAACATGTGCACGAGTCTACTGCAACTAAGATGTATTTATATGCAGTGTCAGAAGAGAATGGACCACAGTGATCCAGGTAAACACACCCAAAAGGTCTGTTAGAAATGCAGAGCGGGGTCTGTGGTGGTCGAGTAACCGTGGAAGGCTTAATCTGCTGACAAACGTCACAAGAAAGCACATAAGTACGGGTTTGTTTATATAGACCACGCCACCAGTAACGCTGCTGCAAGATGGAAACCGTCGCAGCGACACCAGCATGAGCCGAAGCCATGCCTTCGTGTGCGGCAGTTATCAAGGAAAGTCTGCGGTCCGCGTTGGGAATCAGCCGATCACCAACGTCTGGAATTCTTACATAAGGAGCCTGTTCGGGACCTAATTGATAAGAGTATTTGGAAGGGAAACCCCGTGGGTAAATCGCACCTTCTTTTGTCGCAGCAATAGCTGCCAAAATATCTTTATCGATTTTAGTCATGGATCTTGTAACTGCTGCTACTGTGCACGTGGCTACTGCTGATTTGGCAGCTTCGTCTGCCAAACCGTTACCAACAGCGTGTGCGCCCACACGCTGGTGGCCAATAGTGTGTATCACCTGTGTGAGAGGCAGACGTTGTTTAAGATCTGCCACTCGAACCCAAAGCATCTTATGCTTAATTGTACTGCCTTTTGCATCTCTATAGTCATTTTGTGACCAAAAGAATAGATTGTCATTGAAAGACTGAACACAGTAGTAAGAATCACATACAATGAGAGTGGTCACATCAGGATTAGCGAACTCAAGTGCGAGCACTAAACCACGCAGCTCGGCCAATTGTGCAGTACTGTCTCCTAGTGCCTGAGTGTGCACTACAGTCTGTTTGAACTCACCATTCACCATAGTACCTGCAACAATAGCACATGCTGCTGAATAAGCATGCTTGGAACCCGTGGCCGGTTGTGCTGAACCATCAGTATAGATAATACATTCGTCCTCCTCAAGCGGTAGCAAAGACAGAGGAGGAGGATGAACAAATTCATACTGTAAGAACTCCTGTGTCTGAAGAGAGGAATCAAAGATAAAAGTGACATCCGGGGATGTCAGAGATGTAGCCCACTGTATCCAACGGGGATGCAAAGCCTTAGAGTTCGGTACACTTGCTTTCGTCACTGCCTCAAGCGCAGGATATGGTGTTACCACCAAAATGCGTTTTCCCTGTGCCAGTGCACGTTCCTTAAGAATCGCCATTTGCACTGCTGTCAAAACTTTCTCCACAGAGGAAAACCGCAACTCTGCCGAAGTGTAAAGATGTGACTTGTATGCAATAGGTACTGTGTCACCTTCGTTAAAGGTCAAATACGTGAAACCCACTGTCCCTGGTATTATTCTAATCACCAGGTTGGTGTGGTTGTCACGCGTCAACAAGAATTTAGATTCAAGAAGATCAGACTGCAAAGACTGCAGTATAGAGGAATGCTCGGGAAGCCAGCATGACTTCGAAAAGTTTGGTTGTATCAAGGCATAAAGAGGCTTGATACGCTGGGCATATTCGGGAATGTAAGTTCGCCCGAAGTTTAGAAAGCCCAGTAAGGACTGAAGTTTCTTCAGTGTGGTTGGAGGGCACAAAAGTGCACATTTTTCCAAGAAATGAGGGGCTAAGCCCTTACCTTCATTGTTGAGCTCATAGCCCAAAAACAAAACGGTAAATTCAGCAATGTGAGATTTGGCAAAGTTAAACTTGTATCCCCAGACCGCAAACTCGAGAATAATGCGGTCCACTCGGGAAAGATGCAGGTATAATTCGTCGTCTGTCAGGTAAATATAATCGACGTACGAACATGCATCTGGGTCTATGCCGTCCAACAAAGAGACAACACGGGCAGCGAATACACCTTGACTGTTTTTGTAGCCCATAGGGAGACGCCGGAATTTAAAATGTTTACCACCGGAGGTAAAAGCGCTCCATTGGCTACACTCCGTGGCTAAGTTGTGCGTGTAAAATCCATTGGATAAGTCAAGTGTCGTTTTATATTTTTTCCGAACAAGACTGTCTACAAGCACAGAACTATGAGTATTTTGTACCGCAAAGGTCCGACAATGAGAGTTCAAATGCCGGTAATCCAAAACTAGGCGGTACGATCCATCGGGTTTAGAAACCGCGAAAAGGGGATTGTTCATGGGTGATACGCATGTTTCAATTACTCCTTGGTATTCTAACTGAGTCAGAATTTCGGAAACGGGACCTTTGGCTTCCCGTTTGATGGGATATTGGGGTTGTGGCTGTGGCAGCGACCGCAAAGGAATATCATGGGGGGGCGAGTCTTCATCCCAACCCACGTGGTTGCGGTATAACGCCGGAGCCAGGGACACAGCCCACTCAGCTGCGAGAGCCTCCGCTTTGTCCTTGGGGACATGACGAGAAAAGCTCGGAAGGATTACCTCCTCCCCTCTACGCGCAGCGAGTACGAATGGGGGCGGCCAATCCGCCTCCGCTAACAAAATATCGTAAGAAGAGGTCAGATTCTCCCAAAAAATCCCTTTAATAACACGCTGTATGTCACCCTCAATTTGAATGACAATATTATATAGTCTGTCAGGGGGTGCCACTCTGGTGTCTGCTGTCTCGACAGTAATGAATGTTTCAGTTGCTGTCGCCTCCATATGAGGACATAGTGCCTCCCGCACTATGGTAACTTCCGCGGCGCTGTCTAGGAGCGTCACTGCCCACGTCCAATTCAGGAGTCTCGTTCGCACCGTCTGTGGCATACCTCGCTGTTACAGCGGCAACTTTTTTCTTCTGAAACTGTGGGCGAGAAGGTTGTAATTCTTCTGGTTTCCCTCTGACTTGTTGTCGAGGTTGGTCTCGTCCTGACGGGGCCTCCCGACCCCTACCTCTATCCGTGCGATCTCCTCCACCACCAGTCTGTGACGACGTTGGTGCCTGCGAAAAACGAGGAGAACGCGGGTCAGGGACCTGAAATCTCTCTGGAGATTTTATTCTCGCTCTATCGCGCAAATCATATGTGCGTTCAGAAGATACAGAAACTGGGGAAGCGCCTCGCGACCCCTGCTTCTTCTGTTGCTTACCCTGTTTTTTCAACCTCCAGCTCTTTTTAGTAAAGAACGGTTTCTCATCTTTCTCAGATTGAGTTTTTGGTTGTGGCTGCGATTGTGTTTGCATTTTAGCAAAAGGCTTAACTCCCAGGCTATTGCGGCCTATGGTTTTATAAGCTTGTGCAATAATTTTCGGTAATTCGCGTGGCTTTTCCGGTTCTGGGACCAAAGCCAAAGCATTAGCTACTTGAAAGTTAACTGCATCGCCCTTGACATTTGAAGGATCAACTCAGCCACTACATCGAACACTCCCACCAGTCTCATCCCTAATTCCACAGCCGCCTCAGGGCCATGCTCATCCTGCACTCGTTTAATTACAGAGGGGAGAACTGTTATGGAAGGAGTGCCGAAACTCTTCGCATATACTGCTGCGAATACCTTACCCCAGTGTTTGCAATCTGCCAACTCGGGAATTAAATCTTTCGGCAAACTAATCGTCAAAATCCTGTGTTTTTCCACTGGAGATGTATTAGGAAAAACAGCCGCCAGCTGGTCAAATTTTTCTGCAAGCCAATAAGGTAGATCGTCCTTATTTTGTGGGCGCTTGCCCATCACCAAATTAACCATGACGGGACTTATGGTTACGCCGCCAGGCCCAGCTGGATGTGCAGCTACTCCAGGCGGGGCTGCCTGGACGATGCCTGTAACATACTGTACTAAGGCTCTATGCACTCGTATCAAAGACGAATGCAAATCACGCAGTTCAGCGAGCGGCAGCGTCATATAACGCGGATGTGGGGTATACCCGGCCAAAACAGGCCAAGTGGCCCCTTCAATCGATAAGGGGCCTAAACGAACCATTGTAACCGGTTGGGGGAGGGCGCCATCAAACCAAACACGGTGTTGCCATGCCGTGAGCGGTACTTCAAGATTCCGATAAGGACTATAAAGATTAGGAAGTGCAGTTGCTGTATATTCATGGAACGTATTGTCAGTCCCATCCACCGCTGGAAAGGTAATCCAAGAGTAAAACACCTCAAAGTGGTAAGCTGGATCTGCTTGTACCACAAAGATCAGATCGACACCTGCGTCAGGCACTCCATACGCTGCTAAATGAGCTTTGAGCGCTGCGCGGCTATCTGCCGCAATTTGGGTAGCCATTTAAGGCTAAAAATATTCGACAACCTAGTAGTAAGAGGCAGCACAATATAGGGTTATATTTAAACACCTTTTAGCAACTTCAAGCTTGAATGAACCTATAAAAACATCAATATAGGAGGTACCACCTTCACACACGCCTCCGGAAGCGTTCGTGAAGGGAGTTGTGGACAAGCACAAGAACTACTCAAGCGTCTCGCAGATAAGCCCACTCCGTTGGTGGCGCCATGTTGTAGGGATTCTGCACATACACAGAGCTATGCACAGGATTATAGGACCTCGGAGTATAGTGGTGAGCCAACAATACACCTTAGTACCCACAATCCCAACCCGACTAGCATTAGCGTCTCATTAGCAGCGCAGCTACCAATGATTAGACAACCCAGAACACGGTCTCTCTTTCTCAGGACTCGCGGGAGCAAGGACACCCTTTCGTAACTCACTCATACTTGTCCACAACGTGCGTAATAAGAGACACTGTATGGGTTAAATGTTTATTTCAACTATCGTGCTCTAAGATACAGTACACGTGCCAGTACTATCAGCATAATGCATAAGAATAAAATAATAAGCATAGTTACAATTCCATAGAATACAAACGGGGACAGCATTTTATAAAGACAGTGGATATAGGGCTAAATGACCTGTCCTCCCTCCCCGTGCTAATAACTAGTTTATTATAAAAACAGAAGACCTCTGGGCTTTGGCTGGCAGACCCCCATACCTCAATATCTAGATGCAAGGTTTACATCATCAGACAAGCACAGCTCTTCTCTCTGGAAAGGTTTTTCTCCAAGTGTCTCTCTAACATTGAAATCACAATATTAAAAGCACACGAATTTCTCAAGTGCAGCTGCAGTCAGTGTTATGTCTAAGAGCGTTAGGGGCTGACCAGATCAGCAAGAACAAGGGACATTGTTTTTCGACCTTGTACATGATAAGTAGACGCAACCCAAAAGGGAACAGGAGGAAAGGTGAAAGGCAAACAGTTCTAAAATAGCAGAGTCTGGAAAACAAAGGCACAAAGTAACGTGCGCAAAGAGGCATCATGGCAGCTAGGACTAAGCTAACTTAGCGATGCAGTCCATGAGTCCACAAACCACACTACACTTCCTGACCTCCTGTCTGCAAAGGAGCGCGATGTGTCAGTGGACGGTGTGAACCTGTCTCCCGCCCTTACTCCTGAACAGCAGAGTGACTGCCGCCAACTGTTGGGACAGTTTGCTGATCTGTTCTCCCTGAACCCGATGTCACTCAGTGGTGTGTCCATGATGTGGACACTGGGGACAGTCCTCCAGTAAAACATAAAATGTACAGAGTGACTGACAGGGTCAAGGCCTGAATCAAGGAGGAGGTCTCCAAGATGTTAGCGCTAGGGGTGATTGAGCCCTCAAACAGCCCTTGGGCCAGCCCAGTGGTCTTGGTCCCGAAGGCTGCCGCAGCTGTTGCCACGCCAGAATTCCGGTTCTGTGTGGACTACCGAGGGCTCAATTCAGTCATGAGGACTGATGCACACCCCATCCCCAGAGCTGATGAACTCATAGATCGGTTGGGAGCTGCCCGGTACATAAGTACGTTTGACTTAACATCCGGGTACAGATTGCCTTAACTGATGGGGCAAAGGAGAGGTCAGCATTCTCAATGCCAGAGGGGCACTACCAATTCCGGGTGATGCCCTTTGGGTTGAAGAATGCCCCTGCCACCTTTTTGAAGTTAGTCAACCAGGTGTTGGCTGGACCCGAGGATTTCAGTGCCGCCTACCTGGATGACATTGCAGTGTTCAGTGCCACTTGGGAGGAACATCTGCACCACCTCTAAGAAGTGTTGAAGGCTCTGCAGAGGGCACGCCTCACGATCAAGGCGAGTAAGTGCCAGATCGGGCATGGTTCTGAGGTGTACTTGGGACATCAGGTAGGGAGCGGCCAGGTGGCACCCCTACAGCCCAAGATTGATACCATTCTGGCTTGGGAACCCCCCAAGACCCAGACAGAGGTGAGAGCCTTTTTAGGACTCACAGGGTATTAAAGGAGATTTGTCAAGGCGTATGGCACCATTGTTGCCCCCTTGACAGAGCTGACTTCCAGGAAGCAGCCCAAGAAGGTGAATTGGACTGACGCCTGCCAGAAGGCGTTTGATGCCCTGAAATCTGCCATGAGCACAGCGCCCATGCTACATGCGCCCAACTTCTCAAGGGAATTCATTGTGCAGACAGATGCTTCAGAGCATGGTGTGGGGGCTGTGCTCTCACAGCTGAATGAGGAGGGCCTAGACCAACCTGTAGCCTTCATTAGTAGGAGGTTACTTCCACGGGAACAGAGGTGGAGTGTGATTGAGCGTGAGGCATTTGCTGTGGTCTTGGTGCTGAAGAAGCTGAGGCCCTACTTGTTTGGGACTCACTTCCGGGTTCAAACAGACCACCGGCCTTTCAGATGGTTGATGCAAATGAGGGGTGAGAATCCAAAGTTATTGAGGTGGTCCATTTCCCTACAGGGGATGGACTTCACGGTGGAACACCGTCCTGGTACAGAATACGCCAATGCTGATGGTCTGTCCAGATTTTTCCACCTTAGTGAAGAGAACTCCCAAGAGGGTGGGTAGTTCTCCCCACATTTCAGCTGGAGGGGACATGTGTTAGACCTGGCACCATTGGCGTGGGGCTCCCCTGCATTTTTTGCCTTTGTCTCCTGTGTTTTTGCTGTGTGTTGGACTCCGTTTTTGCTGGTCTAGATGCTTTGGGCACTTTGCCACTGCTGTTCAGTGCCAAAGTGCAAGTGCTTCCTTTGTAAAGTGTTGTTATGGATTAGTGATCCCATGATTGGCATATCTGATTTACCAGTCAGACCCTAGTACAGTACACTGTGTGTGCCCAGGGCCTGTAAATCAAATGCTGCTAGTGGGCTGCAGCACTGATTGTGACACCCACAGAAGCAGCCTGTAAAATGTAACTCTGGCCTGCCATTGCAGAGCCTGTGTGCAGTCTAGTACTGCCATGTCGACTTGGCAAGTGCACCCATTTGCCAGGCCCTAACCTTCCCTTTTCTTACATGCCAGTCACCCCTAAGGTAGGCCCAAGGTACCCCTATGGGCAGGGTGCAGTGTATGTGAAAGGTAAGACATGCCCTAGTGTGTGGCATGTCCTGATAGTGAATTACTGCCAATTTCGTTTTTTCACTATTGCAAGGCTACCTGTTCCCATAGGACAGAATAGGGAGTTTGTTTATAACATCTTATAAACATAACTGCCCCTGGGAACAAGGTAGGAATATAAAGTTTAGTATGCCTGAACTCAGAATGTTAAAATGCATCTTTTAGTGAGGGTGATTTTTACATTCTGTGTTTGAAAATACCACTTTTAGAAAGTAGGGGGCATATGTATCAAGCTAAATTGCGATCGCAAACGCTGAAATTCGCAGAATTTCAGCATTTGCGATCGCAATTTAGCTGTGTGCAATGTGTTAAAAAAAAAAACACTCGCAAAATAAGGAATCGCAAAATTTGCGATTCCCTATTTTGCGAATGCATTTAAGGAATCGCAAATTGCGATTCCTTAAATGCAATGTAGGAACCACAAAAAGATTGCGATTTGGCCTTAAGGATTCAGCAAATTACCACCAACTTCAAGTTGGTGGTAATTAGCGATTTCTTTGAAAAATGCACTTTTTGCATTTTTCAAAGTGCCATGTGGCGCACATAGATGCCCTTAGGGCATGTATGTGCGCCACATGTGCACACATACATATTTCTGGGGTGCAACAGGGTGTCCTTTTGACACCCTTGCACCCTTGAAATTGCATTTGCAATTTGGGAGTACCTAATGGGTACTCGCAAATTGCGAATGTCTTCCCATTCATTCCTATGGGCCTCTAGGCCCATAGGAATGAATGGGAAGGTATTCTTAATTGCGACTCGCAATTTGCGAGTCGCAATTAAGGAATGTCAGGAATCGCAAAATATTTGCGAATTTTTATTTACATCTCGTTTTACGATTCTCAAATAGCGATTCTCTAAAAATCGCTATTTGAGAATCGCAAAACCATTCTTTGATACACATGCCCCTAGGTATTTTCTTGCTTAACCATCCAGCGTGCCTCTGCTAGGTTTGTGTATTGCATGTTTGGCTTTTGGATGACAGTGGCTGGAGAGGGGCAGTGGCTCCAGAGAGCCTGATGAGTCAGGGCTGGGCTGAATGGACCTGGGCTGCATTTAGAGTAGTGGGAGGAGATTTCCTTTCACCTGAATGGACCTGGTCTACCTTCAACAATGCTGTCTCCACCTCCTGCCAGGAATCTGCACCAGTGAGGACAGCATTTGGTGAAACTTTTAACGGGATCACGTGGTGGGTTGAATCCTCATCCCAACCAACATGATTTTTGTACAATGCTGGAGCTAGGGCAACCGCCCACTCCTGCGCATATGCATGTTTTAAATGTATGGGAACGAGGTCGGAAAAGGCTGGAAAAGTTATCGTTTCTCCCTTTGGGCACTCCATGACGAATGCTGGCGGCCAGTCTTGCTCTGCTAATAGGATGTCAAATCCAGATGACAAATTTTCCCAAAATAGACCTTAAACTTTCCTGGGCTTGTCCCCCTCCATCTGGAGTGTTATCTCATGTAACTTATGTGGGACACTTACCCGAGTATCAGGTGTTTCCACCGTGATATACTCACTCAACTCCGCTGTCACCAGAAATTCCTTCAGGTTCTGGCGAGCTATCGTTACTTCTGCCGCGCTGTCTAGCATCGTCAGAGCCCATTCCCCGTTCAGAAGCTGTGTCCTCAGAATTCTGGGCATGTCTGATCTTGAGACCTGCTACCTTCTTCTTTTTGAACTGAGGTTTCTGTTTTTGTTTATCTTCTTTTTTAGGTGCGTAGTCCGCAGCGCGTTGCGTGTCTCTGGACTTTGTACGCTCCTCTTGTCTGTGTTATGACCGTCCTTCCCTCTCGGAGTTTCTTGACGAACCCTGAAAGGAACGAAAGGAATGTGTATCAGAATCCTGATACCTGTCAGGTTTTTTAATATTATCCCTATTCCTGAGGTTATACCTCCTTTCAGAGGGCTCCTGTTGAGGAGACCTACCTCTGGATTGAGATCTGCTGTCTTTAGACTTTTGTTGTTTTTTATTTTCCCACTTCTTTTTAGAAGAAGTAGGTGTCTGCTTTGTAGTGTCCTTCTCAGGACTGCCCACCAGTTGTGGTTTTAATGCTTTCCCACCTAGACTGTCTCTGCCTAGTTCTGCATATGCAGTTTCAATTATTTTGGGTAGTTCGTGTTGTTGATCTACTGGACTGAACTCCCTTAGGCGTTGGCGGATCGCCGCTGAAGCTGCTTCCCCTTTAATATTAGCTAGTATTATGGCTGATACCTGGTCAAAGTTATTTAGTAACTTCATCCCTAAGTTTAGGGCAGGTTCTGCTCCGTACTCATTTTGTATCTGTCTCAATACGTCAGGTACTACTGCTAAGGACGGGATAGCATGTGTTCTGGTATATATGGCAGCAAAGACTGAACCCCAAGAGGTGCAGTCCTCTACTTGTGGTGTGATCCCCATGGCCAAGCAGATTGTTAGAATTCTGTGTTTTTCATAGGTGGTAGTATTCGGGAATACTGCCTCAAGCTGAGTTATTTTCTGAGCTATCCAGAATGGTATTTGTTCGCGTTTTGCGGGCATTTTGCCCATTACCGCGTGTAATGTTTGAGTAATTTTAGTTGCTGTACCCTGGAATTGGGTCCCGTTTGTTGCAACTGTTGTTGGTTGAACTGTGAGGGTCCTCATGATGAATTGTGTCAGGTTTCTGTAGATTTTAATTAAATCTCTGTGTTGTACGAGTAATTCTGGCTGTGGCTTTGTTCCAATGTCAGGGTGCGGTGTGTAAGCCGCTAGTATTGGCAATGTGGCCCCGTCTCCTCCGAGCGGGCTTAACCTTACTCTGTTTGTTATGTGGGGTAGGGCGCCTTTAAACCAGTATAAGTGTTCCTGGTACGTGAGTGGAATCTCTATGTCATCGAATGGACAGTATTCCTCTGGTGCATCTCCTTCTACGTAGTAGTGAAATGTCTTTGTTACAGCATCTGCTGCTGGGAATGTAACCCATGAATAGAATACCTCTGTTTTATTTGATTCGTGCGCCTCAATCACGAGAGCTACTATGCCACCCCTTGGTGGTAAACCATTTTTTAATAGTTTCATGGTGAGCGTATGACTGAATTTAGGTGCAATTTCAATTGCATTTTTGGGTGGTTCTCCGGCTGAGACCTGCAGATTTACTCTTTCTTCATCGCTCTCAGTCATTTTGAAAAGAAAAGCTTTTCCAAGAGAACTTAGTTAAAGGTTTTTTGCACAATTTAGGAACTAAATGTCCTTCAAGCTTGATTAACCAACAGCCGATAAATAGGATATCTCGCCTACTCAGCTGTGGCAGAGTTTGTGCCCACCCACTCCAGACGTCTCTGGGGTTTTTTGTGAGTAGGTTCTCGGAGAATAGCATGACTGAACTACTCAGATTCTACTGTTAAATAAGTACCCAACCAACGTTGGCGGCGCCATGTCGTGTAGTTCCTATAGTACCCATGCAGGACCTGCGCGTTTGGATAACATAAACTGTGGGCTTGGTGTTAGACTGACTCTGTGCACCCCCACCGTATATGTTAGCCGGATTTGCATTAGCTAGCTAACAGTGCCACTAGAATCTCCTCTTATCGGGGAGAGATTAGTTTCTGGCAACCTTAGACCATGACAACCCTAATTCCTCAGAATCGTGGAAACAATATACTACTTTTCGCTCAGTCACTCGTGCTTACTTATTCGGTTTGTCTCAGAGAGTTACACAGAATAAACAGTCTGGGCGTTTCAATAAGTATTTATTGAACAGTTGTTATTCTAGTGTAAAATATATGTGCTGCAGTAACCAGCAGACAATAGCAGAGATATATTATCAGCAGTACGATAAAAGTGAAGGGATAGAACAGTTCTACCATATTACAATAATCATGAATACATACATGAATATAAAAAGCATTATGAAAAGTGTGCGTACTCCTACGATGCCTAACTAGATGTACCTTGGTGTACCTAACATATGTGTGTAGGTCTAAAAGCCTAAGAGCCAAGAATCCTTCTAGGATTTAGTCGAACCCCCATACCTGAATAGAGAGAGTGTGGGACCCCGTCCTGGTCTCGAGTTGGACACCCCGCAAGGGCTGTGTTAGACCGCTGTCAGCTGGAGTGACTGCATGCAGGAGCCTCAGCGTCTCTGGTCAGTGTGTCAGCATGGAAGTCTCGGTTCCCTCTGTCTTACCGGGGTAAGATGTGGAGTATTTATACCCTGAAGACTCTAGTTGCTTCGTATGGTTTGTATTGGCCCTTGTTAGACTTGAGGAAGACGTCAGGGGTGAACGTTGTACATACATATTATACAGGTGGTGTATTCCTAGAGAGTCATGCATAATTGATGAGTACAGTGTGGGCCTGTGTTTGGGAAAAACCCTGCTGTATTCAAAACCACAGGCTAGATAACGTTCAGCCCTCAGAGCTCGTTGTGTACTAGCGAGGACCAATGTAGGTGAAAGAGCATGCCTATATAAGGAATCATGACTATAATAGGACATGTACAGTTATGACCGTAATAGGGCATATGCGGCTTTGACCATAATAGGGCAAGTACGAATATGACCGTATTAGGGCAAATACGAATACATCCATTTTAGGGCATGTATGAACGGGTCTACATTAGGGCCTCTATACGGGACATAACAGTTTTGGCTGGGTACAGACACTCTCTGCATTCAGAGAACAAAAGATTTTTGTGTATAAAAAGAGGGGTTTATCAAAAAGGGGGGGGACAGAGGGCTTAATCAAGAGGTCCAGCATACTTGCCCTATCAGAGTGAACGCAAAAAAGAGGTACGCAGTTCCTCAGTATGCAGGTAGTGTCCCAGGCACCCAAAAAAGGAGGGGAATTCCTCCTTTTGGAACAGAGGCCCTCACACACCCAGCAAGCTAGGTGTCATGCTTCATCATATGGGTCTGCTCCTCGTCAGGTCGGCGCTGCAATACCCGACGGGCACCCATAGAGGGGCTGCATCCCGGTTGCAGCACAAAAGGGGTAGGTGTTTAGCGCGGCTTCTAGTGGAAGCGGACATCCTACTACAGATGTCTGTATTTAGTGCTGTAACAGATGGGGCGTCATTCTGATACTTATTAGGTTTGTCCCAGTACTAACAGGTAGTACCCTGTTTATCCTTATAGTAGTAGGCAATATCCTCACACTATTACAAGTTTTATTTTTAGCTATGGTGCATGTTGCACACCCCATTTCACCGTAGATAGTCATTTCTCACGGGCCTGAAGAAACGCCACAGGCGTGAAACATGTCGACCATCAAGGAGTAGAGCGCCTCTTGAACCCTGGTAGCTTGTTAGTCGCCTCTCCTCACTATTTTTAATCAAGTAGGGATCCATTTAGAATAAAATTTGCTCTCATAGGAATCCCCTCTTGTTTTATATTCACTTCCAGCACATCTACACTCACACTAGGTCCCTTACACCCACGGCACCCTTACGGCAGGAACAAAAGATCTCCGGCAAAGAGCCCCTCTATGGGTGCCCGTCGGGTATTGCAGCGCCGACCCGACGAGGAGCAGACCCATATGATGAAGCATGACACCTAGCTTGCTGGGTGTGTGAGGGCCTCAGTTCCAAAAGGAGGAATTCCCCTCCTTTTTTGGGTGCCTGGGACACTACCTGTATACTGAGGAACTGCGTACCTATAAAAAGAGGGGCCCAGACCCCAGACTTTGAGATCACTTCTGGGAATCAAGAGGAACCTTTGCCAAGGAGAAGAGCCGGAGAAGCTGAGGAGGAATACTGCCCCTGTGCTGTTTGCTGTCTGGTGTTGGCCTTTAGTGGCTACTTGCTGCCCAGGAAAGGAGAAAAGGACTTTGCTGTTTGCTTTGTCACCTGCTTGATGAAAAGATCTCCAAGGGCTTGAAATTGAGCTTGCCTCCTGTTCTGAAGTCTCAGGGACACAAAGACTTAATTTCTTCTGTCTCTCTGCATCTGGAACTGCTGTTTCAGCTGCCACAGAATGAAATTGCAACACCGACGCCGGCGAGCAACGCCGTAACCTGCACCGAAGCTGTGGGCACCACTCGTGAAGAGCACAACACACCGCCCCTACTTGCACCGGAGGGCCGACACCTGCTGACGCCGTGCCGCATCGACTCCGAAGCCGTCACCGAGGCAGCTGCCTGCACCAGAGCCCAGGACACCGCTCGTGACGTCCACGATGCACCGTCTCGACTCGCACCACAGCCCCGACTTCACCGATGCCGGTGCTTCATCAACGCAGAGCCGATACTCGACATGGGTGACTCCTGAATCCATCGACACTGCACCATCGTAAGGAACCGCCGCCTCGCTGCCACCGTGACATCACCTCCCCGACACAGTAAGGAACCGTCTCACCTCCCCTGCACCGTAGTAAGGAACCGAGGCTTCACCTCCCCTGGGGTAGTAAGGAACCGACGCCGCCCAGCGCCAACGAAGCATCACCTCCCCGACGCTGTGCACCATCTTTGATTTCATCAATTCCAAGGTACTGGTCTTTGGGGGTCTGCTTGACTCCACGCCCGACACCGCGCACTTCGCGGTCGGTACCGTTCTTTGGGATTTTCATCTGTCACGTCATCGTAATACCGCCAGGTGGAGTTATCTGTTGCTACAAACTTTAATTGAGTAAATAACCTATTTTTGAAGATATCTTGATAACTGTATTGTGGATTTTTGTTGTTTGGTCTTGTTTTGGTTTAGATAAAGATTACTTATTTTTCTAAACTGGTGTGGTGTCCATTTGTAATGTTTTCACTGTATTACTGTATGTGTTCACAAATGCTTTACACACTGCCTCTGAGATAAGCCTGTCTGCTTGTGCCAAGCTACCAAGGGGGTGAGCAGGGGTTATTTTAGAAGTGCATCCCCCTTACCCTGACTAGAAGCAAGGGCCCTTATTTGGACAAAGGTACCTACCTCTGCCAACTAGAGACCCCCATTTCTCACAATCCCTCTCCCAGCTTCTTGATAGGACGGGAAGCACAATCATATAGTGCTGGGGATCCTGACCCTGCTTCTCTGTGTAGCTTTTCATTGGCTTCAGGGATGGACTGATGTGCATCCTGACAGCCTCATTTTAGCAGATATATGGTGCTACTGAGGCATGCGCCATATGGCTGTTAAACAAGATGGATTGTGCTTGTGCGAGGGATCATAGTTGAACTACGCCCCTCAGACATGAGCAATCTATATATCTAGCAACAGAGTGTTGTGTTTTATCATCACTCTGTTGGTGGATCATGCCTTAATAAGGGCTTATCAGTAAACTAACTATGCCAATTGTGTATAAGCCAATGTTATCATGTTTAGAGGAGAGAACACAAGTACTTTAGCACTGATTGGCAATGGTAAAGTGCACAGAGTCCTAAGGCCAGCAAACACAAGCACAGTAAAAATGGAGGAGGAAGGCTAAAAGCTTGGGGGAAACCACCCAAAGACCGACTAGTCTAATATAGGAATATTGGCATTTCTTTTCAATCCAGTCAGAGAAGCCAAGATGTGGCTGAATATTAAAGGACCTGAATTTAAGTCAAACTGAATAACCATGAATTGTAAGTGTTACTTCAGCACCACAAAATGTAGCAAGCATTTGCAATGCAATAGGTCTCGCATTTGCGAGAGTTTAAGCAATTGGCATTGTAAATGACCATGCCTTTTATTTATCTGTTTTGAAAATGAAAACATAAAAAGCATTGTCATTTACAATGCCAATAGCTCAAACTCTTGTAAATGCGAGACCTATTTCACTTCAAAGAAGCAGCCTCCATTGTACCGGGCTGCTTCGAAAGTGAAAGCGCGCATGGTGCGCTGAATGTTGCAGGAAAGCATGTCGTGCCTGCAGTAGGAGAAACTCATTAAAGAAAATAGTGCTTACAGACTAAATAAGACATACCATGTAACAACAGAAGTGAAAGGGCCAGTCCTCATGGGAAATTACAAATGAAGACAAGGCGGTACTAAGGAGGAACTAACAAGCCTATTAACGAATCAGAAGCCAGCTTTTACAAAGGACAATGACACAAGCCAATGAAAAATATGGGCGGAGAGTGGGCGGAGCTTTAAGTCTATACTCGAATACAGCATGCCTCGCAGAGCAGCGCATGCGCTGCCCAGGCTCAACCTAAAAATGGAGGAGTAAGGCCAGCAAAGATCTGCCAGTGAGAGTTCTCATATGAGACATTTAAATAAATATGTTTTAAATGGGGTAAGCATGGTTGCTTTTACACCAGACAAGAGACAGCCATTATTAGCATGCTTGGTGAGGAGGAAGAGACATAGATGGTAATGGCCTATCTAGAAAATTTGAAGCATGACTACACATAAGCTTTGAGATTATTATAGCATAATACTAGAGATAGAAAGCTGGTACAGTTATATAAGGGGGGTTGGAAAGATAGGGCATTGCAGACGAAAATTATGTTAGCATTGGCATTAAATATTTACCCTTATAGGCATTAGGGCAGACTTATTTCAGTGACTAATTACAACTTACTCTCTGATCAGAACTTTGTTCTTCCCATGAAAGTATTCTACTATCAATATACTGTAACATGTATATCAGTCTTACCAGTGATCTGTTGTTCTTCGTAAAACTGTTTTCCAAGACCATTCTCAATCCATCATTACTGTCATGCAATTTTCTGTTTGCAGTCCTAAATACCAATCAAGAGAAATGTGAGTGTGCATTTGTAATAATAAGGCAACATTAGAGTATTTTTTTTAATAAACTCCTAACCAGGCATGACTGCCCTGGGCAGAAATACCTATCATACAACTTCTTGCAGAGACAGTAATAAAAAAATACTAATGTGCGAATGAAAATCAAGAAACATAATCACAAACTACACAGCTCTGAGCTGCTAAAAAGATACCATGGCTGATTCACAAAAGCATTTGAGCTATGGAAGTAGTACCCAAGAGTACTACTCCTATGTAAATAAATGCCTTTGAGAACTGGAGCAGAAATGTAGAACTTCCTAGTAGTAAAAGTGAAAAGAGGAAACAGTCTTTTCTATTTGTACTATTTATACATGAATATCCCCTTAATATTTCCAGTTTATTCCAATTTTAGATGTTTTGAGGCGAAATTAAAAAAGCATTTAAAAGTACAGAAAGTAGTATTACAGAAGTACTATGTCCCGTACTCGTAAATACTTTTGTGATACAGCCCCATGATTTCAAAGTTTTAAGGAACTTAGAAAAAAAATTCAAATCACAGGCAGGTTGTTTTTGGAGTGTTTGGTCAATTTCAGCTATGGACTACTCAGTGGCCATCAAGTTGGGTCGGACAGGGGTAGACAAGAAACATCAAAAGACATAGAGATTAGCTGAATATGAAATAATTAACAGGTGAGCATATCATTAACCTGCTCACAAGACATATGCTTGTGCATTGGCATGCATTTCAAATTTTGTTGCAAATTTTTAAAAACGCATCTATGCATGTTCTTAGATCATAGGGTCTTATTAGTTAGCTTCTTTGAGATGTGTTGCTGTAGGCAGTAATTTTATCTGAGAAAACCATTGTTGGAACTGGCACTTTCTGGTTGGCTGAGGCAGTACACCAGCCAGGCAAAACCTACCACTCCCATTAGGGGCCGGTGATCACACACACTGTATAACCTGCGCTCACCCTTGGGTAGCTTGGCATTGAGCAGTCAGGCTTACCACAGAGGCAGTGTGTTAAACATTGGCACATTACGCACTCACAATATATACCTTGAAGTCACAAAAGAGACTTCACACATGAGGTATGGAAATAACATTTGTATTCAACATACATAATAATCAACACAACATGAACAATATGTATTTCTGGGAATAAATCACATTCAGAATTATTACTAGCAGTACTAGGCCCAGTCGTATACAAGTGACATCAGCAATATGCACATTTGGGATAGATCCTAATCTACACCCCCCCCCCCCCCCAGCACCCATATGCAGTGCAACATGTTGTTCACCTTAGCCCCACCCTAGCAATCCTTCTAATTCCATAACACACAGTTCGAGGGTGCACCCTGGGTCACAACGATATCAGAAATATGTACATACACAAAATTATATCACTTTTTAGCAGCACCATGGGCCGAGGCAGCACGGGGAAGACCAATGTCAAATGTAAGGCTTTTCTGGCAAGAAATCAACGTATGGGGCAAACCACTGTCCAGTGTTGTGAATCACTGGCGGTCCCTCACTGTCACTCCCACACACACACACTCACTCCGCACCACTACCTGGTGCAACGGATATCAAACAAGTCCGTATGAAAGCACTGGCACACATACGCACTCAGCACCCAAATGAGATGCAACTGATACCCAGCAGGTCAAATAGTTACACACTGCAGATCCTATGGCCCAAGTCTCCCTCTGCCCTCCAACTCACCCCAACTATTCTACACCCACAGATTGGAGACACCCCATCCTCCCCATGGGCACTAGGCCGCATGAGGCTCAATACACTCTTAGTCAGGGTCCCAGGAAGCAGGTGGGGGTAGACAGCAAGGTCAATTAAGAAGCAGTCGGCAAAAGGGGTTTGGCAGCCACTCGAGAAGTTCACCAACAGGATGCGGAGCAGACACGGGCCGAGGGCAACAGACGGTCACACTAAAGGGGTCCCCAAGGGTCTCCCGGCAACAACCCAGTTCTGCGAAGCACAGGTGGATCACACAGCCTCTTGACCCACTTCCGATAGTTCTCTGAGGCATTCCCCCAGCACTCTCAGTCACTCTCACCACCCAAGAACGAGCCGGGCAATACTACCTGGCAACACGTTGTCATCAGGAAAGGCCGGGTGAGGAAAGGGCAGTTGGTCTGCCGCGCTGAAGGCCAAGCAAGTGAACAGTAGATGAAAGGAGAATGAAGCAGGGGGGCTTCTCGGAAGGAGCAGGTATCCTGTCAGGTACTCGTAGATCAGAGTCACACCCAGGCAATCCAGGTACAACGTCGGGTGCACACTGATACGGTTCACACCAGACAGTTCTGATAACACAAAATGAAGAGTTGTAAAATCTGTACCTCCTTGGAAATGAGGCACAATGTCCGGTGCACCTCGATTTTGGCCACACCAGACAGCTCCGGTCACTCACATGATCGAAGAGTTGAAAATTCGGTACCTCCCTGGAAATGAGGCACAATGTCCGGTGCACATCGATATTGGTCGCACCAGGCAGTTCCGTTCACACACACAGGCGCAAGTTCAGCACACCCCCACCTCTGAGGGTCGCAACCTGTGAATTGGACACCGCACGCAATGAGCATCCAGTCGGAGTGTCGCATGAGAGAAATGGGGCACGATCGACAAAGCGGGCCACGCTGGGTCCCACAACTGGTGAATCGACTCACCTCCAACTAGACGCTTCTGTGTGCCAAGGTCCCCATAATACAGGGGCCACACGCCTGAGATGCAGGTCAAACCTCGAAGCTCCACACAAGGCAATCCGGTATCCATGTACAATTCTTACTTCCAAGCCCATGCAGTGCTACCAGCTGGAATTCAGCAGACGATGAGGACACTTGAGAGGGCACCGTGCTTCAAGTGTTACAGGTAGACAGTGTGGGTCCCTCTTAGGAGATTTTTGATGTCACTGAGACCTTCGAGAGAACAGGGGGCAAGCTCCACAAGCCCTTGGAGAGCACACTTGAGCAGATAGTTGGCCCAGGCCAGCTACTATTCAGCAAGGGCACATGGTCCCTTTCAATGGCAGTAATCCTCCTTGTGCACAACAGAGTCCTCAGGCAACGTGCACCACACAGTTCCAGGCTCTCCAGTCCCATGTCCACAGAAGCGTAGGTCCCTCCTTGCGGCAGGATGGCACCTGCAGTTATACTGGAGTGTGCCTTTAAAGTTGAGGGTGGTTCAAAGTGTCTCCCTTTGAACCACTGATGTCTCCCCTAAATTTCATGAGGCCGTGGAATGCAGATCTTAATCTTTAGTGGGGCCATGATCTGACTCCGGAGGCCAAGTGTCAAAACCTCCTTCTACAATCTCTGCAGCCAGGCCCGCAAATGGCAGAGATCGGTTGTTCCAACTGACCAAGTGTTCTATAGCTGTCGCTAGGGAATGGCCAGATGTGCTACCCCAACCTCCAGTGTGGACTGGAGGCAAGCACCAAGGCCCACAAAGAGTTTTCGAGCATAGAAATGCCAACTTTCTAGTAGTGACATTTCTAGGCAAATCATGACAAAGCCACCTTGACCACTGGCAAGGGGTCGTTGCTGCAAATCCAATGATTGGAAACTTCATGAAGCTGCTCCACTGCAAACCACTATTGCAGCCTGAAGTAATATCAACTATTTCCCCATGTTTTTTTTGGGGGGAGATTTATATAGCGCAATTTCGACCCAAAGGTATCAGAGCACTTTACATGCGCCCCAGTTGCGTTACAGACAGACACATTTGTTTGTTAAGCACGGGGAGATTAAGGGATTTGCCCAGAATCACAGGATGTTGAGCCTCCCTGACGAGACGCGAACCCGGTTCCCCAGCTTCGAGGTCGACCGCTCTAGTAATTAGGCCACATCGTTAGATTATGGGAAGAGCAAACCTCATAGGTAGCGAAAACACAAATGATTATTCATCACTACCTGGGCAGGGGACACACATGTGTACCTGGTGTGCCTTCCACCTACCACTCACTTCACCCTTTAGGGAAGTTAAAGTTCATCTCAGAATGGCTAGTGACTCACACAGGCCAGTCTGAGTAAACGTGCAGCTGCATGTATTAGCCTGCAATGGCAGGCTGGACACGTATTCAAGAGCACCATCAGTGCAAAGAATACACCAGCCTGCATTGGCAGCCTGGACACGTATTTAAGAGCACCATTGGTGCAAAGCGCACACCAGTCTGCAAAGGCGGGCTGGGCATGTATTTTAGAGCACCATTGGTGCAAAGTGCACACCAGTCTGCAATGGCAGGTTGGACCCATATTTTAGGAGCGCCATCGGTGCAAAGGGCATACCAGCCTGCAATGGCAGGCTGGACACATATTTAGAAGCACCATTGGCGCGAGTGTGCACACCAGCCTGCAATGGCAGGCTGGACCCATGCATAGCACATCCTCGGCGCCGAGTGTAGGTCAGCCTGCATTGGCAGGCTGGACATGCATTCAAAGACATCAACGGTGCCAGGGCACCCACCAGCCTGCACTGGCCATCTGGTCCCAGGTCTTAAAACATAATAGGTGCGAGTGTACCTCCACTGGCCGGCCATGGCAGACCTGATCGATGTTTTAGAAACCTCAGATGAGCACCACTTCCTAACGCGTGTCGGAAAGGTGCACGCACTTTCACACTGCACTTACAGTAGGAAAGTGCCCCAGGCCCTAGGGCTTTAACAAGAGAATCAACCACACCCAGGAAGTGTCCCATAGGGAGAGTCAACCTCCTAGGTAAGAAAAACCCACATGGGGGTTCACCCCTACCCAGGCAGTGCACATGCAGATGTACCTACCCGGCCATTCACCTACCCTGGTTTGGTGGTAGTGAACGGCCCCCTCAGGGTTAGATACAGAATGAGACCAGCCAACCTGAGTATGAGACATTTTTGACAGACTATTTAGGTGGGTGGCACAATCAGTGCGGCATCCCCTATTAGCCAGTGTTGCACCCTCCCTGGGTATGTGGTGTACCTTCTAACAGGGCACTTACAGGTAAGACACCTAACCCAATCAAGTGAGCACCCTATCCTGACATGTGCAGGAAGGGAGCACGCACTTTCCCACTGCAGTACAGTGGGAAAGTGCCCAGAGTCCTAAGGTCAGGAAAAGAGAGTTGGCAAAAACCAGGAAGACAAAAAGCAAAACGTTTTAGGGAAATACCACTAAGAAGGGCCATGTCCAACAACAATCCATTTGTAAAACAATGCAATTTATGTTAAGCCGTTTTTTATAGCCTTTTATGTTGTACACTTGAGCTTTCCTTGCATGTTCTTAAACTCCAGAGGTGCTGTCAAGCAATTGATGAGCTAAGAACATTTTTTGTTCCCTTATGCATAGAGTAAAAGAAGATACCAGTATGAATAATCAAATGAGGGATACTAAAAGGGATAGTAAATTTAGAAAGTCTTAAAATTGTTGCTTATCACAGGCACATAACCAATCAGTGCTCTTCATTCTTTTGCTTGACCACATTAAAGGCTAGTGCTTGTCTATCAATGTGTATACAAATGGAGCTTTGCACAGTATTAGAAATCTATGGATAGAGACCCAAGCACTTGCATTTAAATGCCATGTATATCTGAATTTTGACAAGATGATCAGGCTATAAGCTGCATATGGTCTATCTGCTTCTGGTAGTAGGCGTAGTATTCCTATGGTGAAATCTATGTCTAAGCAGCTACAGTTTAAGTCATTTCATTTCAAGAGGCAGGTAGTGAACTAAACATTTATCTGCTTTTCATTGGTCATTGGTAATTTAAAAGGGCCCTCCATGGAGGGGTTTGGAAGAGGGATGTATGGTTTTGGTAAACAGATAAGTTGGGGATGAAAGTCAAAGAAATAAAATCATTCAATAGAGAGAAAAAGCGGTTTTGTGACCCATTAGTCATAGATAATAGAAGGGGGCTTGAATAGGGAAGTTGCACTTTGGAGGTTGCAATGGAATACACCAACACTTTGTGACCACAACTGTGGCTGCAAACCATTGATGAAATACTGACACCTCAAAGTTGGTAGTTTCTGACTCACAAGGGAGCTACTGTTCCTGTAGAACAGTTTCCCATTTGGGAATTGTGTTGTCAGGGGAAGCAGGTTGTAGGAAGTTGGCTATTTATGTAGTGTAACAAAATGAGGTATGCTATGTAGAAAGTCCAGGCAACCCTTAGTGGCTTACAAGGTTTAAATTAACAATCCCAAATGCTCTCTTTTGCAGTAGTGTGGGCGAGCAGTTAAGGCTTATCAGAGGGTAGTGTTAAACATTTGTTGAATGCACAGAGTCAATAAATGAGACACACACTTAAGTAGAAACTCGAGACCAATTTAGAGAAATAACAGGCATTTTTATATTTTTTTTTAACACCAAGAACTTCGTAATTGGGTAAGTACTTTTCAAGTTATCAATTTTTACAGTTTACAAATGTGTTTTTAGACGGTAATGCTTTCCTATGGAGAAAGAAACATTTACTGCATAAAGGTATTTGCAATCTTATTTCTGGGGTCCCCTTTAGGACTTAAGGTGCTAGGGGGTCAAGGTCTCAAGATCCACCAGCAGTTCAGATTTACCAGCCCTGGAGTGTCCGGGTGCAGAGGTGATGGACAAGTTGGTAGTCTTGTGTGCTACACCATAAGCAAAGTAAAGGGGCCACCTAGAAACAGGCTGCAGAGGGGGACTTGGGGACAAGTCCGGGAGCTCCCAACAGGGTGCTGAGTTTGTGAGGGTCCTGGGAGCGGGGGGCAATAGTTGGTGTTTGTGGACCTGGGCCGTGGAGCTCAGGTCCAGAGGGGTTTAGTCTGCTGTTCGCTTGTGTGAGAGGCGCTCTCAGTTGTCGGTCAGACCTGCAGAGGGGGACAAAACAGGACAGCTGGGTCCCTCTCATTCCTGGCCTCTGCAATGCTGATGTCCCTCATCAGCTGGTCGGTCTTGCGTTACTGGAGTCCAGATTTGACTTCAAACAAGCTTTGTTGCTGCAAGGGGTCTGGTACCCCGGGTATTAGTGCAGGGCAGCGCCTGGGGGTCTTGGCATTTCCAAACTTGGTGGAGAGGTAGATCTGACCCTCTGAACAATAAACATCTCATCCTGGGTGGTTACTCCTTTGGTGGACCCGGTGGTCAGCAGAACGGTGAACCAGACGTTGCAGTTGGTGCCTGCAGGTTGCAGAGAAGGGGCTCCTCCACTTCAAAGGAGATGCTGACAGCATGGTGAAGTGCTGGTGGCTATCTGTGGCTTTTGGAGGATGCACACCTGCAGGAAAAGTCAGGTTCTCACGAATGTCAGGACAGGAGCAGGCAGGCAGGCAGGGTTTGGTGCCAAAGTTCACTGACAGTCCACAGTTCTCGCTTCTTCGGCTCTTCTTTGTCCTGCTTCTTCATTTGTCAGGTGAATCTGAGTTCCTGGTGTTGGGGGCACATAAATACTGAATTTAGGGGTGTTAAGGGGAGTGAAGTGTAGTAGCCAATGGGCTGCCTACTCTTGGGGTCACTACACCCCCTATTTGACCACTTCCTGTGGGGAGTGGGCATAACCCTGTCCCAGAGTTCCTAATTCCACCAAAATCAAGATGGTGGAATCCTTCCATCGTGGAGCACATTAGGCAGCCCACCCTAATGGTGTGACTTGCCTGGTGGTGCAACACGCCTACTTGCATATCTAATTTCCTGCCTGTCCTGGTGCCAGATGGGCCTCAGGAGGTGGCATCTCCCAAATCTGGGGGAAGCTGGGGTTACATATCAAATGCGGCAGAGACTTTGAAGCAGATTCACTAGCCATCCTGCTGGAGGAGGCGTAGACCCTCCTGAAAGTGCAGGCATTGTTTCTGACCTCTGAGAGTGCAGGCTCTCACCTCCAGGGGATCAGAGATGTTTCTGTAGTGGCAGGCTGGATAATACCAGTCAGCCAGCACACTAAGAGGCTGGTAGGTTTGCAGAGGGCACCTCTACGGTGCCCTCTGCCCTCTCCAAGAAGCCAGACGCACCTGCAGATGCCTGGAGAAGAACTGGAGAAACACCAAGACAACCGAAAACCACACCACCTACAAGGACGCCATGATGGACTACCACAACCAGATCAGAGCCACCAAAAGGAACTTCATCCACAACAAAATCCTGGCCAACTCCACCAACTCCAAGGAACTTTTCAGTGTCATTCAAGAATTCACCAACCCACGCAGCGAAGCCACAGACATCACCCCATCCCAAGACCTCTGCGACAAGCTTGGAACCTATTTCCACCTCAAGATCAAAAACCTCTACAACAACTTCATCGACCATCCACCAGGCGCCACAGACGGCCCCCGCCCCCAGAAACACCAGCCAGCCCACCATCTCCAACTGGACACCGATCACCGCCGAAGACACCACCTCGACCATGAAAAGCATCCACTCGGGGGCCCCCACCGACCCCTGCCCCCCTCACATCTACCACAGAGCCGTGGCCGCCATCGCACCCAAACTACAACGCACCATCAACACCACCTTCTAAACAGGCACCTTCCCAGACGACTGGAAGCGCGCAGAAGTCAGACCCCTGCTCAAGATGCCCACAGCTGACCCCACCGACCTCAAGAACTATCGGCCCATCTCGCTCCTCCCCTTCGCAGCCAAAGTTGCAGAGAAAACAGTCAACAGGAAACTGACACGATTCATTGAAGAGAACGCCGTCCTCGACCCATCCCAATCCGGATTCGAAGCAACCACAGCACAGAGACCGCCCTACTCGCCGCCACAGACGACATCCGCACCCTCCTGGACCAAGGCCACTCTGCAGCCCTCATCCTACTCGACCTATCAGCGGCCTTCGACACCGTCTCCCATCGCACACTAGTCGTCCAGACTACACGACGCAGGCATACAAGGAACAGCCCTGGACTGGATCCGATCATTCCTCACCGGAAGAATCCAAAGGATCAGACTCTCACCCTTCCTCTCCGACCCCACGAAAATCACCTGCGGAGTCCCACAGGGTTCATCACTGAGCCCCACCCTCTTCAACATTTACATGGCACCCCTCGCAGCCATCGTCCGACAACACGGCCTCAACATCGTATCCTACGCCGATGACACCCAGCTCATCCTCTCCCTCACCAAAGACCCCACCACTGCCAAACTCAACTTCCAGAAAGGAATGCAAGACGTCGCAGGCTGGATGACCAACAGCTGCCTGAAGCTCAACGCCGAGAAGACAGAAGTCCTCGTCCTCGGTACCACCCCTTCTGCATGGGACAGCACCTGGTGGCCGACCCCCCTCGGAAGCCCACCTACCCCCTCAGACCACGCCAAGAACCTCGGCATCGTACTCGACTCATCACTCTCCATGAACCGACAGGTCAATGCCGTCACCGCCAGCTGCTTCAACACCCTCCGCATCCTCCGCAAGACCTTCAAGTGGATCCCCCCTGAGTCACGGAAGACAGTCACCCACGCACTCATCACCAGCAGACTGGACTATGGAAACGCACTCTACGCCGGCATCAACAAGTCCCTACTCCGCAAACTCCAGACAGTACAGAACACCGCCGCCAGACTCGTCCTCGGCATCCCCTACACGAACACATCAGCCAACACCTACGAAGTCTCCACTGGCTCCCGTGGAGAAAAGAGTCACTTTCAAAATCCTCACTCACGCCTACAAATGCCTACACAACAACGGACCCAAATACCTCAACGACAGAATCAACTTCCACGTACCCAAAAGAAACCTCCGATCTTCCAACCTCGCACTGGCCGAAACCCCGCGCATCCACAGAGCCAGAGCAGGCGGAAGATCCTTCTCTCACATTGCAGCCAAGACCTGGAACGAGCTACCGGCAGACATCAGACACGCCCCTCCCTGAACACCTTCAGGAAGACCCTCAAGACCTGGCTCTTCAGCTAAACAGATCTGCGGACCCCCCCCTCGGCGCCTTGAGACCCTCACGGGTGAGTAGCGCGCTTACAATTCCCTGATTGATTGATTGATTGAATATCTTCATAAATCCACTACTGGCATTGGTATAGATTTATTAAGACAAGGTGTTTGATACCAAACACTATAGGTTTCAGTGAAGCCATGATGTAGCTGGGGAACTTGCAATGACCAGTGCCCAGTACATATACTTAAGATGGCTTCCGTGTTCACTTGTACTATCTAGTAATTGTACTAGAAAGCACAGGGCATATCTGTTCTTGCAGATATGTCCTCACATGTAATATAATACACCCTGCCTTAGGGCTATAAGGCCTACTGTAGGGGTGACTTACATATATTACATGCCGTGTCTGTGGGCATGGCACACAGGGTGTGTGCCATGTCATGTTTTTTCATTTGTTTGCACCATTTCACGCAGCCTGAAATGGCAGTCTGCATAAGTTTGGTGGTGGGTCCCTTAGGGTGGCACAATACATGATGCAGCCTTTAGGGACCCTATTTAGTACCCATGCCCTAGGTACCTGGGGTACCTTTTCCTAGGGACTTACAGAGGTGCTAAACGTCTTGACAATTGGGGTACAATTGAACAGTTACCTTGTTTTAAGGAAAGAGCACTGGCACTGGGGACCTGGTTTAGAGGAACCCAGTGCGCTTCAGTCAAAATTGCATCAAATGCCAGGCAAAAAGTGGGGGTGACCATGTCAAAAAAGGGGCCTTTTCCTTCAAAGGCGATGGTGCCAAGGACCACTGCCTGTTCCCTCCAGTGTATGTTCAAATTGGAATTTTTTTTTTAAAGCAGCCCCTATTCCTTTTGAATTACAACCTGCCTAATTAATTCATTAGGCAGGCTGTTTTGTGAACCTCCCCCTCCCCCCCCATGAATGTACAGTTTGTGATGTGACCTATTAGTCTACAGGTCATATTGCAAATTGTATACCAATTCACAAGCCAGTTGGTGTACAAACTGAACATCTTGTTTTGTGATCACAAAAGGCATTGCAATTTGTGTACCGGCTTTTGCAACCAATAAATTCTTTTGCAAATTGACCTATGTACTAATAGTTTGGTTCAAAAAAATAACCATTCAGAGGGTGTCACAGAAACCTGCCTAATGAACAGTAGCGTTCCGTGGTAGGAGTGCTGGCCGGGCGGTGACGTGGGTTGGGGGAGGGGCAGGGTGGGGGGTAGTGAACCAAGCATTACGGCCGAATACAGGTAAGTAAACATTTAAATAAATAAAACGAATTTCGTTGTGAGCGCTGCATCGCCAAATGCGATGCAGTGCGCGCAACGATTTTTTATTTATTTATTTAAATGTTTACTTACCTGTATTCGGCCGTAATCCGTGGTTTACTACCCCCCACCCTGCCCCTCCCCCACCCCACGTCACCGCCCGGCCGGCACTCCTACCACGGACCGCTACTGCTAATGAATACTCATTAGGCAGGTCGCAAACTGCGACTTCCTCCAATTGACAACAAAGACAGGGATGGTGGCTGCACGGGACAGCAGATCAACATGTCTGCCTTTGTATTTCAAGCGGAAAACGTTTTTTTTAAAGCAGTCGGGTTTTGTTAAAGGGAACAAGACTGTCCGGTTGCCTTAAAGAAAACAAGGTTGTGTTTTTTTTGTGTTAAAAAAAGAAAAAAACTTCAATGAGAGCTGGCAGTGGTCCCTTGGCACACTGCCTACTACCCATGAAGCTGCCATCCCAAATCGCAAAGGGGAAGTGGATGTTTTGCGAATGAGTTAACACCCCAACTTGGGACTCGACTAGTTACCAATGTTTTGCGACTGGAATTATGGTCGCAAACCATTGATACATAGGGTACCAATTTGATATTTGGAAAGGATATCCAAAACACGCCTCTTCCGAATAGTAAATCAGTAGCCATTTCTAAACACATTTTGCAATTCGGAAAATGGTAAAATGTGACTGAAAAATACATTTCACTGCCGACTACAAACCCTTTGATTTATCGAATCGAAGTTTAGAACGTCTAGCCCACGGGTACTCATAGTACAGCCTTCCTTGCCGGCCTGCGGACCTTGCAGATACCTACCTGTGTTTTTTCTTCTTTTTTTTTTGTAAGTGCCAGCAAACACCGCCGGTTGCAGCAGCGCTCTATGGGAGCCGAGCGATTCTTTAAAACCATTCACTTGTTAATATGAGGCTTGTTGTATTTCACCTCTTAGCGCCCCTGCATCTCCATGCAGGGGCGCTAAGAAGAGGTGAAATACAACAAAGCCTCATTAACAAGTGAATGGTCTTTTAAAGACCTGAGGCTGTGAAGTACTCGGGTGCGGCTGTGTGTGCGCCCGGGAAGCTGTCTCAGCCCGGGCTGACACATGCGGGGTGACATGACAGAGCGAGGGAGACAGACAGACAGAGGAAGGGAGACAGAGAGAGGGAGACAGACAGAGGGAGGGAGACAGACAGAGGGAGGGAGACAGAGAGGGAGACAGAGGGAGACAGACAGAGGGAGGGAGACAGAGGGAGGGAGACAGACAGAGGGAGACAGACAGAGGGAGACAGAGAGAGAGGGAGACAGAGACAGAGGGAGGGAGTCAGGGGGAGGGAGAGGGAGACAGACAGAGGGAGACAGACGGAGGGAGATAGAGGGAGGGAGACAGACAGAGGGAGATAGACAGAGGGAGATAGAGGGAGGGAGACAGAGAGAGGGAGGGAGACAGACAGAGAGAGAGGGAGGGAGACAGAGCTAGAGGGAGGGAGACAGAGAGAGAGGGAGGGAGACAGAGGGAGGGAGACAGAGAGAGGGAGGGAGACAGAGAGAGGGAGACAGAGAGGGAGACAGAGAGGGAGACAGAGAGAGGGAGACAGAGAGAGGGAGACAGAGAGAGGGAGACAGAGAGGGAGACAGAGAGAGGGAGACAGAGGGAGGGAGACAGAGAGAGGGAGACAGAGAGAGGGAGACAGAGAGGGAGACAGAGAGAGGGAGACAGAGAGAGGGAGACAGAGAGAGGGAGACAGAGAGGGGGAGACAGAGAGGGGGAGACAGAGGGAGGGAGACAGAGAGGGGGAGACAGAGGGAGGGAGACAGAGAGGGGAGACAGAGGGAGGGAGACAGAGAGGGAGACAGAGGGAGAGAGAGAGAGGGAGACAGAGGGAGGGAGACACAGAGGGAAACAGAGGGAGACAGAGGGAGGGAGACAGAGAGAGGGAGACAAAGAGAGGGAGACAGACAGAGGGAGACAGAGGGAAGGAGACAGAGAGAGGGAGATAGAGAGAGGGAGACAGAGAGAGGGAGACAGAGAGGGGGAGACAGAGGGAGGGAGACAGAGAGGGAGACAGAGGGAGAGACAGAGGGAGGGAGACAGAGAGGGAAACAGAGGGAGACAGACAGAGGGAGACAGAGGGAGGGAGACAGAGGGAGGGAGGGAGACAGACAGAGAGAGACAGACAGAGGGAGACAGAGAGAGGGAGACAGAGGGAGACAGAGAGAGAGGGAGGGAGAGGGAGGGAGTCAGGGGGAGGGAGAGGGAGACAGACAGAGGGAGACAGACAGAGGGAGACAGACAGAGGGAGACAGACAGAGGGAGACAGACGGAGGGAGATAGAGGGAGGGAGACAGAGGGAGACAGAGGGAGACAGACAGAGGGAGACAGACAGAGGGAGATAGACAGAGGGAGATAGAGGGAGGGAGACAGACAGAGAGAGAGGGAGGGAGGGAGACAGAGCTAGAGGGAGGGAGGGAGACAGAGAGAGAGGGAGGGAGGGAGACAGAGAGAGAGGGAGGGAGACAGAGGGAGGGAGACAGAGGGAGGGAGACAGACAGAGGGAGGGAGAGAGAGAGGGAGAC
Organism: Calotriton arnoldi; assembly: GCA_963921515.1. NCBI lineage: Eukaryota > Metazoa > Chordata > Amphibia > Caudata > Salamandridae > Calotriton > Calotriton arnoldi. The sequence continues at coordinate 4,059,827 of CAWUFW010000151.1, read as the reverse complement.
AGAGAGAGAGGGAGACAGAGAGAGAGGGAGACAGAGAGAGAGGGAGACAGAGGGAGGGAGACAGAGAGAGGGAGACAGAGAGAGGGAGGAGGGCGACAGAGAGAGGGAGACAGACAGGGAGGAGGGCGACAGACAGAGGGAGGGAGACAGATAGAGGGAGACAGAGGGAGGGAGACAGAAAGAGGGATACAGAGGGAGGGAGAGAGAGAGGGAGGGGGAGAGAGAGAGGGAGGGAGACAGAGAGAGGGAGGGAGACAGAGAGAGGGAGACAGAAAGAGAGAGAGGGAGACAAACAGAGTGAGTGAGACAGAGAGAGGGAGGGAGAGAGAGGGAGGGAGAGAGAGAGAGGGAGAGAGAGAGGGAGAGAGAGAGAGAGATAGAGAGAGAGAGGGAGGGAGAGAGAGAGAGAGAGGGAGGGAGACGGAGAGAGAGGGAGGGAGACGGAGAGAGAGAGAGGGAGGGAGAGATAGAGAGAGGGAAGGAGACAGAGCGAGAGAGAGAGAGATAGATAGAGAGAGAGAGAGAGATGTGTGTATGCCGGGTCTGGTGGCTCAGTGGACGAAGGCGTCCGCTGCAGGGGCCTGTGTTCAACCTCATGGTCATAGTTTTTTTTTTTTGCTCTAGCCCCGCCCCCTCCCCCACTGACCCCGCCCCCACCGGTGCGGCCCTTGGCCACAAACCACACTGTAAATTTGGCCCCCGAGAGAAAGTTTGTGAGTACCCATGGTCTAGCCTTTCCCTCTGCAGTCCGGTTGGGAAACGATTCCATTGTTAGCCACTTGATGGCTCTCTCTGCAATGCAAGGAACATGAGATTTCAAAAGCCTGCCATTCCTAAGAACTGTGCGGGTGACAAGTTTAGGAATGTTATGGTCTAAAACTATGCAAATAGCAGGATATGCAGTGTTTACGGCATATTTTGGTTTTATATACCTAAAATAAAAGATATTTAGACATCATAAACCTGTCAATATAGACATTTTGTAGAACCTAGTTGCTTTGGGGCATATGTATCAAAACAGCGTTTTACGATTCTCAAATAGCGATTTTTAACGAATCGCTATTTGAGATTCGTAAATGCAATGTATGTAGGTTTCGCAATAATCATTGCGATTCCTACAAATTCCTTAATAGCGCATAGCAAATTGCGATTCGCTATTAAGGAATACCTTCCCATTCATTCCTATGGGCCTAGAGGCCCATAGGAATGAATGGGAAGACATTCGCAATTTGCGAGTACCCAATTGGTACTCGCAAATTGCGAATTCAATTTCAAGGGTGCCAAAAGGACACCCTATTGCACCCCTGAAAAATGCATGTGTGCACATGTGGCGCACATACATGCCCTAAGGGCATGTATGTGCGCCACATGGCACTTTGAAAAATGCAAAAGTGCATTTTTCAGGAAATGAAATTACCACCAACTTGAAGTTGGTGGTAATTTGCAAATCCTTAAGGCCAGATCGCAAAATGTGGCTGCTTTCAGAATTGCATTTAAGGAATCGCAATTTGCGATTCCTTATTTTGCGATGGCCTTTTGGGATGATACATCCCAAAAGGGTTTTTCCCGTTCGCAAACGGGAAAACACTTGATACATCTGCCCCTTTGTGAAGCAATCATATCACCTAGATATCGGTCAATCAGCCCCTACCGCTTTAAATTTCAGTGACAGCATGGCATTAAGTAACAACGCACTACAGGATAAAACCTTGTTTTCTGAAAAAGCTATTAACTTCACTGTTCCTCTGCCACATTGTGTTTATACATTTTGGCACCTGGTTACTAAGCACTATAAATGTTGGACTTGGCCCTTTTTGCAGGGTCATCCCTGAACTTTTTGCCTTCCTCCTAGCCTTTTTTCTGACATGGTGTTGGTGGTTTTAGGACTCTATGCACTTTAGCACTGCTGTCCAGTGTAAAGTTTGTGTGCTCTCTGTGTTACATATGGTAAGGATTGGTCTACAACTGTTTGGCATATTTAATTTACCTGTCAGTCCCTTGTAAAGTGGTATCTCATATACCCGGGGCTGGTAGATTACATGCTACTGGTGGGCTTGCAGCACTGATTGCGCCACCCACAGTAGCCTTTCAAACCTGTCTCAGGCCTCTGCCATTGCAGGGCCTGTGCGCGCAGTGTTACTGCCGCTGTGACGTGGTACCTAAAGTGTGTGCAATGTCTGTGACCCCCCTTTTACTACATGTCAGTCACCCCTAAGGTAGGCTCCTAGCGAGCCCTATGGGCAGGGGTGCATTGTAGGTAAAAGGTAGGACATGTACCTTAAGTGTGTGACATGTCCTGGTAGTGACAAACAGCCATTTTGGTTTCTCACTGCTAGGAGGCTGCCCTCTCATAGGAACCGCCACGAGGGACTGCCTCCCTGCTGGAGGGCCCTGTGAGCTGGCCTGCCTGAGCCCAGCCTTGTGCCCCTAGAACTCTGCTTGCTGGAGCTGTGACTCTTAGCGCCTCGTGAGCGCTATCTTTTAAATTACCAGCCCAAGGGGAGCGCTGGTGCCTGGCAGCGTGCTGCTGTGAAGATTGCTGGAGGGAACCCCGGCGTAGGGATTCCCCCGAGTTCCTCAGAAGCAGCGGGAGCCTGCATTGGTGTGTATATTTAAAGCGGGAGCCCACCCCGCAGTGATACCTTCGAGGCAGGAGTCCACCCCGCATTGATGCCGGAGGAGAGGAGCGCTGCACCGTGATCGCGACGCGGAAGTCAGGCAAGGCCAGGAAGCGGAAGTGACCGGCCGGCTGGAGGCTGCCAATTGCAGCGCGGCCGGAGAGGAAGTCAGGCAACGTGGTGCCTGACGTGAGGCAGGGCTCCCGTATCAGGGAGGGAAGCCCCGCGTCCACAGAAGAGCCAGGAGCCTTGCGGGCTCCATTTGCACCCCCCCCGCGTCTCATGGAGAAGATCGGGAGAGTTCTTGGGAGCGCGGTAGCTTGAGGCACATTTTCGGTGCCTTCCTCCCTGCCGTCGGAAGACCGGAGGAGTCCAGCAGAGAGCCCCGGTGAGTGGGGGCTCTTTGATGCATGTCGCCAGGGGCACGAGGGGAGTCCCGGTACAGGGGGCTGAAAGCGGAGCCGTGTTGAGTGCTCCAGCAGCCCTGTGAGTGCCATTATTCTTCGGGGGCATTTTCCTATTGGCACGAGAGGAGTCCCGGAGTGCGGCTCCAAGGGCACAGTGGTTCCCGGGGGAATTTGGCCACAGCTGCACCGCGAGAGAGAGCGGGCAGCTTCAACGTTTTGGGGCAATTTTGGTGATTGGAGTCCCAGAGAGGGTCTCACCAGGCACAGTTGGTGCCAGTGCTCATTTTGGCCCGCCACAGCTGCACCGCGAGAGAGAGAGGGCAGCTGCAACGTTTGGGCCAGATTATTTTTTAGAAGTCCCGGAGTGGGACTTGGGGGCATTTCTTTTTGAGGTCAGTCGGCACTGTTGGTGCTGGGCACTACGAGTGCAACCCGGGGGCATTTGTGTTTTCAGCAGAAAGGGGTGAGAAGCACCCCACGCCCCAGCGTATTGCGCACTTTGCTTCGGCTGCATAGGCAGCAAAAGGGCCAGTGGAAGGCCCCAGTACGAGCCCTGACATTTTGGACAAAAGGGCATTGGAGCCCACAGAAGGCCAGTTGGCCTGGGCTCAACTTTATGGTTGGTAGGGCGCAAGGCCCTAAGATGATTTATGCACCATGATTATTGCGTACTGTGTTTTATGCTAATATTATGGTTGGGATGTTTATGCATAGTGTGTTTAGGCCTACAGTGATTTATGCATCATGGGTTTATGTTGCTAAGGTGATATAATGCTGAGTACAGTATTTTACCAGTAGTAACTGGTTGTGTTACATTTGCTACTAGTGCTTTGTGATGGTTCTGACAGTGGCCCGATTGGCCCTGTCCTGTATATAGTTCCCTGTGAATATTGCCGAGTGCCAGTTGGCACCGTGTATATGTGTGGTTATGATCTATTGTGTTTATGATAATACAAAGGCTATTTTTTTTATATAACCTTGTGTGGAGTTTCTTTTGTGGTGTGCCTAGTGTGTTGCTGGTGTGGGTGTATGTTGCGCAAACGCTTTACACATTGCCTTTGGGATAAGCCTGACTGCTCGTGCCAAGCTACCAAGGGGGTGAGCAGGGGTTATCTTCAGCGTGTCACTCCCTTGCCCTGACTAAAGTGGTGGTTTCTGCCTGGCTTAGGCGCATGCCCTAGCCAACCAGAAATCCCATTTCTAACAATAAATATATAAGAATAGAACATGTGGTCATGTAAATGCTTTTGGGTGCAGGATCTCTACATCTGTCGCAATTCCACTCACAGTGAATTTCCTAATTAGTTTTCTATTCACCAAGTAGAGGTCCTCAAGACAAATTCAAGGAAATGTTTAACCCCTTCTTTCCCAATATTAATTGGACAAAGTGGGTCCTATTGACGGAGCAAAATACAAATCTACATGTGTGACTTACATATCTTTAGATTCCCTGCGTCTCTGGGCCCAGATTTATCCGGTCTTCAAATGATGGATCTGATAATTCCAGGCCTAGAGACACAGGGCCTGGACTTTAGGGGTTTCTGGGTCCAAGTGTTATTCCCCATTCTGGGGTGAGTGGAACTGGGGACCTCGGAATAAGAGCACCATAATGGCCACTCAAGCCACTGAACTCTCTTACCACTTTTATAAATAGAATCTGCACATTATCCTAACTCAACCTTTCGGTAGTGGCCCAAGGGTTGAATCCAGTCCGAATTGTATGGTGTGTGACCAAATGCGGAATTTAAAGCTTCTTTGTATTCACCATTAGATCATATATCATCCAACAGAGGCCCAATTCCAAAACCCCTGGGAGTCAGTCACACTGCTGAGCCATCCCCTACTAACCTGCACTCCAAAGCAAAAACTGATGTACTACCTAACAGCAACACTGGTGCAGTCAAGGTTGCGCTCCCATGGGCGTGGCTACGATGCGCTGCAGGATGGACGCGTGTTGAAGGGGCTCTGCAGGCCAGGCTACACTATCCTGAAAATACCACCGTAAAACCTTGCTCCTGACAGCTGAAAACTTCGATGCCATCTGCTGAACCTGCCTAGGCTGCGCGGCTGCAGTCTAATCTACATTGACCCGCAGGAACACCATGAAACTGGTGACGGAGTGACGGGGCTGAGACCGAGGAAGGAAATAGCCGCCATACTCCGTGCGGCTACTGCGTAGTCTTGGCCTACGGGGGTTGGCATTGGCCGCCGTTACAGCTGCTGGTATTGAGGAGAGCCTGCGGTCGCTGGCGGGGGGCCGCGGTGGAGCGTGCCATCACCCTGCATTACACTGTGGCTGGCTGCATGATTGGCGGTGCATAACGACCGACATACCTGCGAACTGGTGGTGGCGCTCGGTGATCGAACCTGTGGGCCTGTGGAGACTGCGTGACCAGCGGACTGCGGCGGATTGCTGGGTGGCGGTGACGAGCAGGAGACGACTGCCAGAGGTGCTGCCTCCGTGGTGCTGCGTGGATGAGGTGAGTGGGGTTGGGCCTGCTTTTCGGGCGGCGGCTGGGCTGCTTCGCGTTGCATGCCCTCGGCCCCGTTTGGCTTCTCTCCCCTTGCGGGGCTGAGGTGTGGTGACGGGGGCCGGCTGGCCCTGTCTAGATGCGGGGCCCTCACCCGCTACCTCCACCTAGGGCGCTCTGCATTGGGCTGGACGGCGCGAAAGGGGGGGTGAGCAGTGGCGTGGCACCGGTGGCACCTGGATTCCCCACGTAAGGAAGACGAGGGGTCTCTCTGGTGTTGCGTTGGCTCGCCGGGTCTCCCCTTCCCCCGCTCCACTGCTTGGGCAGAGCTGCCTGTCCTTACACCCTGGGATGGAGGAGTTCATTATTGCTACCAGCTGGAAGCCATACCATAACTGAGTTTGCAGCGAGCGCACGCACGGGTCTTGTGCAATACACCCCCATGCATCTGCATCTCGCTCCAGCGCGCTGGCCCTGCCTTTTCTGATGATAGCAGCTGGTTTCTTTGTGGATCCCCTGCCGCTTCTCATCGCCAGTGGACCCCTGTCTGTAGGCCCTGTTGGTGCAATTCAACATTGGAAAAGACCTTGGTTGGTGGGCCGTGGTTCCTCAGTGCCTTCTTACTGCTAGGCCCCTTTGCTGTATGAGACTGTTACTTTGCGACATTGGCTATCAAACTACGCTGACTGCTGCGATTCCAGTGTATCAGGGCAACACAGCGAGGAGATAATACTGCCCTGGTCCTTGCGAGTCTCGCTCCAAATCCAAGGGACTGTGAGACAGTGTCGGAAAGTTGTAGCGCACAGCGCTGAAAGCTGCTGTGACGTGCGCTGCAGGGGTGCGGGGAGCTGGGGCCTGCGACTCCGCTATAACAGGAACATGGGCAAGACAGACCCTAAACAGCCCAAGCTTCCGTTCGAGAGCAAGCGCCTAACGCGCACAATGGACTCATCCACAGAGCAGGGAGCGGCTCAGGGCCCGGCCGATAATGTGGATAGTTCAGAGGAAGATATGCGCTCTATCTTACTAGAGGTACGATCCAGTCTCAAAAATATTGACGTGAAAATCGATGCCCTAACTTCCAGCGTAGATGCAGTCAAAAAGAAGGTGGAAGTCCATGAAACCCGTCTGGATGTTCTGGAAAACAGAGTATCTGACACTCAAGACTTCCAGTCTGAATCTAGAACGCAGATCCTTAACATGGAGAAGGTGCTTGAAGTGATCAAGGCTAAAAATGAAGACTTAGAGGCGTGTTCCCGAAGGAACAACCTCAGAATTCTTGGCCTTCCGGATTCGACAGCTATTTCGAAAATGGAGCACTTCATCGATAGTCTACTACGTGAGCTGTTCGGTTCAGTACTTTCTCCGGTCATGATCGTCGAACGGGCTCACCATTCCCTAGGTCCCAAGCCTATTCCGGGTGCGACACCGCGACCGATCATTGCACGCCTTCTTAATTATGCGGACAGGGATTCTATATTAAAGGAGGCGAGGGCCAGGGGCACCATCACACATCAGGGCAACACTCTGTCCTTCTTTCCTGACTATACCCCGGCTGTACAGGCAGCACGCAGGGAGTTTATGCCAGCGAAGAGGCTCCTGCAGTCTTCCTCCATATCGTATGCCATGCTATATCCTGCAAAGTTGAAAATAACTCATGATGGTCAAGCGCACTTTTTCACCGATGCCAAGTCGGCCTTGAAATTCACGAAACACATCTGTCCACGCAAATCCTCTCAGGGCCCTTCGCAGAGTTCCACCCTGTCAACGAACCTCAGTGACAATGACTGATAATTGTAAACGATAATGTCCTCTGCTATCTGTTGTCCTCATATGTAGACCACTTGGTTGATATGGTTTAGATCACTGTTTATTAGCCCATGGCTTTGCCCTACCCGAGAGAAGTCAGGGTCAACCTTATTGTATACCATGCATAAGCAAATGTTAGGCTGTTGGCTTCCTTTACCTTTTAGCCTTTTGTCGGGAGGGTCCCGGTTTAATGTTATTTTAGCCTGGCCACCCTGCCACATGGCAGGTGTTCGCCGTTGTTGCCAGTCCCCACAGGGAGATCTCCCATGGGCTCGAACTCCAAGTTGGGTTCCGGGGTGATTCAAGGGTGGGCGGGGGGTTTATATACTCGACCTGTTTGGGGGGTTGTAGTGGGAGGGGGGTGGTTTAAAAGGGTTGACGCACCCAGAGACAGCCATTTTTCGGTTGCATTGTTGTACGGAATACGATTTTTTTGTTGTTTATGTATTGATGAGGCATTTCTTGATTGCAGCAAGGTGATATGGCATTTACAAATTTTATGTGATTTTTCCTTTCAGGATTTCATAATGAGTCCCTCTTTTAGAGCTCCTTTGCATGGCATCCCCCTTTTCGCTTCACTATGACGGAAACCAGGTTCCTTAAATGGAACGTAAGGGGACTCAATGATTTTAAGAAGGCGCGGCTAGTCCATACATACTTACATAGACACCTCATAGACATCTGTTTTTTGCAGGAGACCCACTTGAAATACAATACTGATCCCAAACTGACACACAGATGCTGGGGGGAGGTACACTCGGCAACCTTCTCCAATTATGCCAGAGGCGTCTCCATATTGAGCAGGAGAGGGCTAGGCTGGACCACAACACAAACCCTGATAGATCCTGAAGGGCGCTATGTCATGGTCGCTGGTTGCCTCATGTCGACACAGGTTACTTTGGTGGCCGTCTATGGCCCCAACATGGACGACCCACAATTTTTTCTTAACGTTTGGGCCAAAATAGTGACAATGGGAGGTGACACAGTGATCTGGGGTGGAGATTTCAATGCAGTCTTGGACAACATTTTAGATAGGGAGGGCACCCCTCGTAATCCACATTCTAAGGCAACGCAACAATTGAATAATATACTTCTTGAACATGGGCTCTCAGACGTTTGGCGTAAATTCAACCCGGTCACCAGGGAAGGTACATGTATCACCTCCTATCACCAAGCCTGGTCCAGATTGGACTATTGGTTGGTTTCATTCGACGTTATGTCCTGGGCCTCAGATGTAATGCATCTACCACGCACACTTTCTGACCATGGCCTTGTGTTGTTGAAGTGGAAGATTCCCAGTACTTTACCGCGTGCGTTCAGTTGGCGACTCCCCCCTCATGCTCTCCTAGATACCGTGTTTAAAGAGGAAATAAATCTAGAAATCCAGAACTACTTCACTATTAATGAGAGCTCTGTGGACTCCCCTTCAACACTTTGGGAGGCTTTTAAAGTCATAATACATGGAGCTTGCATCTCTAAACAGTCTGGTGTCCTTGGTTCCATACACACGACACTAACCAAACTAGAACAGGCCATTAGAGACCTGGAGACACAATATTTCATTACTAAAGACCCTAAAATTCTGGCTTCCATACGTAGTACTATGTCCGAGTTTGAGGAGGAGGCGGAGAGGGAGACCAGATTCCTGGGTAAACATGCAAAGCCGCGTGGCTATGGCGAGGGTGATAGACCCGGGAAAACCCTTGCCAATCTACTTAAACAAAACACAGCGCCCGCTTTTATTGTGGAACTGGTAGACGGTGGTTCTCCCCCTTCTAGAGGTCAGGTGGCCACACACGAACATTTAACTGGATTTTATACCTCTCTCTACACTGCCACACAGCAGTCCACCACCCCTGGTGTGGGAGACTATTTAGATTCCCTGGAGCTCCTTTGGCTTAGCCCAGCTCATAGAGAATACCTGGACATTCCATTCACTACAGACGATATCACGCAGGTGATCAAGAGCCTCCCTACCGGGAAAGCCCCCGGACTTGACGGACTGACGACACTCTTTTGCAAGACGTACGCAGACGTTCTCGCGCCCCGTCTTTTAGATGTTTATCAAGAATCCCTGGAAGCTGGGGAACTTCCCTCGTCCATGAGAGAGGCAGTAATTATTACCCTGCTCAAGCCCGATAAGCCAGCGATGTTTTGCGATTCCTACAGACCCCTTTCTTTAATAAATGTAGATGGCAAAATTTTGGCCAAATTAATAGCAAATAGATTACAGCCGCTGATGCCCCTCATTGCCCGACCAGACCAATCCGTATTTATACCAAGCAGGTCGACGGCCCACAATTTGCACACTTTTTTTTCTATAATTCACCAAATTGACCCTAAACTTCCAGCAGTGGCAGTTTTCCTTGACGCCACTAAAGCGTTTGACTCTTTGGAATGGCCCTTCCTGTTTGCTATACTTCCCAGATTAGGGTTTAGTCCCAATTTTATCAAATAGATTAAATTACTTTACACTAAACCTACTGCCCGACTTCAGGCCAACGGACTGATATCAGATGCCTTCCCCATTTCACGTAGAACCAGGCAGGGCTGCCCCCTGTCACCTCTCCTGTTTGCGTAGCTATGGAGCCACTGGCTGCTAGAGTTCGCCAGCATCATTCTGCCCGGGGCCTGGTTTTTACTGACCGAAATCTTATCATCTCCATGTACGCAGATGATATCACATTGTATATTAGATGACCGGATGATAATCTGAATCCGGATCTGCGGGAGGTGCTTCGTTTTGGTGGCCTGTCGGGTATTAATATAAACTGGACCAAGTCTTCCATCCTGCCCCTCACTGATGCCCCTTTAGATACCTCATTGGACTTTCCGCTGCTGTGGGCGGATGACGCTGTTAAATATTTGGGCATTTGGCTAAGTAGAGACATACAGCTAATCTGGCGCTTAAACTTTGGAAGGTTGCAAAATTGGTTTGAAGATAAAATTTAATTTTGGACTGCGTTGCCCTTATCATTGGCCGGTAGGATCGCCATATTGAAAATGATCGTCCTCCCTAAGCTGTTGTACCTGTTCGTGAATATACCCATACCACTCACCCAAGTCTTCTTTAAATCCCTGAGATCTGTTGCAATCTCTATGATTTGGGCTGGAGGTCCACCCAGAATTTGCTGGGATCTGCTGACGCGTCCACTGTCCAAAGGTGGACTGGGCGCACCAGACTTTGAATTATATGCTTTAAGTGCACAAGCTCAATTTTTACACTATTGGATATACCCAGTCCCCTTTCAACCCCATGTGGCCACTAAGAAGGATATAGCGGATCCCACTCCTTTACATATGGCTATATATCAGCCTTATCGCAGAACTCCTAATGAACTCAACACTGTTGAAACGGTGCGTTGGGCGTGGGAAGGCATACGTAAGCGGACGCATACCCCTCTTCTTTATGCACCCTCTACGCCAATTGCATTTCACCCACATTTTCAATTTTTGCACGACAAGGGCACCATTGATCGGGCATATAACATGGGCATTAAGACATTAGGGGACCTTTACCCACAGGGCACATTCTTGGAGCAGCCTGCTAGTCCAGCCGGGGAACGAACTCCAGTTCTGGAGTGGTTATTATATCACCAACTCAAGGCCACTTGTAAAGCATTACATCCCACCTTTCCGACTCCTCCAGACCCCCTGCATCCGCTAGACCACCTTTTAGTCACACCATCCCCCAGAAAATTGGTCACCAGGCTCTATGTCCATACGCAAGCACACACTCCATGGGCAGACCCTAGGGCGTTGGAACAATGGAGATCAGAGCTTTTCGACCAGCCCACGGACGAACAATGGGTGTTTTGTTGTTTACAAATGAAGCACTTATCCCCTAATTATAAATTGAGGCTCATACACTTTAAATTCCTGTACCGTTATTATGGTACCCCCCTTCAGCTATTTAAATTAAAATTGAGAGGTGATTCTAATTGTTGGAAATGTAAGCGTGAAGGGGCCTTCATATAGCATGGGAGTGTCCTGTGGTCTCACGATACTGGGTGGAGGTGTGTGATACCATTCGAGCCATCACGGGCCAGCCCCTTGAGTGTTCCCCACTAGTAATGCTGCTGGGCTATGTGGAGCAGTCCCATCCTGACACACGCCGTCTTACTGCAATGCTGCTGGTTCTTGCAAGGCGACGTTTAGCTATACACTGGGGTGCCCCTAGTTGTCCACGTGTTAAGACATGGATTCAAGATGTTGCCTATTGCCAGGAGCAGCTGGCGAACTATTGGGACCTCATGCAAACAGCATCTCACCCTAAAGACATTTGGGAGCCTTTCACGAACTGGCTTCGGATGAGAGATACCTCATTGGACAATGATGTACCAACACCTGCATCCGCTGGCGCTCAGGACGTCGCCCCATAGGGGTAAGGTTTCCACTGCAAAATAGTTGGTACACTATAACCGGTCCATGTGGAGCCCTTTTGACAAATCTTTGCCTCAGATTTTGCTACAGACTATTCATTTGATGAGAACTGAACAGGTCTGTGAATATATTGGTTTGCCTTTTGGTTTCTGATGTTCTGTAAGATGTCGTGATGCCCCCTTATGTATGATGCCGCTGCGTTCTTTGTGAGCATTCTGAGTATATTTCGTACTGCCATGTTTACTATGTGTTACAATAGTACACGCAACTGTTTACTATTCTTTCACCGCTGTCTCCTTAAAATCATAAATAAAAATTAAAAAAGGTTGCGCTCCCATTACCGATCACTTCCTGTACCTGATTGGTTGATTCGACCAATGATAATATGCCGCCTATTGATGCAGAGACCCATAGATGCTTGCGCACATCCAGTAATGAGGCAAAAAAATAGAATACCCTAATCTCCTGGAACCTGGCGGGGATACACCTAAAACTCCAAGACCCAGAATGGCACTCTTTTATAGGCAAAAATGATATCTGCATCTTCCAGGAGACTTGGGATGTGGACAGGGTACACATAAATGGTTACACAGCATATAGTATGGCAGCTAATGCACCACAAAAATCAGGCAGAGCTAGCGGGGGACAGATAACTCTTGTGAGGAATCCTCTAGCCTGTAAGTATAAACAACTGACAATAAAATCACAAGACATACTCAGGATTCAGCTCACCTTACCAACAGGCCTAAACTTGACCGTGTTTAATGTCTATGCTAGGTCTGAACCTTGTAGCAGCGAGTCTCCATTATTATCGTTGCTAGATGATTTGGTGGGAATACATCAAAACAACTCTAAAATCCTAGTAGCTGGGGACTTCAATGCCTCTTTTGAACCCTCTCCCCTACTAAGTACTTTACTAGAGAAGGAGGATGAGACATGGGGCATACCTAATCTGGCAACAACTAAATGCTGCCATTGTCTAACGTCTGTTTCCCTGCAGATTGCATCACTGGTTACAGGAAGGAGCTTGAGGGCATGCAACGGGAGGACCGTTTCTGATTTAAATAGGCAGACCACTTTTAAACGGGGTGCCAGCACTAGTGTCATCGATTACATTCTAGTGATGTTAGAATCTGGTCACTAGTTGAGGATATGACAATTGCCCCGAGGTCTGATAGCGATCACAACCCCTTGCTGTTAAAATTGATGGGCACTGCCCTGGATAGGAATCCACCCAGTTGTTTCTCTAGGGTGGAAGAGCCACTTGTAGCCAATAACCGTAGAAGAGTCACCTGGCCCAAAGTCCTTGACGACATGGACCTATATGCCAGGATTTATGAGTTATTTACACACTTTCTGTCTGACTTGAGCAGTAGTCTGGATTGTGCACACTCCCCGGGGCCAACTTCCATACTATCAGTGCACAGGGAATTTTATGGATCCCTGCAAACTGTATTTACTAAAAATAGCTCTGGCAGTAGGCCCGCTGGTATAACGAATAACAAATGGTTTAATTGTGAATGCAAATTAGCAAAGGGGGCATTACAGCTAGCGGTTAAGGAGCGTAGTCAGTCTGGGGTAGCCCTGGCACGCAAAGGATACAAAGCTGCACTTTGAAAAGCTAAGCGTGATTTTGCAGATAAAAATTGGGAAGACCTGGTACTAGCTGCCAGATGCAACGATAATCGCTTGTTCTGGCAAATTATTGCAAAGGGAAATTCGTAAAATGCAAACACTCTCAGTTATCATATCCAGCCGGAGGTATGGGTCGAGCACTTCTCTACATTATATGCCAGGAACGAGGACATATACAACCCTAGAGCTGATCAGAACATTCTTTTTTTTTAACATTCTTTTTATTCAACATTTTGTGTATACAATCACGATGAATCTCGTGTACATTTATTCATACATGTGTTGCGATCTAGCAGTTACAGTGCACTATATATTGTCCATCCTTCTGACTTATCATAATTCACAAAGTCCACACGTGGCATGTTACATTTAGCATTTTCCATTAATTACTCAGTGCAACTTGAGGGATTTAACATGATCCATTTGACATTCTAATGAATCGCAATTGTGTTAATCCAAATAACATAGTGTAGACCTAATAGCAGGGGAGGGTGGATCAGAACATTCTTAATATCTTCCCTGCCATGCATACGACTGGCACTAGACTGGTCTTTAGCTTGGATGACACCTTGTCAGCAATTAACAGACTCAAGCCAGGAAAAGCCCTGACCCGAAACCAGGGGATTTACATAAATCGGAACCCATGATATGGGCTCCGTACATAAATCTCTTGTCAAATTGTATATTGGCTGGTGGGAATATTCCGACAACTTGGAGAGGAGCCGAGATAATCACAATATACAAAAAGGGAGACGCTTCCATCACCTCCAATTATAGACCCATCAGCCTGATCGACAATTCGCAAAAAGATCTTTGCACGACAAGTCCTGGATAAACTCCAAATATGGCTATACGACAAGGCGATACTGTCCCCATATCAAGCAGGCTTTCGCTTTAAAATAAGTACATGTGACCAAGCTTTCAGATTTACCCTATTAACTTGGAAATACGTGCTGCTAAAAAACCAAAAACTCTATGTAGCATGTGTCGATCTGAGTGCCGCGTCCGACCTAGTACCGCGCGAAATGTTATGGAGAACAATGCTTGACCTAGGTGCCCCAACTGATCTGGTAACCTTGATAGCTAGACTTCACGAGGATAATTACGCCCAGGTCAGATGGGGAAAAAGCGGTGAACTAACTGATAGAATGCCCTTACTGTGTGGGGTGCGCCAGGGGTGTGCCAGGGGTGCGTGCTCGCTCCCACTCTATTTTGTCTGTTTATTAATGATGTGCCTAGCAAATTACTGGACTGCAGGAATGATTCTCCCATTATGCATGGCACGAAAGTCCCAATCCTGCTCTTTGCAGATGAGTCTTTACTTATTTCCTCATCATCAATGGGCCTGCAAATTTTAGTGGATACATTTTTTGATTTCTGCAAGGACAGGAGCCTGGAACTTAACTTTGCCAAAACAAAATATATGGTGTTCGGGAAAGCGAAGGGGAAATCACGTGAGGTTAGGATTGCATGCGAACCCCTTGCGAGGGTGAAAAACTTAGACTATCTTGGTATAAGATTAAGCGACTCACTTGGCTGGGAACAACAATTAGATAAGAGTTATCTTACCCTATGCCAAAGGTAAAAATCAATACTGAGATACCATAGGCATTCATACATTCGATCACTGACCCCAGCATTAGAGGTGTATCGTGCTAAAGCCCAGAGTGGTGCTTTGTGTGGAGCAGAGATATGGGGACATACTAACAAATAAACTGAAGACTTGCGAAAACATCTTTGTTAGATCACTTTTCTTGGTACCTATCACTACCCCATTGATCCCACTGTTTTTTTATCTAGGGATAAAAAGAATAGGAGATATGGCCTCACTGAAACCCCTAATGTACTGGTTACGCATGTGGACAACACCCCAGCTCTCTGATTATTGCAATTCCCTGAGGGAGGTTCTGATGTTCAGTGTTACCAAAAAACTAGCTTGGTTCAAACATATTGCAAGTTGGTATAAATCATTGGATATGTCGTAGCTATGGGAACATCCAGAGAGGGCAACCAGAGGGGATCTACCGAGACTTAAAGCCAGGTATTGGGTGGTTGTGGGAGAGCGCTATGCTACTAGATCCGCAAACGGCCACTTAACAACACAATTCTTAAGTGTTAAGCCATGCCCCCGATTTGAACCTTTTCTGGATCAAATCACACTCCCACTTGCTAAAAGTCTATACGTTAGATTCAGGTGTGGCAACCTACTCCTAAGGTTTCCCAGCAACCAGGCTGCTGGGCTATTATCAGAACTATGCCCTGCCTGTGCTAGAGTACAAGAGACGGAAGAACACATACTCTTTTTTTGTATCAAATACCAACTGATCCGCAGGAGGTGGATACGACCGATCTGTTTAAACCTTGGAGCCAGGCAATATCAGGTTGCCTACAGAATTCTAAAAACAGATGCATCTGGGCCAATAGTTTTGCAGTTAGTCGTTTTTTATTCTCCTTCTGGATTAATCGACAGAAGTTTTTATCTTAGACTGCAATGGCTGTTATTATTAGAAATGAATTCTCGTGATTGCGAAATGTTGGTTATTTGAGCAAATGAACTGTGTATTGTATATAAGATTATATTCCGATATTTTTTAAGTGGCGTGTCTTTGAATTGAAAGGCTGTCAACTGGAAGTTCGCCTGTTTTAATGTTTTTATTCCTGCTCTTTTTATTGTACATTTTACATGTAATCCAAGAACCCTATTTCTTTGTTTTAGACTGTAAAAACGTTGGATTTTTTTGTATAATTTGATGGTTTAATACAAAATAACCGAATGAAGTTATTCTAGTGATCTGCTGTCATTTATGCTATTGCAGTGAGCTAATCAATTCTATTTAACTCTGCGATAGAGCGCAATTTGCTACAATATGTATGTGTCTTTAGAAAGAAGATGAGAAAGCCTACATTTGCGAGCTCATTTATTAGATCTCTGCTGTTCTGTAACCTTGCATTACCTCTGCATTGAGGAAAAGATGAACCTCACGTCCTCTCACTTAAAGGAGAAAATCCACCAGACAGATTTCCTTTTTATATCCTCACTTCAAACTTCATGAGAAGAGCTTGCCTTGTAGTCCAAAGTGTGTTTCTTTTCAGTTTCAGTGATGCCGATGCCATTAAAACTCAAACTGAAAGCGTACAAAACCTTAAGTGTGATCTGTGTTCTACGCATAGCTCAGCCCGAGCAATGATCACAATGAGAAAGGTATTATTGGAAAGGGAGCTACCATTGGAAATCTCCCCTTTCCCATTGTACCACTTTCTAGTAAATTCCTGCTCAGGGGTCGCCACTGAAGGGCGGTTCCCGAGCACGGATCCACCCACTTGTCACCAGGGATGGCTCTAAGGAGGAAATGGAGGTCCCCAGGCATGGCCAACTGCTCCCCCCCAGAAAAGATATTTTCAGTATTTCCGTCCCCCCAGGGAGGGTGATTGGGGGTATGCCCCCAAGCAGCCCATCCCAGGAGGACAAAGTGCCCATTAGGCACCATCATTAGCCTAATTTTTAAACATAAAATGAGGTTATGGCAGGCCCGTCCTGAAATCAGGCTCAATACCCCACCCCTATTGCCCATACAGTCTTTCTGCCACCTCCAGGGAGAAAGATTGGGGCTATTTACTTCCAATCCGCCCACCCCAGGAGAGTAGAAAGCCCACCAGGCACCAGGATAAACTATTTTATTTTTAAGAATGTGGTGGGTGACAGGCCATTCTGGCATTGGGCCTCATGCCCTACCCCTATTGCCCAAAAAGTATTTCTGCCTCCCTGAGGGCCAGATTAGGGGGATACCCACCCCCAATCTGTGCTCCCCAGGTAGGCAGAAAACACACTAGTCACTAGGGATTCCAAAAAATATATATATATATATATATATATATATATATATATATATATATATATATATATATATATATATATATGATATGGAGCTGCGGTCGGCCTGTACTGGCACTGGCCTCATCCCCCACCCTTAGACCTCAAACAGTCTTTCTGCCACCCTAGCTGGCAGATTGAGGCTTTAACTCCAATGTGCCCTAACAGGGGGCAGGAGGGCAGGAAGCGCACTAGATGCCATGGGCCATATTACAGAGAGTGCCTCGGAGGCACAATGAAGGTTTGCACCTTCTCCTTGCTCCCTACGGGGGCACTTTGGTTTTTAAGATGATGCAGCAGATACTTGTGCAACTCTGTCTATAATATGGAACTGTACAGTACACATTTTGGGCATGTGCAATCTTTTGCATCGTGCTTGGTCGCATACAAATGAGGGAACACTTCACTTTGTACACACTCCCTATAAAAGACACAGGCGCAGATGCAAAAGGCTTATCTGGAGATGCACTGACTGTGCACCATGCAGAAATAACAGACAGTCAGCCCCATGGGAATGGGAAGAGGCCCCAATTATCCTCCCCCACCGCACACTAGTGCAGTAATGATATATTACATTTGTAGGTCAGCCATCAGGGTAAACATTTACAGATGATAATATTAGCACTATTTATATTTTTTACTAATTACTTTCATTAGTTTTTTTAATTCAACGATTAGTTTCTTTTGGGACAACCATAAGCAATGTAAAGAAATGAACCTTGACGAATTCAGATTGTTCTCTACTTTTCAGAAATATACAGATTTTCAGGCTCAACAATAGGTTTCGCATCTCTTTTTTCCCCACAAATTGCAAGAAGTTAAAAAAAAAAAAAAAAATATGAAATGCTGACTACCAGTTAGACCACTGCAAGAGCTGTGGCGATAAACCTAAAAAACAAATTCCCATGTTAATGCCATATATCAGCCTTTTGAAGATGCACTATAAAACAAACAAGGAATATGAAAAAGAAATCGAAATGAGATCTCTCCACCTCTGAGGTTGGCTAAGGTAAGTATTTCTGGAAAATGAGAGAAACATTTGATTTCTCTGCTCGATATCGTGGTTAGAATGCTTTGTTTAGATTGGTCTGGTCGAGTGTTACTGATCTTCAATCTAGTTATTAGAAATAAACTGATCACCCTCCCCCACACACACTGTCTTGGGTTGATATAAGTATTCGAGTTTCAGGAGATATGGCCATCTACTGATAATCTCTCACATCATTGTGACTTTGGTCAAAATATACAGATGGTACTGGTTCATGTCTACTTTAGCTGCATAAAGGTTCTGAATTTAAGGAGCAATTGTTAAAACATTTGTGTCGAAACATACCAGTATCTACCAGCAGCCTGCTTTGACAGAGCTAGTTACAGGGAAATACTGTGATGTCGGATAGTGAGATATCTGGCTAATTCTGTGGCCTGGTGCTAATACGAGATAAAACGTGGCTAATTTATTAATATTTTTTTAATTTCTACATTTCCTCTTTTCAGTTTTTGGTTTATTTTGATCTTTTCGTGTACCTATTCTGCATGGTTTTAATTAGCTCTTTTCCACAGTGAAACTAAAACTGAGAGCTCTCCGTAGCCCGTTGTGATTATATTTATCTGTCCTTCATCCCTGATTATCTGTTCTGAAAGACGTCTGTGATCATACAGGCCACAATAAAGCCCTCTAACTGGATTCCGAGGGCCACGAGCTCTGATTATCTGCTCTAATTAGACTGATCTCCGCTCAAAAATATGTACCCAAGTGCATCTCACCCAATACCTTTGACAAGAGAATGGCTACAACCCCTAGAAATCTGACAGCTATATTTATCTAATTAAATGTCCTCATTTGGAGCAAGAAATGTGGCACTATATTGGTCGTGACAAAAGAGGAATTTGATGAAATCTTAAACCCTAAGGGCTTAATTACGAGTCTGGCGGTCCACGGACCGCCAGACTTTTGGGGGCGCGGTGGTCTCCCGGACGCCCTATTATGATTAGGGTGGTCGGACCGCCATTGCAACATCGCAGACACCAGGGAAAAGCCATTCCCTGGTGGTGTTGTGGCAGTCAGGAGGCATCAATATGCTTGGCCGGACCGCCGCGATCCCACCAAGCATATTAGGAGTTTCCTCTCCACCATGGTTTTCATGGCGGTTCTTCCTCTATGAAAACCCTGGCGGGAGAGAAACAAAGGAGGCCCTGTGGGGCCCTCTTGTGCCTCTGCACCCAGGGGTGCATGTAGGGGAGAACAACATGTGCCCCCCTCCCTACCTGCACCCCATGCTGTGCAGGAACTGTTTTTGGCGCTCCCGTTGCAGTGCCCATTTTCAGGGCACCGCTGTGGGAACGTCAAAATCAAAGCCCGCCAGACAGGAGGAAACTCCTAATCTGGTGGGCGGCTTGACCACGGCTTTGGCGGTGTGGCGGCAGGGCGTTCCCGGCGCTGCACCACCAAAGTCATTATCAGGCCCTAGGTGCTTTCCTCTGATGGGCCCTTCATATTTCTAAACATAGTTTTATTAAAATCGTGTGTTTTTTTCATCAAGTTCAAAGGAGATTTTATATTGGTTTTTGTGATGTCTGTCGAATAGCAAAACCTTCTTAAGTAAGAGGCAAATACTGCCAACAACAGTAATTCCATTAAAATGTAAAGTGGATGCAAAAGCACACAAGGTTTTTAAAATACTGTACAAGGAGCTGGTTACAAAAACCATAGAAAAAGCATTCATGCTGATTTGCAGAAAGTTTTTTTTAAATATCAACCTAGGTTTCCATGCATTAATATGGGTTGTGACAAAAGCAGTCATATTTTCACATGACATTGTTTAAATGCATCAAAGCCGAAGACACACGCACTCAATTAAAAAAAACAATAGGACCACGTCATTCTAATGCGCACTTTACAGTGAGTGGCATCTCATGATGCGTTGTGTTCAAAGACTTCCTGAAGTACAAACAGGATATCCTTAATGCAAATTCTGACCCTCCTCCCAGCTCGTCCTGCAACAGTGCACAGCACAACACAACTCGAGAAAGAAATTCCTAGAAACTATAGCCGTGTTTATTCACCCATATAAGCCAACAATTATCCAAGCAGCTCACACGTAGACATGCAAGAACATGTTGTTATATATATTTTTTTTAAAACGTACTGCAGCAGCTCGATTTGCCTTGCTAGGTTTTCTCTCTCTTCTGTGTACTCATGAATTATTTCCATATCCCTGAAAAACAAAATGGATATTGGGTTGAAATGTCCCTTCTATGTGACAAAATATTCACACCTTACCCGTGAAGCCAGTACAGTGGTTAGAATTATGCAATTCTGCAGCCACTGCCTTTTCCGCATAATTATGGATTTGCCACACTCCCCACACAATCCATCAGCTTCTGCATAGTTTGCAGATTTAACAAAAAAAATTGTTTCTAGCTCAAATAGATGAAAAGTTACTAGAACGCTGCTGCATGTGTTGCCCTGCAGTGGCAGTCACTTTACTGTGGAGTGACAAGTGCCTTTCAGTTTCTGATTGATGAATTTAGGTGTTTAAATGAAACTAAAGAGGTGTAACCTCTGCCTAGATAATGCTAACATTGTAGAACTGAATAATTAAGTAAAACTGCCACACAATGTGACACAATACATTGCATAAATTGCCTTTTCTTGCAGCATAATTTCTGTAACCCTGCCGTATAGTTCCAGAGGCACTGTCCTTACCTTTCTGAACTCAGACTCTGGTCCGCATAGTCGCTTTTCAGAGCATCCAGCTCGCTCTGAAGAAAAGCAATGCTTGTTTGTGACTCAAGAAGATCTTTCCGAAGTTTTTGATTTTCCTAACGGAAATAATTTATTGAGATGAGAAAGTTCAGTACAAATATGATCATCATAGAAATGTTTCTTTTGTCAGACCTGGCCACTTGGCTATTAAATGATGGATTCCAAACCGGTAGAAGAATGGAAAAATTGCCACAGTAGGCTGAAACCTTGATGTTGTGAAATAACTTTCAGAATTGGCAATGGGGGTGATAGTAGCAGTACAAACATAATTAAATTACAATTCCTAGATTTGTCATTGAAATCCAACCAATCATGAATAAAGGTTAGGATCAATCCTCTCCAACATTTTTCAGAACTTTTCCTGATATGATTTTTCAGGGTATAATACTATGCCGTATCCTAGAGTAGATTTAATTCTTCACTTGTAGATATGTACACAATGGGCAACAATTAATAGTTACCATGGTTAAATCATGTAGCCTTTTTTCAATGACGCAACGTCTTCCTTGAGGTTTAATGATTTGGATTGTTCTTCCAGCTGCAAAAAATCAAATAAAAGCGTGCAGTTAGTTAGAAAGGATGTCACCGTTTTGCTTCGTGTGTTGCTAAATTCTTTGGCCATACAACTGGGTTTAACAAGGTGTTCTAAACTGTGTCCATAATGCAAAAGAGAGCAAATGCCCCCATCCCAACTTTCTACACTGCCTTCTCCCTCTCCCGTGTCGCCACACTCTGTCCCTCTGAGAATTTGTATTGATGCAACACTCTTCCCAGAGCATTTTGCTTGAAGCAAGGGATTTCAGCCATTTTCAGCAATCATTCACATAAGGAAAAGAAAATAAGATTCTTTGTTTTACATTGATTAGTGAATAGTACCTAAGTAATGGTACCTAAGTAATAAAATTACATGGCCTTTACTTGGCACTTCTAGTTATCCTATAGGACTATTCCAACCCGTTTTTGACCTTTTTTTTAAAGTTCACTACGACATACAACGTCCTGTAGAATTTTCTACACAGCAAGAGCATCCAACACCCACTGACCAACATGGACTACACTTTTTCAAACAAATTCATTGATTTGTGGGTGAAGGGTAAAGGGACCTACAATTTACTTCCACTACATTTAGCAGATTTTGTCTACGAGGTTTGCAAGAGACAGGTGACCTCTGGTGACAGACACAGATGTACTTATTTTGATTTTTGTAGAGCGGGTCTGATTAGGTCATGAGATGGAGAACTAATTGGGCCATGTTCCTTTCTCCCTTCAATTGCATTACATTCATGGACATGCCACTGAGTTGTATGGTTGTGGGGAAAAAAAGGGTCAAAATTCCCTTGAACCTTCCCTGCTATTTTTCTCTCATCCCCAGCTGTCCTCATGGATTTTGTTTGTTTTTTGCTGAGTTTGGGAGGTCCCAAATCCTCAGGTACACCTCAAATGTCTGATCTGGTGTTTCTCAGGGACATCCTTGGTGCTCCCTGAGAATGAGGAGAACTGTCATTAGTTTCCCATATTTGTTGTCTCAATGGAGTATCTCCCCTTGAGTCTATCAGCAGAGATAATGGCTGGTGGTGCATGTTCATAGTTTTTTAAGGTGTCCGGCGTAATCAGAGGAGTAGACCACTACCCTCCCTGTGTAATCTGAAACTGAGACCTGGAGCAGACAGGGGACCATGTGTGCTGGTTGTTTCAGAAATGGGATGTTCATGAACACCCCATTTTCTGCTCAGTGCTCACCGGTGCAACCCTTTGCTAACATTAGAATGAGTGAGTAAGGTTAAATGGTCTATGTTAGACCCGGGATCCCTGGTTGGCTGAGGTAGGTACCTTAGGCCAAATAGGGACCCGCGTTTCCACGTCAGGGAAAGGAAGGTCACCTTCTGAGATAGCCCCCGCTCACCCCCTTGGTAGCTTGGCACGAGCAGCCAGGCTTATCTTCAAGGCAAATGTGTAAAGTATTTGCAACCACGCTCACAGCAACCCAATGATGACACCACAAATAGACTCCACACGAGTTTTATAAAAACGAGTATAAACTTTATGTAAAAAGATATACGATAAGACCACACAATATAAATCCAACATATGCGTATTTGTAATATTCTTCCTGGCCGGTTGTTAGGCCAGCCAGCCCTTGTAAGTTCTGGCGATATTAATGAGCACTTCTAAACATTCTACTGTAATCCTAACACCATGTTATGCAGATCGTAATGCTAGAATCAGGCACTTTTGCAGTGTAAAAATAATGCAATGCGTACGCAACAATCAGGCACTTTGTGATGTAAAAATAATGCGATGCGTAACACAACAATCAGGTACTTTGCAATGTAAAAATAATGCAATGCGTAATACAACCACCAGGTACGTCGTTATACAGATGTAAGGCAATGCGTAATACACTAATCAGGTAGTTCGCTATGCAGGAGTAATGCAATGCGTAATACGCTAATCAGGTAGTTCGTTATGCAGAAACAATGCAATGCGTCATACGACAATCAGGTAGTTCGTTATGCAGAAACAATGCAATGCGTCATACGACAATCAGGTAGTTCGTTATGCAGAAACAATGCCATGCGTCATACACTAATCAGGTAGTTCGTTATGCAGGAAAGATGCAATGCGTAATACACTAATCAGGTACTTCGTTATGCAGAAATGATGCAATGTGTAATACGACAATCAGGTACTCCGTTATGCAGAAATGGAGTAATCCGTAATACACTCCGGCACCGATCACGGTGCCTCAGGCGGTCTCTCCGCCACTCCTTCTGACTCGCAGTCAGCCTCTGTCAACAGTTGCCCCCAACACGGGTATGGTGTAACAAAAAGTGCAGCTCCGCACTCCGGCCCCGGTACTGCCACTCCCTTGGCAATACGGGCCGCGACACGAGCCGAAGCAGAGGCTCGCATTGCTGGAATGAGAGAGAGGCCGAGAGCGTCTCCCTCCGAGCCCGCACCCCGCCCCAGGAGTCGACACACGTTACCTGGAGGGCGCGAACCCACTCTCCTCTCCTCTTCCAGCGACTTGGGCCTCAGATGCAATCTTTGTGAATTGACAACGGCGGGCTCGGGACGGCGGCTCAGCTCCTCCGAGGCTGCCGGTCCGGGCCGCTACTGCTACGAAGATCTCAGGCTGCCACAGGGCAAACGCACACAGCGTCGCTGAGACTCCCTTGAGCTTCGGGTGCACCATCACCGGGCACTCCACATGAAGGTCTCACGCTGCACGAAAATCACGCGCACAGCGTCGCTGAGACTCACTTTAACTCCGGGTGCACGTTAACAAGGCAATCCTCATGAAGGTCTCACGCTGCACAAAGCACACGCACACAGCGTCAATGAGACTCACTTGGACTCCGGTGCACGATAACAAGGCAATCCTCACGAAGGTCTCAGGCTGTACAAAGCACATGCACACAGCGTCGATGAGACTCACTTGGATTCCGGGTGTGCACGATAACAAGGCAATCCTCACGAAGGTCTCACGCTGCACAAAGCACACGCACACAGCGTCGATGAGACTCACTTGGATTCTGGTGCACACGATAACTGGACAATTCTCACAAAAGAACGCTGCAAAAAGCACACGCACACAGCTTCGCTGATCCTCGCTTGGACTCCAGGTGCCCACGATCACAGGGCACTTCTTACGAGGGTCTCAGGCTGCAACAAGCACATGCACACAGCGTCGCTGAGACTCTCCTGGAAACTTTTGTGTTCCTGAGTTTCCGCAACAGGGAGCCAGCTCACCTCGGGCCCTTGGGGATAAGTTACTTCAGGACACAGCACACAGCAAAGTCCTCTCAAGCAGGGGGGCACAGCACACAGCAAAGTCCCTTTAGCCTTTCCTTGGTTAAAACAGCAAACTGCAGGCCAGCCCCAGAACACACAGCAAGGGTCAGTCCTATCCTTCAGTCTCTTCAGTTGTTTCTTCCTTGGCAAAGGTCCTCTTGACCACGAAGTAGCTTCAGTCTTGTTCACACTTGATCAAGCCATCATTCCAAAGTTCAGGGGCTTCAGCTCTCATAGTTATACCCCTCAATGGCTTTGAAGTCTTTGTGTTCAGGGGGCACTGACTCCTGTTCAAACCAGTTCTGGGTGCCTCCCTGCCAGTGACACCTTTATCCTTTGATTAGTGGGGGTCTGGATTCTCAATCACTCAGCAGGAGATGGGTCAATTGTTTTATAGCAGCAACCCAGGCCTCTCCACCTGTAGGGGCTACTCCTCCCCATACACTCCAGATGCAGGTCAGCCTGTTGCTGTCTCACCTCCTCCCCTGGGTCAAGACATTCCCCAGATCCTATCGCTTTCAAATCCAGACAGTCAATCCACAACCAGGCAGAGACACACAGAAATGTTAGAGCACAAAAACCCAGCCACTTCTAAAGAGTGGCTTCTGAACACACAATGCAAAAACCACCTTCATAAAAAGATGTGTTATTACATTGTGAGTTCAGGCATACTAAACTTCACCTCTCCATCTTAAGCCTTTGGGAGGATAGGCTGGAAAACATATTACACAGCCTCCCCATTCTGTCCTATGGGCAAGATGGCCTTTCAACAGTGAAAAACGAAATGCAGATGATTTCACTGTCAGGACATGGTACACACCTTAGTACATGTCCTACCTTTCACATGCACTGCACCCTGCCCAGGGGTACCTTGGACCTACCATAGGGGTGTCTGATGTGCATAGAAAGGGAAGTGTAAGGTCTGGCAAGTGGGTGCACTTGTCAGAACAACATGGCAGTTTAACAAACTGGGCGCAGGCCCTGCAATGGCAGGCCTGAGTTCCCTTTTTAAAGCTACTTGTGTGGGTGGCACAATTCGTGCTGCAGGCCCACTAGTAGCATTTGCATTACCAGCCCTGGCACACATAGTGCACTTTACTAGGGACTTTACTAGTAAGGCAAACATACCAATCATGGACAACCAATTACCATTACACTTTACACAGGGAGCACTTGCACTTTGACACTGTTTAGCATTGGCAAAGTGTCCAAAGCATCTAAGTTGGCAACACAAAATCTATCACAGCACCAAAAATAGAGGAGCTAGAGGCAAAAAGTCAGGGGTAATCACGCCAGAAATGCCAGGTCTAACAGTCTATGAACATTATCAGTGTACATGTCATTAGGGTTATCTGTAATTGTTTATGAATCATCGCTTTAGATTTAGAAAGCAGTTTGCAAAATGGGAGGATGAGTGCTGCTCAAAGAAGACAATCCTGTTTGCCCACTTCTTTCTGCCTGGGTGATTTTGGGAGCAGTGCTATCCAAGAGGCTTCCCTGAGGAAGGTATCTCTGCTTTAGCCAGTTTGACTGACCCTTTCACCTTGCTAAAAGCACACTGATTGTCACTGGGCATCTGCCCAACTGCCCGCTTTAAAAGAATACACGCTGGAGCTGCCCTGCAGCTCACTGATCATCTTTGCACTTGGATCTGCATGGACTCTTGTTGCTGTGGTGCATCTTAACCTGGAGCAGGTGCACTGTCCACTTTCTCCTGACTATGACTAAGCCTACTGCTCATTCATGAGCTCTGCCTGTTCTGTTGCTTCTCTTTCCCTGTGTGGAAAGCCACTGCCAGTCCAAGAACCGTGAGATGTTGAAGGGGGCCGGAGTCTGCCCCACTCCTCACCTTTAAATGGAGAGGAGTCGCTGGAAAATTGACATCACCATTGCTGGTGTTCACAAGCCTCCACTGAGCCCCGCACAACACTGACCAAAGACAGAGGAAGATTACCCAGTGGGTTGTCTGTAATGCCTGCAGGTGGAATGTTGGGGACTCATTCTGGAAGCAGATACCTCACTTCACTGGCTTTCATTATTGTTAGCAATGTTGTTCCTAATGTCATTTACATATCTAGCAGTCAGGCACCCACTTGACTACCAGATATGTAAATTAAATAAGGACCAACATTGTTAAAAAATATTAGAACCCAGTGAAGTGAGGCCTCCGCTTCCAGGATGAGTCCCCAACCTCTCAATTGCAGGCATTGCAGTCAATCGCTAGGGCAGTCTTCCTCTGTCTTGACCAGTGTGCTGGCTTAATCCAGAGACCATTGTGGTCTGTGAGCCAATCTGCTCTTTTGGACCCCTCGACAACCTGAGGTCAGTGTCCCTCCCAGGTGTCCACGATTACATATGTAAACTCTAAGACACTGTCCTTTTTGTTTGCAAATACTATTGACAATGCAGTGCCACTGCTGTAGCTCCTATGGCCAAGTATCCCCCTGCAACACCCCGTCACTCTTCCTTGGTGCAACTCCTGAAGGACTAATGGGAGTTGTTTTGTGTGGGCAAGCAGGTGTTGACATGGATTGCTTCCTGTAAACTTGCCTGTAGAGTTTATAATCTTAATCAAAAGACGCAAGCTGCAGGATTGCTCGACCGTTTGCTTATTGTAGGTATGAAAATTGTTATGAAATTGCACAGGGGTGATAGACAAGATCACGTGAAAATTAAAGATGTTATTGATCAGAATGTTTAGGAAAACCTCTATCTGCTGCTCATGGAACTTGGGTGTGTTGTCTGTGCTTTTCCCACAGCTCTCTGCTGGTATCTAGTTTGCAACCAGGTTCCAGATATGAAGCAGCTGCAAGCGAAAGCAGAACCTTGATTGCCAAGGGGTTAAAATGTAAGTGACAAGAAAGCTCACAGACAAGTTGACTATTACAAACAGCATGGCTACAAAGCCTCTGACAGTCCACCTGAGTCCAGGGGCGGCTGGTGACATTTGAAAGTGGTGTGGCATAACATTATTGTCGTAGTGCACTGCGGCGAGCGAGCGTAGCGAGCGAGCCTGAACAACCTATGGGGAGTTTGGGGGGGTTCTGCCCCCAAGAAATTTTTGAAAAAAGAGTGCACAAACGGTGCATTTTCAAGCAAATTTGAGGAAGCAGGAAGGTTAATAAAGCAATAGTGCTGGGCCTAACAAACATAGATCAGTATCTGCACCTCCCTCACTTCACAAAGCTTTGCTTATATGTGTTTGGGATAAATGTAAAACAAGGTGGAGCACCTTCAGTTGGCTCAAAGATGTTGTGTCCCTTGAGGAGAAAACATTGGGTCAGCCAGAGAAGTCAAAATAGAACAAGTTGAAACAGCTGTCTGAAGAGTGTGTGGAGTTTCATTCTGATACCCTAAGAAAATCACATAAACACTCAATATATCACAATTCACACGCCACTTCACAAATCTGCATATAAGCAGTCTGGGAGCTTGGAAGCTATGAGGACATACAATGACATACAATAACAAAACCACACACCACCCACCTACGGCACAGTGAAGGCCCTATAATGAAGCGTACTCATGCCATTAATGTATCTGAATTGCTTTGATTTGCAATTGCATTTGCCATATATAGAACACCTCCTACTCCTGGCGATTTTGAAAGGTTATCATAGGCAGTGACACATGATCATTTTGCGATTTGAAATAAACAAAGTAGGGCGCAGTGGGTGAAAGGTAGGTTCATGCATGTTAAAAGGCAGATGCAATTTTCACAATATTTGCACTGTACATTTCGCTGGATACACTGGTTCAGAGTTTCTCCTTCAGCGCTTACAAAAACACATTTACATTCCACCAAATGCAACTTCTGACACATTTTTAAAGCAAATATAATAAAGTGATGTTGCGCTCATATAATCCCAATTTTCTTGTTAACATGTATGCCAGCTTTAAATTATTAACATTGGTAAGTGTAACTCATTAAAACACGACAAGAGATGTTTTAAAACAGTGTAGGATTTCGACAGAAAAGCTGCTGTGCATCTGAAAACGGACTTTCCCATAATATGCCTTTACTACTGAGTGCCCAAAGAGCAGTTCTTTGTGGTGTCTTTCATGTGCTCTTCACAGTCCCCCTGTGTGTCTCTGAGAGTCCCTCTCACAGTCCCTGGGGGTGTTTCCCAAAGTCCCTCTAACAGTCCAAGGGGTGTCGCTCCAGTCCTCAGTGGTGCCTTCCAAAGCCCTTTCATGTGCTGATAGCACTCCCTCGGTGTATGTCTCAGAGTCCCTCTCACAATCCTCTGAAGCGTCTCTCACAGTCCCTGGGGGTGTCTCCTAGAGGATCTCGGTGTGCCTCTTAGTCCCTCTCACAATCCCTCTCGGTGTGTCTCTCACAGTCCCTCGGTGTGCCCCTCACAGTCCCTCTCGGTGTGCCCCTCACAGTCCCTCTTGGTGTGCCCCTCACAGTCCCGCTCACAGTCCTCCAAGGTTCTCCCACAGTCCCCTGGACGCCCACCCCCATCTCCTTGTATCCTTTCACGTTCTCTGTCCCAGTCTGCAGCTCCTTCTCTCTTCCTCTTTCTATCCCCTAAGCACCTAGAGGCAGTTCTGTTCGCACCGCTATGCTGAAAAAAGTTCTCCCCTCGCTCCGGCCCCTGTTTGTTATGGTCCCCTCTCCCTCACCCTTGCTGTGGCCCTCCTTCTCTACCCCTTCTGTCTGTCCAGCGCCTCTCCTGCCGTTACTCTCCTCGCAGCGCTCCCCCAGTCCCTCAGAGTGTCACTCACAGTCCCTCAGTGTATCATTCACAGTCCTTCGGTGGTTCTCCCCTCACTCTTGACCCTGTTTCTTATGGTCCTCTCCCCCACACTTGCTGTGGCCCTCCTCCTCTCCCCTTCTGTCTGTCCAGCGCCTCTCAAGGGCCCGTCTTGGCACAGAAGGTGTATATGTATGTGTGTTGCGAGTACGTTACACGACACGTGGCTGGCACCCCTGGGGTAGTTCAGAGCCTAATGACCATCTGTGATCAGAGTATATAATTAAGGATTTTTATTCCCTGGGTTACACGGGAGTGCGACCGCTTCTTTCGGCTTAAAGAGGACTCTTATTTCAGCACACGGGGGAACCTCGCTCGCTCTCTTCATATACGATCAAACAATAAAGACATGCAAGGGAATTCAGAGGTCGTTCTGTCCAAAACCCTGCCATTGGAGAAAAACAAGGTATCTCTCTCTCTTTTATTCACATTTTCATAGAGCATAATTTGGCATTGATTGTCGCAGTGAATTTTTTTAGGCTTGCTCAGTTTGAAAATGCATGGGTTTTTTTTCTTTTTTCAGTTTCATATATCGCGAACTCGACCCGAAGGCTTTATGTTACATTCATTCTTTGGAAGGCACGGGGACATTAAATAATTTGCCGAGAATCACAGGATGTTGAGCCCAAGAGACTGGAACCTGGTCCCCCAGTTCCAAAGTCGGCAGCTCTGACTGTTATGCCACATCCTCTCCCCTTCATGTGGGACATGATCATCTCAGGTTGTACTACATCAAAAACAAGAAAAAAGTCCAGAAAGCACAATTCTAAATATTCCATAAGGCTCATTTGACCCATAATGTTTGAGTCTTAATTGGGCCACAAAGTCAGTTACAGAATTGGTGGATTCTCCCTTTCTCGCCACAGTATTGAAGAATACCATTAAGTAATCCATACATCCATGGGACACACAGGCTGGTCGCCAGCGGAGACATGATGGAGAGATTCATTTCGGTGTCGGGTCCCAGTTGCTAATGATATATGCCTGACCTAATTAATAAGCATTTCCTTGTTAGCACTCCATCTTATGTTACAATATAATACACATTGAGCATGCGAATGCTTGTATCAAGCATTACCATAAAAAAGGCACATTGAGCCATACAAACGTACAGCGCACTTGTACGTTAAATTTTTAGACCAAAATTTTTTTTTTTAAACGTAATCCATATATTATTTATTCACCCCATTAAACATTAGGATGCACCAAAGTGGCATAACTTAATCGCAATACCCAGACTCAAGTAAAAGGTGCACCAGAGATAGGAATAAATCATTATACATTTATTACACCTCCATGTCTGATCATGCAACAGAAATTCCCACTTAGGCTGCTGCACAGCAAGACAAGACACCACTACTACCCCAAAAAATTTGAGTCTCCCTAGCTGCCATGTTCACAGATCGTGTATGTGTTAGACTGCTGCAGCGGCTCGCAATACTCGCGGGGGGAAGGGAATGAGCGGGGGGGCCGGGAGGGATTTAAAATATAAAAAAGAAAACTTACCTCAGCCTGACCGGGTGACGGGTCCGCGCCGTCTCTGCTCCTCGGCCAGGTCGGTCCGCGTTGGCGCCTCCGAGTCTTCAAACAGGAACAGGCTAGAACAGCACTGGAGTGGCAACCCCTCTAAGCCAATACTGACGCTGCTCCAGCAGCGCCAGGATTGGCTTAGCAGGGGTACTCGCTGCCCGCCTGCCCATTAGGAGACCGAGGGTTGTGGCGTTGCTCAACCCTCGCTCTCCTAATGCGCAGCCGCCAGCCACAGCAGACAGTAGTGCGCATGACTGGGCACGGCGAAAAAATTCACTGACCTTCACCCAGCATGCGCACTGCTGCCTGCTGTGCGCTTTGCGCCCCCCTGGTCTGCTGCATGTCAGTCACTCAGCAGCATGACGCCGGACCGCCCACCCCCTTCAGACTCTGAAGGGAGGGGGTGGGCCGGGCGGTCCGACGTCATGCTGACTGAGATTGTCAGAATAGCATTGTCGGAATGAAAGACAGTGGCGCGGGCGGCTTGTGGGGCAACGCCCCAGCGCCCTAATGGACGCACCGCCACTGCCTGACTCCTAAGGCTCCTAATAGGGACTAATTTCCAAGGGGACTGGGTCTTTTGCAAAGGACAATGCCACTGTGGAATGCAGATCCTCAAGAGGCTGTTACCATTGAGGTCGACCAGGGCACAGGAAGTGAGTCTGTTCAGAATTAAACCAATTGGGAGTCCAGATAGCTAGTGACCTATTCTGTGTGGCAGAACCATGATTAGTGACGCTGACTGTGAGGCAGTAACTAAAAGCATAAACCCGAACACTGGCTTTCTCATAGGTGCAGTGATGTGAATTTCAAGTGTCTGCTTGGATCCCCGAGTCAACAATGCAAGCCACACAATGGTAGACAGCCAAGCCATGATCGCCGGCGCGGTCGGTGGTAGGATTGCCGGTCGGGCGGTGACGTGGGGCGGGGGAGGGGCAGGGTGGGGGGTAGTAAACTACGGATTAAGGCCCAATACAGGTAAGTAAACATTTAAATATATAAAACGAATTTCGTTGTGAGCGCTGCATCGCCAAATGCGATGCAGTGCGCGCAACGAAATTCGTTTTTATTTATTTAAATGTTTACTTACCTGTATTGGGCCTTAATCCGTAGTTTACTACCCCCCATCCTGCCCCTGCCCCTCCCCCGCCCCACGTCACCGCCCGACCGGCACTCCTACCACCGACCGCGCCTGCATGACCGATGAGCAGTATCTTCAGGAAGGCCTGCTTTTGGGAAGCCTTTTAAGTTCCCCCCAGCATGGGCTGATCTGCAGATCGAT